>OY992800.1:8324747-9524747 GCA_963921375.1 Tiliacea citrago
CTCTTACGGTTTACGCGGCTGACGCCAGTAAAGCCCTGCCTGTCAGCATGATTTTTTCTGACATCTTCAACAATAATTGTCATATTTGAGCCAATATACACAAATTAATGAATTATACACCTAAACCTTTCTCATGAATCGACTTTGTTATACAATATGTAAGGATAAAATTACCTGTAGGCATTTCTGTGCAACAGACTCCAACGCAATGGCCGGATCGTCAAAGTTGGCATTACTGTCCAAATTATCACAAATGTTGAGCAGACATATCACTGCCTCTCCCGGTTCTATCTCTCCATTGAAATACCGCATTATGAAGGCATAGGATGCTAGCACATTTGTAATATTGTTCTTGATTGCTGCTGATGGTTTGACCGCCTGTAATATGTAAGAATGGAAAATTATATTTAGAAATGAAAAGATTATCATCAATAGACAAATACTCACCTCTCACATACTAAAAAAAAAACAAAAATGTAGATAAATTAGAGGTATTTTTGACAATTACCATTCTTTAAAAATATGGGAATTGCCCTCAGGGTAAGGTTTCAAAGTCAAAGTCAAAGTCAAACCATTTATTTCAAATAGGCACATAAGAGGCACTTTTGAACGTCAAAATTTACAAAAAAAATAGAATTGATTCTAGTTGCCCCTTCCAAAAGGTAGTTTCGTATGGAGAAGAATGGGCAAGAAACTCCACCGGTACTCTTTTAAAAATGTTTTACAATATTTTGTTTGATTACATTAATTATATGATTATATGTGAAGACGATGCACCTAGAATAAAATTACTATACCATAATAGGTAAAACGAATTAAAAACTAAGCAATGAAAAATAACTTAATTATTAGATAGATACGTGGTGTTCACATATTTACAAACATCATACAAGTATGTTTTTCTAAAAAAATAAGTCAGTGTGTGAGTATAGGTTATCACAGAATGTAAAATGAATATCATAAAAATAACAGATTTTACCATAAAAATAGCAACCAGTTTGATTTTGTCTAGACTCTAGATTGTCCTATGGAGCTGGACCAGCATGTTTCCAAGCATTCCTGTCCTGGATATAATCCTCTAACTTGTAATATGCTTGTTTACAAAGTGTACTTTTAATATGTGTTTTAAATTTTCTCTCATTTAATTTCAATATATCACAAGGTATTTTGTTGTAACATTTAACACAGTACCCCATAAAAGATGTATGTACTTTAGATAATCTGAAAAATGGTTGATCTATTTTATCTTTATTTCTAGTATTAAAATTATGTCTATCGCTTATCTTGTTAAAAATATGTAGATTTTTCCTTACATACATAATATTTTCATAAATGAATTGGCAAGGTACCGTCATAATATTAATCCTTTTAAATAGTTCCCTAAGAGATTCGCGGCGACGGAGATTATAAATTGCTCTGACAGCTCTCTTTTGCAAAATAAAGATGGACTCAATGTCAGCAGCCCGACCCCACAGTAAAATGCCATACGACATAATGCTGTGGAAGTAACTAAAATAAACCAAACGCGCGGTTTCTATATCTGTTAGCTGTCTTATCTTTCTAACAGCATAAGCGGCCGAGCTTAACCGCCCCGCCAGAGAGGTTATATGTGGTCCCCATTGCAGTTTCTCGTCTATAGTGATTCCTAGGAAAACCGTTTGATTAATAAATTCCAGTTTTTCTCCGTTCAATATGATATCACATTCGCTACTTCTAACATTAGGTAATTTAAATCTAATACATTTGGTTTTTTTTTCATTTAATACCAAATTATTTACCGTAAACCAATCTTGGACCTGAAGAATAGAGTTATTCACTTCGTCAAGATTTTGTGATCGTCGATCTATTTTAAAGATCAATGATGTGTCATCAGCAAATAACACCATCTTCGGTTGATTTTGAAGTAATTGGGGTAAATCATTAATGTAAACTAAAAAGAGGAATGGACCCAATATCGAACCTTGAGGAACGCCCATTGCCATTTCAGACCCTAATGAGTTAACGCCGTTTATTTGAACTTTAACCTTTCTATCTTTTAGGTATGATCTTAGTAAATCAAGAGCTGCATTCCTAATCCCATAGTGCTCTAGTTTCAGCAAAAGTGTCTCATGGTTCACGCAATCGAACGCTTTAGAGAGGTCGCAAAAGATTCCAATGGCATCTTGTGCTTCCTCCCAGGCGTTAAAAATGTTCTTTATTAGGGTAACACCGGCGTCAGTGGTACAACGCCCTTTAGTGAAACCGTACTGCTGTTCATGAAAGATGGATTTTTTATTAAAGTGACGTAACATTTGATTGAGCATCAACTTTTCAAACACCTTACTGAGAACTGGCAGAATTGACACAGGCCTATAATTATTGGGTTCTTTACTATCTCCGGATTTGAACAAAGGAACTACTTTACTGTGTTTCATGAGATCCGGAAAGACTCCTTGATCCACACTGGTGTTAAATATAAAAGCTAAATAGGGCGCAATGGTTTCGATTATAGATCTACAGACTTTTACAGACATGCCCCAGAGATCTTCTGTTAATTTAATTTTAAGATCTTTAAAAGTTTTTATAACAGCCTGGGGGTTTGTATGTTGGAACCTAAATTCCAAAGGGCATACTTTTACATTCTTTCTAAGTAAGGCAGCCGAGAGCGCGGGTGAGGAATTTAAAGTTTCAGTAGTTTTAAGGGAAATATTAGCAAAAAAGTTTTCAAATTCCTGAGCTATTTCTACCTCTGAAGTGATGGGCCCATGTGCAGTTTCTAAATTTAATTCAGTATTACGCTGTTTTTTCCTACCTGTTTCATTATTTATTATTTGCCAGGTAGTTTTTATTTTATCATCAGCTGATTTTATTTTATTGCTAATATAAAGAGCTTTAGCTATTTTGCACACACTTTTAAAAGTTTTAGAATATTTTGCAACATATTGATGAAAGCTTGCATTATTCTTATGTTGCTTTAGGCCATAAAGTTCAAAAAGATTTTCCCTGCTTTTACGAATACCTGGAGTCGCCCAATCACTAAATACGAACTTTGTGTAAATACTTTTAGTCTTTAGTGGAAAAGTGTCATTAAATTGTGTGTTTAATAGTGAAAAGAACTCGGCGTAGAACTCATTTGGGTCACAAATATTATTAAATCTCTGAACACATAATGCACTGGCCAAAGAATTATTTAATTTCTCTAAATTTTTACTTGTAATTGGCCTAAACCTTATTTGAGTTTTTTGTACAGGCATATAGGAGCAAAATGTTATTGTTTGACCACTATGATCAGATGGCAACTTATTTACAATTTGTTTGTGTAAGTAATCACAATTACAAAAAATATTATCTATACAAGTGGCAGAAGAAGCTGTCACTCGGGTTGGTTCAATAAAAACATTTGACAAATCAAATGACCTAAAAAGACTTAATAATCTGACAGTGTTCGAGTTATTTTCTAATAAGTTAATATTAAAATCACCACATATGATTATTGACTTACTATTAGTACTAAGTTTTTTTAACACATCTTCCAGTACAGAATCAAACAAAGATAGATTCTGGTAACTTGGAGGTCTGTATACGCATACTATAACATGCTTATCAAGCTCAACACAGGACAATTCAATGGTGTGTTCAACCGACAGTCCGATGATGTCTTTCTCTTTGTCTTTTTTCTGAATGCAGGTATAGCAAAAGAACTTTGCGAGGATCATAACATCTGTGTCTGTGTTTTTAGCATATCCCCTTGAGAACATGGTGAGTTTTTGTATATTAATTTAGAATGTAGATTGTTTCATGGACAATTTCTTGTACAAAAGTAGAAAACAAATCTCCCATTTTTAATTCAAGAGATCAAGAGAAAGTAAGGAGCTTCAAATTAAGCACAGAATCTATTGCTACATAGAAAGATGTTTCTTGAGTCGTCAAAGCTGGTAGGAAACCTATGTAATTGAGGCAAACTATTGTAAATTTTAAAAGTACACTTACAGTCAAAGTATCAAACTTAGGAACAGCTGTCAACTCAGGACATTTCTTCAAAGCATCTCCATCATCAACACCAACAGCTTCCACCAACTTCTTATCCCTTCGATATGTCCACCATGGTTCCCACTGCGGCATTATAGATCCTACATCCCCTTGATTTAACAATGCTTCAAATTCATTCCTCTCATCTTCTGTCAATGCATTCCATACAGCGTCTGCATCATCAAGGTTCAAGTCTTTTATCCGTTCCTCAAGGTCTATTTCCGGTTCATCATCAGAATCAGCTGGTTCGTCATCATATTCTATCAAGTCATCTATGTCAATGTTATCAACATCTTCATTCTGCATCCGTTTTAAAATGTCAATCATTTTTTCTCTGGATTCGTCATCAGCGTGGTGTGACGTCAGTTCGTCGTTTACGCAATCTCGGTAGAAGCTTTCTGAGCATTGCTGATGCTTCTCTGATTTGTAGCAGTCTAGGGAACAGTAGAATGTTTCGCAGCGCGGACAGCAGTATTTGCTCTGTTTGTCGTCGCAACTGAAACATTAGATAATGATGATTTTATTTATGTATCCGTGTAATACCTATACTTGAATATTTTTTTTTTAATAATTAATGATAAATGGGCCTTGAGCCAGAGATATAAAGCGATGCCATGGGCTAAATAAAACATTACGAAGAGGTTAGGTTTATACTCACAGTCCACAAATGTTTTGGTTTATGTTGGAAGTTTTATTATCAGCCATTGTAACGTCTTAATGTATACAATTAATCTAAAACAAAACAGAAATGAGAAATCTTTATCGTGAATCCCCGGCGGCACCAAAAGTCACACAGTATACAGGGTGTTTGGCAGAACGTTGAACATACGAAAATGGTGGGTAGGTGGGGTCATCTGCTACTTACTCAGCCCTAATTTATTTGGCCCTGGCCGACTGGGTATTTAAAAAAAAAAAAAAAAAGTTTTTTTCTTGTTTCACCACTTTCCTAACTTTAAAGTGTATTTTTTTTATTAAAAATGGGCAATAAAACAGGCAATTTTTTTTTTTTTAATCTTTGATGTTGGCAGATTCTTATAAAATTATTGCTTTGTTCAGATGTTAGCTAGAAAAAAAGTTATGAGTCCTCAAACTTACAGAAAGATGTAAAAAATACTTGAATGTTAATTTCAACTTGCATTTAAAAAAAAACAAAAAATGATTGAGGAGTTCCAATTCTAGCAAAACATCCCTAGTGTGTGAGCTTTCTAATGGTATGTAATTTGCTTTTATAAAAAAAAAAACTTTAAGAGTTATTTCATAATTTTATCAAGCAGGAAATTTTTGACGAAACTCTACCTTTACGGAAAGTTAAATGTTTTGCGAAATTTATTACTGCAAAGTTGGTAAAAATTATGGATCGACGGCTTGCCAGTAGCAGTGGTGCAAATTGACATTCACTATTCCCTTGAGATGGTTACACAAAGCAGGTAGAAATTTTGTTTCACTCTTGCGCAGTCATAGCGTATTTTTGCTCTCTTTCGCTCTCGTGGCACCGTGACGCCTCAGAATGAATTCTTTTCTTTTATTCAGTCGAGACTTAACTGCCTCTGCGATCTCACGTGCCCGTTACGCTTACGTTTGTTTTTGTTCACTTCGTTTTCTTTTATTGTTATCACTAGTTAAGTTTAAGTTTAAGTTTGTTAAGTTTTTTGTTATTACTGTTACCTGTTGTTATTGGTAAAGAAATGGCTGCTTTTACCAGTGAGGAATACGCGGACATGTTGTTAGCGTATGGAAGCGCTAATACAAATTCGCGTGAAGCGCGAAGAATTTATCAAGAGCGTTATCCCAACCGCCGAGTACCCAGTCATCAGACGTTTGCGAGTACTTACCGACGTTTACGACAAACCGGTAACCTGAACTTACAAGAACCACGAGTGAACGCAGCACGACCCGATGCTACCATTGACGAACAAGTTCTTGCCGAGTTTGACGCGGATCCTACCAAAAGCATTAGACAGATAGCTTCAATACTTGGCTTAAGCATATGGAAAGTGTGGTCTGTTCTCCGGCAAGATGGTAGACATGCTTTTCACTACACTCCAGTGCAAGGTAAGATTAAGCCGTTTATGCACTGCATCTGATACGATTTTGTGGAATGTAGTAAATTATGAGACAGTTCAATTGATCGTTCCATTTAACCTTGATTTCGTCACTTTCTTTATTAGTTGTTTTGCCTCATGTTGTTTTTAGCGCATTCAATTCTAATTTCAAATTAAATTCAATAAACTATTCCTATTCGGCCGCATTCACGTAACAATCAGGCGGCCAGCGCAGGATTACAGGATTCGGATTTCGGATTCGGTTTGCGCAGGTGGTCAGCGTAGGTAAACTTGCCAGCACTTATGGGTTCTTTTTAGAACAAAATTGGAAAGTCGCACGCCCTTTTGTGAATTTGGTCTTACGTCTTTATGGCTAAGCCATAAAGCCAATTAGTGTACTTAAAAATTGAAGATGAAAAATTTGGATAATTGTAGAGTTTGAACTCGGAGGAAGAAAAGATTCAGTATTGAAATCAATTCTTAGACATGTTTTGTTTGTTCTAGGTCTCGATGACAGTGATTTTGGGAGACGTGTGCAATTTTGTCGCCATTTGCTGCATACCGATGTGGACGACGTTAACTTTTTAAAAAGTATTTTGTGGACAGACGAGTCCAAATTTGACAAAGAAGGGATTGTCAATTATCACAATCTTCACCATTGGGCACTTAAAAATCAAAACCCACACGTGAAGAGACAAAGAGGCTTCCAGAGGAGATTCAGTGTGAATGTCTGGGCAGGAGTGATTGGCGATAAGCTAATAGGGCCTCATTATTTGCCCGACAACATCAACGCGAACAACTACTTGGATTTTTTGATAAATGATTTACCACCATTAGTGGAAGAAGTGTTCCAAGTAGACATAAACAGGCCTATTGTCTTTCAACACGATGGTTGCCCAGCTCACTTTAGTCTAGTTGTACGTGAGCATTTGGATAATTGTTTCCCAAATTCGTGGATTGGCAGGGGAGGACCAATTCCCTGGCCTCCGCGATCGCCCGACCTCACTCCGCTCGATTTTCACGTGTGGGGAAGGGCAAAGGAACTAGTTTACACTACAGAAGTAGAAAGTCGGGAAGATTTGATAAATCGAATTAATGCTGCTTTCGAAGTTATGCGACAGGAGATGCTGCTGCGCACAACAACTGTAGAAATCAGACGTAGATGCCGCACCTGTATTGCGAATGAAGGGCGTCAATTTGAACATCTAATATGATTTATTATTTAAATAAATTATTTAAAATTATTTAATTGTTTCATTAACGCACCTAACTGGTACAGCATAATTTCAATCGATCATTTAATTTTTACCAACTTTGCAGTATTAAATTTCGCAAAACATTTAACTTTCCGTAAAGGTAGAGTTTCGTCAAAAATTTCCTGCTTGATAAAATTATGAAATAACTCTTAAAGTTTTTTTTTTATAAAAGCAAATTACATACCATTAGAAAGCTCACATACTAGGGATGTTTTGCTAGAATTGGAACTCCTCAATCATTTTTTGTTTTTTTTTAAATGCAAGTTGAAATTAACATTCAAGTATTTTTTACATCTTTCTGTAAGTTTGAGGACTCATAACTTTTTTTCTAGCTAACATCTGAACAAAGCAATAATTTTATAAGAATCTGCCAACATCAAAGATTAAAAAAAAAAAAAATTGCCTGTTTTATTGCCCATTTTTAATAAAAAAAATACACTTTAAAGTTAGGAAAGTGGTGAAACAAGAAAAAAACTTTTTTTTTTTTTTTTAAATACCCAGTCGGCCAGGGCCAAATAAATTAGGGCTGAGTAAGTAGCAGATGACCCCACCTACCCACCATTTTCGTATGTTCAACGTTCTGCCAAACACCCTGTATAACCACTATATAACTGTCAAAATCAAGCCAACCAACAACAAACAGAAAAACACAATTTGTAATTTTTTGTGAATGTTCAATTTGACGACACTTGCTGACTGTTTGCGTTTAGTTTTCGATTACTACTTTGTATTTTCGGGAAATTGTTATTATTATAATTTATTTTTTGAAGAACTCTGCAGTCCTTTTATTGTATACTATTGAATTTAATATTAGAAAATAAATGTGTCGATGAAAACATTTTTGTAATATAATTTTGCCTACTCAAGTTGGAAAGTTAGTGATTGTAATGTAATTTCAAAACGTAGCCATAACTGTCAAACTAAAAAAAAAAAAAATTGTTTACAAAAATTAAATAACAATCAAAGTATTACACAAACAATAAAAACCAGTGCTAAAACTCAAGTGATATTGATCTATTATGTAGATACATACCTCCTAAAATTCAATTGTTAACATGTCGGACCCAGAAATAGTGGAGGATTTCTTCGGGGTTTACTTATTATACTGTATCAACCCTAAATACAAAGGCCGCACATACATTGGTTATACTCGGGACCCAAACAGAAGAATAATGCAGCATAACAGAGGAACATGGGCTGGAGGGGCTCACCGAACTAATAATAAAGGACCCTGGTATGTTTATATATTAGTTTACAATTTTTTTTTTATGTCTGGAATACCTGCTGTTGATTGTTTCTTCAGTAGGCCTGCCGAGCTTTTCTTGCTAAAAGCTCCCAGGCTAAAGCTTGCAGACTATATAGCAACTCAACAGCTTATTATTTTTATGATGTCTAATTTATACAATCAAGAATAGGTACAAACATCAAGTTAAAATATTATTACAACAATGTTATTAATTCCTACTACCCACCAGCGTTGCCACATGTCCCGTTTTTTTGCCCAAATTAAATGTTCCGCACGAGTGACAGCCTCAGCCGCTTTTTGGGGATAGAAAAATAAATTATTAAGTAATGTATTACTTATTTATATTCCTCTGAAAACTTACCTTTGCCTTAGGGCAAACCAGATAGTTATTAGCATAGTAAACTAACGTATTTTCATTATAGTTTCTATTGTATAATTATCATCAA
Organism: Tiliacea citrago; assembly: GCA_963921375.1. Classification (NCBI taxonomy): domain Eukaryota; kingdom Metazoa; phylum Arthropoda; class Insecta; order Lepidoptera; family Noctuidae; genus Tiliacea; species Tiliacea citrago. Next base: position 8,333,746 of record OY992800.1, read on the forward strand.
AACTTAATTTGAAACTTAAATAAAAGGATAAGTAGTAAAAAATAAGTGATTATTTACGTTTTTCGCGCTATTGACGACAGAATCCCGCTTTTTTTACTCAAAAGGTTTCAAAATCCCTGTTTACCTGAAAAAAAATCTGGCAAGGCTGCTACCCAACCACCCACTGGGACTGGCACAGTCTGGCACACAAGTTTAGTTAAATAAAACTACACTTTCTTGTCTAAAATAAAAATAAATATTTTTAGGAAGATGGTGATGATACTGCATGGATTTCCAAATAATATATCTGCTCTTAGAGTAAGTACCTTTCATCCACTTTATTATTTACTATTAAGTAATAAAAAAAAAAAAATGTTTACTTTTTATCATAACAAATACTTAAAATGTTTGACCAGTAATAATTACATCAAAAAATCTCAAAAACATAAATAAAAATGGAATGTTATAAAATATATTTCTATAAATAATTATCATTTATTTATATTTTTCAGTTTGAATGGGCGTGGCAAAACCCAGCAAAGACAATAAGGCTGCAACATCTAAATTTGAAGAAGATTCCAAGAAAAGAGTCTGAATTCAAGTTTAAACTGAGGGTCTTGAGTGAGATGCTTCGTGTGGGACCTTGGTTTCGCCTGCCTTTGATTATAAGGTGGTTGGAGATGGAATATCGTGAAGACTTTCATGTAAGAATGTTTTTATCGATTGCTTTTATGTTTTACATCCAGTTTCTGAAAGGTTGATCAATCAAGCACAGAACCGGTCAAAATCGCGGTGCTTGGGGTGGCCTATGTTGAACAGTGGACGTATTTCGGCTGAAATGATGATGAAGATCAACTCAAAAGCATTAAATTATTTACTTAAGATGGATGTGCTAAGGTAGCCCGCAAAATTCAAATTTTATTACGTTTTTTGCAATTTGCAGGTCAGTAACAGGTTTTATGTTGATCTAAATATGACTAACTAACACTCTTCGTAAAACCTATTGAATGACTATTTCTGAAATAATCATTCAGTAGGATTTTATGAACTTGAGAGTAATTGTAATGCTGATTCTAATGATTATAATTCTGAAAGCCATTATTTTTATGGCCGCGAATCATATTTAGATAAACATACAACCTGTTACTGACCTGCAAATTGCAAAAAAACTTAAGAAAATTTGAATTTCTCGAGCTACCTTAGCGCATCCCCCTTATCAATAGACGGGACATAGCGAACAAAATCGTAATCCGATACATTTGTCCTGGTGGGCAAAAGTCGCTTAGTCTAGGTGTGGTACGCGTGCTTGTCAAGTCGCATTCGTGTCCACCAGAAGAATATTATTTTCGAAGTATAAATACCTACTGAATTGTGCAATAGGGTATTGCAAATCACGTACCTAGTGACAAAACAACTACACTTAACCGTGGTTTATTTTCGTTAGTATTTTGTAATTTACCCAGTATTTCGATAAACTAAATAATTTTCCTAGATGTTTCAAAATATCTGGTTGGTATTGGTAATCAAAGGTTGGTGTCGGTAAAAGTGTAATGTGTCAAACTTAGCATTATGTAATTTTGCTATATTACGCTAGATGTCGTCACTGAGACATTGATCATAATTTTTCTATGACATTACATTTTGATATCTTATCTATCTCAAATCTCTTTGGTTGACTGAAATCTCAAAAGCCAATCAAATGATTTGACATGAGATTTGACAACAGAATAGATTCTAAAGAAGTCCATTGTTTCCTTAAATATTACATTTTCTTATTTAAAACTCTGCTCATATTTTTGTAAGCCTCCTAATAAACAAGAGTAAAGTACCTCTCAGGCATTGTGTGGAAAAATATTTAAAATCAAAATAAAAACATAATCATTATTCAATTGTCTCTAATAAGCTCAAAAAATCTTATATTTTACATTGTAGCCTGAAAGAATACCTCCAGATCACATGACATTCAGCCAAGGTCCAGTCAAAAGCAAAAACTTGAAACACAAAACTTCTAAGACCATATCACCTGATACAGAATGTCTACTATGTTCAACCTTCATAATAAACGGCCAAACAAAGATAACCTGTTTAAATCAAAACTGTGAACTTATAACCCACATTACATGCTTAGCCGACCTATTTCTGGTGCCAGGGGAATATGTCCCTATAGGGGGCAGCTGTCCATTCTGCAGTGTACAGTTAAAATGGGGAGACTTGATCAGGAAAATGAAGGGCTGTTCTCGAATGAGTGGTGGAGAAGAATGCAGTGATGAAGAACTTGAAGAAGGTACGCAAGATAGAGGATTTGCTGAAGATCCTTCTTGGATGCTTGATTGTAATGAGGATTTATAACGAATTTTTATTACTTTATAGATACTATAATATAATTTTTGATGAAAGATGTTTTTTTTTTACTTTCACCCAAGTTCTAACCATAGCTGATACAAAAAAAATTACATAAAAAAACAACCTTTCAGAAAAACACAACAAAGTGAAAAGTAACAAAATTTCGGAAGTCGGTGTCTGGTTTTGTATTTTGTTTTTTTGCTACCGACTTCCGAAGTTATTTTTCACTTGTCGAAGTCGGTTGAAAATTAAAAAAAAATTGTGTTATGTGACTTAACGTCTGATCACTATGGTTTATAAGCTAGCTGCCCTATGCCATTACATTAAACCGACCAACTGCGTGTCGGACCACGCACAATGAAGGGTTCAGTAGTTGGGATGAATAATTTATCCCAAAAACAAACTTGCATTGTAGTTGAGTTGCTTTACTTGAGGAATTGACATATAAATAATAATAATTGGTATATCGATGGGAGAACATGTTTTTCAACCACAATGTTAAGTTTGTTCTTAGGATAAATTCATCCTGACTACGGAACCCTTAATTGTGCGTGGTCCGACACGCACTTGGCCAGGTTTTTTTAAACAGTTTAAAAAGGCAGGTCTACAACATTTTTGGTGTCGTAATTCGGGGACCTGACTTAAACCGCCTCTGATTCGTTTCGATCTCTTTACTTTGAGAATTTTCCGCATTGATGGACCTGATATAACTCCTAACACAAGCATCTGTTTTGCTTAAAAGGACATTCCTAAAAGTAATAATGTAACAAATTGTAAGTTGTTGAAATAAACATTTTATTTTTTATTTTATTTTTATTTAAATACGGAAAATAGAATATCTATTTACTTACATATACTTTGCGGACATGTCGCCTTCCGCGTCATTTGACTCGTGCACCGGTTTCCTTCACGACAGCTGTCGTTACCGTAATTAGCGCAATTTTAGTCGCGTTATTACTATTCGCATCGGTAATAATAATGGTCACGGAACATCAAACATGTTTCAAGTTTAAGGAGTACGGAAGCCGTGTGTGAAACATGTACTCACACATGGACTACTCAGCTCGAGCTGAACTTGACTGACATATTTCTAACTGACCACTCCTTCACAATTCAAAAGTGCTTGTAAATGGTTTAGGTAACTGTAATAAACGCTTGAGTTTGAGTTGACAAGACAAACAGAAGGTACAGTGAGCAAAAAAGTTAACCTAGTGTTATGAGTGAATGTTTCAAAGTAAATGTGCTTTACGATTGTGAATCCCATGCGTCATGTTCGTGAACAGGCGCCGTCAGTTGGGACTGGCCATGTCTGACTGCCTTATTTTAATTAAGTACCTACCTATTATATTTTCGATTTGTTTAATTTTGCTGTGCCTACTCTGGACGCTCTTACATCGTTCTCACACATAATTCCCTAGTATATAATATGTTACCTATAATAGGTAGTAGTCTATGCAGTTGTTACGGGTCGTCTGAAGCCCAAAAGTTTGACAACCAGTCTTACCAAGGGATATCGTGTTACCCAGGAACTGGGTTGTGGAGGCCAGATAGGCAGTCGCTCTATGTAAAATACTGGAATTTAGCTGCATCCGGTTAGACTGGAAGCCGACCCCAACATAGTTGGGAAAAGGCTAGGCAGATGATGAGGTAGTAGTCTATGCATATAATTATAAATTGAACATTAACGGTGTAACTAATATTTTGTAACAATATAATTTAAAGAGTGTCCATGGAGTTTCTTGCTCGTTCTTCTCCATTGGTACCTAGGTACTTACTACACTTTGGAATAGGCTTCATATTTCTGACTGACCGACTCCTTGACAGTTCAAAAGTGCATGTAAATGGTTTATTTGAAATACCTACCTAAATGCTTTAGGGCGAATTTCACCAATGAAACTGAACGCGATCAGCACATCTAAACCGAGTTCAAGAGCTGTCAGTGTCAATATTACGAAGAAAATAATGACACTGACAGCTCTTAAACGTGGTTTATGTGCTGATCGCGTGCAGTTCCATTGGTGAAATCGGCCCTTAGTTTATGTTTGAAAACTTGCTAACTTGTACACAGAATTTCGCACTAAGGCGCCACCTCCAAGGGCAAGAAAATCGCGGCGATTCTCTCACCGTGCTATTAAATTCAATAGAAACTCGATGAATCAATCTCCACGCGGCGATAACTTGAAGGCACAGTGTGACTATCGCCGGGCCTGCGGTCAGTGAGCGATGGGTAGCTCGCCGTGCGATAAGGCCCAGGCCCGGGTGGACGGCGCGTTGTGTACCACGCGCGCCTCAAAGAGACGCCAGCACGAATTGACGGGGTCCATTAGGGCCAATGCCTGCCATGGGTTGCGAGTTTGTCCGAAAGGGATATCCCGGCCCTGGTACACAGGCAAATGAAGGAACACGGGTGGGTTTTAGTCGGTAAAAGTCTGAAACGCCCTCCCGCTCCGCCCAGAGCGGGAGAAGTTATTTGATACGTTCCCACCCAAAAAAAAAAAGCGTGACTATCGCCGTACTCCGATACGCGTACCGACTCTCGTCCGTAGATAAGGCTCCTAACTCTGTTGTTCTATCCTGGGGGCTTACTCTTCAAACTAATTTTAATTACAATCTAAAGCCAATCCGATTCCAATCTTAATTTTGCAGTCACGTGATTCGGTACTCTTGAAAACAATAGTGTCAACATTGGATTGAAATTGGGATTGCGCCGCGATTATTTTGTTCCACATGAAGTTAGCTATGTTACGGGTTGCAATAGTGTTGTTCAACTCATTCAACTGTTCCGTATACGTACCTATTAAAAGGCTACTACAGATAGTAATTTAACATTTCAAATCTTTGTTGTTTGTTTTATCGCTTTGGAGTTTGACATTTGGCAACTGTCAAATTACTATCTGGGATCAAAACTAAGTATTTTACTTACCATTGAAATTATTTCAAATTATCTTATTCCCAGTTAGCGTACCTACGTTACATGCCAGTAAGAGTTAAGGTACAGTCACAGTCAGTGTCCTGCAATACCTACCTGGGCCCTCGTAGAAAGAAGAAGCGGTGTGAGGAGTTGAGAGTATTCAAATCTTACCAGCTAATAAATTTACAAGGTGTCTTATAGAATGGTTAAGGGAAAATAATTTCTACTCAGTAACCGACATATTTAACAAGAGATTGAAAAATAAATAATAATTATAATCCCCTCGGACATTAATAGTACTTTTTTTTTTTTAATATCAAATAATGTAAAAATATTGCCACTCAATTGTAATTGAATTTTAACTATAAAAAATTATTATGCGTGAGTTTATGTTTGTGTGCATGTAGTGATAATAATTATGACTACTTATGTACCTATTAACCCAAATGTTTGTATGTCAACTTGTTATGACTAAGTGCTAAGGATCTGTATAAATTTATGTTAAGACCGAAATTGTACCAACACTTATGGCAATAAATTGATTTGATAAGTCTAGGGGGCAATTCTCTTATCTGTCAAAAATATCTCTAATTTACTTCTCTTTTTGTTTTGGGTGGGAAATTATCAAATATCTTCTCCCGCTCTGGGCGGAGCGGGAGGGCGTGTCAGACTTTTACTGACTAAAACCCACCTGTGTTCCTTCAGTTGCCTGTGTGCCAGGGCCACGATATTCAGACAAACTCGCAACTCTGGCAGATCTCTAATTTACATTACATTATTTGTCGCTGAGATGATTGCAAGTAGATTTTTAACGTTTTTAGGGTTCCGTACCCAAAGGGTAAAACGGGAACCCTATTACTAAGGCTCCGCCGTCTGTCTGTCTGTCTGTCTGTCCGTCTGTCACTAGGCTGTATCTCATGAATCGTGATAGCTAGACAGTTGAAATTTTCACAGGTGATGTATTTCTGTTGCCGCTATAACAACAAATACTAAACAACAGAATAAAATAAATATTTAAGGGGCTCTCATACAACAAACGTGATTTTTTTGCTCGATATTGATAACGGCAACAGGTAGACGCTTTAAAAATAAATAATTAAATTAAAATAAAACAAATATTTAAGGGATGGGCACACCATACAACAAATGTGATTTTTTTGCCATTTTTATAGATATTGTTACGGAACCCTACGTGCGCGAGTCCGACTCGCACTTGGCTGGTTTTTGAATATCGGGATTGACGTTCAGGTATATATAGGCACTTCTTAGTTATGACAGGAAGGAGGAATAATTTAAATGCGCTTGCATTATGAGTTCAAATTGCGTGCCTGACACGACAAATCGGAAATTCTCTAGGAACATTCTGTCCTGTATCGATGAAATTGTTATTGCATGTTCGTAAATGAACGAGGCATTATATAGTATATATGGTAATATATTTCCATAATTGGTAAAATGTAGTTGCCAGTAATAATCCGAGTGTCATTTAATTGTACAGTAAATTTTTATGTTGTTACTGATAAAACTTTTAGGCCTTTCTAATAAATTGTTCATAAACAATTCCTATAAGCAAATTATTGAATTAGGTAGGTATGAGTCTTCGGTCAGCTGGACCCGCTCGGTACTGGACCCGCGGGTACACTTGACCACATAATTTATTTTCTGTATTGTTATTGGTTAACTGGACCCACATTCCAACTTAAAAAAAACATCTATTGTTTGTTTAAAGCTACCAGTGAATACAGTCTAGCGCAAAATTGGTTAGTCAAAATATGATAAAACTCAATTCAATTAGGTTTAAACGTTAATTCTCAATCAAAATCTAAAATCTTTTTAAATTACAATGAGAGGTCAGCGTATACTGGAAATGTATAGACATTTCCAGTATACGCTGGCCTCTCATTGTACGGAAATTCTGCACAATGAGAGAGCAGCTTATACTGGAAATTATAGCTTGATGTGTAGCCGTCACGTACATGTAAGTAGAATCAAGACAAACGTTTTTATAATGAGAATATTAACTAAATGTAAATAAGTACTCAAATATAACACAGAAAAAAATAAGTAGGTACCTACTATTTAAAAATCACAGACATATTTACTTTGTAAAGATATTATTTTAATTATTGTAACCGTGAAGACTATGTGGGTCATTGTTTTTTTTCTCAGTAAATTTTTATCATGAATTAACATTAAAAGAATACTGATATAATAACCTCTTAGCGGAAAAATTGCTAAAAAGCAGATTGTCGAATACTTTGTGTCAATTTAGATGATGTGTAAAAGTAGCAGTGTTAATCGACTTTTGTTGTTAACCGTAGCTAAACATAACATAAAATAGTAATAAAACAAAAAAAAAAATGTGATAAATAATAAATATTATAATTATTTACAATTAAAAAAACATTAAATTATGCAGAAATAAATAAGCTAGTTACTACCAGGTACATCGTTAATAGCATTAAACTAGAAATAAACAAATGACAATTGAAAAAAAAAATGGAAATGAAATTAAGCGAAAAATAAAACTTAACAACTTAATAAGTAAGTAAGTAAAAGTAAACAAAAAAAATATGTAAGTAGGTACTTAATTTAAAACATAATTATGGGTTATTTTATTTTGCAGGTATATATTTAATTGCAAAGCTAAGATAAGTAAACTCAAAAATTTTGTTTTAAGAATAAGTCTTCCCTTGTTTTAAGAATAAGTCTTCCCTAATTATGTAGGTCCACTTTGACTTGCGCAATATTATACCAGCAGGTGGGCTGTTCACCCATATTTTAATGTGGATAACTACTTTTGATGACAATAATATATTACAAGTGATAAAATGTAATCAAAACGTCGCGTTCGAACTATTTTAAATAAGTACCTTGTTTATCTAATAACAAAAAAAAAAGCGCAGAAGATTTTGCTTAATTATTCAAAAACCTTGGCTGACCTTATACAATGTCATCGTGTCATTAAAGGTTATTAATAAACTGATATGTATTTGATAATATGTAGGTACAGTCACAAGGAATATTATTATGACTTCCTGATTTAAGAGCTTTAAATAGTCATCAAAAGTTATAAGCGCGATGACATGTTTTTGTGGTCGTGACTGTACCTTACCTACATTTTTAAAAACTCAAAAATAATCAATAAACTTTTTTCTAAAACAAACAATTAATGAAAAGAATGAAACCAATTAATTAAAGTCTAATACCTACCTAATATTCAGGCAATTATAGAAACTACCATTGTGTACTTTAAATATTCTAAGGCTAAAATAAAAAAATAAAAAAAATAGGTAATTTAAATAAGTTATTAAATAATTTACAACAAGACATAACTGGGTAAATGCAAGTTATTTGGTATCGAGAATATGCAAGTTTTACACACTTAAAATTAATAATCGTCAAAGAAATCATCACCATCATCATCATCAAAGTCATCATCGTCCGCGCCCGGGGGCACGAAAGCACCATTCATCACTTCACCAATTGGCTCTTCAAAGCCAAGAACTTTAGCGAAACCATACACCATTCTCATCACCACTAGTCTTGTAAAATCCACAGGCGTGGTCTCTTTCCTCTGCAAAGTCAGCTGCTTCTCAGTAGGGTAATCTTTAATCTTCCTCCTCCTCATCTCACACGGAGACAGCACCAGGATAAGCGCGAAAATCACGAAAAATACGCGCGCCATTTTGTTTTAATTTCCCGCCAAATTAAACGTCAAATTATGATGCGTTCACTTATATTAGTCTGAATTAAAATTGTATTAATAACTTTTTTGCATTATAGAATTGTTTTTGACCGAGTTGAAAAGTGAAGATGCTGCTAGCTGCTAACGGAATGTTGGCGCACGGGCGAATGACGGCGGCCGCGTACTGCGGGCCCGATACTATTGTGTGTCATGCCAATGAGTATATGGATAACTGTCTTAAAACCCGCGACGACCGATCGCAAAGAAACATTTTACAGTTAGTTAAGCATATTGGGCCGCCAGTGAAAAGGAATCCGATTTCGCGTTAATTTTCCTGCATTTTATGCGCGATGACGTGATAAGCACATGTTTACTTTGCTACAGTGTCAGTAATGAAAGCAGGACAGGTACTTTGAATAAGGCGTTGTTAATGTCTCGCCTTATAGAAAGATGAAAGTGAGACTCCTATTTTGATGTCTTGTTTGTATAATTTATTACTTCTGTCATGAGTTCACTCAAGGAATCCTTCTACGTAGAACTTTCGTTTGCGTCTGTTTTCTTTTTTTCCAAGTCGTCATCTTGTCCATATCCTACTTTATTTCGGGTCGCAGCATGTGTTTTTCTTCAATCTCTTTCAACCTTCATCTTAGTTTTCTCGCGATATGACTCAAATATTTTTCTAGTTCAGTATAGGTCCCGATGTTTAGTTCCAACTTGACACCAAAAGTTTGTACGAAAATTCTTTATACAAACAAGTCAAAAAGTCGTTCCATCTACATCAAACTCAAACTTTGCAACCATACTAAGTAGGTACTGTACCAACATGGTCTGCGTATGTAGGTTTGTTAGTGGCAAAGATCATGACACGACTCAAAGATCTCACCGCCTAGTTATCTGCAAGCTTTGCACGCATTCTAGACACCGTGGAAGCCCGTTTACACTTTTCGTCTGGGATACGATAACCGCAAGAGACCACGTATCTGCATCACTGCGAATAAGATTAAGACCAATTTTCAAAGGGCTAATAGCTTTTCGTGCAGCAGCTTTGATATCTTCATAATATTTCGACAGCTCATTTGAGTACAAACGCAATGGCGACAATGCAATGAGCATTGCATGAGCTTATTTGAGTAAAAATATTATCAAGACATGAAAGCTGCTGCACTTAAATTTTCAAGCAAAATATCTAGATGCCCTCAAAATAATTATTGTTTTTATTTAAAACTCGTGCTGCAGCTTTCACATCTCCAGAATGCCCAATGTTTTACTTTGGCATCTCACTTACTGTGACTTCCGTACAAGTTATTTTCGACAACTACTTACGTAAGTTAAAATGTTAAACCAGTTTAAGAAAGTATTGGTCAAAGTGAAGGCCGCAAAATACAAGAAGACAACTACAATTTTTCTTACATGCACATTTTTGCATAATATGATTCAGAACGCCTTTAACATTTCCCTAGTTAGTAAAAACGGCGGCGATGTGTGACACAAAAAGTCGCAACATGTTAACGGGTTGTAAGGCAATAATGAGCCTTGTTCTCTGATTTTAAAGTTGAAAGGTGACACAGAACCGTTAAGGCCAGGACTCTCAGAATCGACCTATTTTTGATTCAACATTAAACAATCAAATATTATTTGTTTTGATCTGATAGAAATATATGTTGTAGTTTAATAAATATTCTTGATTATTCTATGGTTCAAAACACGATATCGTCAACTTTACTCGATCAAAAAAAATCGCGAAAACTCCCTGTTTCGCGAATTTTTGATCGTTTTTTTAAGTCGTACTTGAAGTAGACCCAACGTTTACTCCCGAAAAACATGTCAAAAAATAGGCAATGAAATTACGAAGAATATTCTACGGTTCATTTTTCTCAAAACAGTTTTTTATTGTTTTAACAAGATATTATATAATAATGCGGCCCGCGCGCTTCGTTTCAGTAGCCGGCCAGGCGTCTTTGAGGTCGGACCTGTGTCGCTGTTGCTAGCTCGCTACGTTCCCCGCAAAATATACGATAAATTATTATTGTTGTTTGCCGTGTGTGTTAGTTTTTAAAATCAGTCTGAATATTATAGACTAATATAATAGTTTTAGGTTCTAGTGTTAATAATTTAACTGTAGATATTAGTTTAAGTTGTAATATAAGAGGTATTAAAGATTAAATTATGGGGAATAAGAACAGAAGGAAGAAAAAAATATCCAGGATAGAACTGCGGAAGCTCAAAAAAAAAATAAGGTAAGTTTGATTATAATTTTTCTACGTATATTATAATTACCTACTCGTTTTTAATATTACAGTTTACAGAAAGAACAGTAACACAACTATACCAAAGATCATTTTTGCAAATGAAACTTTTATCTTTGCAGTTCATCGATACCAAGATGCAAAGGCGTATTTACAAAAAAGTGCACCCGCGAACAGTAAGTACCTAACCTACAACTCGATTTTTTCAATGGGATTTAGAATGGCGACAACGCGACGCGACGGCAGTATTTGCTTCTCGCTCAGGCGCTATAGGTAGGTTCTACTACCTGAGCGTCAGACACGTACCTAGTGTACCTACTGCATCAATTCAACTCGCACGCCTACTGTAGGTATCTATTGTACAAATTATAATAGTAATGCAAGGTTGTTGATGTTTTTGTAGTTTCACACAAAATAATGACTAGTGTAGATATCTGTTATCTCCAGACTTACCGACCGACTTACCGACTGACTTACCGGCTGACTTACCGGCTAACTTACCGACTTACTGACTGACTTCCTGCGGGAAATTGCCTGCACATACCAAAATTCTATAGATTATAATGCTTGTTTTTCTCTTTTCAGTTATGTTTTTGCAGACGGGTTTTTTGTTTTTTTAAATAATATGTTTTTATACTTTGCTTTTTATTATAATACTAGCTGCCCGCCCCGGCTTCGCACGGGTTGCGGTACTTATCTACGGCGTACCCTACCTACCCTACCTACCTAGCCTACCTACCTACCTACCCTACCTACCTACCCTACTTACCTACCCTACCTACCTACCCTACCTACCTACCCCACCTACCTACCCTACCTACCCACCTACCCTACCTACCTACCTACCCTACCTACCTACCTACCCTACCTACCTACCTACCTACCCTACCTACCTACCTACCCTACCTACCTACCTACCTACCTACCTCCCTAACTCCCTACGCTACCTACCTCCCTACCATACCTACCTACCGGTATAAAAAATAGACAATAGCCGATTCTCAGACCTACTGAATATGCATATAAAATTTCATAAAAATTGGTCAAGCCGATTCGGAGGAGTATGGTAACTAACATTGTGACACGAGAATTTTATATATAAGATACTACATAGGTACCTATGAAACTAAGCAATATGGATAACCCTGCAAATGCGGCTAAATTGGCTTTTTTTGCATTGATCTTTCAGACACTCTGAAGCACCGGAAAGTACCAGTGAAGATGGAACTAGAGAATTTGATACCGCTTCTATTGCACTGGATCCTGTTGACTTGCCTAATGAGTAAGTTTAGTGTATTTTATTATTAGTATTAATAATCGATAAAAAAAAAAAATATATATTAAATATTACGTACTTGTTTCACCTGGAGCTCCTGAACCTGTAATAACTTCTCAACTAGCCAAGTCGGTTTTCCAAATTCTAATGAATTTTAATATCTGGAATATGTTTATTTGTATGAATTTATGTATAGGGAAACACTTATAAAACAGATATTAATATAATCTTAAAACTAAGTATAACTAAAATAAATGTTGGCCTCTATTTTGCCCAAAGACAAAGCATACCATACAACGTGGCAATGCTAACTTTTTTCCTTTTATTGTTTCAGTGTCAGTCCTGATTCATATGATTTTACTGTTGAAGTGGAAAACAAAGAAGATGACTTTCAACCCGTTTCAGGACGAAGAATTGTCGACATAAATTTTCTTTTGCGAGAACTGCAAGAAAAAGCGCGTCACAGCAGTCTATTTGATTGTAAAATTAGTAGCTTTCGCTTGATTAGCGAAAAAAGACTAGGGCTGACTTCAGTTTTTAAATTACAATGCGGTATGTGTCAAGAAACCTGTCTGATCCATTCGGAAGATACTGAGAATACTGAGCGAGTAAATTTAAACATAGCTGCAACTACTGGTATCGTGGCTACTGGCATTGGATTTGCACAGTTTGAAGAACTGTGCTCTTCTATGGATGTTCCTATATTTTCTCCAAACTACTACAACAAGTTACAAACTGAAGTTTATGAAAAATGGGAACAAACAGCAAGTGCATCTATGGAGGTTGCTGCTAAAAAAGAAAGAGAGATGGCTATTGCAGAATACTATTCTTCCGGTACTGCGGAAATAATCGGGAGGAAAACTAAAAAGGTCCTTTATATTGGAGTAAAAAATAAGTATTGTTCGGTGTGTGCCAGAGCAGAAAGTAAAAATATTGCTCCAAAGGAACATGTTTGTTTCAAAAACTTTCAGGGGTCTTCGAGTTCAATGGAGACTGAAATAATACTAGAAGGGTTCAAATCTTCAATTTCTATGTACGGTCTAATTTACAATAGAATGATAGGGGATGGTGATGCTTCGACATACGTAAAAATACTCAACGCCAAACCCTATGAAACTCAAAATGTGACAGTTGAGAAAATTGAGTGCCGCAATCATATATTGAGAAATTTCTGTAAAAAATTACGTGGACTGACAACGGAAACCAAGTATTTGCTACAATATCGAAAAACGCTTACCAACGTAAGAATAATGACAATGAGGAAAGCTATTGTGAAATGCATAAAACATCACAAGGCTTCTGAGAATCCTAGAAATGTTGCCATATCGATTCTGCACAATGATATTGTCAATTCGATGCCACACGCTTACGGCGATCACAGAATGTGCCAGAGCTACTACTGTGAAAAAAAAGACAATGACAAAAACGAACTCAAAAAGATACAAAACTCAACGTACGCATTTCGTATCAATGCAATTGTTTCAAGTGTAGCAGCTAAATCGCGAAGTTTAATTTAAGATGTGGATACCAATATTGTCGAATGCTTTAATAGCGTTATAGCTAAGTTTATTGGGGGGAAAAGGATCAATTTAGCCCAAAAACGAGGCTACCAAGGCAGATGCTCAGCAGCAGTAGTCTCGTTTAACACGAAATCTGCTATTTCGTCCATCCAAAAAGTATTCACAGGCAAAGATCCCGGCGGTAATATTGAAGAGATGGAAAAAAAGAGAGCACTTAAACGGAAGTATTTTGTAGAGCACCCAGTCAAGAAAAAAAGAGCTTTGAAAGAGACAAACAAAAAACAACACGATTATGGCCCTGCCAGTTCTGCACCAGACATGTCACAAGAAGAACTACAAATGGCGCAAGAAGAATTCATAAAAAACCTAGAATCGCTTACCGCAGACAAAAAGTCAATAGAACGAGTAACTATATTGCAAAGGGAAAGTAGTGAGTGGTTGGAGATAAGACGAAAATTAATTACAGCATCGAATTTTGGCCCAATATGCAAACGAAAATCATCATCAAGTACAGCTAATTTGGTAAAAAATATATTATATAAGAAAAATTTGGCCCATGTGACTTCCATTGCTCATGCAATAGAGAATGAAAAACAGGCGCTGCTGCAATTGCAGAGACAGGAGAATGTCGAGATCTCGCCCTGCGGATTATTTATCGACTCCATACACCCATTTATTGGGGCCACTCCTGACGGGTTGATAGATGATGACATGATAGTTGAAATAAAGTGTCCTATCACAGCTTCCAAAAAAGGAATGGCAAAAGCAATTGAAGAAAATAAAATTCAAATATTAAAATATAACAAAAATACGAATACCTGTTCCATAAATAAAAAGAGCAATTGGTACTACCAAATTCAGGGCCAACTACATGTCACAGGACGGCATGTATGTCTTCTTGGAATCTGGGCAGGTGAGAATGAGCCTTTGTACATAGAACGCATAGAAAGAGATGACAATTTCTGGGTAGCAAGTATGGAGCCAAAGCTGGTACAGTTTTACCTCAAATGCTTACTGCCAGAAATCGTAGACAGTAGAAATGCACGTGGCATGCCAATAAGAAACCATGCATTACACGACAAAGAAAATGAGCAGCCTGATAAGTGCGCATCCAGTGCACATTCTCTACCTCAACCAGATTTGCAGCAACCAGGTCCAAGCACGCGCGTGATTAATATTTGTGATTTTTGATTGTTTATGTTCAATTGCTTTTAATTGCCGTGAGTAAATGATTATATCGTTTTTTTATATATTTTAGTATTTCTTATTTCTAATAAAGAATTTACTATCCTGTGTATTATATTGTAATGAGTTTTATTGGAATTTATTTAGTCCAAAGTCTCATAGTAAAAGTTGTTCATAATGATGAGTAAAGTTACGTGTTTAAGTTTCGGTCACTAATTACCAGTCACCTTATATAAGTAATAATAAATAACTAGCCCCGCGACTTCGTACGCGTGGACTATTACCTAGTTATAAAACATAGCCTATGTGATAGGTGAAAACTAAAGCTACAGAATACCGAAATTCTCATCCAAATCCCTCCAGTAGTTTTCTAATCAAACAAAAATTACAAAAACCGCATCGGTAAGCGTAGTGCGGAAGCGCTGTAACAGTCATGAAAGAAAAGGAGACAGTGTTAGTGACATTAAAAAAAAACAATTGTAGGTAGGTAATAAAATAAATTGTGTTGCTTACTTATATTTCCCTAAAAATAAACACCCGAAACATTAACATGAATTCCGTAAAACAAAGTTAATTGTACTTACTGTTACAATTTTATACTGTGACGCAAAATTTTTGCACAGCGGGGTCACCGAGTTCATTTGAACTGCGTTTTCGCGCGACTGGCTCGCGGCGATTGAGGTAGCGCTAAATGCCTACTGCGCTCGAATATCCTGGCCTTAAGCGCCGGTTAGGTACAAGATTTCGATCTAAATACATGTTGGGGCAAAAGTAATGTCATCATAACGTGAATGTGCCTTTTTCATTGAGTTAGGAATACTATGAAGACGGCATATTCTACTATATGAAGAATAGTTATACAAATATCTATCATATCGACACAGTCATGTCATAAAGCACTTTGTTTCTTTCTAACTAATCAAGAGCTACATATGAAAAAAGAGACATCTAAATGTTTGTCAAGGACTAAATTTGGCAAGACTTTTGAGTGACGTCAAAATCTGTTTATGCGTGACCGATCGCCATGTTTATTGCCAAGTTTTTTTGTTGCAATAGTTAACTTTAATAATTAATAAGTCAGTTAATAAGTGCACTTAAGAAATTAAACTTGCCGTTTTAACACTCATTTAGACTTTACCTAAAATGGTGTAACTTGCTGTCCCAGTTTTTCTAAATACGTAGTAGATATTTTTTTTTTTTTTACTTAGGTAGTAAAGTTTGTCTAACGACCGGTTGTCCTAACATACACACACATTCGGTCTGTCCCCAGTAGTGCCACAACACTTGGTCCTTCTCCTTCCGTATCCAGTCTATTCAGAAACAAGATATACCTATATAGGTATTGATACTTCAAATAAATTTTAACTTTTTTATATTTTTTACAATAAAAAACAAGCGACTTTGAAAAACAAACACAACAAAGTGAAAAATAACTTTAATTTCGGAAGTCAGTGTCTTTGGTTTTTAATCGACTTCGAAAAAGGAGGAGGTTATAGTTATGTTCGTCTCTATGTTTGTTTTTTGTGGCGGTTTTTGCCAACGACTTCCGAAATTAAAGGCTCGTACAGACTCGCGCGATATCACGGGCGCGACAGGCAGCGACAAAGAAATTATGCTTCTAGTGTCGCGTCGCGGCCGCGATATTGCACCAGTCTGTAAGAGCCTTAAAGTTATTTTTTTCTTTGTAGTGTTTTTTTACGAAGTCGGCTGTTTTTTTTTGTAAAAAAAATATTTTTCACTTTTTAGTTGTGGTACGGGGTACCTACCTCATACAAATTCGAATAGCACTACCTGCTATGTAAATAACAGTAACAGTAAGTTATTATAATTAAGATCATCCACATAGAGTAAGTGAAAAAAATAAGTATTATTGAAGCTTAGCTCAAAAACTACCCAACCAAAGTTAATAAAATTTATATGAGACCACCGCGCAAGCTTCTTCTAACAAATGAAAAATGAATTTCCTAAATCAGTCTATTATTGACAAAAATCATACAAAAAAAAAATACCTAAGTACAGAGAACCTCCCTCTTTTTGGAAGTCGGCTAAAAATATAAATCCTCATGAGTTTCCAAGTTATTTTGCTGCCGTTACTTAAGGAAATGTATGAAAAAGTCAATGAGAAGCTAATAATTAATTTCCTAAGTCTTTTTACCGTGTCTTATCAACCATTCAAGTGAATTTATTAATAATTCCACGAACATGTGTCCACTTCTTTTTTTGTCTTCCTTATTTACACACGAAGGAATTTGACAACTTTAATGGCAAAGCGGTGTTTTCTGTAACGAGAGAAATTATGAACTCATCAAGTGTCAGATTACGAACTTTTAGTAAAATGACAATGGCATGACAATGGGATCGTGTTGGAATGACTGAATTTATAAAAATAGCAGACTTGGGCCCCAGATTACGAACTTTTAGTAAAATGACAATGGCATGACAATGGGATCGTGTTGGAATGACTGAATTTACTAAAAGTTCGTAACTACAATGTTAAGTTTGTTTTTGGGATAAATACGGAACCCTTCATTGTGCGTGGTCCGACACGCACTTGGCCAGTTTTTTTTTATTTGTAGAGTCATTGCATAAGTATTATTTAATTTTGATAGTTTTTCGAAGAACCAACTTCATTGACTTTTTTTTGAGTTAGGTATTCATATTGGAAAATTGGAGCAAATGCCATTCAGGCGATCCCGCTCATTTCGGTTTATATTTAGGCTATAAAAGATATCTAATTATTCGTGAACGCCAACGGAACCCATCAGTCACGTAGAATATTTTCAATGAAATAACTATCAATTGGAATTCAGGTCTCACGTACGATAGTTTTGTGGTCAGTAGACCATAATGTAAAAATAAAATAAATAAACCGAAACATGTTTCCATACTGCGGTGAATATAATTATAGGTAGGTTTTTTTTTGGAATTTACCTGTTTTTAACCATCCTTCTGCTCTTACCCCAATTTATATGGGGTTAGCGTACCTCTATGTCGTTTTCTCTTATACTTACCTATCCGGCAACTCTGAGTTCTTTGTCCTTTATTTTTTTTCTCCTTTTTTTTTTTTGGATGGGAAATAATTATCAAATAACTTCTCCCGCTCTGGGCGGAGCGGGAGAGCGTGTCAGGCTTTTACTGATTAAAACCCCCGTGTTCCTTCAGTTGCCTGTGTCAGGACCACGATATCCCTTTCAGACAAACTCGCAACCCTGGTAGGCATTGGCCCTAACGGACCCCGTCAATTTGTGCTGACATCTCTTTGAGGCGCGCGTAGAACACCTGGTACTTATTGGACGGCGAGCTATCCATCGCTGACCGTCAAGTTTAACATAAAATATGGGTGTAAAAACATTCAGAACTATAAAAATATCCGAAAACGCCTAATACAAAACCTATTCGAGGCGAGATCCTAAAGTGTTCCTCTCAATTCTAAATCTTCTGTGCCTTAGTCGATAAAGTACCGAACTCATATTTCCAAAAATCTAATCGACCCTAGGGCGGGGTACTAATATTATCAAGCCTTCTTCGCTCGCTCTTGCATCCTATTCTATCAATTTGTTTGTTAATATTTCCTGCTTAAGTCGACAAAGTTACTCCAGGGTATGAATGGACAAACGATAACCTAACATATCCGAGGTGAACTGCAAAAATGAACAAGCTTCGTGGAGCTGAAGATAGACCCCCCTGAAAATGAACTAGCCGTCGCCCATGCTTAGCTCTGCCTATTTTCTTAAAAATCTTTATTGCTCCCCATTCCGTATCCCTATTCCAACAGAATTAATTCGTTTAAGGCAGGCAAAAATCCAACATTTGGTGCCCTTGGTCCAGCTGGAGGCTGTAAAATCAGTCTGCCTAGCCTTTTCCTATGTTGGGGTCGGCTTCCAGTCTAACCAGATGTAGCTGAATACCAGTTTTTTCGCGTTTGTTAAGAGGGCCCTTCCCGGTCCGTCTATCGTCAATGCGAGCATGTTTGAAAAGCTTGTTGTTTCATCCAGCGCTAGTGAGATCGCGTTAACATTGAACGAAAAATAGTGTGCGGAAATTTCATAAAACTTGTTCCAGGATATACGTGTTTTTGAGTAAGCCTTACAAGTTTGTGAAATACATCTCTATCATTTAGAATATCCATTACATGTGCGAGGTTTCTATCAAGATGTTCCCATTGCTTTTACAATTTATAGTATTATGAACGGCCAAAGTTCAGGTAAAATTTGTGCAAAAAAGCAAATTTTTGCAGGCTTATCCTGAATTTTTTGCTTGCTTAAAAACCTAGATACAGTGCACAAGATACCTATTAGTTCAAAAATTTCTAAGAGAGATGTGTTACAACGCCATAATCACGTACGAGCGTTTGTATGAAAAGTATGCCGAGTTGGCCGCCCTTAACTAGATGCATTGTGAATCTGTCGTCTGTCTGTCTCTGCTCACTCCAAAGGCAATTTCGAATAAATCTGCGAATAAATAGCCATAATAAATGATCAAAGATGTGTGAATTGGCTCTTAGCGTAAACACTTTCGTCCATCACGCACTTATTCCTAGTTTGCGTGTTTCAACTGAAACACTGTGTTACTCGCTTTTTATCAATAATGTTCGATAATTTTAACACTGTGTGACACAGTGTCGATTAGTGGGCGACTTGTAAAGTGCTGTTAAATAATCGAAAGTGTTGAAGATGCGTTGAAAACGCGTGGTAACAAAAAGTAAATATTTATCGTACGGTATCTTGTTCATCTTAGCTTTTTCCTGACAGTTTGTCATTAATATGTAAATGTAGGTAATAAAATATATCAATAATTTTAAAGAAGTAAATAGAATTAAATTTCTTTCTTAGTGCCCGGGTGTCATGGACAGCCTGGCGGCGATGCTATTAAAAGATGAATCCCATAGATAAATATCACCCGCCCCTCCACTATTCCAATGCTTGCTCAAGGATTCATATCCGGCAGGCTCTAATAATCTTTCCATATCCCATGGGCACGTCTTCCCTACCATTATCACACCTCCCGGTATACTCTCTGATATACAATGGTCTCTGTAGTCCCATGAAACATGAGGCTTCAGGGGCCAGGGTGAATCTTTGGGTTCATTCGAGCAATTGAGTCTGGTACAACCACGCTGGGATCGGTGTACTTCATTAATTCATTCATTTATAGTGACCGGGTGTCATGATCTAACAGTAGGTCACAAGCGCTACTGCTGAGCGTGAGGTCCTGGGTTCTATTCCCGGGTCGTCAGTGTTGTTGGGATTTTTCATCTGGAATTTCTCAGTAGCAGCCCAGAGTCTGGATTTGTGCCCGGTTGATGGCAATAGGCTCGCCCCCTATTTCATGGAATATAGGCATCCATTACACCGTAGGTTTTGCTGTCGGTTTTACCACAATCAAGATTGTGACTGACGGATAACCTATCGTCTAACAGCCGAACCCAACAACCTATTTTCAGTAAAAGACAGATCGCTATTGATGATAGACAGTATAATTCTATCTATCCTTGGATGGCGTCTCACAATCATTGATAAAGGCTGTCTATCTAACGAAAACAATAAGTAGGTTTCTCTACTTCGCCCTCCCGTGCGTTCCGTTACAACCAACAACACTTTAAAAAACAACATGTGTAATTAGTCTTATTAAAAACTTCTTTGTTTCTTACTTCTAAATAAGTTACTGGTTCTGTAGAGCCGTATGTTACTGACCTGCAAATTGCAAAAAACGTAATAAAGTTTGAATTTCGCGGGCTAATGTTGGATTTTTATTTTTTTACTTAAAATTCATGTTCGCATGGTGCTTGCACGGGGGTCATACAAAGGGGGGAGGGGGGGGGCGGTTAAATTTCTGTTATTTTTTGCCTAGGACGCACCGTTTTCGAGATATTTGAATTTCTATTTTTTTTATTACTTTAAAAAAAAATCATCATCTATCACATCTATGATCATTTTTGCGTGTAGTAAAGAGTTCATTTTAGCTTGGCTACTTTATGTTTATCCCTGCGATTCGGGGAATAGACCAATCTGTCATCTTTAGTACTGTCCTGTCAAAGAAATCGTATATTGGGACGCATAATTTGGCATTTTCATACAAATAGCTATCCGTTGTAGGCGATACACCCTCCCATCAGTAGATAGCGTAGGCCGGTAAGATTCCATAATGTCTCATAGATTATTGGGACGTTAAAACCATCGATAGATAGATTTTTCTATCTCCAGTATGCCAAACTGGTGATAGATAAGTTATTGGGTTCGGCCGTAATACTGTGACTGATGGATCCATGAAATTGATTGACGAAAATCAGAATATTTTGATTTTTGCATGATGCAACCATCAGTCATGACTTTTGAGTGAACGTGTAATGGCATTTCATCAATCACCCGTCAGTCAGCGCGCAGACAGCGATGGAGTCGGACACGGATCACACTGAGAGACACTTGCTCACTCGCGCAGGCAAACACCGTTACTCCCGCGTAATGTTCTTTGCTAGAGAAAGATTCTATTTTGACATTTGAGTGACCCTGAGTTGTGGGTACCAGGAATCCTCAATCATACATAACTAATATTATGAATGCAAAAGTGACTTTGTTTGTTACGCTTTCACGCTAAAACGGCTGAACGGATTTGGATGAAATGTGTCACACGGGTAGCCCATGACCTGGATTAGGACATAGGATACTTTTCATCCCGATATTCCCACGGGATCGAGACTGATGCGGGTGAAACGGCGGGGCGCAGCTAGTACACGAATAAATACAAAAAGCCAATCTCAACCATCGCTGTATTTTTACACGTTTTTTGCTCATCATAGCAATCAAAGTGCCAATATAGGCTTTTCTTTTATGAATATCCATATAATCTTGAGTAACCGCGTGTAGGTATACTCTGAGAATGAGCGTGTAATGTCGATTGAATTCCATCACTCACCATCAGTCATTCGTGGTTTTTGGAATTGAGTGACGCTTACATGAGCGTGTAATGTACCTACGCCTTAAACATAACTGGCGAATTGTAGGTGTACTATAGGTACGCCTCTGCCTAACCCTTCGGGGAATACAGGTGTGATGTTCCGTTATTTGTGTTCTTTCTTAATTTTGTAATAAAATTAAAAAATAATCACGAATTCATTTTAGGTTGGCAATACAAAATTACAAAAGGGTTCGATTCTTGGCTAAACTCGGAGAGCTCTTTGTTTTTTATTTTTTATCAAGACGTGTAAAAGGTTCTCGCAACCACAGTGAGTGCAAAAAAAGCCCGAATACTCATAATACTAATAGGTTTTTCCCATGAGACTAATGTGTGTTAATAATAATTTATTATTAAGATTACTTAATTCTAATCTATGCAAATAAACAAAATGGAAGTGTGTGTTTGGACCTAATGAAGAGAAGATTTTACTAAATGCATATGAAAATATATACGATAAATAAAACAAAAAAACTATTTTTAACATTTTTGTCTCTCTCTCTCTGTCAGTCTGTTTGTTCCGGCTGATCTCCGATAAGGCTGGTCCTATTTTGACGGGACTTTCACTGGCAGATAGCTGATGTTTTAATGAGTTTAGTTTTAGAAAAAGCTACACGGACGAAGCCGCGAGCAGCACCTGGTTTAGTAAATAATAAGTAATCTATTTTTTAAATCTAGTTTAAGCCAAAGTGACCTCTGCGCTGCCACCGATAACGTCGTGGATGTGGCGAAGTTTTGCCAACTTGAAGAACTGTCGTGCCAGCGGCACAAGAAGCAAAGAAATATTTTGGGGATATTTCAGTCTTTTTTAGGGTTCCGTAGTAAACAAGGAACCCTTATAGTTTCGCCATGTCCGTCTGTCTGTCTGTCTGTCCCCGGCTTAGCTCAGAGACGCTTAGTCCTAGAAAGCTGTAATTTGGCAAGGGTGTACATATTCATCACGCCGAAAAAGTCGTAAAATAAAACCATGAAAAACATTTTTTTTTAGGGTACCTCTCTTGCACGTAAAACGAGGATGATATTTTTTTTACTCATCTAATACATGGTGTGGGGTATCGTTGGATAGGCCGTTTAAAAATATTGTAGGTCTGTGAAAGCCATTTTTCAATTCTGAGATACGTTTGCGTAATATTAAGCTTTAAAGTGCTATTTTTTGTTGAGAGTCGAGTGCCCTGCTAGCTGGTTTTGGATATGTGAAAAAATTCATGGCAGTAGTATATATAACGAAATTAAAAGGAAAACTATCACAGCTAAGTAGGGTTTACTAGTTAACGAGTCCACCAACTTAAATTTGCAGTTGAAGAATTTACCGTAACTTATATCGATGTACGGGAGAGCATCTTTTTCAACTACAATGTTAAGTTTGTTTTTGGGATAAATTCATCCTAACTACGGAACCCTTCATTGTGCGTGGTCTGACACGCACTTGGCCGGTTTTAAAAAATATAATAAGAACTCAGAACGTCGTGTTTAGGGTATGGTAACAAAAAAAACGAGCGAGCCTTACAGTAGTCGCTTAAGATGTGTAACATCTGTCATCTCACCTTAAGCAACTGAGAAGCCACATAAATTAACCCCAAAATTTTAAAAAGCTAAATACTGAAATATTTATTAATTATCTACTAGCGGTCGCCCACTGGTCGAAATTTAAACCTTCTTACAATCTATATTACTCCATCTATATATAATACTTTATTTACAATTCCATGCTATTAAAAAGTACTTATTCCATGCTCAAGCTGTCATTTCCTGTTACACCCGCCCGTCCCTATTTACGAAATCACTCCCACAGAGAGAGGAAAGATGTTACACATCAAAAAGTATGTCAATTCCTTTGCGTCGCGTAGTCGGGTAAAAAGGCATAAATGCAAACTGTCACTCGGCCACTCAGATAATGCGATGTGGTCAACCGCCGGCGCCGGTAGCTAGTCTGTGCCGCTTGACTAGACAAAACTCTCTATGGATATATTACCGTTAACAGAATTCTCAGGGCCCCAGAATAACTTTAAATTCCTATACCTAAGTACCGGTTTTCCCTATAATACTCAATGGATCGCCAATCGCGTACGTTAATTTTATGGCTGATTTGATGGGCGGCTCACAGTGACCACCTGTGTTTAGAATCTTTCCGAGATACGGTTATTTTGTTTTTGTTGACTGTTCTTTAGTTCTACTTTTAATGGGCATCCCAGGTTATATCCACACATAATTATCAGGGTCAGGGCTTTTTGGCCACCACGTGGTCCGTCAGCTACTAGTGCTTTTTTTTTTTGGTGGGAAACTTAAATAACTTCTTCCGCTCTGGGCGGAGCGGGAGAGCGTGTCAGTATTTTACTGACTAAAACCCACCCGTGTTCCTTCAGTTGCCTGTACTGTGTGCCAGGGCCACGGTATCCCTTTCGGACAAACCTGCAACTCTGGCAGGCATCGGCCCTAATAGACCCCATCAGTATGTGCTGACATCTCTTTGAGGCGCGCGAGGAACACAAAGTACACAAAAGAACACAAAAGGATATTTTGACGGTTAAATGAAATTGACAGGATAAAACAAGATGGCGACGTTAGTTCCGATTTTCGTCACACGCCGAAATAACTTTGTAGCGTTGGACATTCGTAGCCGGGCAGCCTGAACGTGTGAATGAAATCTACTGGTTGCTATGTTATGTTGCCAGAGCATTAAATGTATGTCGTCTTCTATTACACTGGCCGAATTTAAGTAGGGCTTTCTTTTTTCGTCTTAAAAAAAGTTAATGATTAAAATAAGGTTTACATCAATCTGTAGGTACGGTCCACGTACGAAAATGTCGATCGGAACCAGGCTGCGTGCCGGTCCACTTAACTTTCACCAAATGTGACGCACCAGTGCCTAATCGGTAGGAATCGGGTGCATCGATTAGAAATCGTTTATTATAATCCTTATTGATTAAGTAGTGTTATTTATATGCAATTTGCATGCATCTCTTGGTGGGCACAGTTTAGTTTTGCCAAGTTTTATTGGTTTTATTACATTTTTGATACCTTTATCTAGGTCCTTGAACACAATATCGGTAATTTTAATAACTGTATCTCTTTTACGGGTTTTCCGTTATTCCCTTCCTTGGAACATTTTTATGTCTACGTAATGCTGCTGCGCTGTCGTGGCACAAGCTGTAAGCTGAACCCCAAATAACAAAGTCCATAATCCAAGCAAGTATAAGCAAGCCTGTATCTTGACCCTTGGGTGATAATCATTTTATTAGGATTGCTCCAAATGCTAGATTGTCTGAAGCACTGGTGGCTCGTCAGTGGAACGCATCTAGAAACGCAATGTCACACTTATCATTATTCACGATCAAAGTGAAAAAATATTAATTTCCGCTTTTCGTATGGCATGAAATAGCAATTTTTATGTCTTTAAGGCCAGCGGGATACACAAATCGTTTTAAAATGCATTTTATTTCGGTGTAATAAAGTTCTAAATGCATGTAAAACAGTGTGAAAGATTGTAATTTTCTTAGAACGAAAGCGTACCACTTTTGATATTGGCGGTGTAAACAATGGAATTATTGTTTTTGTTAAACTTACTCAGCTTGGGAGATTAAGGGCGGATTTCAAAGAAATTGATCGCGATCAGCAATTTAAACGCATTCAAGAGTTGTCAGTGTCATTATTGTTATGGAGTATTGACACTGACAGCTCTTAAATGCGGTTTAGATGACGCATATCGTGTTCAGATTAATTGATGAAATTCGCCCTAAAGGTGCTTACTATGCGGAAGCCATTAAACTGTGGCAAAACACTGGAATCTACTACCGGCAACTGGTGTTTGGCGTCAATTATTATGGTTAGATGAGGTTATTTCAGCCCTAGCTACTCATCATCATTATTATCATTCTCATGCCCTTAACCCACTTTATTTGTGGTCGGCGCAACATGTCCCTTTCTTCCATACTTCACTATTAGTCGTCCTCTCGGTAGTCACCCCCTTTCTAGCCATATCATCTTTCACACGATCATCTTTTGTTTTTTTTTTGTCTTCTCCTACTCTTGTAGTATTTAATTATCTTCTTCCCATCCACATTCATACTCCGTACCTAGTCTTGTTTGATATACCTACATATTTTATTTTTATCTGTTGAACGCAGTTCGTTTGTATTCTCTTCAATTCTAGACTTACTTAGGATTTCCTTAGTTACGCCCTGATTTAATTGTGCACTTTTATAGTTCATGGTAATTCCCCAGATTTTTCAAACACAGACGTCACAAACAAAAAATCAATCGCGTTGTTTCTCACACAAGTCATATACCTAAGTCATTATTTAATTAAACAGAGCACGTACATCAATTTAATTATATCCAAGTATCCTAAAGCCAATGACCGCAATGGCCATAACTATGCCTACGGGCGGCTATCTATTGAGAACACGTTATTGCAAATCGAACTCGTATTGGAAAAGTTAGGTTCTGTATAGATAATACACATCCATACGTATTGCGTGGATGTGACGCAACTTTCTTTCTTTCAACGCTGTGATGATTACTAATGGGGATGTATGGAAGAAAAGACACTGCTCATACCCGTAATAGATTGGGATGAGCGTAGCAGGATCATGATCTTAGACGATGACACAAAAACCGCAGTCGAGGATATGATTCAGCACCCCATGTTTTTAAAGAAGATTGCATTCAAGTCCTTTCCATGACCTTTTTGGACCTAGACAGGCAGATGACCACGGTAGCAATTACTTTACGGGACCCTGAGAACCGGTTACTGTAAGTACCTATCGGTTATCATCATGCTAAGGCTAAGGCCAGTCGACTAACGTCAGAATATGAAATAAGTCAAAATGCTTCGTTAATATGCAAAAATGTAAATCACTAAGATTTATGTTTCCTTATTATAGTTTGTTTTGGTTTGAATTTAGTAATTAAATTAAATAGCCGATTTGATTACATCATGGAGTCTTCTATAATTCAGGCTATTGACCAGAACGGGCCAAAAAAAATGTACTTACAAGCTTTTATATAGCATCCAGGTGTTAAGATGAAATCATGCGAGGTAATTTTGGACAACTTCCTCTTGGTTTATCAACATAAAAGTTTGTATTTTCATTCCATTCCCTTGACAAAACATTTATTTGGTGAGATAACCTGATGCTGTTGCCAAAATTTTCTCCGAACAAGGGAATTCTGGTACTTATTGTCTTACCACTGTTGGGGCTTAGATCTCTCTGAGAGAGAGAGTGGGCGGTAATCTACCATGCGGGTCCAGTGTGGATTGGTGGATGTGACATCTCTGCGATTTTATCGTTTTACGCTTATTAATGGCCTGCTATGACTATCTATCTGCCTAGCCTTTTCCCAACTACGTTGGGGTCGGCTTCCAGTCTAACCGGATGCTGCTGAATACCAGTATTTTACATGGAGCGACTGCCTATCTGACCTCCATAACCCAGTAACTTGGTAATACGATACCCCTTGGTGAGACTGGTTGTCAGACTTTCGGGGTTCTGACGACCCGTAACGACTGTCAAAGATCCACGAATGACAGCCGGGACCAACAGCTTAACATGCTTTCTGAGGCACGGAGGAGTCTCGGTATGTAAAGATGGTCACCCATCCACGGACCAACCCCGGAAAGCGTAGCTTAACCTGATGGATCGACCCGTGCGGCTGTTATTACTTAGCCACGAGCTCCTGATGACTCAATGAGCTGCTATGACTAAATAAATAAAAGCTTGTCGTTTTTAGTAAATTGTATAGGATTTTAATATCATAAAATAGGTAGGTTCTATCTATATTAAAAAGTATGCATTAATAGTATACAGTATCCATATTAATAAGTATGTATCTATATTATAAGGTATGGAGGTACCATAACAATCAAGGAAGGTTTCCCCACAACAGTCTCGTAGATTGAACTCGAGCACCCGACCTCTTCACCTCACGATCCGATCTCGAAAGCTGTGAGAACCTGACGACTTATGCGCTTCTAGTACTTGATTCTATTGATCATTTGAGTTATATGCTTATGTAACATGGTATATGAACATAAACCTCTTAGCGAAGAGGTCAGTGTGTTCGTTGCTTTACGTCAGTAAACATGATTCTTGTGCTCTGCTTATTTTATTTTGGATTTAATGTGAGTAAATAATTTTAATTTGTAAATAGAGTGAAGATAAAGTTCTTTTTTGACTTTCTATGTCTTGCTTGCATGAAATAATAATTGTGGTCACTGATTTGTTAAGAAACCCACGTCCAATTGAAAGTTCGTAAGAAACCGCTCTCATTTATTCTAAGTTACATTTTTATGTCTTGAATCTATCTACATAATATATGTATACAAATCATTTGCCGTGCGTTAGTCTCTCACAAAAACTAGAAAATGGCTCGACTGATTGTGATGAGACACTTCGGTAAGCTGTTGTATGCGCGCCGGAGCCGGAGAAGGTTCCTAAAAAAAAAAAAAGCCCATTGTTCATTGTGTCACCCTATGTAAAATTTCAACATTTATATCTGTAACTTTTATGGTCTACATAATAAGGAGTATTCTATTCTATAAAAAGGCTTTGCAGCGCATGCGCATTAGCTAGTCGCTGATACAAAGTTACCACTATTCAAATAATAATATTATACCTAAGTATAGGTCGTGGATTTTATGAAAGTTCGTCAAGTTTTACGTTTTTGGTAACACTTGGGATTCTGTCCTTAAAGGCTCGTACAGACTGGTGCAAAATCACGGGCGCGACAGGCACCAACAAAGAAATAGTGCTATTTGAGTTGCGTCGCGCCCGCGATATCGCACCAGTCTGGACAAACCTTGAGCCCAACGTTGAGATAGATTTATTAAATCGTTGATAAAAAATGTACCTCTGTTATAATTATGTCGTGGAATGTAAAAATTCACTGACTTTTACGTTTTTGGTAACACTTTTTGGGTTAATGTTGGGATTGGTTTATTAAATCGCTGATAAAAATTTACCTCCATTATTTATGTCGTGGAATGTAAAAATTCGTCAAGTTTTACGTTTTTGGTAACACTTGGGATTCTGTCCTTAAAGACTCGTACAGACTGGTGCAAAATCGCGGGCGTGACAGGCACCGACAAAGAAATTGTGCTATTTGAGTTGCGTCGCGCCCGCGATATCGCACCAGTCTGGACAAACCTTGAGCCCGACGTTGAGATAGATTTATTAAATCGTTGATAAAAAATGTACCTCTGTTATAATTATGTCGTGGAATGTAAAAATTCACTGACTTTTACGTTTTTGGTAACACTTTTTGGGTTAATGTTGGGATTGGTTTATTAAATCGCTGATAAAAATTTACCTCCATTATTTATGTCGTGGAATGTAAAAGCGTTTTTGGTAACACTTTTTGGATCAATGTTGGGATTCGTTTATTACATCGCGGATAAAAAATATATCTCTATTAGGTATATGTCGTGGAATGTAAAAGTTCGCCGATTTTTTCGTTTTTGATAACACTTTTTGGGATTCTGTTCTTAAGTCCAATGTTGGGATAGGTTTATTTAATAAAGGATTGCCCACATGGTCTTCTGCTGAAGAAGTTCTTAATTACTATAACCCAGCTGACCTTTTACAATCTTGAGTGTGTGTGTACAAATGTGGTGCTACAGGTATAATTACAGTAGTAAAACTAGTAACCCGCCCCGGCTTCACACGCGTAGCACAGCATAGTAATATGCCTACAAATTGTTTTCTGTCGTTGTGTCGTATCAGCCTATTGCGTCGAGCATGTAGAGTATTTTACATCGTCATATTTCAGCCAATTTACACAAAACCTTAAAAATAAATTATTCTCATAAATCACTCCGTCTATTGGTGAAAACCGTTTGAAAATCCGTCCAGTGGTTATAATAATTATGCAGTGATTAAGTCAACGGATTTCCTGGGGCCCAAGTCTGCTATTTTTATAAATTCAGTCATTCCAGCACGATCCCATTGTCATGCCATTGCCATTTTGCTAAAAGTTCGTAATCTGGTAAATTCATAATGGTCGATCATTGGTCGGTCAATGTTCTCGTAATATAATTGTGTTATTATAATGGCATTGACGTATTGCCATTATTATGAAACCCATTAGTAGAAATGTCATTAATTTGTCATTTTGTACGAGATTACCAATATATGCCGACCATTGGAAAGTCATAATGACGCCATTATAATAGTAGATTACCAAACTTTTCAAAATCAACAATTATGAAATCAATGATCGACCATTCTGACACTATTGTAATAGCAGACTTGAGGCCCTGTTCTTTTTCTGTTGTAGTTAAAGAGTAAACCTCATATACTTGAATGATGATTTCTTCCTGAATCTAAATACAAAACTAGCTTTTGAGTCGACAATCGCAAATACCAAGACGAGATTCGTGACGGCAAGGTATACATAATCAGCCATAACGTTCCTGCTTCTGGGACACTGGGCTCCTCTTAGTGAGAGGTTGTGGCTCGAATTCCACCACGCGGGCCCGTGCTGGTTCGTGGATGTCACACTTCGAATTTTTAGTTCTAGGACATGCCGGTTTCCTCACGATGTTTTCTTTGACCGTTTTGGGAGCAGTAGTGATGAAATCATTTACACAAAGTAAAGCGCCTGTCTGGGTTCGAACCCATGACCACTCGTAAGTTGAGGACGTCACCATTGGGCCACCACTGCACTGATCTCAGCCTCTCATAGACGGCGAGGTATGCATCGTTCTATTTGCCTAAGGTTATTCGATTCGTTCGGAAGCGGGATTTCCCTGTACCATTTTTTGTGTTGGTACATTAGATGTAATCATAACAAAAGAGGCAGAGATGTAGGTACCTATAGCTGGGTAGTTTGCTGCGCTTGCGCTGCTTCGTTTTCCTTAGTTTAAAGGCCACGAAGCCGTAAAGGCATGGCGTTTTTGTGGGCTGTCGAGTCTGTTCTAAGGCATTTTGCAAGAGCGCTTATTTTGGACAACATTAATTGATGTTGAGCTTTAACGTAGCATAACATAACGCCTATATTCCCCGAAGGGTTAAGCAGAGGTGTACCTAGAGTTCACCCGCATTTCGCTTTTTGCGAAAATATTTGCCCTTCATCGTCAAAACGTCCGCGTCAGTATAAACTAACGGGATTTCCCTGTACCATTTTTTGTGTAGGTACATTAGATGAAATCGTAACAAAACAGGCAGAGATGTAGGTACTGCTGTACCTATAGCTGGGTAGTATGTTGCGCTTGCGCTGCTTCGTTTTCCTTAGTATAAAGGCCACGAAGCCTTAAAGGCATGGCGTGTTTGTGGGCTGTCGAGTCTGTTCTAAGGCATTTTGCAAGAGCGCTTATTTTGGACAACATTAATTGATGTTGAGTTTTAACTAGCATAACATTACGCCTATATTCCCCGAAGGGTTAGGCAGAGGTGTACCTAGAGTACATCCGCATTTCGCATTTTAAGTTTGAGTAGGTATTATATTTCTGGAAAAATATTTGCCCTTTTTCGTCAAAACGTGAGCATAAAGATTGAGTTGATTGATTGATTCTTCTATGTTTAATATAAATATATATTTATTCAAAAATTAAAAGGTATAAATATGTGTACAGTTTTGCTTAAATGTAAATTATATTCTTATGAATTACGTGCCTGAACTAGGTAATCCTGTGTTTCAGGCGAAAAGTACTAGAATAGTCTTATAAAATTAATAAATACCAAAAGTTGACAATGGACAAATATATTATAGTTATGTTGTGTAGCTTAAATCTTATTTTCTAAATTTGATAAATACTTATCGTTGGTTAGTATACACATATTTACTTTAATACAGTTAATAAATTCTCTGTATCTTCGCAAGACATATCTACTTTGGAGAGCCTCCTTGAGAATTCTCTTACAATTTTACTGAGAAGAGCAGTGATGGCCCAGTGGTAACGGTCCCGACTGACGAGTTGTAGGTCATGGGTTCGAACCCAGACAGGCGTTTTATTTTGTGTTAATAATTTCATCACCACTGCTCTCAAAACGGTGAAGGAAAACATCGTGAGGAAACCGGCATGTCCTTAGAACCAAAGATTCGAAGACATGTGACATCTACCAACCCGCACTGGGCCCGCGTGGTAGATTACAGCCCACTCCCTGTCGAAGTGAGGAGGCCAGAATCCCGGCAGTGGGAACATTATAGGCTTATCATGCATTTTGACTTGATTTTTTTTTATTGTATTTTTTTGTAATATATAACTATATATTTTTTTTGTGTTTTTTTATGGACCATGTGGTCTGAAATAAAGATTTTTATTTATTTACGGTGTTTTTCATCATTATATGTTCTATCAACTTGAAAATAAGTGCAGTATAGCGATGCACAACTATCAATGTTATCAAAGGAAAGTTATAAGTTATGTTATCTTCATAAATCCGAAACCCGAAAATTATGACAGTTTTAAACAGGGGCCGTATAATGAAGAATAAATAAAGGCCATGGTGATTACAGCCCGAAAAAGAGATGGTGCTATCGTTCATAAGTTATTAAGTTATGTTATCTTCATAAATCCGAAACCCGAAAATTATGACAGTTTTAAATCAAACAGGGGCCGTATAATGTAGAATAAAGGCCATGATGATTACAGCCCGAAAAAGAGATGGTGCTATCGGTCATATATAGCACCGTCTCTCTCTCGTACTGGAATCATGATGCCATTAAAATGTCATAATACGGTACCAAGTGACCGCTATATTCCGGTAGCTAGTTGCTGTGAGGAGCAAGGCAAATCGATAGTCAAAATTAGTAATTTTCGATACGGCAGCCTGTCGAACGGTTGTGAATAGCTATGCTGGTCACATTTTTGGTTTCGAACTCGCCTGCTCATGCTTGATTACCAAATCCCTTAATCGCCGTAGGTACTATCACGAAGGCTAAAAAAATAGAAAGTGGCACAGAACCACAGACGTCAATGATTGCCTACTAAGATTAGCAAATGGTAAGGTTAAACAATGCAGCTAGTGACGTTTGTCAAATGCTAAATTAATGATAGAAGGACTTTGTGATACGGAATTATAGTTATCAAGTAGATTATAAGTAAGAGCAGTGGTGGCCCAGTAGAAATGGCCGCGACTTACGAGTTGTAGGCCGCGAATGTTCCCGATCAGTTATACTTCGGTTTAGCGCTTCGGAGTAGACCCCCATGTCGTCAAAACTGTTGATAACTGTTGAAAAAAGTCTTATTCGTTCACAGTGTTGACGAACGGGACTATTTTTTCGGACTATTCCCGATCAGTTATAACGTCGTTAACACTGCACTGTTGATAATCGAAAAAAAAAAGTTCCGTTCGTTAACACTGAACGAATGAGACTTTTTTCTAAAACGGGGTTTGGGTGATAAAAATGCCGAATATTCGGCCGTTTTATAACTTCCTAAATTTCCTTTTTTGACTTTGAGCCCTTACCCGACTTCAAGTCACAGTTTTGACTTTGGCTTATCTCTTCGCCTGTTTTTTTATTTTTTTCGCCGTAGTCAGCGATAGTTAGCCGTAGTAAAGAAACGACCGAACATTCGGCCGATCTTGGATTTATGTTCAGAGTAGACCCCAAGCTGTTACTGATCGGGAATATTCGGTGGATTACGGCTCACTTCCTCTCACAGAGAGGCCTGTGTGCCCGCAGTGAAAACATTAGGTAGGCTGATTATGGTTACTAGGTATAGGATCTTCCTAGAACATCTCTGTCGCATAGTGTTGAATAACATAACATAAAATAACATCACGCCTGTATTAGGAAGGAAGGGTTAGGCAGTAGTGTACACCCAAACTTCGCCAGTTATGTTTACGTCCCATGTATGCGAGGGGCGAACTTGTTGCCATCAACCGGACACAAATCCAGCCTCCGGGCTGCTACTGAGAATTTCTAGATGGAAAAACTTTTTACAAATAAAAACAGCTGACTTCCAAATAAAAAGTGAAAAATAACTTTAATTTCGGAAGTCTTTGGTTTTGTATTTTCATTTTTCACCAACGACATCCGAAATTAAAGTAATGTTTCACATTGCTGTTTTTTTTTTTTTTGAAAAGTATATATTTCTCTTTTCAGTTGTGGTACCTATCCCACACAAAGTCGAATACCATTACCTGCTATGTAACTAATAGTGCCAGGAAGTTATTATATCATCATCCAGATAGACTAAGTGGGAAAAATACGTATTATTGAAGCTAACTCAAAAACTACCAAAGCAGAAAACAAAAAAAAAAAACATAAATGCAAAAAAAAAATAGAAAAAAAAGAAAGAAAGGTAATGTTAATAAAATTTATATAGGACCACCGCCCAAGCTTCCTCTACCAAATGAAAAAAGAATGTCCAAAATCGGTCCACATTTGACGAAAATATCGTTGAACATACAATACAGACGAACATAGAACCTCCTTCTTTTTTGAATTCGGATAAAAACACGATAACAAAATCAAAATCCAAAGTCATTTATTCAACCTAGACTGAGAATCAGCACTTTTCGAACGTCAAAAATTAAATAAGACAGTCCCCAAAAACCCTTCACCAATAACACTGCCCGACCTGGGTATTGAACCTAGGACCTTGACCTTAAATAGTGTCTATAAAACCGGTGATTAGATGTTATTTTTGTGTTTATCTCATGTAAGTAGACATTTCTGAGAATACATTAGATTCATAATTAATTACTGAATGTTGTTGATAAAAATAATGATAAAAACACAGAAGAATTATGACAAAATAATACACACATGGAAAAGAATGGAAGCCAATAATATCAATGTTTGAAGCAGCGAGAAGTTAGCCGCCATCTCCACGGGCGCAAGTTCTCGCCGCGATGATATTGCCGTGTGGAGATTACTCCATACAGAGGGCTTAGACTAAGTAACATTCGGTTAGCGATGATGTTAGTAGAAAAGCCAAAAATGTATATGACAATTGCTACCGAAATGTCATGTGTTCATAGATCAACGAATAGCAATTAGCTAGACAATGTTATCATCATTCGATTTCATGGAACGAATCGACACCGTCGAACGATAACTTCCATAGAGATCCGTAGCCAAGTGGCAGTTTTTAACAAGCATTATTGCCTGCCAATCGAACTTCGTTATCGTTGAAGCGATAGCGATTGTAGAAATTGAATCGCTCCGAAGCGAATGCCATTTGTCTAGGCCCTCTGTTTCTATAGAATTTGATGCCACGGCGTGATTATCGCTGCGATATCTACTCTCGCTCGTGTAGATGACGCCTTAGTATTCCTATGTTTCATCATCATCAAAGCAGCCAAAAGACATCCACTGCTGGACATAGGCCTCCCCCAAGCACCGCCACTTCGACCGGTTCTGAGCTTCCCGCATCCAGCGGATACCTTGTAAGAGGCCTTCCAACGCTACGTCTTCCGGTATGCGGTCGCCACTCCAGAACCTTTCATCCCCATCGGCCATCAGTTCTGCGAGCAATGTGCCCTGCCCACTGCCACTTAAGCTTGGCAATTCTTCGGGCTATGTCGGTTACCTTGGTTCGCCTGCGGATCTCTTTATTTCTGATTCGATCACAAAGGGAAAATCCAAGCATAACCCTCTCCATTGCCCTTTGGGTGACGTTTAGCCTTCTGTTATGGCCGATTGTGAGCGACCACATTTTAGTGCCATAGGTCATCACTGGCAACACGCACTGGTCAAAGACTTTCGTCTTGAGACACTGCGGTATGTGGGACGAGACGATATTGCGTAGCTTCCCGAACGCTGCCAAGCCGACTCGGATTCGACGATTGACCTCTTTCTCGAAGTTGGACCTACATAACTGGACAGTTTGTCCGAGGTAAACATACTCGTCCACAACTTCGAGTGTAGCATTCCTATGTTTATACGTTTGTACGAGTAACTAAACAAGGTATTCACCAGAACTTAGGTTACCAAATGCCCATAATCAGCTTAAAATGTTTCCACTGCTGGGACACAGGTCTCCTCTTTCTGAGAGAGAGAGTGGACCGTAATCCGCCACGCGGGCCCAGTGCAGTTTGGTGATGTCACATGTCTTCGAACATTTAGTTCTAGGACATACCGGTTTCCTCACGATGTTTTCCTACACCGTTTTGAGAGCAGTGGTGATGAAAGAATTTATAATTTACACACAAAGTTAAGCGCCTGTGGGTTCGAACCCACAACCTACTACTCGTGAGTCGAAGCCGTTACCACTGAGCCATCACTGCTCTTAGGTTACCTACTTAGGTAATAATTAGGTGGTAGTGCAGTCGCAGGCGACTGCACTACCACCTTCTGTACTTATATAGGCCTTTCCGAAGTTCTGGCACTACACCCGGTTCTTCGCCTTCCGCATCCAGTCTATTCCAGCCACCTTTTTAAGGTCATCGGTCTATCTAGCTGAGGGGCATCCGACGTTCCACTAGCCGATTCGGACTCTTTGCGCTAGGACTCGTATGCTTCAACGGTCACCTTCGGCAGACACAATATAAAATTAATATTACCTACGTAACTTATTAATTTAATTTGAATTTCCAGGTAGCGTTAGCTGCTCAAGCGCCCTGCATACAGCTGAATGATGGAAACAAAATCCCAGTGGTTGCTCTGGGAACCGGCAGGGGTACAGCTAAAAAGGTATAATAACAAAGAAATCAATTACTTAACAGTTCAGAGATTTGCGAACCAGAAACAGCTGTTTGTTTTATTCAAAGAACGTGCCAAATTGTAGTTTGCTGATTATGCTGGTTTTGTATCCCTATCTGAGAGCTCTCAAAACCAGGGATTAAAACCATACAACTATCGTTTTGTAAGACTTTTCCTTGAAACAACAAATTCTTAACATCTCTCTAAGAATAGTTCGCCTCTTTTCGCGTACCTTTAATAACTCCTACTAGCGTTCAGCTTTATTAGTTCCGATGTGGAATATACTCATGGATGTCCTCCACCCTGGGGCTGGCGGAAGGGTCTGTCAGACTCTTACTGACTAAAAACCACCCCGGTATTCCCCTCCCACACTTGCACCGGGGATCTTGGGATCATATGCGACTTCCGCGATCCCGAGATCGCTGTTAGCGATAAGACCGCCCATTCCCCCCCGTCACCCTATGTAAAATTTCAACATTTATATCTGTAACTTTTATGGTGTACATAATAAAGAGTATTCTATTCTATTCTATCCCCGGCAGGGTTCAGTTCCAACCTAACCTAACCCGTTTGGTCGGGGTACTCTAGCTTATTTACTGCGAGAAAACGCCAGCAAGTTAAAGAGGATCAATTATAAAAAAAAAACGGGTGAGCCTTTAAGTAGTCCAATGACATATACACCGCGTATACACCCATGGACTTGCCACACCTACAAAATTTGCGTGCATACCTACAAAAATCGGGCACTAAAATGCTTAAAATGGTCTTCTTTCGTATGGTTGTTACAGCGAGTGCAAGAGAGAGAGCAAGCACCGTTTGACAGCACATTGCCGAGTTTTCTACCACAAAGCTTGGCACTAAACATGGCGACCGGTCACGCATAGACATGATTTTGACGTCACACAAAAGTGTTGCCTTTAGTCCTTGACAAACATCTCTATGTCTCTCTTTGTTTTCTGCCACAAAACTTGGCACTAATCATGGCGACCGGTCACGCATAGAAATGATTTTGACGTCACACAAAAGTGTTGTCTTTAGTCCTTGACAAACATCTTTATGTCTCTCTTTGTTTTCTGCCACAAAACTTGGCACTAAACATGGCGACCGGTCACGCATAGACATGATTTTGACGTCACACAAAAGTGTTGCCAAATTTAGTCCTTGTCAAAAATATATAAGTATGTCTCTCTTTTCATATACAGCTCTTGATTAGTTAAAAAGAAACAAAACGCTTTATGACATGTCTGTGTCGATAAGATAGATATTATTATTTGTATAATTATTCTACCTATAGTAGAGCATGCCATCTCCATAGCTTCCCTACCTCAATGCAGTAGTCGCATAAGATGTGTAACATCTGACATTTCACCTTGGTAATAAGCAACTGAGCAGCGACAGAAATTAACCCCAGAATTTAAAAGCTTAATACTGAAATATTTATTCGAATAATTATTATTAATTACTAGTGGTCGCCCACTGGTCGAAATTCGACCTCCTCTACTTAAAATCTATGTAGTACTTACTAATTCCATGCTATTAAAAGTACTTACCTACTTATTTCATGCTCAAGCTGTCACTTCTTGTTTACAACCTTTTTTTTTTGGGCGGGAAATTATCAAATAACTTCTCCCGCTCTGGGTGGAGCGGGAGGGAGTGTCAGAATTTTACTGACTAAAACCCACCCGTGTTCCTTCAGATGCCTCTGTGCCAGGGCCACGATATCCCTTTCGGACAGGCTCGTAACCCTGGCAGGCATTGGCCCTTTTGGACCCCGTCAATTGGTGCTGACGTCTCTTTGAGGCGCGCGTGGAACACTACGCGCCGTCGACCCGGGCTTGGTCCTTATCGGACGGCGAGCTACCCATCGCTCACCGCCCGCAAGCCCGCGCCTACGGTGGCCGGGAATCGGCTTGCGATTCCCGACGCCCGGGGCGTCTCCTGCGGCGACTAGGGGCGCGAGGGCGTTGATTTTGCCTTACCCTCACGCGTTCCGCCTCCTCCTTCGCAAGCATTACTGTTTCGCAGAAGGAGGTGACGGCCTCCTATGCACTCTCGCTCCGAACCATGGCCTGCACCAGGGCCGAACGCGAGAGATCGCCGCCGCCGATCGCTGCCGTGAGGACACGGCGGTGCTTCGCCCAAGCAGGGCAGACCTCCACCGTATGCTCCACCGTGTCCTCCGGGCGATCCACACAGTGGTGACACCCGGGCGTTTCCTCCCGCTTAATCCTAAACAGGAACCTCCCGAAACAACCGTGTCCGGTGAGGACCTGCGTCAGGCGGAAGTTGAGGACGCCGTGGAGCCTCTCCAGCCACTCCTCAAAGAGGGGACTTATAGCCACAATTGTGGCGTGCCCCTTGTCTACAACCTTCCGTCCCTTTTCACGAAATCACTCCCACAGAAAGCGAGACAAAAGATCTTACACATCAAAAAGTGTGCATTAGAAGCACAAAAAGTTTTTAGACGTTCATTTAACAAAAGTGTCCAATATTGGAAGGTCGATAAGTTATAAGATCAGTTAAATATTTCCCATCGATAAACATCCTCCAGGAGATACATATTTCTTGCCAGGGTTGCGAGTTTGTACGAAAGCGATATCGTGGCCCTGGCACACAGGCAACTGAAGGAACACGGGTGGGTTTTAGTCAGTAAAAGTCTGACCCGCCCCCCCCCTCCCTGCTCCGCCAAGAGCGGGAGAAGTTATTTGATAATTTCACACCCAAAAAAAAAAGGAGATACATATTTGACATTTTCTCTTTGACTAACGTTGAGAGGAGTCAAGGAGCTTTACAGGTCCTTTTGTACGATCTAGCAGAAATCGTATCGTAACCTCAACACATTCCTAATTCGTTGTGCCATTATTTTAGTTCTATACAAATTATAAAGCTGCGATCTCTCTTGTTGAAATTGTCTGCACTTTGTGGTTCAGCATAGCTCAAAGACTGGCTCAAATTACTGTGGTTGAACGTTGAACCTCGTAAGTGTGACATTTGACCCTAGTTATGGGAAATGTTAGGATTAGCACAGTTTTGAGATCATATAAATACTGTTTTTTGCTGGGCCAATTATTATAAGTACGAAGACGTATACTCCATAGGTTTAGGTACCTAGTTAAATAAAGGTAAACAAATCATAAAAAGGGTTTTTATAGATGACACTTTCTTGTTTAAAAATACGTTGTAACTTATAATCAATTTTTTTTTTAAATTATTATTACGATAGTTTCCTCTTTTATTACTGTAGTTTAAACTTTATCATTTATTCTTATACTACTCTTCGTAGATGTAATTGCTTGAGCACAATTATTTAGTTAGATTTATATATTTCTATATTATTTTGTAATCTGTCTATTGTAAAGAGCCCAAAAAGACAGGTTCTCTAAACGTCAACGAAATAAAACGTTGCTAAATTGAAGAGTACAGCTGTGACACAGCATGCCAACTGAAGTGCCAGGTATTACGTTTAGTCGGTTATTTGACAGCTCTCTCGTCACGTGGGTTTTTTTTTGTTTACCTTTATTTAACTACCTAAACCAACGGAATATAGATAGGTTACCTACTCAACATTCAATCTTCATAAACACAATGTCCCGCTATTAAATGACACGTGGAAGTAAGACGGCATGACGTAATTATCGGGAGCGAAAAAGAGACAAGTCCAAGAAAATGTGGCTAATTAGCCAAGTTTTGACGTGCCACTTGCAGAGCGTGTAAACCTACCTACCTCTTTTTACTTATCATATCCTATCTTATCATTGGTGGGGGCAGATAAAAAAGATATCATCATAACAAAGACTAGTTTCTGCCCACGTCTTCGTCTGTCTGAAATTTCTTGTTCCCCCAACCCACTGCGTCGCATTGCATCGCGGCCCGCGCTATTAATTCGTTTCGCTTAGCGTTCTTTCTGACTTTTTTATTTTTGCTCGGTTCCTAAAGGTTTTAGCGTGATGTTAAATAGCCTTTATAACCTTCCTCAAGAATTGGGCTATCAAAATGCAATGCAATTTCAATCAAATCTGACTGGTAGATAGGTAGTTCCAGAGATATACTAAAATTGGGGAATGCAATGTAGGGGATACCCTACATACAAACTTACAAACAAATTTTACCTTTTTATAATAGGTATTAGTATAGATACTTATCATAATATACAATATTAATTTTAGTATATGCGACACCCGAAATACGTGTCTAGTATTTTGATGTAAAGAATATATGTACAAAATTTCAAAACTGTATCATGAAAAATCACAAAGTTATAAGAAAGAAAGAAAGAAAAAGCATTTATTGGGACTCGCACAGATCACAAATGAAACTATACAAAAACACACTCATAGAAACATAAAGATCAAAAACAAAAATAAAGTAAAAATTAAAATAAAAACAAACTCCTGTACGAGGCCAAAAGGCCCCTATCTCAGCATGATGCTGCGGCACTTAAAAAAAATAAGTGTCGCAGCGCTGGTATTCTGATAGGGCCACAGATTACTAAT
Organism: Tiliacea citrago; assembly: GCA_963921375.1. Classification (NCBI taxonomy): domain Eukaryota; kingdom Metazoa; phylum Arthropoda; class Insecta; order Lepidoptera; family Noctuidae; genus Tiliacea; species Tiliacea citrago. Next base: position 8,374,930 of record OY992800.1, read on the forward strand.
ATGTAGCAAGCTAGTTATGGCCCGCTGTGATGTCACGGATAGACCAGACACGAAAATAAATAAAAATAAAAATATATTAGTGAAATAACATAATAAAAATAAGATAATAACATTATTGTAGGTAATTGTAAACGTATACCGCGTGTGTGAACCCGACGTAACATCAGTTACTTGTCAGTGCCTTTTGTGTCTGTGGTGTTCTATGGTATCGCAGTACTACTTAGTCTGTGGGTATCGCTGTGGCCTGTGGTTGTTATGTTACCGGCTCCGTTAGGAGTATATGTGTTCTGTGGTTACCGGGTTGTCCGTATAAAAACCATGGCGCGGCGCGCGCCCCCGCGCCTCCAGGGTCGTCTTGCGCTTATTGATAATAATTTGGCAGTAGGTACCTAACCGTACGGCGATTGTATTGTAAGTAATTAAATTGTGATAACATTTTCCATCACAGAGGTTGGGGAAAAAGATTCTTTGCATTTTTTAAGAAAATCCAAAACATTTTTTAATATAGTTTATTTACATTTAACTAAAGTATGTAGGTACCATTTTGTTGGATAACTTTTTGCCATCTTGTAGGTAGGGACATGATCCCATTGCTATAGAAATGTTGGGACTTCTGATCAAAATACCGCGACAAGTGGTTTTGGCAGTCCTCTCGTGATGTTAACCGGACACTGCCTAAAGAATTCTGAAGTGACCGAAACAGGTGGAAATCTGAAGGTGCAAGGTCAGGACTATACGGCGGATGCGTTAACACCTCCCAGCCAAACTCTCTTAATTTTTGCTGAGTGGCTAAAGATGTGTGAGGTCTAGCGTTATTATGATGAAAAACCACACCCCTTCTGTTGATTAATTCCGGCCGCTTTCTCTCAACTTCTTGCTTTAATCTCATCAGTTGTTCGCAGTAGAGTTCAGAATCGATGGTCCTGCCTGGTGGTAACAGCTCATAATGAATAATGCCCTTCCAATCCCACCACACACACCGCATCCCCTTGTTGAGAGTTAACCCGGGTTTCGCCACAGTCTGTGAAGCCTGACCGGTCTTTGACCACGACCTTTTTCGCACGTTCTTGTCGTACGTGATCCACTTTTCATCACCAGTTATCAGCTTCTTCAAGAATGGTTCGGTTTCATTATGTCGTAATAAAGAATCACAAATGAGTACACGGTTCATTAGGTTTCTTTCAGTGAGCTCGTGAGGTACCCAAATATCGAGCTTTTTTGTGTACCCAGTTTTTTTCAAATGTACCAAAACTGTTTTGTGGTCAATTTCCAGTTCTTCAGCTACGTCGTAACTACTGATATGCCGATCTTGCTCCACTTTTTCAAAAATGGCATCCATTTTATCCGTAATACCAATGACCAGAGCGACGTGCATCTTTGACATCAAAATTTCCGGATTGAAAACGCTTAAACCAAATTTGTGCTACTCTCACAGACACTGCACTAGGTCCATAAACATCGCAAATTTTTTTCGCGGCTTGCGTTGCGTTTTTACCTTTTTTGTAGAAATTTTTTAAAATGTATCGAATTTCTTCATTAGATTCACTTATCTTGACAGTACGAAAAACAAAAGAAAATCACACATTTTCCTAATTTGAATTTAGAATTATTCTTTCTTTAAAATTTAAACTTTCAATGATACCAAAACCAGCCAGATACAAATAGTATAGCCAAAGAGATTTTATTACAAGTGCATACATACTATAATGCGAATAGACGTTTTCCCCAACCTAATATAATATAATGTTCCGTGTGGTGCCGGACGTAAAGAATAGCAACATCCTATTTCTTCCCGTGGGTGTCGTCAAAGGCGACTAAGGGACATACTAGAGAATGGGCAACAGCGTTCTCTATGCATTTTAACACCTTACTACGATCGCCAACCCGCCTGCCAAACGTGGCGATTATGGCACCCCCCCCCCCCCCTCTTGGGGGAGGCCTATGTCCAGTAGTAGACGTCTTTCGGCTGAAATGCTGATAGGTAGATATCAATCATCATTTTGTAAGACTTCAGCATCGGGGCGTATGATACGCCTCTAGATACACATTTTACGGAATATTATATCTTTGCGGTGTCGATAATAATACGAGTAATCTAGGTACATAATAAAAGTCCAAAATTCAATGCATATACTGACTGCGAATGACCTGCCTAAACAGCTGGGTTTAGATGCATGAAAATTTTCACAATAGTTCCGTAAATACCTATCGAAAGAAAGAAAGAATAACGTTTATTTGGACACAGTTCCTGTAACACAAAATACAAATAACAAAATAAAAAGTGAAAATACAACGATAGTGTGTGCCTCATGGCTATGCCAAAAAGGTTCATTTCAGCATATTAATGCCGAAATGAACGTTTTCCGAAAACCAGCTGGTTTTCTAATGAACCTTTAGGAACAAGTGACGAGGAGTACAAACAGTTTCAACATAGGTACCTAATACTTATATAAATAAACTAGTAATCAAATATAATCAATTACCTACAAAAACGAAAACAACAAGAACTGTCTCAGCAAAACCTGTTCTTAGCGATAAGCTAGATTGATCCGTGCAGCACTCACAAAGCGCACTCAGCATTAAGGATACATTTTTTTGCATGGAAGTTAATCATTTTTGCCGATGGGATATTCCCATCGGACGCACGACTTTTAAGAAATAAATCCACTTTAGTCGTTAATAGTCCTAGTTTAAAAATGACCTTGAATTTCAGACAGAATCTTTGGATGACGTCCGGCAAGCAGTCTTCTGGGCCATAGAAGAAGGGTACAGGCACATCGACACAGCAGCCGCCTACGACGATGAGGAGCAGGTCGGCCAGGGTATAGCAGACGCCATCGCCAAGGGAGTCGTCACCAGGGAACAGGTGTTCGTTACTACAAAGGTTGGTAAATTTTTATGTTGTGTCTTAAATATTTAAAAATGTTTTAAAATTAACTGATGATTTCAAAATTAGTTATGGAGCCAGCAGAGCTATATACAACCATGTAATTTGCTGACAGATTCTACTGTAAGGCAAAATAAAATTTGTAAATATATTTCGTAACATAACTGAAATTAATTGAAACTAAGGAAACCAGCAAGTTTATTCGAAATAAGAAAAACGTAATATGACTCTACAAATATTATTTAATTAATTACAGCTGGTTTCCTTTTTTAATTAATCACTCAATGTATATTTTCTATTAGCACTTCATGTTACGAAATACCTAATAATAATAATTTACCCTTTAAACATTTTCTACCCTACAAGTTACCATCTTGTAGCGTTCCCACTAAACGAACCTTACAATCGAATTCGAAAACGATACGTGTTATGCAATTTCAATATTTAACTTTAATTCCGCCAAAAACTAAATTCAGACTTGTAAGCGTCCCTCCCCCCGCAAAAATATGCACATGCTGAATTGCTCGTTTTGAATTTAACATCGCTAAGTTCTATAACCGACTTTGGCAACTTGTTATAAAAGCGGTTACTGTTTATAAGAAGAAAGACTTGCTTATTTTAGTTAAGCTAAATTTGGGTTTGTCTATACCCATCACGTCTGTGAACTAACTTTAGCTAATTTGATTTGACCTTGTATAAACGAATGTTTCTGTCTCTTTATTTCAGCTGTGGAACGACCGGCATGCTCGTGATCAGGTGGTTCCTGCTCTGAAAGAGTCCCTCACTAAGCTAGGACTTGATTACGTCGACTTGTACCTCATACACTTCCCTATTGCTACTAAGGTAAGGACAAATCAATTTGTTTTTAGTTTAGGCTATTTACATCCTTTTCTCTCTAATAAACCTAGAAAGGGACGGGCATATCCTAGAGCTGTCAATTTTAGTTGACCTGTAATCTCCCATAAATAAATGGTTGACAAATCAGAATGCATAGACTAAAAACACGGAGAAGTTCAAGGCATAAACTAATTTGACATCTCTTATTTAGTTCTTAACTGTCACCGTCGTCTTCTTGGCGGGAAAGTGAAGCGTCATGTTAGCAGTTTTGTTTTATTTTCCAAAAAAATTGTTTAGCCGAATATTAATGTGTAATAGTGGTGGATTATTAACCATTAATTGTTCGTGAACCTGCATTAGTGTAGGCAAATGAAACAAAACAGTGCAACATCACTTTAAGTTCTCTCAAGAAGTCCGCGCGAGGTTTCTGTAAAGTGCCACGTCTTTACTGAAACTCAAGGGGAGCGGGGCGGGATATCATCTATCATCTTTATGATGCATTGAATGGAGTTCATTTCATAATTATTTCAACAACTTTGTACTTGTTACCTAATTTTACATGACACTGGCTAAATGCACAAACCGTGCGAAGCCAAAAAGAAAAAGAAAAAAAAAACTGTCACCGTCTGTCAATTCTCTCTTTTTAGTTTAGTTTTCTAGTTTGTGAACAAGGGAATCGGCGCAAATGTATGCAATGGCTAGTGCGTTTGATTTCGACATCATAAATCTACTTAGTAGATAAATATTTATTAAGAGATAATGTATCTAATACAAGTATAACACTGGTATCGTTCTGGCGCGCCACGACCATATGAACATAGCTTTAGCGGTATTCCGCTTAATTTATTTTTATTTATCCTATAGTCGGACTTTTAATAATTAGCTGCAGTAAAATGTCACTTCTTACTGTCGTTTCCTTAAAAATAATCTAATTCATTGATAAGGTAGCACGCGAAATTCAAAATTTTTCAAGGTTTTTGCATTTTGCAGGTTTTTTACTACTAAAACTTAAGAAAATTTGAATTTCGCGAGGTACCCTGACGCTTTCGCCTTAAAAAGTGTAATTTTACTGCAGCTCATTAAAAGTCCTAGTGTACACCCCACTGCTGAGCAATGGCCTCGGGACCAAATCCTTCCAGGCATCCTTATCTAGAGCCACCTCGATCCAGCTTGCGGTACCCGTCTAGACGCCACCCCCTTCTGGGGCGGCCTCGGCCCGGTTTTCAAATAAATATGATGATTTTAATTTTAAATTATAACTAGAAAACTTACATAGTTTGGAAGGAATTTGTTTTATAACTACGTATCTGTATATCTACTTATTAAAACATTTCTTGATCATATCGGGACATAGCTACTGCACAGATCAGATACAGAATATCTTTTAATTAAAATTGCTATGTTATCATCATTATGCGTCATGTATGAAGAAAATCACTCAAGGTCAAACCAAGGGGTAACAACATTGTTACAGAAAACAAAAAAGTGCATGGAGCAAAATTATCTTTTTATCACATCTATGTAAAAATAGCTAGTTTATTCTTCGTAAACAGCGACTAAAGCTCTTTAATCCCTAGGGACTAAAAGTGAATTGAATTTGGAATGTGGATATTATTACTAAAGGCCTCCCTTTCAATAAAAAGAGGGGGTGAGGGGTTGCCACAACCACTACGCTTGGCAGGCGGGATGGCAATCGCACTATGGTGTTAAAATGCATAGAGAACGCTGCTGCCCATTCTCTAGTAAGTCCCTCTCTAGTAGTCGCCTTTTACGACACACGGGAAGAAATAAGATAGTGCTATTCTTTACGTCCGGCACCACACAGGACTCAAAGGTTTACACATAAAGGAAATGGCAAAACATTGTTTCTTTCCTTAGATCAACTTACATCTGTACAGACGCCAGCAGGTCAAGCTACCCGAAACTGTCAAATTTTCCCAATCAACCTTGAACCTTATGCTTTAACGATAAAGTTGAAATTATTTTAAAGAAATTTGACAGATTGTAGTAGCTTGATGTGCTGGCGTCTGTACAAGTACCCTTAAAAGCCATAATCACAGTAATATTATAAAGGCGAAAGTTTGTGAGTGTGTGTGTGTGTTTTTTACTTCTTCACGCTCAAACGGCGGGACCAATTTTGATACAACTTTGTATGGAGGTAGCTGACACCCTGGATTAAGACATAGGCTACGTTTTATCCCGATATTCCCACGGGATCAAGACTTACGCGGGTAAAACCGCGGGGCGATCTTTAGTTTCATAAAATTGTATATCAATTGCAGAGTGATGGATCACCAGATAACATTGACTACCTGGAGACCTGGATGGGGATGGAGGAGGCGAGGCACCTGGGCCTGACCAGGTCTATAGGAGTGTCTAACTTTAACGCCACTCAGATTGACAGAATCCTGGCTAACAGTCGAGTCAGACCGGCTGTCAATGAGTTTGAGGTAAGTGTCAAGCACTTTGTAAAAGGAGCTCGTCCGTTTATTCTACGGATAGTTTTATTTTCCAAATGATTTTCAACGGAGCGTGCAGAACATACAGATTTGAGATTTCTGCGCTGAACGGTCGACGTCGGATTTTGAATTATGAAAAACTAATGCCGAGTCCGACGACGACGCGCGACGGCTGGAGCGTACGCTCGATACCACCGATACCGAACCTTATTTCGGTTCCTCTTTGCTTATGTATATAAATAATTAAGCCGTTTCTAGGTTTCTACTGTCAATAACAAAAGTAAATTGTCACTGTTACTTTTACACAGTAAATAGGGAAGAGATAAATTTATTTATTCTCTAAGCTTTACTAATTCATCATCTACAGATAGTGCCATCCATGAAGATGCGCCCCTTGGGCTTTTTGGTCGAGGGGGTCGCGGGGTGTGGGTAGTTTGATTCGAGAAAATTTATTCATCGTAGTGTGCGTGCACTCATAGACAGTTCGTACGTAGCACTACAACACTAGCGAAAGGATGCACTGTAAGCGATTAGGAAAAAGAGTGGGGCGCGTCTTCGTTGATGGCACCACGGATTTCTATTCCGTGGATGGCACTATCTGGGGGGCTACTCCCTAAGTCCGTCATCGAAGACACGGGCCCGTCCGAAAGTAGTTGATCCGTCAAAACAAGTGACAAATTTATTTTTTGTAACTGGTAAATACACATCGGGATTAGGGACAACTGTCAAATCATGTTGTCATTCATTTTTAATACGGGCCATGAACGAATCTTATGTCCGTAAGTGATACGGAGTAGGAAACGCCCAAAACTTCGGCCGAAACTACGGACTTCGTGATTAGGGAGTAGTTAGTCCCCCTGTAAACTGATTCGAATTTTATAAAACATTGATTCTCAGCGTTTTAGCAGTGAAAGCCTAGTGCTGTAACCATAGCAAATACAGATAGTTATAAATGTAGAAATTTTACATAGGGTAACACAATGGGTGGTCTTATCGCTAAAAGCGATCTTTTAAAGACAACCTTAATACCTAACCCTATAATTATCCCTTCAAAAACAGTGAAGGAAAATATCGCGAGGAAACTGCATGCCTGAGAGATATCTCTCGACGGCATGTGAAGCCAAGTCAAAGGCCCATAGGCAGCGTAAAATCTCTAACACCGGGTTAGTCACTAACCACACGAAAAAGAAGCAATAAGTACAGGTCCATAGTTGTCTTAATGTCTAGTTTGTGTTATTTTAATGTAACTGTAGCTGTTACCATATTTTTATATTGTCCAAAATTTTATTTAGAAAATATTTATATAATTTAAAAGCTAACAGACTTAAAATAATAATTATTAAACTTATTATTATCTACAATAATATAAAAAACCGGCCAAGTGCGAGCCGGACTCGCGCACGAAGGTTTCCGTACCATATCTATAAAAACGGCAAAAAAATCACGTTTGTTGTATGGGAATCCGTCCTTAAATATTTGTTTTATTTTAATTTGATTATTTATTCTTAAAGTTAATATATAACTAAATACTCTGTGAATGTTTTAAGCGTCTACCTGTTGCCGTTATCAATATCGAGCAAAAACGAGCAAAAAAATCATGTTTGTTGTATGGGAGCCCCCTCAAATATTTATGTTATTCTAGTTTTTAGTATTTGTTGCTATAGCGGCAACAGAAATGCGTAATCTGTGAAAATTTCAACTATCTAACTATCACGGTTAATGAGATACAGCCTGGTGACAGACGGACAGACAGACAGACAGACGGCGGAGCCTTAGTAATAGGGTTCCCGTTTTACCCTTTGGGTACGGAACTCTAAAAAGGAAATAATCATAGGGCATCAAAAAATTCGTTCGCATAGCTGTCAACAGGAAAAGTGCCCCAAAAGGCTGGCAGCATTGCTACGTTGTATGGCAATGCCGATTCTTGGCCCAAACATAGGCCAGCCTTCTGGTAACGTGAGGAGTCAATCAACTGCTTGGCGATGTTTCGAAAAACTAACTGGGCACTCAGACCCTATGGGCCTAATGTTTCAACTCCAAACGGCTCGAATATAATTATAAGTCCCAATAAGATTGGAGTATTTGCGCCGTTTGCACCTACAGGCAACACGGCCCAGCATGCTAGGAAGATAGGATGGCGCAAGGGTGTAGACACACGTTGCATCCCACACCAAAAGAAAGAAAAGAAAAACTCTTGTAAAAACACCTTTGAACATTCATTCATTCTCCTGCCCTTAAACCAATTAATTTGGGGTCGGCGCAACGTGTCCCTTTCTTCTATACTTCCCTATTAGTCGTCATCTCGGTAGTCACCCCCTTTCTAGCCATATCATCTATCACACAGTCCATCCATCGTTTCTTTGGTCTTCCCCTACTTTTATAGCCATCGACATTCATACTCAAAACTTTCCTCACGACATACTCCTCATTCCTCCGCATCACATACCCATGCCCATACCATGGCAACCTATTTCCGCACAAATTTTCAGTCACTGGTGCCACTTTCAGACTTCCTCTTATGTACTCATTTCTTATTCTATCCATTCTTGTCACACCACACATCCCTCTTAGCGTTCTCATCTGAGCTACATGCCTTTCATTCATCCCTTTTGTGGCCCAACATTCAGATCCATACAAGATAGCAGGTCGAACCATTGTTTTATATATCTTCCGCTTAAGTTCAAGGAGAATGCGGGAGTCGCAGATTGTTCCCGTGAACTGCCGCCATTTCATCCATCCAGTGTTAAATCTATGCTTAACACCCAACATTTTTTCTTTCCCCAGGTAAACCCAACGCTAACTCAAGAACCTTTAATCAACCACTGCCTATCCTTAGGCATAGCAGTAATGTCGTACAGTCCCTTCGGGTTCCTGGTCTCTCGTAATCGACCCGATGCTCCTGCTCCACGGTACGATGACCCCACCCTGGGTGCCATGGCTGCTAAGTACGGGAAGACTCCTGGGCAGATTGTGCTCAGATATTTGGTAAGTGACTTTTTCTATTCTTATGTACTTTCTGAGCTTATTTTGGACATACTGACATTGGTGAAGAAAAAACATCGTGCGGAAACCTGGAGTTGTCGTTATGAAATCGCTAACCCGTCTTAAGCAGGCGTGGTGGTCAATGCTCGTGGCTTCTCTGTGGGAGAAGAGGCATTTGCCCCGTAATTTGACACACTAGTAGGGCCAGTAGCCAGTAATAAAAAATAAAAATTTATATATATATTTTTTAATATACAGGGTGTTTGGCAGAACGTTGAACATACGAAAATGGTGGGTAGGTGGGGTCATCTGCTACTTACTCAGCCCTAATTTATTTGGCCCTGGCCGACTGGGTATTTAAAAAAAAAAAAAAAAAGTTTTTTTCTTGTTTCACCACTTTCCTAACTTTAAAGTGTATTTTTTTTATTAAAAATGGGCAATAAAACAGGCAATTTTTTTTTTTTAATCTTTGATGTTAGCAGATTCTTATAAAATTATTGCTTTGTTCAGATGTTAGCTAGAAAAAAAGTTATGAGTCCTCAAACTTACAGAAAGATGTAAAAAATACTTGAATGTTAATTTCAACTTGCATTTAAAAAAAAACAAAAAATGATTGAGGAGTTCCAATTCTAGCAAAACATCCCTAGTGTGTGAGCTTTCTAATGGTATGTAATTTGCTTTTATAAAAAAAAAACTTTAAGAGTTATTTCATAATTTTATCAAGTAGGAAATTTTTGACTAAACTCTACCTTTACGGAAAGTTAAATGTTTTGCGAAATTTAATACTGCAAAGTTGGTAAAAATTATGGATCGACGGCTTGCCAGTAGCAGTGGTGCAAATTGACATTCACTATTCCCTTGAGATGGTTACACAAAGCAGGTAGAAATTTTGTTTCACTCTTGCGCAGTCATAGCGTATTTTTGCTCTCTTTCGCTCTCGTGGCACCGTGACGCGTCAGAATGAATTCTTGACGAAAAAACCTTTACGGAAAGTTAAATGTTTTGCGAAATTTAATACTGCAAAGTTGGTAAAAATTAAATGATCGATTGAAATTATGCTGTACCAGTTAGGTGCGTTAATGAAACAATTAAATAATTTTAAATAATTTATTTAAATAATAAATCATATTAGATGTTCAAATTGACGCCCTTCATTCGCAATACAGGTGCGGCATCTACGTCTGATTTCTACAGTTGTTGTGCGCAGCAGCATCTCCTGTCGCATAACTTCGAAAGCAGCATTAATTCGATTTATCAAATCTTCCCGACTTTCTACTTCTGTAGTGTAAACTAGTTCCTTTGCCCTTCCCCACACGTGAAAATCGAGCGGAGTGAGGTCGGGCGATCGCGGAGGCCAGGGAATTGGTCCTCCCCTGCCAATCCACGAATTTGGGAAACAATTATCCAAATGCTCACGTACAACTAGACTAAAGTGAGCTGGGCAACCATCGTGTTGAAAGACAATAGGCCTGTTTATGTCTACTTGGAACACTTCTTCCACTAATGGTGGTAAATCATTTATCAAAAAATCCAAGTAGTTGTTCGCGTTGATGTTGTCGGGCAAATAATGAGGCCCTATTAGCTTATCGCCAATCACTCCTGCCCAGACATTCACACTGAATCTCCTCTGGAAGCCTCTTTGTCTCTTCACGTGTGGGTTTTGATTTTTAAGTGCCCAATGGTGAAGATTGTGATAATTGACAATCCCTTCTTTGTCAAATTTGGACTCGTCTGTCCACAAAATACTTTTTAAAAAGTTAACGTCGTCCACATCGGTATGCAGCAAATGGCGACAAAATTGCACACGTCTCCCAAAATCACTGTCATCGAGACCTAGAACAAACAAAACATGTCTAAGAATTGATTTCAATACTGAATCTTTTCTTCCTCCGAGTTCAAACTCTACAATTATCCAAATTTTTCATCTTCAATTTTTAAGTACACTAATTGGCTTTATGGCTTAGCCATAAAGACGTAAGACCAAATTCACAAAAGGGCGTGCGACTTTCCAATTTTGTTCTAAAAAGGACCCATAAGTGCTGGCAAGTTTACCTACGCTGACCACCTGCGCAAACCGAATCCGAAATCCGAATCCTGTAAGCGCTGGCCGCCTGATTGTTACGTGAATGCGGCCGAATAGGAATAGTTTATTGAATTTAATTTGAAATTAGAATTGAATGCGCTAAAAACAACATGAGGCAAAACAACTAATAAAGAAAGTGACGAAATCAAGGTTAAATGGAACGATCAATTGAACTGTCTCATAATTTACTACATTCCACAAAATCGTATCAGATGCAGTGCATAAACGGCTTAATCTTACCTTGCACTGGAGTGTAGTGAAAAGCATGTCTACCATCTTGCCGGAGAACAGACCACACTTTCCATATGCTTAAGCCAAGTATTGAAGCTATCTGTCTAATGCTTTTGGTAGGATCCGCGTCAAACTCGGCAAGAACTTGTTCGTCAATGGTAGCATCGGGTCGTGCTGCGTTCACTCGTGGTTCTTGTAAGTTCAGGTTACCGGTTTGTCGTAAACGTCGGTAAGTACTCGCAAACGTCTGATGACTGGGTACTCGGCGGTTGGGATAACGCTCTTGATAAATTCTTCGCGCTTCACGCGAATTTGTATTAGCGCTTCCATACGCTAACAACATGTCCGCGTATTCCTCACTGGTAAAAGCAGCCATTTCTTTACCAATAACAACAGGTAACAGTAATAACAAAAAACTTAACAAACTTAAACTTAAACTTAACTAGTGATAACAATAAAAGAAAACGAAGTGAACAAAAACAAACGTAAGCGTAACGGGCACGTGAGATCGCAGAGGCAGTTAAGTCTCGACTGAATAAAAGAAAAGAATTCATTCTGAGGCGTCACGGTGCCACGAGAGCGAAAGAGAGCAAAAATACGCTATGACTGCGCAAGAGTGAAACAAAATTTCTACCTGCTTTGTGTAACCATCTCAAGGGAATAGTGAATGTCAATTTGCACCACTGCTACTGGCAAGCCGTCGATCCATAATTTTTACCAACTTTGCAGTATTAAATTTCGCAAAACATTTAACTTTCCGTAAAGGTAGAGTTTCGTCAAAAATTTCCTGCTTGATAAAATTATGAAATAACTCTTAAAGTTTTTTTTTTATAAAAGCAAATTACATACCATTAGAAAGCTCACACACTAGGGATGTTTTGCTAGAATTGGAACTCCTCAATCATTTTTTGTTTTTTTTTAAATGCAAGTTGAAATTAACATTCAAGTATTTTTTACATCTTTCTGTAAGTTTGAGGACTCATAACTTTTTTTCTAGCTAACATCTGAACAAAGCAATAATTTTATAAGAATCTGCCAACATCAAAGATTAAAAAAAAAAAAATTGCCTGTTTTATTGCCCATTTTTAATAAAAAAAATACACTTTAAAGTTAGGAAAGTGGTGAAACAAGAAAAAAACTTTTTTTTTTTTTTTTAAATACCCAGTCGGCCAGGGCCAAATAAATTAGGGCTGAGTAAGTAGCAGATGACCCCACCTACCCACCATTTTCGTATGTTCAACGTTCTGCCAAACACCCTGTATTTGTTTAAGATAAATAATTATAAATTGAAAATGAAAAAAAAAACAAACAAACTAAATAATACAGCTCTCTTTTTCCTTCAATTCGCATACTCCTTCCACGTTATTTGTTTTAATTTAATTGATTCGATGTTATGATCCATCTAATTATCTCTGCGCTACAGTTCTTTAAGTACAGGTTGCTCGTGTGTAAAATTAATGTCGCCACTAAAGTGCCACGCTGTATTTTAAAATTGTTACGACCTGTTTCACAATGTCTAAATAGCCACTGGCAGACTGGCACTGGCTGGAGAGCAGTGGTGGCCCTGTGACAACGGCCTCGACTTACGAGTATTAGGTGGTACAAGCCAAAAGCAAGCAAGTCAAAATCGGTTGAACGGTTAAAAGAGGATTATTTAAATGTCTAATCTTATTTCAAATGGAGTATAACAAGATAGTAAAAAGTGATGAGTTAAAGTGATTTTAATGTCAATGTTACAGAATGGTCAGAGCCAGTCGGTCAGTCATGAAATTGATACAAAGATTAGTGTTATGCTATTTTATTCCCAATAGACGTCGTCATACAACGAATCGTGAATTTAATGTTTTAAAATATAAGTTTTTTTTTCAAGATTCGAGGTCACACAAAAATATTTGGTAGTCAATTTTTTTTTCTTTTCAATGTCACTACAAATTTCAATGTCACTTTTTAAATTACCTGTTAGTGTTTGGCCTTGTATGTCAAACAAAAATCGTGAATAATATTTTATTTTGTGATGTCGTCAACAAACCGTTTTGTATATTCTTTTTCAATTATTTTGTTTGGATATAGCCTTAAAAAGACTCCATTAAAATTCTATTGCCAGGAGATAGATAAAAAAAACAATAGGTACTGTGAAATAAAGAGAGAGGATAAATTATATCCATTATTTTGCAACTAATTGATGAATCCTTTTTTATACACTTCTACGCTCTTCAAGGTTTGTGAGGAAAATTGTAGGTCTACTGATGACACTTAATTCAAACATTTTTTTTCCTTTGTCCCCAGCTCGACCGAGGCCTAATTCCAATTCCGAAGTCAACGAATCAGAAGCGTCTAGCCGAGAACATCAACTTATTCGACTTCGAACTGACACAAGAGGAAGTCGCTACCATCAGTAGGTTTAATAAGAACGAAAGGGTCATTGACATCTCACACTGGAAGGACTACCCTAATTATCCTCATAATTAATGTAACATCGACTTTGCCATCTGCAAACTAATTGCGTCACTCACTAGGAATGACAATGTCTTTAAAAATTACATTTTAACAATACAATTATCCTTCCGCATCCAGTCTGTCCCAGCCACCATCTTAAGGTCGTCGGTCCATCTAGCTGGGGGGCGCCCCACACTACGCTTGCCGATACGCGTTCTCCACTCCAGGGGGTCTACTCCGAAGACAAATCCGAAGTATCGGCCGAATGTTCGGCCGTTTCCTTTTTACGTTTGACCATGGCTGACTACGGCGAAAGAAAAAACAAAACAACGGTCAGAGAGATAAGTCAAAGTCAAAAACGTGACTTGAAGTCGGGTAAGGATTCAAAGTCAAACAAGAAACGGCCGAACATTCGGCCGATTCATCGGATTATCGCTTCGGAGTAGGCCCCCAGGACTCATCTGCTCCACCGGCCATCGGTCCTTCGACAAACATGGCCAGCCCACTGCCACTTCAGCTTACGGAGGACAGGGTGTTGTGGCGCAGCCTGGAAGAGGCCTATGTCCAGCAGTGGACTGCTATAGGCTGAGTTGAATACATTATCCATTGTTTCCTACTGTATGAAAAAATCTGCTTGACAGCAAAAGTAACTCAATGGATAATATTATATTCTTGGCAATCACAGTGACAATTAATTCATCAAATCGTGAAGGTATAGATAAAAGTGGAGGCAACATTCTAAATATTATAAGTTAAGAAGACTGTGGTCTAACGCTTTCTTTCTAAATACGCACATGAGAACGAGACAGTGATATGTGTTTTCTTTATCTTATGTATGTATTCAGAAAGAGAGAGTCCGACCACAGTCGTCTTCACTTAGGTATTTAGAGTGTTGCCTCCACTTGTATCTATAAGCTTCTTGGTTTTCATATAGCCGGAGTCACACGTCAGTACATGAATGATTACGTGTGACTCCGGCTATCAGGACTCGGAAACCGGTATTTTTTTTATGTAACCTCAACCGTTATTATAAAGGTTTTCGAACATATTTCGTTAGTTATTTAATACATATTTTGTTACAAAATCAATGCTGAACTTAATGTGATGAAGCAATCTTTGAAGCTAATATCAATTGTATCAAAAATAATTTGTATCTTCGGAAATCAAAATTAACCGGTTTCAAGCCCTGCCGGTTATACGAGAAACGATTTTTTTTTATCAAAACGACATCTCCCAATCACGTTTATACCTTTTTAGTTGGCGTTTTTGTCGTAGTTGGATTTCAGTTTTTAACTTTTAGGGTTTTCGTGGGTTTTTAATCTTATTGAAAACAGTCAGAGTGAGTGGAACGTAATTTTTTTGTTCTTGATTGGGGTTTGAATTAAAAATGTATGTATTATTATACAAAACAATGTCTTTGAGCATCGCGACAGCGCTGGGATCTAGCAACAGCATTTCTGGTCGTTGGTGCAACAGCATTTCTGGTGGTTTTACCCGACTACGGCAAAGCAAAAAGGATAGTTATAATTTTTGTCAATGTATGATTGTTAAAATATTTCACAAAATTACTTAAAACATTTCGGCTCGCTTGCCGTCCACGGGATATCTGCCTCTAGCACTAAATCTCTAAAACGATTGTTGTCAACGGCTTTTTACTAATACTTCACGTGATAATGCGATCCTTCCATTTTATTTCGAGCTGTCACTTTTGGCGATGTTCGGACAACTGGGGGTCAAATTCTGGTTCGCAAACAGAATGTACATTGAGTCGAGCAAATAAGTGATTATAAAGGTAACAATAAGATTATGTAATTGAAATGAAAGCGATTGGCATTACGAGTGCTTTACACAATCAGATTGTCGGTTTTTGAATGGCCTATCAAGTCTACGATTGGGTGACGAAATTAACAGCCAATCAAATCACTCAATATGAGATTTGATAACTGTTTAATTTGTGTAGCCTTTCAAAAACCGTCATAGAGTCAGCACCAATAATTCGATGAATATTTTTAAGGCCATTTTTGTAAATTAACAGGTAGAATTCTTAAATAAAACGTACCTTTTTAAATTATTTTATTTTATTTTCCTTTGCCAACACATTCACACACAGTGTGTATTTATTTCGATTGGATTACAGAATATCTATGTTCCCAAATATATATTTTGAAAGGAAAATGATATAAAGACAAAATATGAGGAATTTAAAATTCCTATAGAAAACTTATTTTTCTCATAACTCTTGTTTCAATCAGTGTCCATTCAAAATATATATTTGGGAACCTAGATATTCTATATTCCAATCGGAATAAAGACACACTACCTTAAGAATATGTTTGATTTACAAATTATTTTGGTATTACGTTTGTATGAACTACGCATCCATCGCCGATCTCTTAAGTTATGGGACGGCGGCACCATAGTTGCGTAACAAACTTTCAGTCACAGTTCGAATGTTTTTTAAGGATAATGCTAATCCATTGCTTCATAATAAAATTATGATCTAAAGCTTTGTCTGCTCGACAAAGTTGATAGCGCGATGAATGTTGTTGAACTGTCGAAATTAAAGCCATTGCTCTGAGTTGGTACCTCTTCCTAACAAACAATTGGGGCATGCAAACTCACACATTAACACATAAAAATAAACACACACACACACAAATACAATTACACACACACACACACACATACACTATAAAACATACAATCGCGCAAAAGCAGAACCAAAATTATTGTCAATTTCTTTAAAAAAAAATGTTTTTCTTTTTGTTCTTATTTTATACACATGTTTAGAAGTACCTACATATTATATTATAAGGTGAAGTCTCTTTTTATCCTTTTTATTCGTTTTTGCCTTGTCATAAAACAACATTTGTGTCTTTTATAACGGGAGGACGCTGGCTCCTGCAACACAGTTTTAACTAGCGCAGGAGTCAGAGTATTCTATTAATGTGTTGTTAAATATTTTTAATGACATTTTTTTTTCTTTCTTTCTTTACTTTCAAGCAAAGTAAGAACACGCACTCCCGCGCTACGCTGCGTAATGCGGTGCAGTATGCGAATCGCCTTAAAGTTGCTACTTGCAAGCACTATAAATAAATTTTGCCTGTAATTCGTAGAGGTAAATGGAACACGCAACGGTGCGTTCCATCGCTTCGACCTTGCGGGAATTATACAATAATTTGATTTGAGATTTTTTTTGATTGGAGAGCACCGTGAGCCTTTGCTCAAAGAGGCAGCGAAGGTGCAGACGAGGTGCCGAGGAACGGTCGCTCGCATTTGTAGCGAAAAACACACCGTTATTACGACTCTTATACGTTAACCGAAACTCGAAATCCCGAATCACTCTATCCCGAATGAACGCTATCCCAAATCACTCTATCCCGAATGAACGCTATCCCGAATCACGCTATTCCGAATTAACGCTATCCCGAATCACGTGAGTCCGAAATAACGTTATGTCCAACGAACGCTATCCATTAGACGACATTTTAACCCCCAGCCTTCCACCAGGGCCCATGTCCGACTTGAAAATCGCTGAATAGACTTCGAACTCCTGTCGTCTCAAGTCACCGGAGCAAAGACAATCTCCACAGACGGGGGTTCATGAACTCTGTCTGTCTGATTTGGTAACACGATTGTGTGTACCTTATTGTAAAGCTTTGTAACGGAGGCCGCCCAAGTTCATCGTCGTCTGAAGACGGACCCACCCAGTGGAGATTTAATAGTAAACAAGTATTTAAACAGGTTTGAGATCTCAAACCTGTTCCACGAACAGTCTAGCTTACGACCTTCAATGCTAACAGGAAAACTAGACTTTTGGTTCAAGCTGTTATTACTTTTCCAGAAGTCCTTAAATTATTAGTACTAGGTATGTAGTTATGATATCTTGCCCATAACAATTTGTTCTTGGTGGTATTGGCACCATTTCAACTTAGATTTAAATGCCCTTCTTGTTTGTAACATAATTATCATATTCAAACCGGGGACCATTTTGGTTACCCATTGAAAGGGTTTTCGATAGGGTTTTTCTAAGCAGTTAATCAAAAACCCATATGATATGGATCACCTTTTGAACGGCTTAATTTATATTCCATTCTAGCCCATTCAAATTTGGTTACCCGGGTTTTCGATTGGGTTTTTCTAAGCAGTTAATCAAAAGCTCATACGGTGTTTTGGGGTTTACAAGCCGCTCGGTAAGTAGCCAAGCTAAAATGAACTCTATATAACATGAAATAATGATCATAGATGTTTTATTCTAAACTACGTAGGTAATTAAAAAAAAATTAAATTCATTTATCTCCAAACCTTGCGTCCTAGGCAAAAGATTGCAGAAATGTAACCCCCTCTGTGTCATCCCGTGCAAGCACCGTGCCAACATGAATTTAAGTAAAAAAAAAAAACATTCATTTTGTATGTTGATCTAAATATGATTCGCGGCCATAACAAATAAGGCTTTACAGAATTATAATCATAAGAATCAAAAAGTATAATCATCAGTGCAAAAAATCTTTTTAAAAAGATTTTTTGAACTTCGAGAGTTGTACTTAATGCTGATTCTAATAATTATAATTCTGTGAAGCCATATTTCTTATGGCCGCGAATCATACTTAGGTCAACATACAACCTGTTATTGACCTGCAAATTGCAAAAAACGTAAGAAAATTTGAATTTCGCGGGCTACCTTAGCGCATCCCCCAAGAAAAAATACTTTTTTTTTAAATTTTTAGCTCAACCCATTGAAAGGTTTTTGAACCCATTGATAGGGTTTTTCTAAGCGCTTAATCAAAAACCCATACGGTATGGGTAACCCTTTAACTGGGTTTCAAGCAAAAACCCATTCAAGGAGTTACTTCATGATAAAGGTAACCTCATAAACGGCTTAACCCTTATCCGGGGTTGTACGGTCCCTGATTAAAACAAGCTTTAAGGCTCTTGCAGACTCATTCGATATCGCGGGTGTGATAGGCACCGACATGGAAATTCTGGTACTAGTGTTGCATCGCGCCCGTGATATCGCACCAGTCTGTACAAGCTTTTAGGTTTAACAATATTAATATCTATCTATAAAATAATATTGTTATTTTCTTAATAAATACGTTCAGTTTGTTGTGTCTACCGTCAGTGTAGTTCTGTCATTTGCAAGATGAAGCTGCTTTTAGCGACAGTTGGACTATTCGCTGTTTTTAATGTAAGTTAAGTTTCCAATACATATTTTTAAATATTCCTTATTGATCGAAGATGTTGTTACGGCTCGTCGGAAGCCAAAAAGTCTGACAACAAGTCTTATCAAGGGCATCGTGTTACCCAGTAGCTGGGTTGTGGAGGTCAGTATAGGTAGTCACTCCATATAAGTATAATACTGGTACTTATACAGCTGCATCCGGATAGACTGGAAGCTGACCCCAACATTTGGGAAAAGGCTAGGCTGATGATGATGATCGAAAGTGTTATTGGAATTTCTCAATAGCAGTAGGTATGGATTTGTATTTGTTCCGGTTCCATAGAGGGAGAGCCAAACTAAGCTTAATTTTATCGACGGATTTTTAAAAAAAAAATATTGTTTCCAGTCATTACTGAGTTTGTTTCATCGTGATATATCGTTATCGTATCCCTCATTTCGATATGTGCACATTATGAAGACTCACACTGTATAAAGCAATCGTCGCCGTCGCGCAAATACCAGGGAGTCTACTCCGAACATAAATCCGAAGTATCGGCCGAATGTCCGGCCGTTTCTTGACTACAGCTAACAATGGCTGACTACGGCGAAAGAAAAAAAAAGAAAAGACAGTTGAAGAGATAATGCCAAAGTCAAAAATGTGAGTTGAAGTCGGGTAAGGACTCAAAGTCAAAAAAGGAAACTTTGGAAGTTATAAAATGGCCGAACAATCGGCCGATACTTTGGATTAGCGCTTCGGAGTAGACCCCCAGGGGCCCAATTCTGTAAAATAACCAACTTGTCAATAGTGTGTCGGTAGTGTGTCAGTAGTGTCTCAATAGAATAGTCATGGACATTTGGGCCCAATTCTATAACTTTGAGTTAAGCAACACGCTATTGACACTCTGTCGACACACTACAGACATTCTTTTGCCACTGTTGCAAATTTGGTATTCTGCAAAAACTTCAATGGCGTTTCAGTGGTGTCTCAGTAGTGTGTCGGTAGTAAGTCGATAGTGTGGCGTATAATAGTTTTAGTGTTGCTATCAAAAATCTACCATGAGGTAAACCAAACCTACTACTTTTTCAAATCCAATTTTTATCAATTAAATCTTAATACGAGATGGGTTTATTTATTAATATAAAAACGTTTTATTATTAGAAACATCAAATTTCACTAAAAACATGCGTTAAATAATGTTTAATGAGTGTAGCCTTAGGGGCGCTATGGCGCGAGGATACGGGCCTTCGATATTAAAAAAAAAACCTTAATTCATATTGGGATGCTGTTTACACGGGGGGTGGTACATACGGGGGTCAAATTTTGGTTATTTTTTGCCTAGGACGCACCGTTAACGAAATATTTGAATTGTATATTATTAAAAAAAATATTAGATATTTGAAGAAAAAAAATTTTTTTTCTTCTCGTAGATTTTTTACATTATCTCATGGTTTTCGGTCGGAGTATCAAATTAGGTACCTTCACATATAAACCTTTAATTTAGCAGGGATTCCATTCCGCCATCGCTGTCTCTGGAGAAAGGGAATGAGCTCGTCAATTAGCTTCCTTGCTTGCTCTACGTCCACTTTATCAATTTCACTACGTAAGTCGCACACACACACGGACACATTATTTCAAATTTAAAAAATATACAAATTGAACCCAATCAACAATAGGGAAAATAGGTGTCGTTGTTCGATGGCTTCACAATGGCGGTTCGATGGCCAAAACACTATTCAAACACGATAGAAACAACTGTCAAATACACTTAAAATATTTACAGACTACCGTAAGCTTGGCATCACGATGCCATTATTGTTGCCAAATTTGCAACAGTGGCAAAAGAATGTCTGTAGTGTGTCGATAGAGTGTCAATGGCGTGTTGCTGAACTCAAAGTAGCAGAATTGGGCCCAGGTCATCGTGCAAACACGATATTGTCGGGATTATTTTGTCCGGCGCACCCGAACGCGCCCTCGAGCCGCCAGAGGGCGCGTTTGGGTTTATATAAACTTTTATAACTTTACAAGTAATGTTAAGTTAATAATAGTAATCAACATATTTAAATAATTAGGTGATCCAAAATAATGATCATCATTCTCCTGCCCTTATCCCAATTGATTTGGGGTCGGCGCAATATGTCCCTTTCTTCCATACTTCTCTATTAGTCGTCATCTCGGTAGTCACTCCCTTTCTAGCCATATCATCTTTCACACAGTCCATCCTTCGTTTCTTTGGTCTTCCCCTACTTTTATAGCCATTGACATGCATGCTCAAAACTTTCCTCAAAATAATGATAATGAACAAACTATTAGATAAATAGGTACGTATAATTTGAAATCAGTCCTCGTGTACTTACAATAATTTCGGGTCAAACAAAATGTTAAAATTATTCCTTTTTTACAGGTCAATGGTGCCGTTGGATCTGTGAGTATTGGGGTATTTTCAGGAATATGGAATCAGAACCTGTGCAAGCTAATTGCGTAACACACACGGAATGTCATCCCTTCCATTTTGACACTAAAACAAAATAGATATTTGTATTCTCAAACAACAACCGACTTCAAAAAAACAAACACTATAAAGTGAAAAATAGCTTTAATTTTGGAAGTCTTTGGTTCTGCATTTTCTTTTTTTGCCACCGACTTGGACGCCGGTTGTTTTTTTTTTATGTTATCACTTTGTCGTTGTGGTACCCTACCCACACCAATTTGTATACCACTATTTGCTGTGTAAACAACAGTGACAGGAAGTTTTATAACATCATCAACATACATATACCGAGTGGATTAAGTACGTATTATTGAAGCTAACTCAAAACTACCCAACCAAAGTTAATACAATTTATAAGGGACCGCGTAAGCTTCCTCTTCCAAATGAATGAATATTATAAAAGTCCTACAAAAAAGTTATGCCCGAACCATATATACAGGGTGTAAGGTAAGGGCCAGCCCTCCGCAAATTAACAGGTTGCATTAAGAGGGGCCTTCCCAGTCCGTCTATCGTCAACGCGAGCATGGTCGAAAAGTTTGTTGTTTCATCCAACGCAAGTGAAAACTATTAACAAACGAGTGAGAACGCGATAACATTGAACGAAAAATAATGTGCGGAAATTTCATAAAACTTGTTCCAGGAAATACGTGTTTTTGAGTAAGCCTTACCACTTTGTGAAATAAATGTTTCAATCGCAAGGTTTCTATCGTAATGTTTTCTTAACATTTACAACTTATGAGTACATTATGAATGGCCAAAGTTCAGGTAAAATTTGTGCAAAAAAGCAGATTTTTGCAGGCTTATTATACTCGCTTTGTTTTTAAAAAAAATATTTTTTGCTTGCATAGAAACCTAGATATAATGCACAAGATACCTATTGGTTCAAATATTTCAAAGAAAGATGTGTTACAACGCCATAATCACGTACGAGCGTTTGTATGAAAAGTATGTCGGGTTGGCCGCTCTTAAGCTCCTTATTTTGAACCATATTCCACTGAAAAATTTCTCAGGAAAATTTTCATTTTTAATCGTTTTTTCAGTTATTATTCCTTTAATTTAATGTAAAATTACATTATCTGTACGCAATACTCCAATAATGTAAATAACACAGCTAAAATAAAAAAAACAGCAATGGATGTTGAAATTCTCTTATAATAAGTTACGTGTTGCGAGCGCGGCCGTCCCGGGGTGACGGGGAGGGCGTCCGAAAGCTCGTTGCGCTACCATTCGCTGCATGCGTTTTGCCACGGTTGCGATACATTGCGTGTAAGGAAATAAAACAAATCAGGTACCATTGGATTCCCATAACGTTCCTGAAATAATTTAATGTACCGGTCATCTTAGTGCGATATACTGAATTCACCCCATCAGTCTGCGGAGGGCTGTCCTTTACACTCTGTATAATATACAACGTGCCCCAAAATATAACGATAAGTGGGCACCAGACGCTGGACATGCTTTTTTGGAATTTACTCAAAATACATTGAAATCTTTCGGAAATTGACACCCCTATTTTTAACTACCATGACCACAATTTTTCTAATATTTTTGTTTTTTTTAATATCGGCAATCTAAGTAGCACTTAGATTGCCACCACCACAACCCTTAAAAATCCCAGAATGCCTGTAGGTTGTACACAAAAATCAATCAAAATTATTTTTTTCCTTATAACTTTCAGTCCACTCAGTTACAGTAATCATGGTGTAAAAAAAGCATGGACACAAGTTAGAAAACTTTAAAAAATTTGTTTTGTCGACATTAAATGTTAACAGGTTACATATCAGCCCCTGGGTAACGGCGTCAAACCCACATTGAGCGTGTTAAATTGTGCTGCCCCATGAGCTAATTCTGAAGACAAGGGCAGAGTCGTCTGCAAAGGCAACAATCTTCCCATTTTGGAGTTCAAGGTCACAAGGTCATTCATGAAAATGAGAAATAGAGTAGGTCCAATGACGCTACCTTGAGGGACTCCCTATGTAATAGGAAGGTCGTCACTTATCCAATCATCAACTGTGACACATTGAAATCTGTTACTAACGTAGACTGTGAAGAATTTAAGCTGTAATCCCCTAATGCCCATTCGCTCAAGTTTGACCAGCAATCTGCAGACAGATACTGTGTCAAAAGCCTTTGCCAAATCGAGAAAAATTGCCAGAACTTTATTTTATTATCAATATTATTTACAACAAAGTCCGTGACTTCATGAACTGCATTGCTAGTAGTTTTATTACGTCTAAACCCGTATTGAGAAGCAAAAAGTACCTTGTTTTTCTCTAAGTACTTTATCAGTCTTTTATTCATAAGTTTTTCCAAAATCTTTGACAAAGTAGGTAATATTGTAATATATATATCGTAATTACGGTGTAGTTTCTCTACCTGCCCTATTGTTATTCTACAACGAACTGCTACACTATCTATCTCTCTCTAACGTTGAGTCTCTGTCTATCTATCTCTCTCTTACTTGTAAATTTTATTGACTAAGGACATGACACATTCAAATTCTAAGAATTTACATCAAAAAAACCTATTTAAAAGGGTAACCTATTTAGAGTAAAAGTAAACAAATATTAGAAAAATTGTAGTCATGGTACATAGTAAAAATATCTTAAGGGGTGTCAATTTCCGAAGGATTTCAATGTATTTTTTGTAATCTCCAAAAAAATTGTTTTTTTTTTCTTGGGTAGCGCATGAGCAGGTTCGCCATCTGGCTCATCGTTGAATTTTGGGACACGTTGTATATATTGAGCCCCCCCTCCTCCATTTTTTGAAGCCGGTTATATATCATTTATAGCCAGAGTGCATCTTATAACAATTTCAATTTTATTACGGAGTTCCGGTGGCCATCTGTGGTCTTCTTCATTAGTTCAACTTCACCAAATGGTACTTTTTGAATGCAAACAATTGACTGGTTGATGAAAATATAAAAATTACTATAAGTATGCCTATAATATTTGAGCAGTCCCCTCAGTTCCTCATGGATCCCAACATCAGACATCCCAGCAATGTCGACCGTAGTAGGGACTAGAATTTCAAAAAATGTAATCGCAATTTGCTTTACGAATTTATTTCTGAGATATCCTGGGATGAAGTTATATCATCCAATGACGTTCGCACTAGCACTCAAGTCTTCTATGATATTATGTACAGCGTATTTGACGCTTGTATCCCTAAAAAACGCCGAAACAGAAAGATAACTAGAAGATATCCTACCTGGTTTACTTCGGATATTATTCTGGATATCCAGAAAAAAGTTAAATTACTCTCCGCCTGGAAGAAAAGTAAATGCGAACTAATATATAAGCAATTCTCTGACTACAGATCTAGCATAAAGTCTCGTATATCGACTGCGTATGATACTTACATTAGGTGCATCGAAGGGAACATTAAGAAAAACCCCAAAGAATTCTGGCAGCATATTTCTAACCTAAGATCAAAGGGCGGGTTTGAGCCTAACGTAACCCACAAAGGTAAAAATCACAGTGGTGTAGCAGCTGCTGAAGCGTTCGCAGAATATTTTGCCAGCGTCTTCCAAGCTGAAGTACCAAAGTTAGACCTCGATAATATAGCCAATCCAAGCAACTGCAATATTAGTAATTACATTAATATACTAAAATTCTCTGAAAGTGATATCAGCGCCGCAATAAATAAAATAAAACTCAACAGTTCTATTGGTCCTGATAATATTCCTCCGTGGTTCTTAAAAGAGGGAAAGGAATATCTCATTCGGCCGCTAAAACACATTTTTAATTTAGCATTAAAATCTGGAGTCTATCCACCACCATGGAAGATATCACGTGTGACTCCCATACCGAAATCTTCAAATAAATCTTCAGTCGATGAATATCGTCCAATAGCGATACTATCTTCTCCTGCGAAAGTTTTCGAAAATGTCCTACATCAAGGAATTTACAAGCAAGTCAAACAGTACCTGAGCAATGAGCAGCATGGCTTTCGCGAAAAAAGATCCGTCAATACTAACTTACTGACGCTAGTTAATTATATATCTACTAGTCTTGATCGCAGGCGCCAAGTAGACGTTCTTTACTTTGATTTCCAAAAGGCGTTCGACAGAGTCAACAATGACGTCTTGCTGTCAAAGCTCAGTGCGATAGGTGTTGCTCCAGGGCTTCTACGGCTTCTTGCAGATTATTTGCGGGACCGACAACAATTTGTCAGATTAGGTTTGTACGAGTCACTCCCATACCACACTCGCTCGGGTGTGAGTCAAGGTTCGGTAGTCGGCCCTCTCCTTTTCATTTTGATGATTAATGACCTGCCTGATGTGGTTGCTAATGCCAGATCCCTCTTATATGCTGATGACTTAAAACTATATTACGAAATACAATCTGAGCTCGATTGCCAAGCTCTGCAATCAGACATTGATTCAGTATATAAGTGGAGTTTAGAAAATAAAATGGAATTTAATAAATCGAAATGCTACGTGATGTCTTTCGGTCGAATGCGGCGTCCATTCAACTTTCTATACAAACTGAATGGAGATAAAATTATAAGAACTGATTCCATGAAAGACCTGGGAGTCATATTCGACTGTAAGCTCACTTTTCACGACCACATCACATCCACTGCGAAGGAGTCCTTCAGACGCCTCGGCTTTGTTTTAAGGAACTGTCGTGACTTTCACAATCCCCACGTTGTCAAGCTTGTTTTTGGGGCATTGGTCCGTAGCAAGCTTGAGTCTAGTGCGTGCGTATGGAATCCTTTTGAGAAGCAGTATGCGTTAGCTTTAGAAAAAGTTCAAAAAGCATTTCTTAGATACCTCTACAAGCACTTGTACGGATTTTATCCTCTCTTGTATCCCACTAAATTCCTGTTAGGTTGCTTAAGTTTTAATTCTCTAGAAGTAAAACGGTCGCGCGATCAGATGACTGTAATATTTAAAATTCATAGGGGGATTATAGATGTTCCTGATCTGCACAATGAAATCTGCAATCTATTTGTCCCAGACAATTACTGTCGTGGCAGAAAATACCGCATACTGGCTGCTCCAACTTGCCGTACTGTTGCACATTCCAAGTGACCTATTCCTCGGACATTAGCCGCTATTAACACTCTCCTGAACTCAAACACAGATCTTGATATGTTTGCGAATGAATGGAAGGTGATACTGTCAGAATGTTTGAATTTCTGTGAGAAGAATGCATGACTGTGTTATATAAATGTTATGTTTAAATAGTGTAACTAGCTTCGGCCGTTCTATTTAAAATAAAATAAATAAATCAGGACTAGATTTTGATAAAAATAGAACCAATCTGGAAGTATGTCCTTTTAAATAAAAAAATAAAAAATCATACCAGTTTATAAACGACGGAGTTCTGAGGTAACAAACATGAAAAAAAATACAATCTACTTGAGAAACTCCTCCTTTTTGTGAAGTCGGTCAAAAATAACGTACTTAA
This sequence comes from Tiliacea citrago, assembly GCA_963921375.1. NCBI lineage: Eukaryota > Metazoa > Arthropoda > Insecta > Lepidoptera > Noctuidae > Tiliacea > Tiliacea citrago. The sequence continues at coordinate 8,401,912 of OY992800.1, forward strand.
TTGATACTGTTGGATTGTCAAATTAACGAGATTGTGATTTCAAGTAATTTACACATTTTTGTAGCGGCATCAACATCTCCACATGCGAACTACGCGTCACATTGGCGTCACGCAAATCCTGCATCGCGCAAGCAGAGTTTACCGCGCAACTAGTATAATATATACAACATCCCGACATCAACCGTCGCGCATTTGCCCACCAGACACGGCACCCGTCTGGTCGGAGGATCCTTCTTTTTCTATGGTGGATGAGTGAACTTTACACCCTGTTCCTCATACCACCAAAGTTTTATGCAATTAGTATGCCAGGCTACAAGGTTCGGGCCTACAAAATCGCCTAATTTACTACTAAATGTTGATAGTATCCGCGTTTAAATAAGAGTTACGGCTCCTCTCCTCTGAAGTAATATTTTTCGGGGGACCTTTGACGTACGTCAACTCGTACGTCAAAGGTATCGTTGACGTACTTATTTAGTGTTGAATCCTATAAATCCTAATCCAATAATGTGTGTAATCCTTGTATAATCCTATCGTGTAGTTTAGTGTTGATCATGCTATTTTCGGACCGCAGGGTTGAGAAACCTGTTCTAAAGAAAAATATATAATATTTCAGCTTGAATGCGGAAAGGTATTGCTAAACAAGGGTAAAAGCAATGGGAAGGCAGGAAGCACATTGGAGGGACAGTGGCCCTGGCAAGTTGCTCTCTACAAGCAAGTAAGTGTCTATTTTAACTTAGTCCAATATTATTTAAATAGCAAATCTTTTGAATATTTCAAACGAGTATTAAGAGCAGGCAGTCTAAATCAAATTTCGAACGCATGCTCCGCCCCTCGCTCCCAGCCATTCCGTTATGTGCTAAACGTTAATACATCAGTAATAAAGTTGAATATCGCGTGCGCTCTTTGATCGTGTTCGAGCACGAAACTAAATAGTCAGTTATAGTAATGGTTAGTTAGTTAGTATAGTCCCAATTCTTATTTCATTTAATAACTAAAGTAATAATTGATCTAGAGAAAAAAATATTATCTTGTGTCGGGATAATAAACTATATTTTCTTGCTTTGAATATTTATTTAAGACATAAAAGCTCAACAATCTTGTTTGTTTTTTAGAATTGTCTTTAAAAAAGACATGATTATCAAATAAAAAAATTATTAAGTGAAAATATTACAATTTTGTAACTGTCTTCAACATGGAAAGAAAAAGATTCAATAAATCATATACTAAAGACTAATTATGCTTGTATGTGTGACTGTTTCAGAATATTCATGAAAATGAACATAAAAATAGGGAGCCTCCTCTTATCATTCATCATTTCAGCCGAAAGTTGTCCACTGCTGGACATATAATGCCTACCTTAAAAGAGGGGGGCTGCCATAATCGCCACGCTTGGCAGGCGGGTTGGCGATTGCAGTATGGTGTTAAAATGCATAGAGAACGCTGCTGCCCATTCTTTATTATGTCCCTTAGTCACCTTTTACGACATCCACGGGAAGAAATAGGGTGGTGCTATTCTTTACGTCCGGCACCACATGGAACACGCACACGACCTCCTCTTAATTAGTAGGTATTTCAAGGTCACAGGACAATACCGCATATTAGTTTGCTTTGTTATGTCTCTTGACTCTTTATAAGGTGTATCTATTCATACACGAAATCTCTTAAGGGGTCTTTGGTCTCAGAGTAAAAGTTGTTCATAATGATGAGTACAATGATCCCTTAAGAGATTATGTGTATGAATAGGTACACCTTATATATAATATTCATCATGTGGAATATATTGTATTCCAGCTACATTGAGCGCTGCAGAAAAAAGTTGGAAATGAGGCTATGCCATCTAATGTTCTATCCTATTTGGAAAAAGGCGAAAAATCTCACGCGTAATTCCATTCCAATGAATATGCCTGCATACTTTTTTGTATACATAGTTTTATCTGTGTCTTACGGTCATTCTATGTCTTTTTGGTTTTCCAGGAATCTGGAGAAGACCTCAAATACATTTGTGGAGGTACACTGGTTTCGAAGCGCCATGTTGTTACAGCAGGACATTGCGCCGTTACCAGGACAGGAACCAACTTTAACCTGACGGCCTACCTGGGGAAGCACAACCTTAAAGACAGAGGAGAAAAAGTTCAAGTTAGCACTGTAAGTTCGTACTAACAAAATAAAATAAAATACTTACATATTTTTTGTGTGAAACAACGAAAGGAAAGACTTTTGGAGACCAAATTACACATTACAACTTAAGTGTGACAGAATAATTTTTTCATCCCATGTATTCAAAAAGAGCCGAAGGGTTCCTCGATAAGTTCGAGCAAAATGGATCATTCCGGCGCACTTAATAACAGTGATGAAATGACTTTTGAATTTGGAACACTATTTAATTAAAAAGTTTTAACGCAATTCGCTTCGATAACGTCCTGGCCGGTAGCGCACCTGCCGCGTGGTTAACCAAATAAAAAAAAAATACCCGGAAACTTCTTATAGAGTCTGAAGATAATACGAATACCCAAGTGATAAATAAGTCAATGACATTTTCTGTTTCCAACAAAACAGTTACAGTAAACTTTAAAAATTGCGAAAACGTATCTAATATTAATATGTAATTTGGTTATGTAAATGTTTATTTGATTTTACAATGCCGCGTGCCAGGCGTGCTTTTTTATTACCGGCCAGGACGTTATCGAAGCGAATTGCGTTTAAACTTTTTAATTAAATAATGGTCGAAATTCAAAAGGCATCTCAATCTCGTTTTTTTCGACGAATATTTGGTATAAATATTCGTCTTAATAAAAAAGTACGCGGGAACATCTTAAAGTGTCTGGAGTAATTACCAATACCCAAGTGTTAAATATGTCAACAACATTTTCTGTTAAAAACAAAAAAGTTACCTACAATAAAATTCCAAAATTGCGAAAACGTATCTAATATAATAATATATAAATGTATAATTTGGTTATGTAAATATAAATACCACTACACAACACTCACTGCACTATACTGCTGCGTTGGTCTAGTGGTCGGAAGCGCGACTGTTGAAAGAATACCACGATCAACATGGCTATTTTTGTTTTTTTACGTGGCGTTATGTTACAGTAGACCAAAAAGCTCGTATTTGTGCTATTTAGACAGATATGACCAAAGCCTTCGATTACGTAAAGCACGATATCTTATTAGACAAACTTCGTAGCTATGGTATCAGAGGTAACATTTTTAAACTACTCGAACCCCATCTCTCCAACAGAATGCAATGTACAGAGATTGCAAGAATATGTGAAAAAACAAAATTTGAAAACAGTTTTTTATCTCATTCTAGATTGATAAAGTTTGGCGTCCCACAGGACAGCGTCCTTGGGCCTTCTCTTTTCTTAGTCTATATAATGATCTGCCAAAGGTAACATCAAATGGTGATGTTTGCAGACGACAGTACTGCCATAGTGAAATGTGTTGATCGCAATATTTATCAAGATGACATAAATAATACACTATCGGACATAATTAATTGGCTTGATAAAAATAATTTAGAAACAAGAAATGGCCGAATGTTCAGCCGTTTCTTGACTATGGCTGACTACGGCGAAAGAAAAAAACCGGCCAAGTGCGAGTCGGACTCGCGCAAGAAGGGTTCCGTATCTATAAAAATGGCAAAAAATTACGTTTGTTGTATGGGAGCCCCCTTAAATATTTGTTTTAGTTTAATTTAAATATTTATTTTTAAAGTGAATATATAACTAAATATTCTGTGAATGTTTCAACTGTCTACCTGTTGCCGTTATCAATATCGAGCAAAAATGAGCAAAAAGAACCGGCCAAGTGCGAGTCGGACTCGCCTTAGTAATAGGGTTCCCGTTTTGCCCTTTGGGTACGGAACCCTAAAAACTATCGAAAGACGTACGCCTACTCACCTACAAGATATTCTTAAAGTTTTCTTACCTTTCGAATGATTGATTATTTTAAAATTGGTGCTCTTATTTACCTATAAATAATTATGTAGGTATGACTCTCTAACAACTCATACAATCATAAACATTAAGATACAATTTCCCTGTCAAACCATTTACAGGCAGAAAAAAAACTTTTGTCCATGATCTCTGATTGATTAGGTATATTATCTACAAAAAAAAACCTGCCAAGTGCGAGTCGGACTCGCGCACGAAGGGTTCCGTACCATTATCTATAAAAACGGCAAAAAAATCACATTTGTTATATGGGAGCCCCCCTTAAATATTTGTTTTATTTTAATTTAATTATTTATTTTTAAAGTGAATATTCTGTGAATATTTAAAGCGTCTACTGCCGTTATCAATATCGAACAAAAACGAGCAAAAAAATCACGTTTGTTGTATGGGAGCCCCCTTAAATATTTATTTTATCCGGTTTTTAGTATTTGTTGTTATAGCGGCAACAGAAATAGATCATCTGTGAAAATTTCAACTGTCTAACTATCACGGTTCGTGAGATACAGCCTGGTGACAGACGGACAGACAGACAGATAGACAGACGGTGGAGCCTTAGTAATAGGGTTCCCGTTTTACCCTTTGGGTACGGAACCCTAAAAATGATTATGATTATGAGGTCCTGGGTTCGATTCCCAGGTCGGGAAAATTGTTATTGGGATTTTCCATTAGGAATTTTGGTGGTAGCCCGGAGTCTGGATTTGTGCCCGGTTGATGGCAATAGGCTCGCCCCCTATTACATGGGACTTAAACATAACTGGCGAAATGTGGGTGTACTATAGGTACACCTCTGCCTAACCCTTCGGGGTTTACAGGCGTGATGTTATGTGTTATGAGTAAATATAAATATTCGTCACTACTACAAGCATCCCTTATTTATTTTTCTCATAGAAGGGCATGAAAAGCAGAGTCTGCCACGGTACCAAAATTATGTAACCACGAGCGACGAACTTTGAATCCCTCGCTACGCTTAGGATTCTACTCTAGAATCCTTCACTTCGCTCTGGATACAAACAATCGCTCTCGCCCTCTATACATTATTTTGGTCCCATATGACACAATCTGCTATTAAACCTAGTTTAACCCTTGTTTATTGTGTGTTAAGTTTATGTTGTTCTCAGTTAAAACTATATATCTGTCATAAGCTTTGAAAGGCGAATACCTAGCCTCATAAAGTGCCTCAATTATAATGAGTTAATGTAGCTTAGGATAAGTGCATTTTGATCATTGTTCCGTTGTTAAATAAAGATATTTGAAAATGAAATGAGTAGATCAAGAATGTGAACGTCTTGATAATATAGATTTCTAGGTGGTGCAAGATAACGCTAAATTCCACGCGGACGAAGTCGCGGGCAACAGCTAGTTAGCAGCAATATAATATGGAGTGGTAGTACAATAGTTTCTGCAGTTTTCTTTATAAAGACGAGCCACCACCATCCTTTAGTTAAATCTAATTGCTTTATTGCACTATGTACAACATCCACTGGGCCACCACAACAGTGGATGGTCGCAGTGTGTTAAATTGCAAAATATTATTTAAGGAAATAAAATTGCACAAGTGCCTAAATATCAGTCAGTTGTGGAACACCATAGTTACATCCACGACGATCCAGATCCTTGTTGAACGAAAGAAAGAGATAGCGTAGTCTTTATAACTCCCGTTTCCGAATTTGGTACAATTCTGTACAACTACAAAATGTTTGTGTGACCGGCTCATATGCGCTTACTTCTTCAGGTTCAGAAAATACGGCTGCATCCAGAGTACAACCAAAGCACCTTTTATAAAAACCTGGTAATCTTGGAGCTTCAGGATCCCGTTCTCGGACTGGGTCCAACCAGCATGTCTCTGGCCTGACAGCGATATTGAACTCAAGACAATTGTTGGGCAAACGGGTTCTGTAAGTAAAGTCTACTTTAATAATACCGGCCTTTACCGCGAAGAGCGTGCAGCAGCATATCAAAGGAAGGCGCCTGCAGCACCAACGTTATTGTTAATGACTTATGCTCACAAGAAATATTAACATTTCATACGCGCATGTGATTTGTGATAACAAATGACACTGATGAATAATAGCGATTAATTTCATACAGTTTTAACACCCTATGACCTATGTTCTGCTACGTAGCTAGTCGCTGGCAGTTCTTTACAACGCTAGCCGCTAGAGGCTGCGGTCGCCTCAATTAAGGTCTTACGATTTCAATCCCAATCTTGATCCGTCTTTGACGGCTGCTTGTGATTCGCCCGCTCATGGCAAACCTTGCCATTGATTGGTTACAGACAAAGATCGGAATCGAGATTGTTTTCGGTATTATTAATTTCGGGCGTTAGTGAAAAATAGCTGTCTAACGATGCATATCAATTCCACAGCTGGTACGCTGGGCTACCGATGACACAGGAGTGGCGATTGAAGACCTAAGTCTACTGGAGATGCCAGTGGTATCCCAAGAGACGTGCATCAGGTCTTATCCTGAATTCTTTGCAAGATTCACTTCTGACTCGACGTATTGCGCTGGATTTAGGGATGGTGTTGGTAAGACTTTTTTTATGCGCACGTCTTTCGTCTTTTGTCGTTTTCTTTTTTTTCTATATTGTTCTCACATGTATCATTTCAACATGAAAGATGTATCCAATACTTTATAACAATATTTTAATTAAAAGAGTATTCGTGGAGTTTCTTGCCCGTTCTTCTCCATAGGAACCTACTAGGCTTTGGATGGGCAACTAGCTTCATCTTTTTGACTGACCGACCCCATAACTAACAATTCAAAAGTCTGTAAGTGGTGTATTTGAAATAAATGCTTGAGTTTTTGTGTATGTCATGTAGGTAGGTGGCAAACGAGCACTCGATCCAGCCGATGGTAAGTGGTACTAAGTACTTCAGCTACAGATTGCCACTCTAGAGGTATTTTTTTTGTTGATTATTCAAAAGCAATATTTTGAATAATTGTAGGTATATCAATTAAATCAAGGGATCATTACTAATAGTAGAAACATACTATCTTTTTTGTGAAACATGCTGTATATTTAACAATAAAATTACCAACAAACACTTGTACCTAACAAATACAATGTTTTTCTTAATTGTAATGGTGTCAGCGGAGTTGGGATGGTCTTCGAGAAAGATGGCAGCTGGTACCTTCGAGGAGTTGTCTCCTTATTGGTGGCTAATCCAAGTGAAAAGCGCTGTGACCCTACACATTATACCATATTTGCTGATGTCGCACAAGCCCTGCCCTGGATAAAAGAAAATATTAAAGACGATTGCGATTTTTAATAAAGTGTTAAGATTTAGAGTTTTTGTGTGTTTTAACATGTCCTAGTGCTGGGCAAAGGCCTCACCTTTCTCCTTCCAACCTCTCTATCTTTGACTGTTGGTCACGTCAGTCTTGGTAAACTTGTTCAAATCGTTGCACCACCTCCCGAACACCTTCACCGCGGTCGACCTCGATGGCGATGTCCTCCCTAAGGCCAGGGTTGTCAACTGTACCGTTAATAATTATGTTTCTTAGTTTCGGTAAAACTCTAAAAACTTAGTAAATATTTATAAAAAAAATCTATTTTTACTGAACTGCTGCTGTTCATTTTCTATTTAATTTGTAAAAAAAGTAGGGAACCGTCCTCAGGCGTCCAAGCAGTGAAGTTAAGCGCAGATGCATGCAGGCATATGGACATCCATCCTCCATCTGTCTGGATCACGGACAACTGACAAATAATCCGATAGATTTGAAATGAGTCCAAGGGGTCTACTCCAAAAAGTCAAATCCGAAATATCGGCTGTGTGTTCGGTCGTTTCCTCACTACGGCTGACTATGGCTGACTACGGCGGAAAAAAAAGACAGTCAAAGAGATAAGTCAAAGTCAATAATGTGACTGTGACTTGAAGTCGGGTAAGGACTCAAAGTCAAAAAAGGAAACTTTGGAAGTCAAGAAACGGCCGTCATCACCTGTCATGGGAACACCGAACACAATCGTTATGTTATGAACTAGCTGCCCTCGTCTTCTTCTTGAAAATTTGTGGTTTGACCATGTTCATACCATGACGTGAATGGAACCAACCTTTGTTCCTACTTGTGATTAAATTTTAGAACACAAAACTATAATAGATTTTGGAGACATTAATAAGACCTATAAACTTGTAGTACATTATTTTGTTCTATCATTAATAGTTTTCGCAGCGCACCCCAAAAACAATTTTGGGTTTTCTACCTTGGGTTACAATATTGCAGTTTTCTTATGGATCCCTAATTTTTTTGGAAAATAAATTATAGCCTGTGTTATTCCGTAATAATGTAGCTATCTACTGGTGAAAGATTTTTTTTAAATCGGTTCAGTAGTTTTGGAGCCTATTCGTTACAAACATGAAAACAAACAAAAAAAAAATCCTTTTTATTATATTAGTGTACACTAGCGACCCGACCCTGCATCGCACGGGTGCAATGAACCTACTGATGTGGCGACATGTCAAACTGCGAGACTTGCGAGATTACTGTGCCACATCTAAGTTAAATACGCAGGTATTTATATGTTACTAGCTTCTGCCCGCGACTATGTTCGCGAAGAAATCGTAAGACACCACAATATACAAATAACAGCCACATTTTTATAAAAAAATCAAGTCTTACCAAAGGGCATCGTATTACCCAGTAACTGGGTTGGGTCAGATAGGCAGTCGCTTCATGTAAAATACTGGTATTCAGCTGCATCCGGTTAGACTGGAAGCCGACCCCAACATAGTTGGGAAAAGGCTAGGTAGATATTGAGGCTGACTTTGATAAAAAAAAACTGCATCGTTCGTTGGTCTATTGGTCACAACCGCTACTGTAGAGTATGAAGTCCTGGGTTCGATTCCCGGGTCAGGCAGTGTTGTTGGGTTTTCCGTCTGGAATTTCTCAGTTATAGTCCAAAGTCTGAATTTGTGCCCTTTAGGCTGCCTCCTATTACATGGGACCTAAACATAACTGGCTTTTATGATTCTAGGTCAACGGGAAGTTCCCTATATAGGTTTTGATTAATTTGCGACTATCAATATATGTAGCAAAAATGGCCGTATTTTTTTATTGCGTCGACTTAGAAGGTTGGTTTTTTTTGAGAACCATGGGACTGTAGACTTACATATTTGATATTAATTTCAACTTGATACCTCCACGCGTTCCTGAGAAAAAGAGTCTTGACTGACAGACAGATGGACGGACGGGTGGACAACGAAGTGATCCTATAAGGATTCCCATTTTTTCCTTTTGTGGTACGGAACCCTAAAAAGTATGTTGGAGTCTCATTTCCCACGAAATGGATGGGAACGGTTTTTTTGCGATTTCTAACTCTCTAGTACTCAAACATCAGTTATTATCATAGAGTTTTTGATACCCTTATTTTGGCAGCAATGTTTTTTTTCGTGAAAATTACCCATTTTCTTGCTGACTGTATTTTTTTTTCAAAATCTATGTATGTAGATCAAAATGCCTCAAAAGTTAAGGATAGTCTCCTAAGACCGATTTCATGAATTTACAACGGTTGAGGTACCCTTAGTGCCCTATCTCAAAAATCCAATAAATTATATAATATGTCATGATGATTAACAGCTCAGCCCCATTAAAATATAGCGTGATATTAAATCTATAACTATTATATCTGCAATGTTCTAACCGTTTGGCTCGTTTTTTTTACAATTTACTGTAAACAAACAAAACAAGAAACAACAACAAGGAATACAAACATAATGCAATATTGCTCTTCCCCCATAGCAAATATCGTGATAATATATATAGCTTACAAAATTTTAACAGAATCTATCCAGTAGAATTTTCGTGATGGTGGAACATGCATTCATAGAGGAATACAAACATAATGCAATATTGCTCATCCCCCATAGCAAATAGCCTACCATATGCGTAGTTTGAACATTATCTATCCAGTAGAATTTGCGTGAAGCTGGAACATACATTCAGACAAACAGACAAAAGTTCTAAAAAAAATATTTTTGGCATTGGCATTTCCTAGACCTCGTAGCAATTACTTTTTTTTCAAAAATATTCAATGTACATTTTTGACTTCACTGCGATTCTATTGTATAGTATAATATTATATTGATGTTTATTGTTTTTTAGTAACTGGGTTGTAGAGGTCAGATAGCTGCGTCCGGTTAGACTGGAAGCCGACCCCAACATAGTTGGGAAAAGGCTAGGCAGATAATGATGATGTCGTATTACATAAAAACCTTTTGGAATGCATTTTCTAAACGACACCATTGTTTAGAAAATGTATTTCGAAAGGATTTTGGAGACCATATCAAAACCGAATAAGGGGTTAAGAAGATCTAAGCAGACACACGAAAAGCGTATTTAATATTATTATTTATATTTTTATTAATGTGTAGAATGGTACGTATAATCAAGCAAACAAGTTATCTAGTCTGCGCATCATAGTCTTTTTGTTGTGATTGGCAATAGTAAACCGGTTCGACTGCATTGGAGAATCGTATCACGACAGAAATTTTATATTCCACGATTATTAAAGTCATATAGATGCAATGCAATGATGAAACAAAATAATGAATGATGTTGCAATTATTGCTAAAAATACTTAATTATACTTTTATGAACAACCTGTATCAATCTAAGTCATATTCCTCTACCACTTTTGTTTGAAAGACGGTGAGATCGGTCACTGATGTTTGCTCGTTAGTTTAGTAATATATAAATATTTCGCTAAATACACTAGTTGGTATTTTTGTTGTTGTTTAAATTTAATAAAGAACTTAAGTTTGGTTTAATTCTCTAAATTATGTAAAAAAAAAAAAAAGTTTATTGACACAAAATATATATATATATATTATTTTATATATATTATAGATATTCATATTTTTCTCTTCTTGTTCCCACACACTATTGTCTACATTTCTTTTTCATTTCTCCTTTCGCAGGTCTGCTGGAAGAAATTTCTTAAGAAATAAGCAGTACCTTTGTACTAATATTATAATTATGTCGTATCTCTCTGTATTTTACTGTGTGTACATAAATAATAAAATAAATAAATAAAATACCTTTGTATACAATTTCAATACATTTCACAATAGGTACATTTGATTTTGGCGAAAGGCTGCACAAATAGTGAAAAAACATGCCTCCTAAACTAGGGGAACCCTGTGACCTAGGAGTCAGTGTATGTGGTCGATGATTTTAGTGCACGGTAAAACTCTAACGAGTTAATTATGTTTGCGCCAACTTCTAAGTATAAAACGTAAGTGTACTAATGAATGAATAAATAAATAAATGGTAGCAACATCCAGTTATACCAAAATGGCGGTGAACAATATTTTTAGTTTCAAAACAGTGCAGTTACTGTTGGACGTGGCTGTTTTTGCTGCAAACCTATAACTTCAACGATTTTTTATAATTATGTGATGTTGCTCTTATAGCTACAAACTTATTAAGTCAAACCAAAGAGTATAGATACTATTGTATTTTTAGGGATCCACACCCGAAGGTGCCAAACGGAACTCTAGTAATAAGCTTCTACTGACTTCCTCTTTTGAGAAGTCAGTAAGAATGCCACTTACACGCATACGGGTTATATTAAAAGACGGGGTTACAGCCTCATATAAATTGGTCCCTAAAACATTAAGATTTGAGATAAAAGTGTTTGCATACTGAGGGGATTCAAACTTAACGGAAACGCGGTTTCTACAGACTCGCTTGACTGCAACAATACTAAATATTATGTTACATTTGCCTAAAAGCGCCCACCCCCTTTAAGTTATCCATATTCATGTTTAATATGGATTATCTTGACCAATATAGTAGATATATAAAGACATTATACAAACCTGATAGCAGGTAACAATGGGACAACACAATAACAAGTCACAATCAAATTAAACACAATATCATAGAAAAACAACCCAAATTCTGAACACATGTGTTACCCAAAAATCCAAATCAAAAGTCATTTGTTCAAACGAGGCTGAGAATCAGCACTTCTAGAACGTTAATATTGCAGACAGTCTCCCAAAAAAATCAAAATATTTTATTTCACATAATTATACCTACATGGGCACTTTTAAGAAACGTTAGAAGCTAGTGTGCACGGTTCCAATTGGTCGTTTCCTATGGAGAAGAGCCGGCAAGAAACTCCACGGTTACTCTTTTAAAAATAATGGGCTTTTACAATGTTTTCAAATTACAGTGTTAATAGGTATGGAAGGACAGTTTAGGCCCGACAACAAGTACCACGTTAGTCTGTGAAGTACCAGGTACCTAACAAAATAGAAAATGGTCACAAAGCCACAGTCTATTAAGCCTACAACGTTCTACCATTCACAATTAAAAAAGAATCTACATAAACATATAAAATATTACTAAAATAATAAAAATAAAAACCTATTTAAACCAAACGCCCGCCCTTCACCACTTCCTAGTGCTTTATCTGGGAAGAAGAAGTGGCCCAAAAAACTCCCCAAGCAGCACAGCTGGGCAAAAGTACATTGTGTCGAGAACAAAGAATATACTACTCTTCTTGATCTCACCAAAGAGTATAATAACTAAGTCAAACAATGAAGCTGATTAGACATTGACAGACTGGAGTCAAAGATGCTATCCACAGAGTACATTTGTTTATAGGGTAATGCTATCATTAAAAATAGGATGTTGCTGCCTTTGAACCTTTATTACTCATTTATTTCATTGATGTATACTACGGTTAGAAAGGGGTGAATACTGAATTAACGGTTGGTTGAGATTGCTAAATTGGTAAAAGACAGGAAGATGGTTTAATATTGTCATGCAGGGTTTCCCGTAAGTGTTTATTATATATTGTTTAAAACCTCTTTTGTATAAAGCTACATAATAATTATTTATACAGGTATCGAAAGAAACTTGTCAAGAAAAATTACAGAAAGACTTGTCAAAAATGACAGAAATAGTGATACCGAAAATACCGGAAAATACCTACATGATTAGTGATAAAACCTTTTCGAGGATGATTACAAAAAAGCGAATTTATTTTTTTAAGTGGTGTAAAAAGTGTAACAAAAGAAAAAAAAAACGAAGTAGGTAATCAATTCGTGGTTCAAACGTTCCATAACACAGCGGTAACCACGGCAACGATCCCAATGACACAACATTGACACATCGTTTGGTAGAAATATGTTGATGCAGGTTGATTAGTGTGTTTTTTGGTGTAAATATTCAAAATAAAATGTAATCTTATGCTTAGCTTATGGAATTAACGTCAATTGCTAATTGTAAATAGTGTGTGAATAGATTCATAGCTATTTTTTGGTATTTCATATGCGGTTTATTCTATTCTATTCTTAATTATGGCAAGCAAATCCGATGTCGACTATTCTGCCAATGTCTAAAGTGAAAAAAAGCAAGTGTGCATTGTTGTAACATGTGCGGTTTACTTAATGATTTCGTTCAAACGTTCAAACATAGTTTTCACGTCATGTCATCGTCATGTGATTGTCAAATGAAAATCAGAAACGTCAAGAGGATCGGAGTCGTGTCGCCGTCGTGTCGTGTGAACTAAAAACATGTTTGTTAATATTTTTTATAGGCTTAAGGCATGCGTTTGTTTTATTTTCCGTCAGTCTGACATTGTTGTTAAGATGAAGCTGCTCCTGTCGACTGTTGCGCTCTACGTTCTCTTTAATGTAAGTTGGCTTTTATTTTATTTTTATTTGAATATCTAACTATTATAGTTATTCCAGGGACGTATTGAATAACTCATGAACGTATAAAAATATAAAAATAAATTTTATATAGTCTGAGGAATAATAAATAGAAAACACGTATTTGGGTTAGTAGTTCTCGGGCACTAACGGACAGACGGACAGATGTCTACGTTTTATAATGTGCAAGGATTACCTATGCAGGTTTGCAGCATTGTTCTTATTATCTTTTTTTGAGACATTGCCTTGGAACATTTAGTCAATTTTTTCAAGGCATTATACTTTTTCTATCTAAATAATTAAAAAGCATCTACTAGTCTACATGCACTCATGGATTATAAAAAAAAAATTGGAACTAAGTTCGATTGGTTCCCTTTATGGAGTCCGAGAGTCTATTATTCTTGCAAATATTGCTATTTTACGCTTTCTAATATCGTTATGTCGAGTTTGGTTAATAATATAAATAAAAATAAATAAAAATGTTTAATTGTTCACTTTGAAAACATATATATATAAGTACACAAGGATTAAATAAATGTTGTACAATATAATCACATTAAAGGGCGAACTGATGCCTCCTGGACTAGGCTAAAAGCCTGCGTTTTAGAAGTCAATATTAACTTATTATTTTTTAAAATTATTAATTGGTTATAATAGGAGGTAGGTACAGTCAGGATATAAATTAAAAGCCAGTATTATTAAAATATTGTTTACTGGCTGCGCCCCGCGGTTTCACCCGCTTAAGTCTATGGAAACTTCTGGACAAAAAGTAGGTACCGTAAAACGGGGTGAATAGAAATGCAGGGGTGAATCGAGACGCAATTTTATAATGGATTTTAATGTTGCAATAATATCTTTTGTTGGCAAAAAGGACTTTAATGTGTTAACTGTACTATAATTAACGATTAAGTGCCTTGGCAACAAACTATATTATTATTTCAAGGCTCAAATCAATTTTAAAGTTGCGTCTCGATTCACCCCTGCATTTCTATTCACCCCGTTTTACCCGGTATCCTATGTTAGGAACCCAGGTCTACGCATGTGCCAAATTTCGTCCAAATCCATTCAGCCCTAGCCGGTTTGGCGTGAAAGCGTAATAAACAAACAAATAAACAAACATTTCGCATTTGTACTATTTATAATGATAACATACGGAATGATTCATAAGAATAACATAATTATGTACTCATTGCTTCAAACGACTTTATCAATGTCGAATTCTCCTATGCCATGTTTGATTAGGTACCAAATAAAACAAGCAGGTAGGTACCTATATACATGTACCTACATATACCTATACACCTATATACATGTACCTACACTTTAGTTAGGTTAGGCACTTAACTAATCACACTGGACCCGAGGTGACGACGTGGAGAGGTGGAGACGTCGCGGGGGGGTCTAACACCTCACCCCCCCGCAGACTTGAGGTGGCCCGCAGAGGCGGGCCGGCACTAGCCGGGGATCACGGAAGTAATACTAGCTCCCAAGATCCCCGGTGCAAGTGTGGGAAGGGAACACCGGGGTGGTTTTTAGTCAGTAAGAGTCTGACAGACCCCTCCGCCCACCTCAGGGCGGAGGACATCCATGAGGATTTTCCAACCCGGCAACAAAAAAAAAAAGCACTTAACTAAAAGTTGTTTTAGTTAAAATTTAAATACAAACAAATTATAATTCTTTTGTATGTAAATATGAGAATGAATTCTATATTGTCAAAAATAATTAATTCTGTACATAATGACAAATATCGCTATTGCTTTAAGGTTTGCAGTTAGAAAACGAAATTCTAAGGGCCGTATATCAAATACAGTTTAAACTATGGATTTCCAAATCTACGATCAAATATAATCGATGGTTTAATCTACTGTCTTAAGATCGAACAGAAAATATGAACAGATTAGTTCAACTTCGATTAGTCTTTTACACATGGCAACATTCTCTATTTATTCGTAGTTCGTTCATCAGTTCATTCAAGTATTGACAACAAATAGATCCATTTGACATTGACACTGACATATTATGATGACGTCTGGGAGTCTGCGACGTTTTATTATTATCCATCTCTTCATGTGGTATTTAATTTCTTTGAAAATTATTGGTAATAATAGGACAGGTATCAGCTATTATTAATTATAATATTATTATTAAGTTTCAAAGAAATTAAAAATAGGACATATCTATAGAAAAAACTCTTATAGATTTAATATTATTTACTTTCATATGTATTGATAATTTAAATAAAATTCACCTTGCGCTATGATCACATATTTCGCTTGAAATAGCTCTTGATTCCAATGTATCTTGATCTAACGACATACGGTCTACTATAACAACTGTTTATATAGTTTAACTTGTGTTGAAATGAATGTGAATAAAAAAAAGCTACGTAGAAATGTTTGAAGCGAGCAGGTAGAATTTTTTGTTGCTATTTTGAAAGACAATCTCGTCAAATTTACGGTCAGTTTAATCCTTACAAAGGAGTTTAACTGTCCCTTTGGGCTAGTTTAAACTAATCGATGGTTTAAACAGCCAATAATCGATCAACTACCATTGATCTTATGAAATAATCGATGCCCAGAGATTAAACTCTCTTTTGTGGTTTAATCTACGATAGATCTTACGGCCCTAAGGGGTGTTACACACTTGTTCGGGTTGGCGTGATTTAGTAGGCAGCCGGGCTTGAAAATTCAATGTACATATATTTTGCTGCCAGGCTGTACCGAAACGTGTCAAATCATGCCAAACCGAACAAGTATGTAGTACGCCCAAGCTCACCTTTGCTCACAAAATATTCCGTTGTATGTGTAGGTACCAGTAGCGAAGCTACAATTTCCAATTGAGGGAAGCCGAAGAAAAAATTGTTAAGTGCTCATAAACACAAGTTATCATCTAAATTTATTACCTCATTTATTATCTTATGATGTATTAAATACTTGTAATGTGACTATGTATGTACAATATTATTTGGTAATAGTAAACTCAAGTAGAGTCGTTGTTCCTAAGGGAAGCCGGTAGGAATGGGGTTGTATGAAGCCGTCGCCCCTGGTAGGTACATAACATAAATAACGATAATTAAGATAAAAATGTAAAATTTATCTGATCTAAGTAGGTAATAACAGCCGCACGGGTCGAGCCATCAGGTTAAGCTACGCTTGCCAGGGTTGTGGATGGATCCATCTTTACATACCGAGGCTCCTCCATGCCTAGGAAAGCACGTTAACCCGTTGGTCACGGCTGTCATTCGTAGATCTTTGACAGACATTTGTGGTCGTAAGAAGCCCGTAAGTCCGACCACCAGTCTTACCAAGGTGTATCATATTACACTTTTTATATTGGGTAACAGTCGCTCCATGTAAAATACTGGTATTCAGTTGCATCCGGTTAGATTCCAGTCTAACCGGATGCAGCTGAATACCAGTATTTTGAGAGCGACTCCGACCCCAACATAGTTGGGAAAAGGCTAGGCAGATTGATTTGCATATTATTATTCACTAGTGCTTCTCTATCTACTTACCTAGTTACTTCGATGGTGATAGTTTGACACAATTCTCTAATTTTCATGAAAATTCTGTACTATTTGTTAAAAAGCCTGATAAATAAATTGTTAGGCAAGTTGACTACTAAATTAAATTAAAAGTGTATTACAAACACAACTGTAATTCTTTGAAAGTTCTATGAAATGGCTATAACACAGGCAAACTGACGTAGGGTATCAATTTGATTAAGAATTATTTTCCCCAACTGTATTTTATCTCATTCCAGGTCATATCCGGACAACCAGGACATGGGAAACAAGTGAATATTCCCACTAAACAGCTCAACGATGGCAACCATATGCCAATACTTGGTCTGGGAACCTTTGGATTTGTGAGTATTAAAGTTTACTACAAATATAAGGGTCAGGGTTTTCCGGGTCCTCATCATCAGCCTTTGCAAAGGCCTCTCTTTGGCATGACTCGGCACAGTCCGGGTGGCAAAAGCAAAAATATAAATTATTTCTGGGCTGTGCCGAATTGTGCCGAATCTCGCAGACCCGGTAAAGTGTGTAGCACCCCTTAGATTGCCAGTCACACTCATGTGTCTTATGCCCTAATAACTAGACATCGATAATACCAGGTTTCTGATACAATTTTATCTTTCTATGACTGATCGTTACCTATCCACGTAAAGCTCCAGATCGAGGGTAAGCCCTCGATGGACGCGGGATGGCACATACAATCTTCATAGAAGGTTAAAAATCTGTGTCCATCATCTCGCGTAGGATTCACCTGTATGATTCCAGCTTTTATTCATAAAATCTACTTTCAGGACGATATCCCAAAAGTACGGCAAGCTATCATCTGGGCGGTAGAGGCTGGGTACCGCCACATTGACACGGCAGCTCTCTACGAAAATGAGGAAGAGATTGGGAAGGGCATCAGTGACGTTCTGAAGAAAGGACTCGTTAAGAGGGAGGATCTCTTTATTACGACTAAAGTAAGCATTAAATATCCATAGGTGGCCATGAAAACGGTGACGGTATCGTAAGCAAACGAGTCTGAGTACGAAAAAAATCTAAGACGTGGCGTGACGGTTGCATTTTCCCGGATCGTTACATGAGATAACATTTTCCATTTTTTTTATTCTCCTACGGCCGTATTCACACGTTCACGAAGCATAAATAAAAAACTTTTTACAAAAAAAAAAAACAACCGACTTCCAAAAAAAACACTACAAAGTGAAAAATAACTTTAATTACGAAAGTCGGTGTCTTTGGATCTGTATTTTAGATTTTGCCACCGACTTCCGAAATTAAAGTTATTTTTCACTTTGTAGTGTTTTTTTTTTATAAAAAGTTTTTTATTTTTCTATTTTTAGTGGGTCAGTTTGTAATTTATCTAATTTACAATAGCCTAATGTCAAATGCTCATCACCTTTTACAAAATATTGCTTTTCCCGATGCAGGGGCGTTAACTGTTGAGGAGTTCTCCTGGTAATAACCAGGAGAACTGATGGTGACTTCACCATGAGCATTTTGACGAGCATAAATTGCTTAGCAACTATATTAAAGTGTCTAATCGAATCGCAACGGTGAAATACTTATTATTAAGTAGTTCCGGTGGCCATCTGTGGTCTTCATAATCAGTTCCACTTCACCAAATGGTGCTTTTCCAGTGCAAATGCACGAGTTACTATAAAAAATACTCAAATCGCTATAAGTATGCCTATAAAATTTGAGAATTTCCCTCGATTTCCATGGGATCCCCTCATCAAATCCTGATTTGGTGGCAATGGGACCACCTCGGAAGCATACCCTTCCATACAAAAAAAGAATTTTCAGAATCCGTCCGCAATTGACAGAGTAATCGGTGAACATACATAAAAAAAAAACAAACATACAGCCGAACATATAACCTCCTCCTTTTTGGAAGTCGGTTAAAAAACGAACGCATTCGAATAAAATAATCATTTAAGTATGGAGAATCGTCAACGGGATCTATGCTTCTAAATTGGATGTAATATTTGTGTGTTGTTTCAGTTGTTAAATAAAGATCATGCCCGTGACCAAGTTGTGCCGGCTCTCAAGGAGTCCCTCGCTAAGTTGGGGCTTGAGTACGTCGACCTGTACCTCATACACTCCCCTGAAGCCAGCAATGTAAGTTTCAAGCGTTCGGGAATGATTTGGCACAGCCGGGCAGCAAAATATACATTCGATTTTGCCGCACGACCTCTGCCGAATCATGCCGACCGGAACATGCGTGTAGCACCCCTTATTTAGAACGTATTGACCTGCTATAAGGCCAACCAATATTAAATTGTAGTCTGTGAGACCAACTTTCGCCACAGATCGAACGAAAATCCAGCCAGTAAAAACCCAGAAGGAACCTAGTAAGTAAAAACTATGGAGTGCTATTAGCAGTCCATAGTTTTAGCCTCCATAGCGTTTACGGACCAAGATTATTTGTACACCGCTGCACAGTACGACAACGCACACTACGATTGTCAGCGATAGTTCGAACGCACACAGACCCGCTGCGCTCCGATAGTTACCTAAACTAGTAGCGCGCCGAAATTGATAGGGACTCTTAAACACATTTAAAGCACGAGAAACACAACAATGTTTTAAATTTGTTTAAATTTAAAACATCGTTGTGTTTCTGACAACCGTTTGATGACCGAGACAGGTGATGTTTTAAAATGTTCATCGTTAAATGTATTTAGTGATTGGTGGTGCACACGGACCTAAGAGTGTGATCTGATAACTTCCTAATAGATAAAGCATTATCTCCTCCCAGCGTGTGTTTAGTAGCATTTTATAATTATCATTCTCCAACTTTTTTTATCAGGAAGACGGTTCACCCGCCAAAATCGACTACTTGGAGACTTGGCAAGGCATGGAGGAAGCCAGGAAACTTGGCCTAGCCAAGTCTATTGGTGTGTCCAACTTTAAAACTGAAGAAATTGACAGGATAAAGGCGAACAGTAAAATTGTTCCCGCTCTCAACCAGATTGAGGCAAGTTTTTAAAAGTTATGCAATTTTTATTACCTATACTATTATTTTTTAGGATCATGATGGTCAATCTGTTTTTTTTTGTCTGACCGTCCCGGTTTCAAGGATTGCATGTATTTTTATAGATATTCCACTCATTAACCAGTCCGGGTTTTAACAAAAAAAATAATACATGCAGCTAAGTCTGGTTTAAATAAGATTATTACATGTTATTCTAGTTCCAAAATTTTTAATAACCAGCGATCAAATCAAAAAATCAAGATCATTAACCAGCTTGGTTTAAATAAAAAGGTTATTAATAATAATGAATAGTCGTTAAGCTAAAGTGTTTAGTATCCTAAGCTATTACTATTACTAATTTTCAACCGGTCTTGTTATTTATTGGCTATGTTTTTTTATTGTATTTTCCTTATACTTATTATTTTAGGTAGTTTCGGTATCTTTATGTAGGTATTATTATAAGACGGCACTTTGTTATAATTTGAAGGACGTGCATTGATTCTTTATTGTAGGTATTATTATTTGAAGTAAAAATCTACCTACATCTTTTTATTAAAATAAGTGATAGACATAATTTTAATACTAGAAATATAGATAAATAAAATAGATCAACCATTTTCTGATTATCTAAATTATAATACATACATCTTTTATGGGGTAGGTACTGTGTTAAATGTTACAACAAAATACCTTGTGATTAAATGAATTTACAACCCATATGGGTTGTAAATTTTCATTAAATTTTTTTCTTTTCTTTTCTTTTTTTATTACAAAGTGTACTGATAATATTATCAGTACACTTTGTAAACGATTATATTACATATTAGAGGATTATATTCAAGATAAGAATGCTTGAAAACATGCTGGTCCAGCTTCATAGGACAATCTAGAGTCTAGACAAAATCAAACTGGTTGTTAATTTAATTGTGTAATTTATTATCTTTATGACATTGAATTTAAATTCTGTGACCTCAATCAATCAATCAATCATTTATTATTTGTAAAACATAGGTAACAAAAAAAATACAGATCTTAAAAGTAAATACAGTGCGCTATGTTTTGTCTATGATAAGACATACAAATATGGGTAGTTTTAAAGTTTACAGTAAAAACAACAAAAAAAAAAAATATTCAAAAAATGTCAAAAGTTCAGCAGGTAAATGTCAAAGAAAGAGAAAAAAAAATATTAGAAAATGTTGTTGTTACAAACTTAATCATCCAGGAACTCGTCAACCGTGTAATAACATTTGTCAATTAAATTTTTTTGCAAAGTTTTCTTGAACTTGTGAACAGGTAATTTTTTTATCTGATCTGGTATTTTATTATAAATTCTTGGAGCGATGCCAAAGAAGCTTTTACACATTAGAGCCGTTTTACATTTTGTGTGACATAATTGATTTAAGTATTTAGTACGCATAGGAGTTTTTCTAACATCTGATAATTTAACAAATAAGTTTAAATAAGTCTTCACAAATAATGCTGTTTCCAAAATGTACAATGATGGCAGTGTAAGTAGTTTTAAAGATTTGAAAAAAGGTACACAACTATCTGTTACTTTAATATTACACATTACCCTTATGCATCGCTTTTGCATTTTGAAAACCAGATCTCTATTAGTGGACTGCCCCCAAAAAACAAGCCCATATCGTAAAACTGAACCGACTAGTCCATGATATGCTGTCTCTGATATAAGGTCTCAACATTTACTTTTTTTGACAACTGGGAGAGTGCATATGCAGATTGGCTGAGTTGTTTGCATAATTCTTCTGTATGAGCCTTCCAGGTGAGTTTATTGTCAATCGTAATACCCAAGAACTTGACATGACTAACCTCTTCTATTTCATTACACCTGTATGAAATATTTACAGTAGGGTTTTCTCGCCGCTGATGAAAATGCATTATTTTTGTCTTATTTAGGTTTATAATCAGATTGTTATTATTGAGCCAGTCAATGATTTCAGAAAGAGAATTGTTAATATCATTTTGGTAATTATGTGGATTATCGCATTCAATTATGGCAATACTGTCGTCTGCGAATAGGACCATTTTTTGACGTGTGGCTTTTGGAAGATCATTGATATATACTAAAAATAGCAACGGCCCTAAGACGCTTCCTTGAGGCACGCCATAATTTATACGTCTTGGTTAAGATTTATAGGTTGTAATCAGTTCACCTCACACACTGACTTATTATTTGTTTATATTTTATGTAATTTGTCTACTTTTAAAATGTTTGTAAATATGTGAGCACCATGTATCTGATCTATCACATAATTAATTTATCTGTCATTGTTAAATTTTTCATTCTTTTACCTATTGTGATGCAGTAATTTTATTGTAGATGCGATGCGATGTCTATGTTCTAGAAAATTCAGTACAAAAATTAGCAACCGTGGAAATGCGAAATATCTATAAGTTACTGTTCACTATAACAGAGATCTTAACGACACAATGTGAATTGCTAGCTAATGACAAGCCAATAGTTCAGTGGTGGGCCAGTGGCATCGATCGCGGCCTAAAAGTTCTAGTTCGTAGGTTCAAACCCAGACAGGCGCTTTACTTTGTGTAAATTATTTCATTACCACTGCTCTTAAAACGGTGAAGGAAAACATATCGTGAGAAAACCGGCATGTCCTAGAACTATAAATTCGAAGACATGTGACATCCACTAACCCGCACTAGGCCCGCGTGGTGGATCACGGCCCACTCCCTCTCACAGAGAGGAGGCCTGTGTCCCAGTAGTGGGAATATGACAAGCCTGATTATGACAAGCCAAATACGGCGTCTCCACATCGTGAGTTTTTTCTTTGATCATAAATGTATATTTTGCATCAAAACATTGCTGGACTCCTAAAACAAGTCTGACAAATTAAATATTTATATTCAAGAATTATTGTTATGTAAACAGGACTATATATTATTAGACTTGCTGTAATTTTTAATAAAATACCTATCAATATTAAAGATCTGTCGGTGTAAATTTTTAAAAACTTCTAATATCATTATTCATCGTTTTTTTATTATTCAGTAGAAGATTTCTTAGCCAATAAGTTAACATAGGTAATTGAACAACTAATTTAGTTATTATAATCTATTTAAATGTAGATACTAAGTTTGCATGATTTATTAAGGTAGAATGTACAGTCGCGGTCTGAAAATGCTTACCACCATAATATGGTTTGTAATTGCATGCACACATCTATGTCACGATATCGATGAAATTATATGATTTGATGACGTATACCTAGAGCATAGTCTTTTTTGTACACGTAGTTTAGGATAGATAAAAAACCTATATTGCAAAAAATTATGATAAAAACGATCGAACGCTTATATACGGACATTAATCAAACGAGGTCGAACTAATTACTAAAAATTCAATAATAGGAAGACCAATCAAAATAAAGATATTCTCGCGCAAAATTAAGTCTGTCGCCAGTTTTGTGGTGAGGTTTGAGTTCCACTCTAAAATAGCACGATGTAGTGTACGGTGAATAACCATCGAAACGTCCGAGGACTTGCATCATACAAAGCAGGAAAATTACTAGTTGGTGTGCAGTCGTGCTCTTCGTAATGTCGAACCATCAGTCATTTGCATCAGTCATCGGCCATCAGTTATTTGCACGGCAGTATCGGACGTCGGCTTGAATTGCTTCTATGATCAGTAATTCGGCTTTCTTCGCCATGCATGACGCTGAATCCAATATCTAACGGTGAATCGAGATTGAGTTCTCGTGGTATAGCACTAATATTCAAGCCATGTTCATGGGGAAATCATATTTCAGCCTTTTGTTGCAGGGCTAAACTTGCCATTATATTTCAATCATGCAATTTTTATTATATTTCACACCTATGTTTATGTTTGATAAATATCATTATGTTAATGTGTCAACTTTTAAATTAAGAAGGAGTTTCATCATCAAAAATACATCAATCAATCAATTTTTATTCAGTACGTATATTGTTTGATAAATGTCATTGTAACAAATGCAATTATTTCAATGTGTCAACTTTTAAAAGAAAAGAGTTTCATCATCAAAAAGTCATTATTACTCTTTTTGTTAGAATAGATGCACAACACTACATGTTAAAAAGTAATAAATAAGTACCTAGATATAGCATTTTAGACTTTACTGCACATAGTGTGAATCTTATTTAAAAACTGATAAATATTTTTAGACCGTGACTGTACATGGATTCCATACAAACTGTAACAATTAATTTTTGTACGTACATTTATTGTAAATAAGTAAATATTATTCTATTCTATTCCATTCTTAAAATACGGGGAATGCTCCCGTTTCATTCCGTTTGTATGAACAATATTTTTTTTTAAATAAAGTTTTCCCACCAACCTCTTCAGATCCACCCATCGAAAACTCAAGAAAAGACGGTAAAAGAGAGCTTCGAACGCGGCATAGCAGTCACGGCGTACAGTCCCTTCGGATTCTTCGTCTCCAGAGGCGAGGGTCCCAGTAAGGATGACCCTAAGATCGCGAATATTGCCAAGAAGTACAAGAAGAGCGTTACTCAAGTCTTGCTGCGGTACTTAGTAAGTTAAAAAAAAAACCTTATTTTCGTATCAAAAAATCAACTGAAATGTTTTCGAATCAATATGCAGGGACTTACGATAAAACTATCGTCACAGAATTTAAATAATACTACTGACGTTATCGTTTGTCTTGTTTAAATCTTGGTACAGTAAAGTAGTTTTTCTTATGCTGTGACTAGAATAACACTATCGTCACAGAATAGATAATGGCATCTACCGAAGTTATCGTTTGTCTCGTTTAAATCTTGGTACAATAAAGTAGTTTTTCTTATGCAGTGACTAGAATAACACTATCGTCACAGAATAGATAATAGTATCTACTGACGTCATGTTCGTGAACGGGCGCTGTCAGTTGAGGCTGGTCATCTCTTAACTGCCAGGGCTTATTTTGTAATCTTTTAATCTTATATTTTGAATTGTTTTTTTTTAATATATTTATTTTGGTTTTTTACATTGTTCTCACATATAGAAGCGACAAGAATAATGTACCTACCCAGGATTTTGTAATATCTTGATTTAAAAGAGTGTCCTTGGAGTTTCTTGCCTGTTCTTCTCCATAGAGATCTACGTTTTGGAATGGGCAAATAGCTTCCACTTTCTGACTAACTGACCGACTCTTTGACAATTCAAAAGTGCCTGTAAATGGTTTATTTGAAATAAATGCTTTGAGTTTGAGTTTGAGTTATCGTTTGTCTCGTTTAAATCTTGGTACAATAAAGTAGTTTTTCTTTGCAAGAAACATAGTATGAAGGAACTCAACAAAAGAGTTGGTTTACAGGAAGAAATAAACAAATCCCTTTGTAGGTAGGTCCTACTATATCGTCAATATTCATTGTTATTGTGTATGTAATAACTTTTATTCTTTATAATTTCATGTTTTTGCTTAAGACTTAAGGGCCTTAGCAGACATGTTATTTTTAGCATTTTTAACCGACTTCTAAAAAAGGAGGAGGTTCTCAATTCAGAAGTTTGTATTTTTTTGTTTTTTTTTTATTTTGTTCGCGCATAACTCCGTCGTTTGCCGTCCGATTTGAAAAATTCTTTTTTTGTTGGGAAGGGTATACTTCCCAAATGGTCCCATGAAAATTTTATCGAAATCGGATAAGCGGTTTTTGAAAAATCAACAAGCGTCTAAATTGCCGATCTTTTCGTTTACTCTGCATTGCGGTTTTTGTTCGCGCATAACTCCATCATTTACGAACCGATTTGGAAAAATCTTTTTCGGCACTAAAAAGTGAAAAATAAAAAACTTTTTACAAAAAAAAAACCGACTTCCAAAACTTCCAAAAAAACACTACAAAGTGAAAAATAATTTTATTCTATTTAACACTTTATGCATATCGTGAGAGCAGAGGTCGCCCAGTGATAACTACCGCGACTTACGAGTTGTAGGTCGTAGGTTCGAACCCTGACAGGTGCATTACTTTGTGTAAATTATTTCATCACCACTGCTCTCAAAACGGTGAAGGAAAACATCGTGAGGAAACCAGCATGTCCAAGAACCAAAAATACCAACCCGCACTGGGACCGCGTGGTGGATTACGGCCCACTCCCTCTCACAGAGAGGAGCCCTGTGTCCCAGCAGTGGGAACATTACAGGCTATGATTATGCTATGCATATCGTTTTGCCAACTCTCTGCGTTCGGTCCTGATACCGAAGTTGCTTATTTCAAATTCTTTCTTTCTTTCTTTTTTTTTTCTAAAAAACTTGACCCTACTCTAGGAATTTCTTGTGTAGGGTGCGTTGTAAATTGTTATTAACCTATCTAAATAAATCTTTAGAGGTGAAAATTGATGTTAGTATATATGAGATTAATAAACTCCAACACCGTTTGTCCGATCACCATGAAAATTAGCACGTATATGTATTTGTTCATGGAGAAGGTTTCAATTGATTTTATCTCAACCTCCACGCAGGTGAAGCCGAGGACAAAAGCAAGTCTAATATATTATTAACAATTCTCATTTAATTATTTTATGCATCTCTTACAGCTCGACAGAGACCTGATCGCCATCCCCAAGTCGATCAATCAGAACCGTATCAAGGAGAACATCGATGTCTTTGACTTCCACCTTACTCCAGAAGAGATAGCTACCATTAGCAGCTACAACACTAATACCAGTATCTTCGATTAATTAGATATTATTTAAGAATATCTTCCATTTAAGATACAGCCAACGGATCTCCGTGCAGTGAGTTTCAAATAAATAGTTGTCGCTATAAATGATTTATTTTTATTTAAGTGCCTACTTAATACAGTATTTAAAAAACAAACCTGTCAGGTCCATGAGGGTCTTGTTAAGTATTGTGCCAACTATTCATGCAGTTGTGCATCTACATCGCCACATGCGAACTACGCATCACACTGACGTCACGCAAAATCCTGCATCGCGCAAGCAGAGTTTACCGTGCGACTAGCATATACAGGGTGTATCGTAAATAGTGGCCAACGTGAAGGGGCTGATACACCGTATATTCAGCTATCACATACCACAATTGGATTTTTTTTCCATAGGTCTCAGATTTTTTTTAAACTTTTATTTATACCTTAATTTACTAATTTGGTAATTTCTAATAAATTACATTATTTTCCAATAAAACAATGAAATCAAATTTTAAATAATGTTATTTATAGAAATTACGAAGAAAATAGAACAAAGACATAATAAATAGACAAAATAGAAAAAAAGACATAAATGATAATGACCTAATTAGTATTTTATATACGCATTTTATGATAATCTGCATGAGAAATCGAAGTATTGTAGTGCCAAATGCATAATATTTGGTGCTCAAAAAATAGTTGCTAAAACGGGAATATTTCGAGAAATCCATTTACGTGCGGCGTCGTCTTGTGTGCGAACCAATAGCAAAATAAAAATTAAACACAAATCTACGTGTTTACACCCTGTCAATGTTTTTTTTTTCTGAAAATGACTGTATAGAGGTATGAACCTCTATACAGTAATTTTCAGGAAAAAAACATTGACACAGCAATACATGGGGCGCGGTGCTCACTGAATAAGCACTTCCACACAATAGGCATAACGGACAGCCCTCTGTGCAGGGCTTGCATGGAGGCTGAAGAAACCGTTGCGCACGTGCTCTTTGAATGCACAGGCGTCACCCAGATCAGAACAGAAACCCTCGGGTCACCCAGATCTTTCACGGATATCTTAAGCAGACCAGGAGACCTAATCAGCTTCTGGAGGGAGGTGGGCTGGTTGGAATAACCAACGACGGCCGCCATGGCCCACGCACAATGGTCCACATGAAGGACTAGGTGCGGAAACCGAACCCGCTAACATAACATAACATGGGGCGCGGGCGGCCGTCGCGTCGGCGTCGTATAGCGGCAAGTAACACATAAAATAACAAATAGATAGCAATGATTAATTTTGACAGCTCAGGCACGTTCATTGCGTCATATACGTTGTTGAATGGACGATTTTTTCAAATCTGTGAAGCAATGGATTAGGAATATCTTTCAAACCTTCTCAGATTATGATTGAAAGCGTGTTACGCAATTAGGATACGAGTGTGACAAGACATAATTTTATGACCTTGGTCAATATTTGCTATTTTTGATGAAATTGGGGTCATTTTGATACGAAAATCGTGTTTTTCAATCAACAATAACTTTTTATTATTATTAACAAATAGTTTTTTTTTTGGTAAAGTTGTCGAAGTACCCCTTTTTACCCGACTGCGTGACGCAAAACAGGTTAATGTGTTTTAGACATGTATAAATTATAGGTCTACCTAACCCTTATATTTGTAATTTATACATACGTATAGGATACACCCACATTCAGTTATGCTTAAGTACCTAATAGCTTATTGCCATCAACCGGGTACAAGTCAAGACTTCAAGCTCCGATAAGGACCAGGGGGTCTACTCCCTAAGCACGAAGTCCGTTGTGTCGGCCTTCGTTACGGGCGTTTCCCACTCCTTATCACCTTCGGACGGATGATTCGTTCCGGACCCGGTCGAAGAATGAATGACAACACGATTTGACAGTTGTCCCTACTCCCGATGCGTTTTTGCCCGTCCGAAAAGTTCAACTTGACACTTGTTTTGACGGCTCGTTATGTCAGTTGATACGACATCAAAAAACAAAATAGGCAAAGGTATCAACAGGATAATGCCGGTTTCGGAACAAAAATGGCAAAAATAATTCAATTCTATATTTAGGCATAATAAAAAGTATATTGTTAAAAAAATGCGGTCGTTTCTAAC
The DNA here is from genome assembly GCA_963921375.1 of Tiliacea citrago. Lineage (NCBI taxonomy): Eukaryota > Metazoa > Arthropoda > Insecta > Lepidoptera > Noctuidae > Tiliacea > Tiliacea citrago. Next base: position 8,430,820 of record OY992800.1, read on the forward strand.
GAGAAAAATATTAATTTTTGATTATTTAAACCTGAAAACCACAGAATAAGTAAACCGGTAATCGACCGGTAAAATTGCGCAACTCTATAGACATGCGTCATTCGTTCAAAAAGATTGTCTACGATTCCGTTGGAAACTGATGAATCCGAAATCATTAGGGAGTATGGTTCACTGCGACGTATCGGACTACTGTCGGACGAGCCCGTTGCTTCGTTAACGGACTTAAGGAGTAGACCCCCAGGCACGGGTCGACGGCGCGTTGTGTTGCACGCGCGCCTCAAAGAGATGTCAGCACAAATTCACGGGTCCGAAAGGGCCAATGCCTGCCAGGGTTACGAGCGTATCCGAAAGGGATATCGTGGCCCTGGCACACAGGAATTTGAAAAAACACGGGTGGGTTTTAGTCAGTAAAAGTCTGACACGTCCTCCCGCTCCGCCCAGAGCGGGAGAAGTTATTTAATAATTTCCCACCCAAAAAAAAAAGCTGTTACTGGGAAAATTCCTAATGTCATAACCTAATAACATTGCCGGACCTGGGAATCGAACCCAGGACCAACAAGGCTTTATTTACTTATAAAGCTGTTATTTATTTTAGGGAATTTGAAAAAATCATTCTGTAAGTACTTGCGTACTTGATATGTGATGATATAGATGCTTCGAGAAAGGGGTAAATGACAATAAGTAAACTTAAAAAATAATTGAAATTATAATTAAAATACCACAGTTAATTGCAATTTGATTGCTAGCTTCTTTCAATATTTTACATCTTAAAACAAACAATATTATGCATTTATCAATAATTAAAATTCCTATTATCTCAATTTATATAAGATTCCATAGTCCATGTACCTACAGTTTATAAACTTATTGACACAAATTCTATTTAATATTAAGCAAAGCCAACTGAAAATTATTATAAACGTCTTAGAATAAAATTATACACATACATAAACTCACGCCTTCTTCCCATGGGGGTAGGCAGAAACTATAGAACGCCACCAGCTACGTTCTTTACATACTCCTTTTGCTTCGCCTACGTTCATACATTTGGTCATACACTCACGCCGATTGCGAGTACTACGCAGTTGACCTTTCTGAATAACATCACCAATTTGGTCACTATATGTCCTCCTAGGGCGTCCCTTCCCGGCGTTTCCACTCACCTCTGCTTGATAAATACCTTTTGTTAGTCGCGTTCCACTCATCCTCTCAACATGACCAAACCATCTAAGCATACTCTAAAAAAATTATAATCAAATCATCGAATCGTCATAATCATCTTCAATAAAATTATAATTGCGATTAAATAATAATTATATATTTTAGAGTCTAATATAAAAACACAGACCTAAATTATAGCTACCCTCTTAGTCTATTAACATGGTCCAAAGTATTGTGTGAATGAGGTGAAATTGTTGATACAAAACATGATAAATTATTTAGATAATAATAATTGTTCTAATTTATGTATCTACTATTACATGAACTGCTGAAAGGGATTCCTTTCAGCGCGCGCTCCTTTTTGTGTTTTCTATTTATTTTTTATTTATTGTGTTATTTTTATATTACCCTAGTATCCGTAGGCGAGTCCACGGCATAATAGCGGGCCCTATCAGAATACCAGCGCTGCAGTATTTATTTTTTAAATATCGCAGCATTATGCTGAGAAATTAGCCTTTTCGGCATCCCACAAGTCTTGATTGTTTTTATTTTTGGATGTTGTTAGTTTAAATGCTAGTTTTGTATTTCTTGTGCGTGTCCCAAATAAAAAAAAATATTTCTTTCTTTCAGCAGTTTATGTTATAATAATATATTAATATTAATTATATTATCATTCAGCAGTTCCGCGTGCTAGTCACCACCTGAAGTATGTGAGCGGTGAGGCGGGGGGGAAGGCCCCTTTTACAAGATGGCCGGCTGAGTCAGCTTCACCATTATCTACCACCCCCGTCGGGGGCCCACATACCTCTGGCGGTGACTAGCACTTGCGCAAGAACTAGCTGACCCGGTAGACCTTGTCCTGTCTAAAAAATGTTTCATACAAATATGCCATAGAAAATAGGATGTTCAGATTTACCCGAATTAAAAAAAAAAACCTAGGAACCTTTCCAATTTTTTTTTCCAAAAAATCCAAACTCAAGCTATTACGAATATTTTAAAACAAAAAATAGCTAAATCGGTCGAGCCGTTCTCAAGTGATGCGCTTACCAATGAACACCATTGAATTTTTATTTATTAAAAAAAAAAGATAAATAAGACAGTTTTCGTATAGAAAAAAAAAATTGTCCTATCGCCATGTTTATTCTTCAGATAAAAGTTATCTGACCATTGGAACATCAACCCATAATCGACTTTCGTTGCTGACCGTGCTACTCAAATATTACTTTTGTTTTAAAACAAAACAGCCTCAGAAGAATCAACATAGCAATTTTTTTTTTGTACGCAATCTCTTAACACTGAAAATCCGACACTTTTTGTTCAATCCTACAAAATGACGCCAGTTTGACAAACCAAAATTACTATACTACAACGTCAGTTTGACAACCTAACGTCACTCACGATGTCAATTTGACACTTGAGCAATTGAATAATGACGTTTCGTTGTCAAACTGTTGGAATTGATTCTACATCAGTCGATTGCGAGCTGTCTGAAGGAGCCATCGATTCCGAATAATTCGTCATAATTGGTTGGTTTGCCTGGCCGGAGGGACTCGTTGGCAATGATGCTGTCTTGTCGCTTGAACCACTCACGGTACTCTTGGAGTTTCAGCTTCCATTGTTCTGTTAAAGAGAAATGAGTATGTGAGAATAAAACAAACTTAGCATGACGTCTGTATTTCCCAATGGGTTAGGCAGAAGTGTACAGCTGAACAAATTAATTTGATCATCATCTCATCATCTGCCTAGCCTTTTCCCAACTATGTTGGGGTCGGCTTCCAGTCTAACCGGATGCAACTGAATACCAGTATTTTACATGGAGCGACTGTCTATCTGACCTCCACAAACCAGTTACTGGGTAACACGATATCCCTTGGTAAGACTGGTTGTCAGACTTTTGGGCTTCTTAGGACCCGTAACAACTGTCAAAGATCTGCAAATGACAGCCGGGACCAACGGCTTAACGTGCTTTCCGAGGCACGGAGGAATCTTGATATGAAAAGATGGTCACCCACCCACGGACCAACCGCGGCAAGCGTAGCTTAACCTGATCGATTGACCCATGCGGCAGTTATTACTTAGCCACAAGCTCCTCCAACCAATTAATTTGATATACAGGCAAAAATATTAAAAAAAAATCTGCACGGGCAATATTATTTTTTACGGTGTGTAATAACATTTAAAAGCTTATGGCATAGATAAGAGCGTGATGAAAAGAATTGGGTACTCAGCACACTTGCAATACTGTTTAAAAGTATTGAAATCAAGAGGCTATTTGAATGGAACACATTTGTTAACACCACAAATGAATACCTACATATAAACCTCAACGAATTCTTCTCCTTGACGGAACAGTTTGCAGTGACAGATTCTAAACAGTTGCTCGAATCTTAAAAACACTCGTCATGTAGGTATACAACCTATACCAAAAAGTAGTTAAAGAAGTAGAAAAAGTTACGTGCCTGTACACCTATACCAAATAGATTGTTTGGCTGTACATTTCGCCTGTTATGTTAACAGTAGTCCCCATGTAATGCGGGCGGGCATAAATTCAGACTCCGGGCTACTATTGATAATTTCCTGATTAAAACCCAATAACACTTTACTCGATCAGGGAATCGAACCTGACACCTCAAAATTCAGTAGAGCTTGAGGCTACTAGACTAACGAGGCAGTCCATAATGATAATCCTAACTAATATTATAAATGCAAAACTGAGTTTGTTTGTTACACTGTCACGCTAAAACAGCTAAACGGATTTGGATGAAATTTGGCACATGCGTAGACCATGACCTGGAGAAGGAGATATGCTACTTCTAATGTTAAATCGTAGACTAAGTCACGGGCAACAGCTAGTAACTAATAACAACTACAAAATACTTAGAATATGTACCTTGTAGGGTCGCCATACTGCCGCATTGTCCGCCGTACTCTGTGGGCAGCATCTCTTGAGGTATGTACTTGTACAGGTCCTTCAGCTCCTTGTGGATGTAGATCTGTAGAGGAAAGACTATGGTTACTTGAAGAATCACAGCATAATCTATAATCTACAGAGGCGGGACTTCTTGGCGGGAAAGTGAAGCGTCATGTTAGCAGTTTTGTTTTATTTTCAAAAATTTGTGTTTAGCTGAATATTAATGTGTAATAGTGGTGGATTATTAACCATTAAGTGTTCGTGAACCTGCATTAGTGTAGGCAAATGAAACAAAACAGTGCAACATCACTTTTAAGTTCTCTCAAGAAGTCCGCGCGAGTTTTCAGTAAAGTGCCACATCTTTACTGAAACTCAAGGGGAGCGGGGCGGGATATCATGCATTGAACGGAGTTCATTTCATAATTTGTACTTTTTACCTAATTTTACATGACACTGGCTAAATGCACAAACCGTGCGTAGCCAAAAAGAAAAAAAAAAAATCTAAAGAGGCCACCAACTGACAGCGCAACGAGTCCCGGGGAAATGATTCCACTGTCTTGAAACGCGTAAAGAAGTTCGAAATCTAAACAACAATGAGTCAATCTCACCTATAGGTTTAAACAGTTAGTTATTTATTTTTTTACCTAGTGTTAATAGTTAGTTGTAATAATATAGTTTATCACTGATGTACCAAAATAAAAGCAAATATAAATTTTTCATATCACTGATGTACCAAAATAAAAGCAAATATAAATTTTTCGTATCAAACTCAGTGCATAATATTATGATTTTCACGACAACCTTTGAACCTTTGTTTTGCGCAGGTAACACCGTAAAATCGATTATTAATAGCTATTGTAAGTTGTGGAAAATAATCGATACTTGTACTTTTTGTTAGTGATATATAAACTATCTACTTTATTCGGCAAGAATCGATAATTGATGACAACGAAAATTTAATTTTCTGCGTACACGCGTGTAGTTCGTCGTTCAAGCGCGTAAGTGCGTGTAAAGGCTCTTACAGACTCACGCGATATCGTGGGCGCGACAGGCACCGACAAAGAAATTGTCCTAATAATGTCGCGTCTTTAACCTTAACCTTAAGTCTTTTGAATGCCCAATTTACTATAGGTCGTTTGCTATACCACATGCAGCAATTAAGAGAATAAAAGCTAACTTTTGTTTATAAAGAAAAAAAAAAGAGTTAGCAAAGTAGGTAGGTACCTATTTGTGTAAAACCTTACCCTTTTCCTGATCTTCTCCTTGAGGAATGGTTTGACGAAGTTAACAAATCGCTCGACCAGGGGCGACGTGTTCACGATGTGGACTTCCTTCAACTTAATGGGATAAGCTTCCTGCAAGGATAAATATTATTATTTTTGTGAACGATTCAGAATCACAATAATATATCCAAATGTCTCGCTGATGGTGGCGTGTGTGTTGGATCATTAAGTTCCCTTCAAAATGGTTGTGCTGAATGGTGCTGATCCATGCGTCATGTTCGTGAACGGGCACCGTCAGTGGGGACTGGTCATTTCTTGGCTGCCACGGCTTATTTTAAGTTATTTTAATTGTTTTTTAATGGTTTTTTCTTTTTATTGCGGACGCTTTTAACGTGCACGTCTTTCTACATTGTCCTCACATGTATAATTTCAACATGAATGATGTAACCAATAGTTTGTCACAATATTTTTATTAAAAAGAGTGTCCGTGGAATTTCTTGCCCGTTCTTCTCCATAGGAACCTACTACGCTTTGGAATGGGCAACTAGCTTCATCTCTCTGACTGACCGACCCCTTGACAATTCAAAAGTGCCTGTAATTGGTTTATTTGAAATAAATGCTTTGAGTTTGAGTTTGATATCGTTTATTTTATGCTTTAACCCTGCAGTAGACGGTCTTTGTGGCAATTTTTAGTCCCGGCGATGTTCAGCAGTGAATGCCTTTCGTCTAAAATGCTGCTGTTAATAAATCTACGAACCTGAACACAAATCATGAACTTCTTGATGGTAGCAGCAGACAGCTTGGCCAGCATGCTGGGTCCTAGTATAGCGGCGTCTAGCACATAGATATCTCCTGCCACTCCTTCTTTCTCTTCTGTTAGTCGCACGTCTCCTATCATGAGAGCCAGCTTCAGGGTGTCGGTGATCTGCTGGGAGTTTAAGTCGGGATGGACTCCTGAAAAAAGGATAAAATTATAGTCTTCAGTATTGATAATCATCATGCTATCTATGCTTATACACAGTGAGTGCGATAAACCGCCTGGGGATGCTTACTTACGGAGATTTGTCGCTTTAAGCTTTACTAAAGGCTAGTGGCTAAGTAATAACAGCCATATGGGTCGATCGATCAGGTTAAGCTATGCTTGCCACGGTCGGTCTGTGAATGGGTGACCATCTTTACATACCAAGACCCCTCCGTGCCTCGGAAAGCACGTTTAACCGTAACTGGGTTGTGGAGGTCAGATAGGCAGTCGCTCCATGTAAAATACTGGTATTCAGCTGCATCCGGTTAGACTGGAAGCCGACCCCAACATAGTTGGGGAAAGGCTAGGCAGATGATGAGGCTTAACTAAAGATCAAAGCAAAGATGGCGAAAAAATATATATTTCTACAGTAAGGACTGGCCTTTGAAGAACGAAGTCTTTCCCCCACAGTGGAACAATGTAGGGTTTGAATTTAGTAAATTGTGTTATTACCTCTGCAAATAGTGACTCTTCTGCCATTTGGTGTGATGCCCGGAAGTGGTGGACCTTGACTGAAATGAATAAAATGTTGCAATAAATCATTTTGAAGTATTTATAGGCATAGCATCATTTGAAAAGTCTAAATTCTAGGTTTCTCTTTAGCTGACCCAGACGGCGATATCTCTCTCTAAATTACAGCATTCTAAACAATTTTGAGTTAGCAAGCGTTTGTTCTCGCGGTAAATGAAAACACTTGAGCTCGCGACACAGCGAACATGTTTGTTCAGTGATGATCAGTTGGACTCGGCGAACGAATGCTCGCTCGCACATTCTTTCAGTGATAACGCCGCCACGGCAAGCGAGCATTTGCTCTGTGCACTCTAGTGTTCGTTTTCTCGTTATAGTAAAAACAGATGTCAGGCAGAACAGCAAACATTTGCTCTGAACAAAATGCTCGCTCAGCAGGGTACTGAAAAAGCGGCAAATATGACACAAAGTTTGACTCTGTAGAGCGTCATCTTTGTCACTCATACTTGAGTGACAGTCTCTTTTTAAAACTCGATTTGTCAAATCTACGACTGGGTCCCCCCTACCATAAAACCAACACTTTTGGTAAAGGAAGAGACACAAAAATACGTGCACTAACTGGATAGGTCCACTCAATCTGTTTGGTTCTTTCATCAAAAGACCATTTCAGACACCAATCTACATGGTCTTCACATAATCTAACCAAAATTAAGTCTGGATTTTAAAAGAGACTTTGACCTCTGAGTTTGTTTCGGCCTTTCTTCTCAGAGTAGCCAGAAACGAAACGCCGACCTCATCTAGTTTTTAACATATGATTGACATGAAAAGGTGTTTGTACAATCCTACATAAAGAAATAAAATTATTTCAGAGAATGGTTTAATACAGAAACTTACATTTTGTTGCTCATTATTTCATCCAGCTCCGGTCTGGTGGCATCTCGCTTTGTGAAGAACTCGGGGCAGGCTGCCCTCATCGTGAAGTACATGTCCAGCTTCCTCTTGCACTTCTCTAGGGAAAAGCTGCTGCCTCGCAGGAAGGTCATAATTGGAGGGATCTCTGTAAAGAAATGTTTCTTGTTAGATTTTGGTCTTCTGGTCCAAGATTAGATTGTTGTTATGTCTCTGACTGCCACACACCTGAAATGACTCTGGTATTATACGTAGATGAACAAAGGGGTCACCATCCTTTTATCATATAGTGGTAACCACCACTTCGTATCATATAGGCCGCATGCAAATTTATCATATAGTGGTCTACGGTAAGTTTGTAAATGTATGATATAATTATATATTCGTACCCCAATCATCCGGTAGATGGGGCTGCTTCTTGAGCCAGTCCCTGATGGCAGCTACGTCTCTGTCGCGGGTGGTGGCGTCTTCTTTCAGCTCAACACGGATGCTCTTCCACAGCTCGCCAGAAGGCTGCTCCATCAGCTCTTGTTTCAACTTCATTTTTTATCTGGAACTGACGAAATATTGGCTTTGGAGTACATTCATTTAATTTGTTGACAAAAAGCGACATGGAACGTCTAACAAATATATTAAGGTATACTCAAGAATATGACCAACTTTCATCATAAAAAAACCAGCACTTCCATACAATTTAATCGTCCAACCTCAATAGGGGCAATCCCCTATTTCACACTGTTTTGTAAGACGTTATTAAGAGCAGTGGTGGCCCAGTGCTAACGGCCACGACTTACGAGTTGTAGGTCGTAGGTTCGAACCCAGGCAGGTGCTTTACTTTGTGTAAATAATTTCATCACCACTGCTCTCAAAACGGTGAAGGAAAACATCGTGAGGAAACCATCATGTCCTAGAACCAAAAATTCGCAGACATGACATGTGATATCTACCAACCCTCACTAGGCCCGCGTGGTGGATTACAGCACAGTCCCTCTTGAAGAGACGAGGTCTGTGTCCGAGCAGTAGGAACATTACACGCTGATTTTGTATGTCATGTTAGTAGTTATTTCTGACCAAGATTATGTTTGGAGACTGTGACCTCTGAGTTTGTTTCGGTCTTTCTTCTCAGAGTAGTCGGATACGAAACGCCGACCTCATCTAGTTTTTTTTTTTATATGACTGACGTGTAAAAGTGTTTGTACAAACCTACTTACAGAAATAAATCATTTATCATTTGGTGCAAAGAAAAAAGGATTATTCTGTGAAGATCTAATCATTTCCATCACAAGCAAACTTGGGCCTGAACCAGTCAAAAAATTTTCCAGACTGCTAGAAGCAATCGTGGTGTTCGTTGTATGAGGAAACGCCTTTGCAGTTTTCGTTACGCGATAGCCCAATAATGATTACTATTATTTGTTACAGGATATCATCCATCATTTGAATGCATCCATAACACCACTAAATCGAACAACCGACTGATGTGCAATCGGTCGCAAAGCAACCAACATATCCGTGTAAATTCGTCTGTGTTGCCCAATCTCGCATGTTGGAATGGCTGCTAAGGTCACTGGCAATGTTTTTTGTGGGCCATCACACTATCGACATGCTGTGTTGCAACTAGCTAACAATTTCTGTTGCAATTTCGCTACAACTAAGACTGGTTTCTGACAGTTTTAGCAGATGGAGTATAAGGTTTTGGAATTTTAGAAGAGTTTGGAGTGGTGTTTATTAATGGCATTATTTGAGACTTGAGATGCCGATGCCAGTTTCTATGATAAATCTTTTACAGTTCAAGCAGTACGGTTATGGAATGCCTTGCCCGTGTCTTTGGTTGCTCTTTTAATTTCGGAAGTCGGTGTCTTTGGTTCTGTATTTTCGTTTTTGGCCACCGACTTCAGAAATTAAATTAAATATAATATTAAATGTCGATGTACTACAGGTACACCTCTGCCCAACCCTTCGGGGAAACAAGGCGTGATGTAATGTTATGTGCTTGCAAACTTAAAGTTATTTTTTATTTTTTAGTGTTACTTTTTGGAAGTCGGTTTTTTTTTTTGTAAAAAAGTTTTTAATTTTTTAGCCTTGTTACCTACCCCAAATCAATTCGTTTATCACTATTTGCTATGAAAACAACAGTAACAGGAAGTTCTATACAAGCTTTGACATCCCATCCATTGAAGTTACAATAAACAAAAAATTACAAACTACTTTATAATTTACTTAGGTCCGTGCCAAGTTTCAAGTTTATTAACTCTAGGAATAAGATTTTAAAAATCTTATTCCTACCCCCCTTAAAAGTCAAATTTCCAAAAACCCCTTCTTAGCGGATGCCTATGTCATAAGAACTGTCTGTGTGCCAAATTTCAGCCCAATCTGTTCAGTGGTTTGAGCTATGTGTTGATAGACCAATCAGTCACGGTTTCCTTTTATATATAAGGCTAGATATTATAATGGGAACCTCCTCCTTTTTTGAAGTCGGTTAAAAATCATTTATAGCCAGAGTGCATCTCATGACAACTCCAATAAGACCAAACACGGGTAGGATACATTGTTTTATTGCGGAGTGCCTACCTTCCGGCTTCATCATCAGATCAGTTTGATGGTACTATTTTGATCAGAACTATTTATTTAAATTTGCTTCGCTTAACTATCTTAATACAGATATCTTATCGCATCCGTGAAATACTTATCATTGAGAAGTTCCGGTGGCCATCTGTGGCCTTCTTCATCAGTTCTACTTCACCAAATTAATCTTTCTAAATGCAAATGATTGACTTGCCTATAATATTTGAGGAGTTCCTTCAGTTACTCATGGATCCCAACATCAGAACTAGATTTTGATAAAAATGGGACCAATCTGGAAGTATATCCTTTCAAATAAAAATAATTTTCCAATTCGGTTCATAAACGACGGTGTTCTGAAGTATCAAACATTAAAAAAAAAAATACAGTTGACTTGAGAACCTCCTCCTTTTTGTAAAGTCGGTTAAAAAATAGAATTGATTCTAGTTGACCCTTCTAAAAGGTGGTTTCATATGGACAAGAATGAAAGAAACTCCACTGTTACTCTTTTAAAAACGTTTTACAATATTATTTTGTCAAAGTAAATTAACTATTATATATTATAATTAGCAGGTTTAACTAAGTAGGTGGAGCATTCGGGTAACCTACCTATGGAAATAACCGGATTTCGTAGATTTGATCATCGTTTTTAGGGTTCCGTTTTTTCCTTTTGAGGTACGGAACCCTAAAAACGATGATCAAATCTACGAAATCCGGTTATTTCCATTATAGGATCACTTCGTTGTCCGTCTGTCTGTCTGTCTGTCAGTCTGTCAAGACCATTTTTCCTAAGGAACGCGTAGAGGTATCAAGTTGAAATTAATATCAATTTTAGTACCAAGCCCCATACATTTATTGAACGTCTCCTTTGGGTTTACTAAAAGGCACACCGCTGCCTAACACTTTGGGGTATACAGGCGTGTTGTTATGTTGTAATACTTAATAATTATTTTAACGCATACTGTATTCACTGTTTTTGCACCTTGTCCTTGAGTCAGTCGTTACTTCCATACAATTAGTTGTATGGAAGCAATGATCGGAATGTTTTACAATGTTTTAATAGTGATTAGGGATTACCCACGCACGTAATATATGACGGAATGGAAAATAAAATAAGTTTTTTGTATCTTCCCACAACATAGTTTTTAATAGCAAAAAGAAAAACCCGGTTCTACGATTTTATTATAATTTTGCTTGTTATGTAATAGCTATTTGAAATACCTAATTGTGGGCGTTCAAACAAAAAGGGTCCAGGGGGCCGATCGCGCTATTTCTCAACGTAATTACCGTTTCGAACGGAACGTTTTTGGTTTTGGTTTAGTTTTGGTTTAGCTGATGTGAGAAACGGTATCGCGCTATTTTTCTGAGCGACAAAATCGTTGACGTTACCCAATACTGAAAGTTCGATCGATCGTTCCTCCAACGTAACTTCCAAAGTAAAGCTAAATCGTTTCCGTTGAAATGATTAGCGCGATACGAAATGTGTCTAACGTAACGTTTTTGGTTGTGGTTTAGTTTTGGTATTAACGTTCAAAATTAGCGCGATCGGCCCCCAGTTCTCGGCATTCGAGTTAAGTATACCTACGCAGTTGGGTGAAAAACATGCATTTCGCGATTTTAATTGATTATTAATTAATGCTCATTTGCTCAATTATCTAAAAGTTCATGTAGTAAATGGCTTTGTATGATGTTTCTAAGTACCAGAAATTTGAAGAGAAAAGTTTAGTTAAACGGTCAAACTTTGAAAATGCTTTTTCTCAAATCAAGATTTTTCAAAAAAATGTGCCAGTTTTTGAATATTTTTTTAATTGACAATTGACTATTGTAGTTACCGAATCTGGTCCAAACTCAATACCCCACTACTGGCCCCTTTTTGCTTTAACGCCTACAATTATTGATATTTTTAAAAGATTTAGGATTTGCAAAGTCAGACATCAGATAGACACAGTAAAGCAAGAAATAATTATGCAAAATAAAGCAAATAAAAACGAATACTTTCAACTAACAGTCGTCATTCACTGGACGTCTGAGTCTACCTTAACGGCGATATTACGGCGATGGGGACGCCCCCATCGCCGTCGAGGTAGACGAAGGCTATGGTTGCTTTGCGGAGCCAACATGGCTATATTGAGATCACAAAAAATAGAGAGGTATGGAAGGAAAACCGGAACGCTTTTGCCCAGTAGTGGCACACAATATAGGGTAACAAAAAAAAAGTACAATTACGCACATAAACTCACGCCTTCTTCCCATGGGGGTAGGCAGAAACGCCTTGCTACGCCTACGTTCATACATCTGGTCATACACGCACGCCTGTTGCGAGTACTACCCACCTGACCTTTCTGAAGAACATCACCGATTAAATATATAATAAGATGCCTTAATAAAAGCATCATGATGCATGAACTTGAAGTCAATTATGAACCATTTGCAGACGCCTGGCCTTCACCATAAAATTAATTATTTCAAAACACTTAGGTTGGTACTTGTAACTCTTATAATGTTCTAAGTACGTTTGTTATTAATTTAATGAGTGCTATTATGTTACCCTAGTCATTAGTTGTAGACTATGTTATGTTTTGAAGAAACGTGAGAAGGTCTTTATTCTAATTCTAAATCTTCTCCATTTTAAGTGGTTTGCGAAGGTACACGTCGTGGGAATTGTTTTGGGGGAAAGGTAAGAGAAAGACCAAAGAAATTTTGAAAGGATAATGTGAAAGATGATAATATTATGACTAGAAAGGGCACCCCCTTTCTACGAGTATCCAATATTGAGATGTCGATAGAGGAGCTCGGGAGGAGGAGGGGAGAGGAGTTTGAGAGGAGGAGGGGAGAGGAGCTCGTGGCTTAACAATAACAGCCACACGCTTCGATCCATCAGGTTAAGCTACGCTTTCCGGGGTTGATCCATGGATGGGTGAGACCATCTTTACATACCAATACGCCTCCGTGCCTCGGAAAGCACGTTAAGCCGTTGACCCCGGCTGTCATTCGTAAATCTTTGACAGTCGTTACGGGTCGTCAGAAGCCCGAAAGTCTGACAACCAAACCAATATTACCAAGGGGTATCGTATCGTACCCAGTACTGGGTTGTGGAGGTCAGACAAGTAGTCGCTCCATGTAAAATACTGGTACTCAACTGTATCCGGTTAGACTGGAAGCAGACCCCAACATAGTTGGGAAAGGCTAGGCAGATTGATTGATTGAGATGACGACAGACAGAGATGCATAGAAGAAGTAGCGATGCTGCGGAAATGCAAAGAGTTATTAAGGACAAAAGGAATATGATGATCTTGGTAAAATACGTTTAAGACTTCACAGAACAGGAAGTAGGCCTTTACGCTGTCATACTTATGTAAGTATGAAAAAAAAAAGAAAAGAAAAGAAGTATGAAAATTTTCTAATTATGTAATTATAAAATTTTCAAAATAGATGCGGTGTCTGCAAAAACAAACGCAAAGTGAGAAGTGTCAAAGGGACAGGTGTGAACACAGAGCACCGTTTAATAAGGTGTGAATGAGGGCTATGAATTAATGTCGATAAGAGTGTACCAGTTGTAACACGGGTAAAAAAAAACTTACTGTGGTAAAAAAACCCGTAGAACTACCAAGCGATCCAGTAGTACTGGATCGCTTGGTAGTTCTACGGGTTTTTTTTTTACCCGTGGTAGTACAGGGGGCCGATCGCGCTATTTCTCAACGTAATTACCGTTCGAACGGAACGTTTTTGGTTTTGGTTTAGTTTTGGTTTAGCTGATGTAAGAAACGGTATCGCGCTATTTTTTCTGAGCGACAAAATCATTGACGTTACCCAATACTGAAAGTTCGATTGATCGTTCCTCCAACGTAACTTCCAAAGTAAAGCTAAATCGTTTCCGTTGAAATGATTAGCGCGATACGAAATGCGTCTAACGTAACATTTTTGGTTGTGGTTTAGTTTTGGTATTAACGTTCAAAATTAGCGCTATCGGCCCCCTGGTAGTAATACTGGGGGCCGATCGCGCTAATTTTGAACGTTAATACCACAACCAAAAACGTTACGTTAGACACATTTCGTATCGCGCTAATCATTTCAACGGAAACGATTTAGCTTTACTTTGGAAGTTACGTTGGAGGAACGATCGATCGAACAATACTCTCACAAAAAATAGCGCGATACCGTTTCTTACATCAGCCAAACCAAAACCAAAAACGTTCCGTTCGAACGGTAATTACGTTGAGAAATAGCGCGATCGGCCCCCTGGTAGTACCACGGGCACCAAACGCATTCGTTGTCCCGTTGGTCTTGTGGCTTCGAGCGTGACTGCTGAGCGTAGGGAAGTGCCCGGTTGATGGCAATAGGCTCGCCCCCTATTCATCATCATCATTAATTTCAGCCGAAAGACGTCCACTGCTGGACATAGGCCTCCCCCAAAAGGAGGGGTTGCCATAATCGCCATGCTTGGCAGTTGGGTTGGCGATCGCAGTATGGTGTTAAAATACATAGAGAACGCTGCTGCCCATTCTCTAGTAAGTCCCTTAGTCGCCTTTTACGACACCCACGGGAAGAAATAGGATGGTGCTATTCTTTACGTCCGGCACCACACGGAACGTCCTAATACGTCGGACTTAAAACATAAGTGGCGAATTTTAGGTGTATCAGGTACACCTCTGCCTAACCCTTCGGGTGATACAGGCGTGGTATTATGTTATGTTACAATGTCTATAATTCTATTCTTCTAAGAGTGACACTTGCTTTTTTATATGCGACATGGAAAACACTTATTTCTCTCAGTGCATGATTGCATAAAAAACGAGTACTTAGCTACAAGCTAGGTCTAATTTACATACATTGAATATATTACTGCGCAATCTTCATAGTTATTATTTTTATGCTTTTTAGGGTACCGTACCAAAATGGTATTAAGGAACCCTTATGGTGAGACTAAGTCTGTCTGTCACAGCTGGATATCTCAAGAACTACTTATGCTATCAACTTGAAATTTGGAATACTTTTAGATTACGTTTACCCAACTATTTTGCAAACAAGAAAGAAATTTCAAAAATATATCTTTTTAGCAACAGGGCCTGAACGGGGCCATAGTAGACTCCATTAGAATTTTTAAGACCCCCTGGTCTTACAAATTCTAATGGAGTCTACTAGGGCATGTGGAGTACCTATCATATGAAAGAGCGCTGTTTGCACATTCTCAAACATTTTTTTTTAGGCATCATAGTTTTAGAATTTTGATGAAAAATGTAAAAAAAATACCATTCCTTAAGAGGACAATCTGAAATTATTCTATGTGATAGAAGTTTATGTAAAGATTACAGGAAAAATAAAACGATGTCTCTAAATAGCACAGTTTTTCAGAAATCATCAACATCATAATAATACGTACGGAACCCTCGGTGCGCGAGCCCGACTCGCTCTTGACTGTTTTTTTTATAATCTGTTGATCTGAGATTTGCACAACAGGTAAATAACAGCGCTCTAACCGCGAAGTCATTTGCGTGGATTTCGGATTTTCCCATTTATTAACTTCAACATCTTTTTCATCAACTCTGCGGGATGTTTTTGAAGTGTAACAGCTTTCCTCTAGCTATCTGTGGAAGTGATTTCGTGAAAAGGGACGGAAGTGTGTAACATGAAGTGACAGCTTGAGCATGGAATAAGCAAGTACTTTATAATAGCATGGAATTAGTAAGTATTTTAAAGATTGTAAGTAGAGGGGGTTGGATTTCGACCAGTAGGTGACCACTAGTAATGAATAATTATTCGAATAAATATTTCAGTCTTTAGCTTTTTTAATTGAGGTTAATTTCTGTAGCTGCTCAGTTGCATATTACCAAGGTGAGATGTCAGATGTTACACATCATATGCGACTATTGTAAAACTTGCGAGTTTTTTGCAATGCTATGGCTTTGACCTTCTTCTATTTCAAATTCTAGCAAAATCTGTTTAGTGGTTTATCCATTGAAACATAACAAACAGCCCGAGACTTTTGCATGATTGAAATATTATCATACGGACATAAGAATGGATTAATTTTCTTTAAAATTAAATATTATCTTAGGTACATATGAATGGATTAATTTTCTTTACAATTAAGTTTGCATAGACAAAAAAAAAGGAATTAAAAACGAGATGAAATCCCAATATTTTGAACGAAAACAGTTTTGAGATATCTAATGAAATGAATTATGGATCATTTAACCCAATTACCCGACTTTTATCGGACTCAAAATAAGTCGCGTGCGCAATTCAGTTACCCAGTTAGGCAGCATTCAATGCAGCGAGGTAAATGGACCTAACTGTTCTCTGGTTGAGTGCAACGTAACAGTTTAACCATAGGAAGAGTTGCCGACGTAAATATTATATCTATACTCCATAGGTTTAGCTAGTTAAATAAAGGTAAACAAATCATAAAAAGGGTTTTTATAGATGACACGTTCTAGTTTAAAAATACGTTGTAACTTACCTATAATCAATTTTTTTTTTAAATTATTATTACTATAGTTTCCTCTTTTATTACTGTATGTTAAACTTTATAATTTATTCTTAAACTACTCTACGTAGATGTAATTGCTTGAGCACAATTATTTAGTTAGATTTATATATTACTATATTATTTTGTAATCTGTCTATTGTAAAAAGCCCAAAAAGACATGTTCTCTAAACGTCAACGTAATAAAACGTTGCTAAATTGAAGAGTACACCTGTGACGTAGCATGCCAACTGAAGTGCCATGTATCACGTTTAGTCAGTTACTTGACAGCTCTCTCGTCACGTGGGTTTTTTGGGTTACCTTTATTTAACTACCTAAACCAACAGAATATAGTTAGGTTTATATTTAGAGTTTGAAGAAATACTTGTTGTTTTAATAATTTAGTTTGGTTGGTAAACAATGTTTGTCCTTGAATTGGATTGGAATGATCTCTGTGACCGACTTCGTTTTGTACATTTTTTCTGTTGTTTAACGGCTCCCACAGATAGGCACGCCGCGACAGCACGACGCGATTCTAGTTGAACAATTTCTATGAATAGAATGTAATGGAATACTCATTATTATACACCATAAAAATTTACTCAACAAAAGCAACTTCATGGGAATTGATCTATCAGTACCTATCGCGTCGCGCCTGTCTGCGGAAGCCTTAACAAAATCGTACAGGTAGGTAGTGTAGGTGTAAAAATATCACTATAATTGAATGTACATTTAATTTAATGTTATATTTAAATTTATGGAATGGTTATTTTAATTACATTTCTTCTATAGTTTCTCATGAACTTTTTAAGTTAATACCATTTTAATTTTATTTTGTAATGTTTTGTTAGTTATATTTTTATTACCTACTAATTTTGAAAGCTGCAAATTTCTAATGTTGACGATCTTTCTGAATCATTTTAAAAATATGTTTTGAAAATTCTAAACAATTATTTTGTTGTTCAATTTCAAAAAGCCGGAACTTCCATTGTTCTTTTTAACGTTGCCCACACTGGGAATTTCTCCTGTATCTTGGGTGCGTTTACAAACATTTAAACTTGCATACAAAAACAGCCAGACCCGGAACAACATACTTGTAGGTCATATAAATATTTGTTCCGTGCGGGAATCGACACGCGACACGCAGCGCAGCAGTCCATCGCTTAACCACTGCCTACCGTGCCAACCGTGCCGTCAAACAATTTTTATTATATTATTTATGCTTTTTAAACAAAGGAGTTGTTTAAAAAGCAAAATACTATCAGCACATCTCTAGCTAACTCATTTCCACAGTGATATTTATTATCCAATCGCTCCATTCTCAACTCTAAACCTAGGAAGACCTTGGTCTGAACCTACAATCATAACTTTCCATTTCTAAAAGGCTAAAGCTTTTCAACATCATACGATACGTCTTTCGAAATACACAGATCCGCATTGACCCATACTACAGTTAATATTAGCCAAATGTAAATGTCTATGAAAACATGAGGCAATGGTTCTTAGCCTTGACTGAGTGTCGCTGTGACATTGGAGTTTGCCCTTGTGGTGTGGAAGGAGAAGGGGGATATTCTATGGGTTATGTTTTTTTGTACTATGATGATTTTGGAACGAAGATGAGCAAAAACCTTATTAAGAAGTACACAGTTACATGACGTCATTGCACGCCTCGGAATGTGTTTCCGGATAAGGTTTTGATGGTGTTGAGGCTACTCTATGGATTTGGATGCAGTGTCAAAATCAAAGTCAAATTATTTATTTCAATTTACAATATTTTGTATTTGTAAATTAATTATCCTAATTATAAATGTGAAGACGATGTACTTAGAATAAAATTACTATACCACAATAGATAAAAATAATTAAAAATGAAGCAATGACAGTTATATTGATTATGTGATAGATAGATAGAGAGATATTAAACTATTTAAGAACTTAACAACTTAAATCTCTTTGGATAGGTACGTGGTGCTCAAATATTTACAAACATTGTAAAAAGGTGTTCACCATCAAGTAGGTAATTAGCCACAACCTCTTCTTTTCCTATATTTAATGTCATGTTCAAGGTAAAGGAAAAAATCGTGGGGAAAATAGGACTCGTAATATCGCCGCGTCAGAATCGCCGAAAAACACAGTGCAGTATAAAGTTCTCCTTCTTTCTCTGTATGTAGGGTTCTAGGGGGCCAAGTCTGCTATTTTCAATGATTGGTCATTATGACGACCATACCAAGGCAACGCCATGACCATTGTGCCAATAGTTTGTATTCTCCTAAATTCATAATGGCGTGACAGTGGTCTATAGGGAAGTCAAAATAATAGGAGCTTGTCAGTACGAGATTACCAAATACAGACAATTTTTCCAATGCAGTATCAGTGGCACGTCATTGGAAAATCATAATGACGCCTTTCAATTAGGAGATTAGCAAAACTGTCAAACTCTACAATTACGGTGCCAAGTATCGACCATTCGGACACAACTGCGTTAGCAGACTTGGCCCCAGATCTTAAAACCGAAAAGCCGGACAGACCAGCTAGTTTAGCCGGATATTTGGGTAAAAAGGCCGGACACCCTTATTTTTTAGTCTTAATATAACACGAATTAAAAAAAAAAGAAAAAAAAATCAATGCTTTTTTGTCATTTACCGTAAAATCTACTTAAATCCTAATGAAACAACAATAAAATTGAATGAATCAGTCTTCTTTATTATTAAAGCGGAAACCAACACAATGTCATATATAAAAAAAAATGGTCAAATTTGTAAACCCTAAACCAAAGCCGGAGAGGCCGGACACCGTCTAATTTGGCCGCACTCGCAACCAAAAAGTTTGACTGTATCCGGCTTTATCCGGCCGCCTGGCAACGCCAGCTGTATAACATCTGACCTTTGTCCCCCAGTGCGACTAATATACAAACCGGTAAAGTAGCATAGCTGAGGGCATAGCCCTCTAGTTCGGCCGAAACTGTATTAAAGATTGTCTTAACTTGTCAAGTGACGAAAACAAGTTAGGTAGGTCACACTGTACCGAGTAGATGGGCGAGACAGTGCTCTCGGCCGAATGCTCGATACATGTAAACACATCACCGAGTGCTCGGCCGAGTTAAACGACGAGACAGTCACTCGGACCCTGTTCTATTAGCTGGACCGATTGCCCATCCCCGCGCTTCCACGCACTGACTCACTTGCTCACTCGGAAGGTATAAACATGCTCTCGGTGCGTACTCGCCACTCAGCACCCTCATGTCGGTCATAGCACGGTACCGTTTCCCGCGATTTATGTAAACAGACTGACTTACTCGGTGCCAAGTTCAAAAATACGTGTAAATGCCTCGCCTACTCGTTCAGCTAACTCTCTCGGCCTAGTATCATATTGCTGTTTCGCCTATTTACTCGGTACGTGCGATCAAGGCATTAATAAATGGTGGTGGTTAGCAAGATATGAAAGAGAAGCAACCTCTAGTACACCTAAGTAAGGTGTTCAGAAGGTTTTCTTCTTTTCCTACTTTGAAACTATGTCAGATTTTGACGGAATAGGTGACGATACCTATGACCAGCTGATTGTGTTTATTGGAAATCGAGCTCTTAATCAACAAACTTAAGTACTGTTCAAAATAAATGGTATGAGCTGGACAACTTTTTGTTAAAATAATAGAGAAGTTAAGGCCAAATAGAAAACCAAGGAGCCCCTTGGATTTAGAGATTAGAACTAACGATATAACCAAGCTTAATCTTTTTTATCTCTTAAATCTCAGAAGTTGAACTTTTTGTATTGCAACACTTGGCTTTGGTGCAGTTGAACATAAATTCTCTCAGGCTAGGCATAAGACCACATTGTCAAGCGGCAGCAACTTTAAAACAATGTCTTCGCGTCCAATTTAATAACGGGTTCAGAAACGAATGGGGTTGCCATGGCATTGCAGTGCATCAGGGATGTTTGTGGTGACGCGTGTAGATTGTTTTTACACAATAATACGCAAGCGCACAGCATCGAAGGTTTCTTGAGTCATGGCCTAACAGAACAGGGTTCTAAAAATTATTGCTGACAGAGTGGACTGCCCGTATGTAATTCACTGCTGTCAGTTACATGTGCCATCGTATCGTGTTGTTTACTAACACTTAGTTTTAAGGATAAAACATATGAGTCTACGCTCGAATTAAATACTTTGAATTTGAATTTGAAAACAAACTTCTTTTATCATGGCTTTGCAAGGTGGAAGCGGGTGAAGTAGAATACTATAAGAATCTTTTGGTGCCTGAATGACATTGACAGGTATGGGTGACAAATGTTTACCAACCACCCCTCGGTGGTTGGTAAACATTTGTGAAATTGTCACAGAAATTGTATTGACGGAACAAGATGGCGGCACTAGTTCCGATATTGGCCACGCGCCAAAAGAACCCTGGCATTGTAGTGTATCCCGCATAAACGCTACCGCTTATCAATATGATCATAGCCTTAACTCACGAGTGACAGAAGAGTTACCAAATTATTAAGAAACTTGTGATGGTTTTAGACAATGAAATGGCCGACCTTGTCTTTTATGATGATTATTTTTTGATGTAAGGTAACATGTAAGACATTTTGATGATTGTCATTATTTTTAGAGCACTAGCTTTTGCC
This sequence comes from Tiliacea citrago, assembly GCA_963921375.1. Taxonomy (NCBI): domain Eukaryota; kingdom Metazoa; phylum Arthropoda; class Insecta; order Lepidoptera; family Noctuidae; genus Tiliacea; species Tiliacea citrago. The sequence continues at coordinate 8,452,158 of OY992800.1, forward strand.
CGCGGCTTCGCCCGCGGAGATATCAGTAATTGTCCCAGGGGAACGTACTATTGAAATAAAAAAAATCCTATGTCCGAACCCAGGTCATGGTCTACCCATCTGTCATCTGTTCCATGCGTATCTGTAAAATTTCACCCAAATCCGTTCAGCCATTTTAGCGTAAAAGCGTAACAAGCTCACTTTCGCATAAAACAACAAACATAATTTATATAAATCTGGTTTGTAGAAACACTTTTACACGTCAACCATATTTTAAAAACTAGATGAGGTCGGCGTTTCGTATAATAAGAAAGGCCGAAACAAACTGAGAGGTCACAGTTTCTCTTAAAGTCCAGACATAATCTTGGTCAGATGATGTGAAGACAATGTAGATTAGTGTCTGAAAATGATCTGATATGATTGATTCATTTATAATAGTACCTATATTTAGGATAAGTATTTTGTTACAATACTGATGATATTAGAATATCGAGGTCAGGATTCTTTTGGTGTATAAGATTAAATGGAATTGCTTAACTCATAATTATGTTTCGCATTGAAATTGATTTTGAAATGAGAACAAAGCACTCTGTTTTAAAGATTGAGTAAAAATAGAAGATATAATAGGTATAAGATATAGAATAGTTTGACTACTATGAAATTGATTTTATAATCGACTAGATGCGCCCCGCGGTTTCACCCGCGTAAGAGTCGAGTGAGAGTTCTTTGGGAAAATTTACATTATACAAATTAAAATTAACTATTTTTTATATATATATTTTTTTTTCAAAAAATCTTTTCTTATTATAATATTAGTGTAGAAAGTAAAAATGCTAGATTTCTATGATTGATCTGTCTCATAAAACTGTGGACCAGTAATCCAAAAATTTATTACATAATGAATAAACACTCATGTAATCATTTATTTTACACAATAGCATAATCACGATGTTTTCCTTCACCGTTTTGAGAGCAGTGGTGATGAAATAATTTACATAAAGTAAAGTGCCTGTCTGGGTTCAAACCTATGACTCGTACTTAACACAATAATTATACCAAATGACGTTATACGAGTCGGAGAGGTACCTGTTTACAATGTGTGTGTTTTTTGTTATACTCGTACAATATAATTACTATGTAGATATTTATTGTTCTAAACCGATCTTTATATGCATGAACATACATCTATTGAAATAGACGTGTCATTTACATCATATATACTTGTAACTACGTCACAATTCGCTGACTACTTCATCTATGAAACAAAAATTAAATGAATATTATCACGGATCGGAGATAAGATAACACATTAAATGGTTTAGTGAAGTTATTTTAAATTAGATTTTGTTAAATGTCACGTCTATCAAGTTTCACATAACCTCATTAAATTAAAAAAAAACATAAAAAAATATTATACTACAGATTGTCAAAACAAAACAATACAAAGTGAAAAGCAACTTTAATTTCGGAAGTCGATGCCTTTTTGTATTTTTTTGGTTTTTCACTTTTTACTTGTGGTACCTATCCCACACAAAGTCGAATACCACTACCTGTTATGTAAACAAAAGTGACAAAGTTATTATATCCTCATCCAGATAGACTAAGTGGAAAAAAATACGTATTATTGAAGCTAACTCAAAAACTACCCAAGCGAAGTTAATACAATTTATATGGGACCACCGCGCAAGCTTCTTCAAACAAATGATAATATGTTTGTTTTTATCGGTCCATATCTGATGGAGAAATCAATGAACATACATAAAGAATACATACAGTCGAATATAGAAGCTTCTCCATTTTTTTTAATCAGTTGAAAATAACGTTGTACCCTCATAAAGTGTTCGCTCTAGTGAGGGAAATCAAACCGAGAGGAAATGCCATGTCCTAAATAAAACCAACAGGCCCACTTCCTCTCACAGAGACGAGGCCTGTGTCCCAGCAGTGGGAACATTATAGGTTGATTATGCGATGTTATGTGTGCCTGTATGAAAAGGAAGAAACAGGTATGTAAACAGTATGCTACGCGGGTCATGACCCGTGTTGTGTCATGGCGACAAAAACTACAGAATAACAGTTTTGTAGATGTTGTCACAAAAAAAAAAAATGTTCATTATCGTTAAAGCTTAAGGTTCAAGGTTGATTGGGAAAATTTGACAGTTTCGGGTAGCTTGACCTGCTGGCGTCTGTACTTGTACGTATGTTGAAGATATGTGTTTATCCCTTAATTTGACCCTCAGAGACATGAAAGTTTAATTCCTAACGCCTTTACATCTGTGGTCATACCTAACTTTCTCGAGTTTCGAATAATATTCAGTGGTTTAGGTTGTCTGTACGTTTTCTTTCTCACAGTTAATTTAATAGGAACAAACTTTGTGAAGTTTAACGGGAATTATACTCGTTGCTGTCTTTTGTACTGTCCGAAGATTTGGAACTACAAATTGTATTGAAAAATGAGGTGATAAGGCAACGGTGCAGTTTAAAAGAAGATGTAGTAACAAAAATTGAAAAGAGTATGCTTAGATGGTTTGGTCATGTTGAGAGGATGAGTGGAACGCGACTAACAAAAGGTATTTATCAAGCAGAGGTGAGTGGAAACGCCGGGAGGGGACGCCCTAGGAGGACATATTGTGACCAAATTGGTGATGTTCTTCAGAAAGATCAGGTGCGAAGTACTCGCATTCGGCGTGCGTGTATGACCAGGGGGCCGATCGCGCTAATTTTGAACGTTAATACCAAAACTAAACCACAACCAAAACGTTACGGTAATTACCGTTCGAACGGAACGTTTTTGGTTTTAGTTTAGTTTTGGTTTAGCTGGTGTAAGAAACGGTATCGCGCTTTTTTTTGTGAGAATATTGTTCGATCGATCGTTCCTCCAACGTAACTTCCAAAGTAAAGCTAAATCGTTTCCATTGAAATGATTAGCGCGATACGAAATGTGTCTAACGTAAAGTTTTGGTTGTGGTTTAGTTTTGGTATTAACGTTCAAAATTAGCGCGATCGGCCCCCTGATGTATGAACGTGGGCGAAGCAAAAGGAGTATGTAAGGAGCGTAGCAGGTGGCGTTCTACAGTTTCTGCCTACCCATGGGAAGAAGGCGTGAGTTTATGTATGTATGTGTGTAAATTGTATTGAATAATCATCAAGGACGAGACAGGAACGAGAAGTATAATTTAACTCCTACGCATGTCGTCCATACAATAACCATTACTCAATCTACGACATGTTTTGCAAGTACATCTCTAAATTAATATTTATCCAACTAATGGATGGGATTGACCTTGGCCGGGACCGTATTAAATTCATTTGCATGAATGGGTGACTCGGGATCCTTACTATTTTCGGGATGAATTGATGACTGATTCGGTATAGGTAGGTTTTTGATAGTAGGTAGGCCTTTTTTTTTTTGGGTGGGAAATTATCAAATAACTTCTCCCGCTCTGGGCGGAGCGGGATGTCAGCGGGCATGCCAGACTTCTACTGACTAAACCCCACCCGTGTTCCTTCAGATGCCTGTGTGCCAGGGCCCTGATATCCCTTTCGGACAAACTCGTAACCCTGGCAGGGAGAGTAGCTAGGGCTAAGCTGGTGATGATGATACAGGCTTTGGAAAAGTTATGATGATTTATTTAACACCTGTTATTTATCAATTTATAAAAGAAAACGTTCCTATTTATCTAAGTAACTATACTGCTTGAAAAGAAAGTCGACCACCGGTTTCAAAACAACGTTTTTGGCATTGATATGTATAAATTATGTTTCCTTCAATACCTTTGTATCTCTCCAGAACTTTTATAAGTAATTCAAACTTAATAACGAGCGTAATGTTTAGCATATATTTATGTAAATGGTGTTTTCTTCTTTAGACAATAGGTTGCAAATAAATTGTGGTTAACTTTAACTACTGCAGATTATCGTAAACTATGTGGCGGTTAAAGAAAGTGTGCCAGTGCGTTTTCAGTTACAAAAATATGTAAGGAGTTCTGACTCCCATGTGGTTTGTTTATGGTCTCTTTAATTTTAATGATGAAAATTATAGTTTTCTTGTTAGTTTTATAATTTTACTGCAACTAATTATTTTGTCATGGCATCTTGCTAACTTTAGTCATGTAAAATAGTTACTAGAGAACTAAATAAAGGGTAACTATCAAAATAGATACCTAATTAGAATTGAAAGAATAACGATATCTTCAACACTTTTCTCTATCTAAAATCAGATTGCAATTATTAGTCAAGTGCACTAATCAGCTCTAATTAACGCATAAAAAAACAGTAATTAACACATCGTATCGAAACAATGATGAGACAAAAAGTTTTCACATTAAAAACCAAACTATAAACTTTGTAATCACAAACAAAAGAAAATTTCGAAACGTCATTCAAAGTTCAAAAAAAGAACCACACAATCATACTTTTTAGAAATTAGAACATTATTCAAACTCACATGTCAAGTTCCACACAGCCACTGAGATCACTTATTTCGCAATTTTTTTTTTTAAGGCAAATGTAGTATGTCGCGTCAGCCAAGGTACAAGGCTCGGCGGCTACTGAGAGGAACTAACCTCTCTCTGAATTATGTTGAGAAATGCATTCAACGTCTGTGAGCACACACGGGTGAACAGTTAAGCCGATAATGTAGTGATCATGATTTATTTATTGATTGATTTTTATAAAGAAATCGAAAATGTGATTCGATGTAGATTTTTTTCATAACGTTACGTAAAACGTTTTGGGAAGTGGCGAGTTTTCTGGACACGGTCCAATTTCGTTATTTCACATATTATAATAAATACAATACATAATAGGTAACACAGATTTAATTACTATGTCAAGATCGGATTACCACCAATACCCATGAAAAACCCGTACCTGTTTTATTTTTAATGCCTGCATAAATGATCACAAAAAAAAACTACAATATATTAAAAATGATACAAAATGAGGAAATAAAAACCTTTTACAAGGTTTATTTACAGTCGAAGTTCCTAAGACATTGCAGCCATAATTTATAAACTATGATTCCAGTCAGTTCAATTACTGACCCGTATGTTTCAGCCTAGGTTCTACGGATTGAAATTCCGTTAAATGGGGGTAAACTGGACTCCATTGCATTATTAGAAATACCTTCATAATATCGTGAGTTCAATGTTTACATGTTGGTCATTCAGAATCTCCATTACATTTGCCAGGTTTCTATCGTAATGTTTTCTTTACATTTACAATTTATGAGTACATTATGAATGGCCAAAGTTCAGGTAAAAGTTGTGCAAAAAAAGCAGATTTTTGCAGGCTTATACTGAATTTGTTTTACAAAATTTCAATTTTATGCTTGCATAGAAACCTATTTATAGTGCACAAGATACCTATTGGTATAAAAAAATCAAAGAAAGATGTGTTTTAACGCCATAATCACGTACGAGCGTTTGTATTTAAAGTATGTCGGGTTGGCCTCTCAACAGCTAAACCGCGGTCACTATCAGACTGCATACAAAAGAAAGAGAAGCTCGATGACACAACGCTTGTAATTTATTGAAAAATATGAAGCAATCATCTATTTACTCAACAATGAGTTAGGTAATCGAAAATAATAAACAACCAAGTTCTGCATATAAACAAGACGTATACATACAGATATTTTGGATTGAAACTCAAAGTAAAGGGTTAGTTTACTGTTATTTTTTATCGAGATTTTTTTTTCTAAATGTGTTTTGGTAACAACCAAGTTCTAGGAAATATGTTCAAGAATAACATAATACTTTTTCCGCTACCACAAACTATGTAGGTATATATAATAGATACAATATAGAACAAACTATGTTTATAGAGAAACTATGTCTAAAGGCCTAATACATTTCGACCGTGACTTTTCAACTCTGGCGTTCTTATTCTGCGAAACTGTAACACTTCGACAACTTTTACTTATAACGCGGTGGAGAATAGTTATTAGTATAGTTGATGGCGGTCTCTTTTTCCCATTTTTTTCTTATCTATTTATCTCTCAAATAGTGGTTTAGTTCATAGCGGCCTCAGAATTTTGAAATATGTATGGAATGTCTATAAAAAAACTCCCGTTAAAATGTATAAAACTTAAAATTAACAACTGCCAAATTGCTACATAATCTGATGCGTCGGCTGTAAATCCTACAGAACGCAATTTTGTGATAGGCCTCTTAAGCACAGTACAGGATACACCGGTCAATGTGACGATGCTTAGGGGAGGGCGTAGTCCAGCAGTGGATGTCTTGAGCACGCCACAATTGTGGCAATAAGTCCCCTCTTTGAGGAGTGGCTGGAGAGGTGCCACGGCATCCTCACCTTCCGCCTGACGCAGGTCCTCACCGGACACGGTTGTTTCGGGAGGTTACTGTTCAGTATAAAGCGAGGAAACGCCCGGGTGTCACCACTGTGTGGATCACCCGGAGGACACGGTGGAGCATACGGTGGAGGTCTGCCCGGCTTGGGTGGAGCACCGCCGTGTCCCCACGGAGGCGATCGGCAGCGGCGATCTCTCGCGTCCGGCCCACGGGGTCTACTCCCTAAGCACGAAGTCCGTTGTGTCGGCCTTCGTTACGGGCGTTTCCTATTCCTTATCACCTTCGGACGGATGATTCGTTCCGGGCCCGAACGAAGAATGAATCACAACGCGATTTGACAGTTGTCCCTACACCCGATGCGTTTTTGCCCGTCCGAAAAGTTCAACTTGACACTTGTTTTTCACACTTTTTGCTGCAGCGGTTGGGGCCATTTTACAACATATATAATTGAAATTAAAATAAAATAAGTAATCCTTCCCGCCTAGTACGAACTCTGACTGACATTTCATTTGAACATTGCCGTCAAAAACAAAATAGGCAAAGGTATCAACAGGATAATGCCGGTTTCGGAACAAAAATGGCAAACATAATTCAATTCTATATCTAGACATAATAAAAAGTATATTGTTAAAATGCGGTCGTTTCTAACGAGAAAAATATTAATTTTTATTATTTAAACCTGAAAACCACAAAATAAGTAAACCAGTAATCTACCGGTAAAATTGCGCAACTCTATAGTCATGCGTCATTCGTTCACGAAGATTGTCTATGATTCCGTTGGAAACTGATGAATCCGAAATCATTAGGGAGTATGGTTAACTGCGACGTATCGGACTACTGTCGGACGGGCCCGTTGCTTCGTTAACGGACTTAGGGAGTAGACCCCCTAGTTCAGGCCATCGTTTGGAGCGAGAGTGCATAGGAGGCCGTCACCTCCTTCTACGAAGCAGTTATGCTAGCGAAGGAGGGGCGGCATGCGTGTGGGAGAGGCAAGGTTGGCGCGCCTTGTCGCCGCAGGAGACGTCCCAGGCGTCGGGAGTCGCAGGCCGATTTCCGGCCACCGTAGGCGTGGGCTTGCAGACGGTAAGCGATGGGTAGCTCGCCGTCCGATAAGGATCAGGTCTGGGTCGACGGCGCGTTGTGTTCCACGCGCGCCTCAAAGAGATGTCAGCACGAATTGACGGGGTCCGTTAGCGCCAATGTCTGCCAATATTGCGAGTTTGTCCGAAAGGGATATCGTGGCCCTGGTACACAGGCAAATGAAGGAACACGGGTGGGTTTTAGTCAGTAAAAGTCTGACACGCCCTCCCGCTCCGCCCAGAGCGGGAGAAGTTATTTGGTAATTATACCTACCAAAAAAAAAAAGCAGTGGATTTCTTTCCATATTAGAACAGACACCCTCGGGGCACCCAGATCCTTCATAGATCTCATAAACAGACCAGGAGACGTGATCCACTTCTGAAGGGAGGGGGACTGGTTGGAATAACCACCGGCGACCATGGCCCACGCACAATGGTCCACCTGAAGGACTCAATGCGTAAACCAAACCCCAGTGATATGATAAGTAAAAAGAGGTAGTAGATAGGTTATACACACTCCGCAAGTGGCACGTCAAAATTTGGCTAATTAGCCACATTTTCTTCGTCTTGTCTCTTTTTCGCTCCCGATAATTACGACATGCCGTCCTACTTCCACGTGTCATCTAATAGTGTGACATTGTGCCGTTTTTGAAGATCTAATGTTGAGTAGGTAGCCTATCGGCGTCTTTTTACATATAACATATAAGATACGTTTTTGCCCGTTTTTGTCCATAGGAACCTACTACGCTGGAATGGGCAACTAACTTCATCTTTCTGACTGACAGGCTCCTTGATAAGTCAAAAGTGCCCGTAATTGGTTTAATTGAAAAATTAGATTATATATTAGATTAGAGTTTATTTTTTTGCACTTCGAATCGTGGATTCGATTATTAATCGAATAGATTATGAATTTATGATGAAAGCCCAATAGATAGTTGTTTGGAGACTAAATATACAGGGTCAGATTAAATTAGCTAGCGAAACTGAGCAGAAATGAGGGGTATCTAAACACGATAAAAAAAAAGATTTCATGGATTTTTTTTCGGGGGTCAAGGACCGCTGGTAGTGTTGTTACTTAATTGAATTATAAATTGAGAAAATCTGTTTTCTTTTATTTTATTGTGTTTGGATATCGATACCCATCACGCCTGAGGAGTTAACACAAAAAAAAAAACTGTTTTTTTTTATAAATATCTTTTTGTTTTATCATGATCCCTATAACGTCTGCGGAGTTTTTTTCTAGCTAACTTAATTTGACCCTGTATTTGTAAATGTATACGTGCGTTAGTAAACACATAGGAATACGATTCATTTATTTTTATAAGTTTGACTTTGATGATGAAAGGATATTGTAAAAGTTACCACTGATAATGTTGCCACTGCAAAGTTCAAGGTTGACACTGTTTGAATTGCTAAAAAGAATAAGAAATTGCTGGTGAAACTTTTAGCAAAATGCTCATTTAGTTTGTCAATATTTGGTAAGTTTGTTCTACATAGTTGTAGGTCTACTAAATATTATTTCATCGTGTATCCTTGAGGATCATGGCCTTGTACATCAGTCAGTAATTTGGGAGGCTCTAAGATAAACATTTTGACAGAAGACTAAAGTTCAAAACCAATCATGATTTTCATTTTACATCAATATTTTTTTTCTTATGATAATGTAATAGACGTAGCGTTGGAAGGCCCCCACAAGGTGGACCGATGACGAAGAAGCACAGAACCGGTCGAAGTGGGGGTGCTTGGGGGAGGCTTATGTCCAGCAGTGGACGTCTTTCATCTAAAATGATGATGATGAATAAAATGGCAAAATTTTTGTACATATTTTTCTTAGTTCACTAAACATATAAAATTTTGGACAAAACATTGGAATACATTTTTTTTGCCAAGCTATGGGACACCCTACTTATTCAAATTATACTACTCAGAATAATGAACTTATACTACACATAACACTGTCAAGTTATTAACCCTATCTTGCAAGCCCTTACGAAGGCATGCAATTACATGAACAGGATCCTTAGGGTTAACGTAACTTTGAAGGGCCTCGAAAGTGCATTTACCTGGACTGCCAAGACGAGAAGTTATAATAAGACATAATATCCTGTGGATGCTGGGTATAAGTGATACTTTTTATGATAGCGGTCATCAAATTAAGTTTATAAGATTTTAAACTTCTATTGCAAAATAGTTCAGAAAAAAAAACAAAAAGTATGTATTTATCACTTATAAGACATGAAGAAAAGAACAGAAAAATACGTAAAGCTGATGCTTATTTCTAAAGAAATCTCTTCCAGCATACCTGCGATAGGAAAGTAGACAAACAGATGTTAGACAACGTGTGCAAGAGTAGAAGAGAAAACAAAATACAATAAAAAAAACTATTCACTAATTTAAATATAAACATACAATATGAGAATATACTTACAAAAAAAAAAAAAAAAAACAAAATAAAAAAAAAACATAAATACTTCAAAAATAAATATCACAAAAATATATATAATTATATTGACTGCCTCGTTGGTCTAGTGGTCGATTCCCAGGTCGGGCAAAGTGTTATTGGGCTTTCCACCAGGAATTTCTCAGTAGCAGCCCGGAGTCTGGATTTGTGCCCGGTTGATGGCAATAGGCTCGCCCCCTATTACATGGGACTTAAACATAACTGGCGAAATGTGGGTGTACTATAGGTACACCTCTGCCTAACCCTTCGGGGATTACAGGCGTGATGTTATGTTAAAATATAATTATAATGTAGTATAAAATAAAAAATACATGATATGCAACTATGACGAAGTGACGTGATGAGTTCTGTCTGGGTCTGTCCATAAATGTTATTTGCACTCTTCTTTTAAAAACTGCAACAGTTTGGCAGTTCCTAATGTCAAACGGAAGTGAATTTGTGAAAATCATTGCATTTTTGGCGTCTATAGGATAGGATTCGATAGGTACGTTTAACCAGTTGAGTCATCCTAGAGTTGATTAATTGGCTGTCATTCGTATATCTTTGAAAGTAAGTTGTTACGGGTCGTCAGAAACCCGACAGTCTGACAACTTGTCAGACTTTCGGGCTTCTGACGACCCGTAACAACTACAGTCTTACCAAGGGGTATCGTGTTACCCAGTAACTGGGTTGTGGAAGTCAGATGATGACGATACAAAAGAAGAAAAATAAATTTTGTATGTTACCAGTATTTATTTTTCTACACAGTAAATATATTATATTTACAGTCCACTAGATGGGAATAGTAAAAGTAAATAATAACGGCTTGCTTTGTAAATAATCCGTAAGTAACTGTTTACTCAAGGTGTTGATAGGACAAGACCTTTGTCCCTTCGACAGTTGTGAAAAGTTAAAATTACTTCAGCGATAGTACAGTCAGTAAATTATGATAAATGATGATAAATGATTTTTATTTCTGTAAGTAGGTTTGCACAAACACTTTTACACGTCAATCATATTTTTTAAACTAGATGAGGTCGGCGTTTCCTATCTGACTACTCTGAGAAGAAAGGCCGAAACAAACTCAGAGGTCAGTCTCTTTTAAAGTCCACACATAATCTTGGTCAGATCATGTGAAGGCCATGTAGATTGGTGTCTGAAATGGTAATTTGAGAAAAGAACCACACAGATTGAGTGGACCTGACCAGTCAGTGCACGCATTTGTCAGTAATCGTGCAGCTCTACTCAGAACTTAAGGAGCTCAACGATAAATATACTATTTAGATAAACCACGTGTTAACTGTGCAATATTATAGTTATTATATATAGTTAATATAGCTGGTGTTTTTTGGGGGAGTGTCTTATGTAACTTTGGTTTGTGGAGGTCAGATAGGCAGTCGCTCCATGTGAAATACTGGTATTCAGCTGCATCCGGTTAGACTGGAAGCCGACCACAACAAAGTTGGGAATAAGGCTGGGTTATGATGTCTTTTGTAATTTTGACGTTCGAAAAGTGCTGATTCTTTGCCTAAGTTAGAATAAATGACTTTTGATTTTGGTTTGCTATGGTTGGTTTAGCTGTTTGAGTGTGTTAATCTCTTATACAAAACTAACGCAACATAAATGAATGAATGAATTTTTGAATTTTTCGACGCCATATTTTAGTTTGTGAATAGTTTTAGCTATGATATAATTTTGTTATTTTTATGAATTAATTAGGTATATGTTGTTATTTATGTACATATTATTTTAATTCTACATACAATAAATTACACAACAATAATTGACGTGTATTATTTTAAACATGGAAGAAGACATGCTCCAGCGACCATATACAGGGTCAAATTAAATAAGCTAGCTAAACTCCGCAGTCGTGACAGTATCGTTATCTCAACACGATAAAAACAATAACGATTTGATATGATGATTTTTTTGGGGTCAATGACCGCTCCCTGGTAGATAATTATCAAATCATTTTGTTTGTTTTGTCGGGTCTAATCTTCGCCTGCCAAGCGTGGCGATTATATTGTAGCAAACCTCTTGGCAGGCGGGTTGGTGATCGCAGTATGGTTTTAAAATGCATAGAGAACGCTGCTGCCCATTCTCTAGTAAGTCCCTTATTCGCCTTTTACGATACCTACGGGAAGAAATAGGGTGATGCTATTCTTTACGTGCGGCACCACACGGCACCTACCTATCTGTTAACTGATAAAAAAATCGCTGATATCAAAGCATTGTTCTAAATTTTTGGACGTAGCACTTTATACAAAAGACGTAGGTAGTTCTGAACGTAGTCACGTACTTGAGGCGTCTTTGTAGTGATAATATTATGTATTCAAGTCTCGTGTGTGAGCGGTCTTAGATGGGCAGGGCGAGGCGGGAGATGAGCAGGAGCGGAAAGCGATTTTGTGTGATAGTGTCAATAAAGGATCTTGGAAAATGCCAGTTCAAAACCTCAAAAGGTTTTGAACTGGCATTTTTGACATGCAGAAGTAGGAGTATATTATCCAGTCCTTAGATCTAACAGAGTTTTTAAGTCATAGGAAATACTTGCAAACTACGCAAGAGATATAAATAAAACACCTACATTATTGGATATACCCAAATATTTCACAAATGTGTTGGCGGTAATAACCGCCATAGATATTTTGGATTGAAACTCAAAGTAAAGGGTTAATTTGTATCGATATTTTTTTTTCTAAACGTATTTTGGTTATTACCAAAATACGTTTAGAAAAAAAATATCGATACAAATTAACGGTAAACTAACCCTTTACTTTGAGTTTCAATCCAAAATATCTGTATTAAATATCAACGTACGGTTGGTATTTAATTAATAACAAGAACGTCTTATTTGTATGCAGAACTTGGTTGTTTTTTATTTTCGATTATTCAACAAATTTTTGAGTAAATAAATAATTGCTTCATATTTCGCAATAAATTACAAGCGTTGTGTCATCGCCCTTCTCTTTCTTTTGTAGTCTTACAGTGACAGCGGTTTACCTGTTGTTAGCGTCTTAGCGTCACGTAGAGATTAACTACGATAATATGGCCCGCCCCCAAAATTCAAAACGTTTGAAAGTATTTGTACGCATGTTTGCGTAATGGACGGCCGTCAAACAAAAACAAATCGCGGATTTATTGCTCGACTAGTGGCGTCATTAATCGCTCATTATTATTAGTATGGCGGTGCACTGACGTAGGTACTCTATGAAAACGACACGTGCGTTGTCCTGCGCGATCGGCTATTTATGATTAGTTGACGAACAAATCTGGTACCTAATAAGTGAGATATTACGAGTACTTACAACTACATACAAACTCTTTCGTAAGGATGTGACTACACACATTGAAACAGTCATTTTGACGGGAGAGCCATGTTATCGTAGTTTATCTCTAAATTAGAACGATTTTATAAACTGATTTTGAAAATACTCGTTTCGCAATTAAGAGTATACCTACAATACCTCAAATTGCTTTGCATGATCGTCCGTTATATCGAAAATACTGCAGTATTAATTTTGAAATAAATGTATGGTAAAGTTAATTATTAATGTTAATTAATGCTATGTTTGACGAAAACACGATTCCATAAAATTATCTTGCAAAAAAAAAATACAAAGTTACCTTCAAACCGCATAATTAAGGTATTTTTTTTTTCTTCAAATTAGACCATGAAGATTTGTATACTGAACTAGATTTATGGCAAATACTATGTATTTTCTGTTACCATTATTTTCACAGTAAAAATAAATTACTAAAACTATCGGCGCCTTGAAGGCTTCTCCATGCCGCTCTGTCTCGCTTGTCTCGCGAGCAGCAGTGCGCGAGCGAGATAAAGAATGAGGTGGCTCTGAGGTATTATGGTCTCTATGCTCACTTAGTTTTAAGACTTAATTCATATCTACAAGTTATTTGCTTGACGCAACAATGTAAACCCAAATGCTATAGGACAGTTGTATTCTCGATTCAAACACCGTCGAATTTACGTTACTTACATCTTGCGTTTGTTTTGGTCTCTGCTAAGCAACAAAACGTCGGCTAATGTAGTCACACCTTTACGTCGTATAAGGAAACACAGTTCAAGTACAATAATAACATACGTAATGTGTACATAAGTATCTTATAAACGATTGTTATGTTTCAAAGGTAACCTTTTCAATGCGTAGGTCAGACGACATCTATGAATATGAACGTTGAAATGATGAAGTTGTTGCCTGCGATTTCGTTTACGATCCAGGATAAAAAGTCCTTTTCCAGGTCATGGTGTACCCATGTGCCAAATTTCATCAAGATCCGTGCAGCCATTTTAGCGTGAAAGCGTAAAAAACGTACTCACTTTCGCATTTATATAATACTAGCTGCGCCCCACGGTTTCACCCGCGTAAGTCTCGATCCCGTGGGAATATCGGGATAAAAAGTAGCCTATGTCTCAATCCAGGGTGTTAGCTACCTCCATACAAAATTTTATCAAAATTGGTCCAGCCGTTTGAGCGCGAAGAAGTAACAAACATACACACACACACACTCACAAACTTTTGCCTTTATAATATTAGTGTGATTACTAACTGCGCCCCGCGGTTTCACCCGCGTAAGTCTCGATCCCGTAGGAATATCGGGATAAAAAGTAGCCTATATGTTAATCCAGGGTGTCAGCTACCTCCATACAAAGTTTTATCAAAATTGGTATAGCCATTTGAGCGTGAAGAAGTAACAAACACACACATACACACACACACACACTCACAAACTTTCGCCTTTGTAATTATTAGTGTGATAGTAAGGATAGCTATGTATAGCTCATGCCTTCGGTTTTGTCACGGAGATGTCATGTCCCCGTGAGTTAATTTACGACCATCACGCAGGTCAAAATTTATCCAACGGGAACATACTACCGGGTTAAAAAGTATCTTACAAGATCGGGTTACAAGATCTTAGGTTCCAAATGCAGTGGGACAAAGCCAAAAATGTGGAATCATAACATCACGCTTGTTTGCCCCAAAGTGTTAGACAGAGGTGTACCTACAGTCTTCCCACATTTCGCCAGTTATGTGATAGAGGGCGAGCCTATTGCCATTAACCGGGCACAAATCTAGACTCAAGGCTATATTCCCAGATATAAGAAGGAACTACACTGCCTGTTTAAATATACTTCAAGAGTTTGAATACTTTTTTCTTGGCATGTACTTTTTGTGTAAGTAAATGATAGATAGACAGATAAAACATTTATTCAGTGCACACAAAAGACATAACACAACACACAATAAAATAATAGATATCAACTTAAAAGAATTTATATAAAAAATAATAGGCAAAAAAAGAAGAACATACTAGAAATAGTGACACTTTTTTTTTTTTGGGTGGGAAATTATCAAATATTATATTATAATTAATTTTATATTGCCCTGGGCGGAGCGGGAGAGCGTGTCAGACTTTTACTGACTAAAACCCACCCGTGTTCTTTCCGTTGCCTGTGTGCCAGGGCCACGATATTCCTTTCGGACAAACCCGCAACCCTGGCAGGCATTGGTCCTAACGGACCCCGTCAGTTGGTGTTGACATCTCATTGAGGCGCGCGTGGAACACAACGCGCCGTCGACCCGGACCTGGTCCTTATCGGACGGCGAGCTACCCATTGCTCACCGTCCGCTGGCCCGCGCCTACGGTGGCCGGAAATCGGCTTGCGACTCCAGAAATAGTGACACTATGACTTAATTCAAATGAATCAATAGTATTAGGTGCGGTGTGCGTCTCAAGGTTGCACCAAATGGGAGTCCAGCTCAGCATGTGTCAGGCAAATATACCAGACGCTGATATTCTGCTGGATCCCTGATATTCTGCTGGATCCCCGATATTCTGCTGGATCCCTGATCGGCAGTGACATACGGACGTTGAGCAGACGAGATAAAATTAGTGTTGTGACAAAGTGTTATGCGCGGAGTGAAATTAAGTAGGTATACCCGCAACTTAAATTAAGTATTCTACAGTAAATTTTTGCATTGGGAAACTTTCTTGTTCGTTATTGTGTTTTGATTATTTATAAAGTTATAATATGTGTTTAATGTATGTGAATAATCTTATTATAATAATATAGTGGTTTAAGTGTGAATAAAAATAAGATTTGGCCTGACAGAAATATGTTTACAATAAAAAAATATAGGTAAATAACATGTTTATTACAACTGGAGTCTTTTTATCTTGTACTAGCTGCGCCCCGCGGTTTCACCCGCGTAAGTCTTGATCCCGTGGGAATACCGGGATAAAAAGTAGCCCATATGTTAATCCAGGGCGTCAGCTAACTCCATACAAATTTTTATCAAAATTGGTCTAGCCGTTTGAGCGTGAAGAAGTAACAAACATACACACACTCACACAAACACTCATAAACTTTCGCCTTTATAACATTAGTGTGACGTGATGTGATGATTATAATTATGTGGATAATCCACATATCTATAAGAACTACAAACTATTCAATTATTAAGTATTGCCCTGTTCACAGGTTTGCGATCACGAGTTACGCCAAGTAGTCAGAATTACACGGGCAGAACACGACAGCCAGTTATATTATAATGGACGTGTTCGAAACAGTCAAACCCAGTTTCTTCTGCGACGCAATAAGAAACTACTACTAAATGGTAAATACCTATAGACTCAGGATGGCCTATATCAGAATCTTCCATGTTTCACGTGGGTCAGAAACTCGAACAAAGTCACAAATTGATTCTCCAACGATTTATTTCTCCTTAACTTCACAGATTAACAAAATATAACGCTAACACTCTTTAATTAGGCATAGATAACGATACTAAAGTAAATCAACTTAGAAACTGTTAAAGATGGCGTCGGAAGTAAGCGATTCGTCGAGCGCGTGGTGCGTTGGCGGTTCTCGATTCCGAAGTGAACAAGATGGCCGCCCCGCTCCCACCGGTGTGACGTTCCGCAAGAATGGCAGCTGACAGACAGCTGACATATGTCATGCTGCCATTCTGTTCCGACGTCGTCGACAGCAAACGTCAAATGTCATGTGTCGCGCCGTCATACCTATTAATCCTTACTCGGGGTTTTCCCCCATTGTTGTTTATTTCGTAAATAAGACTTTAGTTAGTCGTGGAGCATCCGGTGTGGACGTACTGTAGATGTATCACTATCCGGGTCAAATATACATATTCAGGCACGTACATATTCATGTTCCCACTACTGGGACACAGCCCTCCTCTCTGTGCACCGTAATCCACCACGCGGGCCCAGTGCGAGTAGGTAGATGTCACATGCCTTCGAATTTTTGGTTTTAGGTCATGTCGGTTTCCTCACGATTTTCAACGAGTTTTCCTTCACCGTTTTGAGAGCTGTGGTAATTAAATAATTTACACAAAGTAAAGCGCCTGTCTGGGTTTGAACCAACGACCTACAAGCATAGAATACTTATTATAATATACACCATACGAATCTTCTCTATAATAAAAATTAACGGCTAAATGTGTTGCTAAGCGGAAAACTCGAGAACGGCTGGACCATTTCGGGAATTTTTCTTTTCAAATATTCATTGTAGTTCGAGGAAGGTTTTTAAGAACTGATTTTTTTTTTAAGTTGTCGCGAAAATTGGAAAATTCGGGACAACTGAAAGCGCATATTCTATGGGAATGTGTATGAATTATTGTTTAGGTACACAATGGGCGGTCTTATTACTAAAAGCAATCTTTTAAAGACAACCTTTGGATGGATTTAAAACTGCACAATGTAGGCACCGGTGAATAACTTAATTTTGTTAATACTAGTATTCATACATATAACTGACCGGCGGAATGCTTCGTTGGTGCAGTGGCCATAAGCGCAACTGATAAACTCAGTGTTGGCTTCGATCCCCGGCTTGGGCAGTGTTGTGAGATTTCCAAACGATGAAAATAAAAACTTTTTACAAAAAAAAACAACCGACTTCCAAAAAAAACACTACAAAGTGAAAAATAACAATAATTTCGCTTTGGTGCTGTTTTTTTGTTTTTTGCCACCCACTTCCGAAATTAACGTTATTTTTCACTTTGTAGTGTTTTTTTGGAAGTCGGTTGTTTTTTTTTGTAAAAAGTTTTTATTTTTCACTTTTTAGTAGGTCAGTTTGTAATTTATCCAATTTACAATAGCCTAATGTCAAATGCTCATCTCCTATTACAAAATATTACTTTTCCCGATACAGGGGCGTTAATTGTTGAGGAGTTCTCCTGGTAACAACCAGGAGAACTGATGGTGACTCCACCATATGCATTTTGACGAGCATAAATTGCTTAGCAACCATATTAAAGTGCCTAATCGAATCGCAACGGTGAAATACTTAGTATTAAGTAGTCCGGTGGCCATCTGTGGTCTTCATCATCGGTTCCACTTCACCAAATGGTGCTTTTCGAGTGCAAATGCACGAGTTCCTATAAAAAATACTCAAATCGCTATAGGTATGCCTATTAAATTTGAGGATTTCCCTCGATTTCCATGGGATTCCCTCATCAGATTTTGATTTGGTGGCAATGGGACCACCTCGGGAGCATACCTTTCCAAACAAAAAAAGAATTTTCAAAATCCGTCCACAATTGACAGAGTAATCTGTGAACATACATATAAAAAAAAAAAAAAAAAAAAACAAACATACAGCCGAACATATAACCTCCTCCTTTTTGGAGGTTCTCAATTCAACGCGTATATAACACCATACGATTGTGAGAACCGTTAGTTTAAAATGTGTGGTATTGCTTCCGTTAGATTATAAACTGTCGAAGAATTGTGAAGTGAATGAAATGGGTGAGGTGTGTGAACTGTGACAAACCCGCGCGAGCCGAGCGAGCGAAGCCAGCGGTGCCGCGACAGCAGCCGGCGAGCGCTGCTTCCAAGTTGGTCGCAGCCAAAAGGCTATTTAATATTAGCGCAAGGTGCGTTACGTCGCAAGCAAGTTTGATACCAGTTCACAATTTTTCGGTTTCCCATGGATAGATTTATAAACTATCGAAAAATAATGCGTTAATGGTTTGTTGCAGTTCCCAATTTTTCTCAGTTTATAATCTAACGGAAATAATACCGATAGATTATAAACTAACGAAGTTCATAATTATTCGGCGACTTTTATATATTTATTTTTTCATTAGAGAAACTTTTGTAACAGATGAAGTTTAGATTCATGCACAATTAATGGCAATCAGTTCGCTCTCTATAACACCTAAAATAAAAACCCTGGCTAAATGTTGTGTAGTTTGTAAGTAGTCCAATAAATAACAACAAATCTATTCAAAAAGTCATTTTATTTATCACAGACAAACACCATTAATATAACATTTATACATAATACATAATTATAACTAAGTACACTATAACACCAGTATAACACCAGTTTAGAGGAAATTATTTTTTACATTTTTATAAAAAATGTTTCAGCTGATAACTATAACTAGGTTTACAACACCGTAAGCATAATTAAGACAGCGGGGTAATTGTGTAGAGATTAATTACGATAATATGGCCCGCCCCTCCAAAATTCAAAACGTTTGAAAGTATTTGTACGCATTTGTGCGTAATGAGACGGCCGTCAAATAAAAACAAATCACGGATTTGCTGGCGACTAGTGGCGTCATTTATCGCTCATTATTATTAGTATGGCGCTGCACTGACGTGCTCTATAAAAACGACACGTGCGTTGTCTTGCGCGATCGGCTAGTTATGATTACTTGACCAACAAATCTGGTAATAAGTGAGATATTACGAGTACTTACAACTACATACAAACTCTTTCGTAAGGATGTGACTACACACATTGAAACAGTAATTTGGAGGGGCGTGCCATGTTATCGTAGTTTATCTCTAACACATTATCAGTAGCAATGCGTTTCATTTTGACAATTCAACAACATTCATTGCGTTATTTACGTTTTTGAGCAGACAAATTTTTCGAACATAATTATGAAGCAATGGATTAGATTTATACTTCAAAATCATTCAGATTGTGATTCAAACTGTGTTACGTAATTTGGGTGCAGATTAGTGGGAAATAGCAAAAGGTTTCATGATTTTAACACTATTCTTTATTTTGATTGACATCTTTTTAATTAATATTATTTCTTTATTTTTAGCTCGTGGCTTAGTAACAGCTGCACGGGTCAATCCAACAGGTTAAGCTACGCTTACCGTGTTTGGTTCGTGGATGGGTGACCATATTTACATACCTCTCTCCTCCGTTGGTACCGGCTGTCATTCGTGGATCTTTGACAGTCGTTAGGGGCCTTCGGAAGCCCAAGAGTCTGACAACCAGTCTTACCAAGGGGTATTCTATTACACAGTTACTGGGTTGTGGAGGTCAGATAGGCAGTCGCTCCATGTAAAATACTGGTGTTCAGCTGCATCCGGTTAGACTGGAAGCCGACCCCAACATAGTTAGGAAAAGGCTAGGCAGATTAATTGATGCAGATTGTTAAGGGGATGCGCTAAGGTAGTCCGGGAAATTAAAATTTTCTTAAGTTTTTTGCAATTTGCAGGTCTATTTCATGAAATAGTCATTCAATAGGATTCTATGAACTTAGAGAGTAGTATTGCTGATTCTAATGGTTATAATTCCGTAAAGCCATATTTGTTACGGCCGCGAATTATATTTAGATCAACATACAACCTGTAACTGACCTGCAAATTGCAAAAAACGTAAGAAAATTTGAATTTTGCGGGCTACTCTGACGCTTTCGCCTTAAATATAATAATATTATTAGTGATGGCCCAAGGGTTATGGTCCCGCCTCTCATGCTCTAGGTTGTGAGTTCTTTCGGAGTTTATCTTGGACATTACTAACATCAGTGAAGGAAAACGTCGTCCCCTGCCCCTGCCCGGAAACCTGGACTTCTTGTTAGTATAAGTCTCAAACCGCCAACCCGTCTTGAGCAAGCATGGTGATTAATGCTCTTATCTTCTCTGTTTGAGAAGAGGCTTTTGCCCTGCAGATGGATAATAATAGGCTGGTATTATATTATTTACTGGGGAGCAGTGGTGGCCCAGTGGTTAACGGCCTCGACTTACGAGAAGTAGGTCGTAGGTTTGAACCCAGACAGGCGCTTTACTTTGTGTAAATTATTTCATCACGCTCTCAAAATGCTGAAGGAAAGCATCGTGAGGAAACCGGCATGTCCTAGAACTAAAAATTCGAAGACATGTGACATCCACCAACCCGCACTGGGCCTGCGTGGTGGATTACGGCCCACTCCCTCTCACAGAAAGAGGAGGCCTGTGTCCCAGCAGCGGGAACATTATAGGCAGATTATGTTTTTGTAATATATTATATGGTTAATTATAATGATAAAGCACCAAGTTGGACACCTTTTAAGAGCGGCAACATATTGCAAAAGCTTTCATAATGATTAAGGACTGATTAAACATTAAAAAAAACTGTTAATTGTAAAACCCTGACGCACAGATTACCAGATAAATCACTCCATACAAAAATTTGAGTACCTAGGTACTGCTATAATAGCCTACACCTTCGAGTCGCTAGACGCTGCGAACAAAAATGTACCTAACCGTACAAGCGTAAAGTGAGTTTTACTTTGTAACTGCGTGCCGCCGCGTAGATATCTGCGTACGTACGCTCCTCGCGGCTGTCGGTAACACACTGAGAAATGGGTCGCGTGCGACCCGGCGGCCGGTAGGTAGTTAGCGTGCGTAAGTACATGGAGTGATTTATCTTGTAATCTGTACCTATGGCTTTTTATTTCTGATACATTTTTTATTTTTAGTTTTTTTATTCTTAAGAAAAACGTTGCCCCACACTAAGAATTTCTCCTGTATCGTGGGTGCGTTTACAAACATTTAAACTCACATACATAAACAGCCAGACCCGGAACAACTACTTATAGGTCATACAAATATTTGTTCCGTGCGGGAATCGAACCCGCGACACACAGCGTAGCAGTCAATCGATTAACCACTGCGCCAACCGTGCCGTATTTCAAAATACTTTGCTTTGAAACTGTTTAAAGACATGACTAAAACGCTACAGAGAAATGATTGAGAGGAGAACTATTATTACTGATCATGTGACTAAACAAAACAGTCCATGCTTGGTGCAAAGTTTATGCTTGTTTTCACTACCACTAAGTGACACCTAAATGAATGACTAAATAAAACCAAGCTGTTGAAATTTCACGCTCGCCTCAGCGCAAAAAATTGAAAATCCAACGGCTCGTTTTTAATCAACCATATAATAATATAGTAAAAAAAAAAAAAAATTGCATGCATGCTCTTGAGTGGTTTGTGTGAGCGTGTGTGTGTGTGTGTGTGTGTGACTGTGCTTGGTGAATGGTATAATTATTAGGAGATACGTAATTAAACTAGTCTAGTCAATAGCGAGCTGTCTGAAGGAGCCGTCGATTCCAAAGAGTTCATCATAGTTGGTGGGTTTGCCAGGCCGGAGAGACTCATCAGCCTTGATGGAGTCCTGCTTCTCGAACCAGTCTCTGTATTCTTCCAATTTCTTTACCCAGGCGGCTGGAAATAAAGTGAAGTGACGTTTGAAATTACAGCTATGGAATTAGGAATGTCAGAATAGGCAGCGATTTTTTTCTTTAAAGGCGTATCGCCACTGCAACGTGTGACGAAAACTCAAGGGACAGCCTATCAGATTGGCGTTGGTGTGGATTGAAGAGCGTTTACCGAATAAAAACGCGCACGAAGGGTTCCGTACCATTATCTATGAAAACGGCAAAAAAATCACGTTTGTTGTATGGGACCCCCCTTAAATATTTGTTTTATTTTAATTTATTTTTTTATTTTTAAAGTGAATATTTATCTAAATATTCTGTGAATATTTCAATCGTCTACCTGTTGCCGTTATCAATATCAAGCAAAAACGAGCAAAAAAATCACGTTTGTTGTATGGGAGCCTCCTTAAATATTTATTTTATTCTGTTTTTTAGTATTTGTTGTTATAGCGGCAACAGAAATACATCATCTGTGAAAATTTCAACTGTCTAACTATCACGGTTCATGAGATACAGCCTGGTGACAGACGGACAGACAGACAGACAGACGGCGGAGCCTTAGTAATAGGGTTCCCGTTTTACCCCTTGGGTACGGAACACTAAAAATAAATCTACGTTCAAAATTGAACTGAACATTATCGTAGGTTCAGTTTGAATGTGACGGCGCAGCAAGTGGCGCCGCTACGTTTTTATACGAAGTTACTGGAATCACCAAAAAGGTTGGATAAGAGTGACACTGGCTGCTGACAGTCACTCTAGCATAACGTCGCATCGTTGGTTGCGTGGCGGCCGACTGCACCAAGAAGCTTACAGATAAAAGTGGAGACGACTGTGGGCGGACTCTTTCTTTCTGTAAACATAGGTAAAGAAAACCCATATCACTGTCTCGTTCTTATGTATGTATTCAGAGTGAGAGAGTCGGCCCACAGTCATCCTCACTTAGGTATTTAGAGTGTTGCCTCCACTTTTATCTCTACCTTTATGGGCTGCACTGACCTCCATATATTTCACACAAATGGAGGTCAGTGGCCGGTTGTCTTCTGATGAGAGTAGATGATGTCAGGGGAGCCGGTATTGTACCGTGTTTATGACGGACTGCTTTATTCCGGCACAATCCTGATGACATTGAAGCTGCTGAACCACTAATACGATGATCACTTCTGGGAAAAGCTATCCTGTACCGTTAAATGTAATGTAAACGTTATTTTATGGGCTGTGGACGAAGTCAGGCGTATGCTCAAATACGAAAACCACAGAAGCCGAGCATATATGCGCACAAATGCTGGTTACAGATGTTGAAATGCGCACAGGGTCTCCGCTATGATTACTAATCATATAATGTGAAAATGGAAACATACAGTTAACCTCATCGAGAGAGGGTCCAGTGCCACCATATTCTGTCGGCAGCAACTCCTTGGGCACGTGCTCGTGAAGAACATTGAAGCTGCTGTGGAAGTGGACCTGTAAGGAAACATCATACTCAGTTACAGTACGTCTTTAATCTTCTTAAGCCTTTACCTTGATGCTTGTGTATTGCCAATATAAATGAAGAATCGAAATTAATGCAAAAATGGCAAAAATGCATTATCCTACTCTAGGTCCCAAAATTTCTCTATACTTTATCAGAACCATCATCATTATCTGCCGGTCGGCTTCCAGTCTAACCGGATGCAGCTGAATACCAGTATTTTACATGGAGCGACTGCCTATCTGACCTCCACAACCCAGTTACTCGGTAACACGATATCCATTGGTAAGACTGGTTGTCAGACTTTTGGGCTTCTGACGACCCGTAACAACTGTCAAAGATATACAAATGACAGCCGGGACCAATGGCTTAACGTGCTTTCCGAGGCACGGAGGAATCTTGGTATGAACAGATGGTCACCCATCCACGGACCAACCGCGGCAAGCGTAGCTTAACCTAATCAATCGACCCGTGCGGCAGTTATTATTTAGCCACAAGCTCCTCATACTTTCTCACAACCATAACATAGAAACAAAAACATAGACTATGAGATTCTTAATATTAATGTAACAAAATATCGATACTTACTCTTTTCCTCATCTTTTCCTTGAGGAAAGGTTTGATAATATTGAAGAGAATATCTATCAGAGGTGTCGAGTTGACTACGTGGACCTCTTTCAACTTAACAGGGTACGCCTCCTGTAATAGAATATAATGGCTTTCATTCGATTTATATTTTAGCATACTAGTATTCTCGTGTTAATATTGGTACTTCGTTTTATATAGATTTGTTAAAGATATACAATATACTAACACAAAAAAAAAACTGCTAACAAAAACTAATATCAACTGTGGTGCCTGAAAGCAACCATATAGCAGCTTCTTAGTTTTGAACAGATTTGCGGAAACCCCTTGGACATAATACATTCTATAATTCTCTAGACTTTGCCCCCAGTTTCAATGAAAAATAATTATGTGGGGAGCTTTTCATGGAGATTCTCCTGTCTGGGGAGAAAGGTGGGTTATATAGGACCCCTATCGACTAAAACTCTATGGTTACTTCCATTACCATGAGTTGGGGACCCGGGAATATACACGTATATTCGCGCGCACCCCCGACTATTATCAGTTCACCATGCAGAGCGGGCCCTATTCCTAATTGTGCCTTTTTCAACCCTCAGATTTTGCCAGAAAGATTACCTGGACACAAATAAAAAACTTCTTCAACGCTGACGGTGATATCTTCCCCAGGTGGCTGGGTGCGACGACGGAAGCGTCTAGAATGAACACGTCTCCCGCCACTCCTTCTATTTCTTCCATCAGTCTGATGTCACCAATCATCATGGTCAGCTTGAACGCGTCGTTTAGCTGGTGCGTGTCGAGGTTCTTGTCGAGGCCTGTGGATTTGAGTTAAGTTTTTAAATGGTGTTCTGGATTTTACTATTATTAATGAGAATACTATTATTAGACAACACGGTCAGCTGTAACGCGGCCATTGAAAGTTCTTCGATACTAAGACGAATGAGATGGTAAGCAGTTATAAGTAAAGAAAGAAAGAAAAATAATTTTATTTGTCACAGAAACACGTGCATACGAAAACATAAACTCGAGTAGGTAAACATTACACAGAACACATCTGATTTATAATCATGAGATCAAATAAACAAATAGTCGGCAGCTGCACATCATGACTTTGACAAGAAGGCTTGCACTCAGCACGATGCTGTGCTATGGGGGACCCACAGCGCAGCGCTGATTTTCAGTGGTCACCCGAAAAATACGTAGGTAACCCAAGTCAGGTTTAATGAGTTGTACATAATAAGTAACAAGAATAAAATAAAACAAACAGTACTTAGAATATAATGCCTAGTAGTTCATAATATAGTGCTTATTTAGGAAGTTTTTAAATCAATTATTCCGTAAAGGCGAAATGTAGTTGCATGGAGCTACAGTAATTCTAATTCTTTGACCGAATCATTTTGATTAGATTTTAATTTTTCTGTTACATAATCTTCACCAGAGGTCATTTGGTGTTTTTTGGCAAAATGTGAGTGTGCTCTGCCTAACCCTTCAGGAAATACAGGCGTAATTATGTGTTATATTTCATGTTGTGTTAACTAACTACAATTTATTCTCCTTATCATAATTAAAAATATTACAATATTTACAATAAACTTTGTACATGGTCGTACTAAACCATAATTTCATTCTATATTTCATTCGTTTACATTCGTATTCGTTCGAGGAGCTCGTGGCTAAGTAAAAACCGGCCAAGTGCGAGTCGGACTCGCACACGAAGGGTTCCGTACCATTATCTATAAAAATGGCAAAAAAAAACACGTTTGTTGTATAAGAGCCCCCTTAAATAGTTTTTATTTTATTTTAATGTAATTATTTATTTTTAAAGTGAATATATAACTAAATGTTCTGTGAATATTTCAAGGGTCTACCTGTTGCCGTTATCAATATCGAGCAAAAAAAACCGTGTTTTTGTATTTTTTGTTATAGCGGCAACAGAAATACATCATCTGTGAAAATTTCAACAGTCTAACTATCAAGGTTCATGAGATACAGCCTGATGACAGACGGACAGACAGACAGGCAGACAGACAAACGGCGGAGCCTTAATAATAGGGTTCCCGTTTTACCCTTTGGGTACGGAACCCTAAAAAGAGCTGTATAGGTTGATCCATCAGGTTAAGCTACGCTTACTAGGGTTGCTCCGTGGATAGGGGACCATCTATATATACCGAGACTCCTCCGTGCCTCGAAAAGCACGCTAAGCCGTTGATCCCGGCTGTCATTCGTGAATGACAGTCGTTACGGGTCGTCAGAAGCTCGAAAGTCTGACAACTAGTCTTACCAAGTGGTATCGTATTACCTAGTAACTGGGTTGTGGAAGTCAGATAGGCAGTCGCTCCATGTAAACTACCGGTATTCAGCTGCACCCGGTTAGACTGGAAGCCGGCCTCAACATAGTTTGGAAAAGGCTAGGCAGATTGATTGACTTCATTCGTTTACATTACAAAAGAAATCATTTGTAAATAAAACTAGTTCATCATATTTGTTCATATAGGATTTCCTATAATTGTTGCATTGCTCAAAACGCCGGGAAATATAAAAAGTGTACTATATCGCGAATATACTAAGTTTCACTAATTCAACCGGTATTAATGACTGATTGACTGCTAATTACTGTTGTCATGCGATCGTTAAAAAGTGTTGCATTGTTAAGGAAAATAATTACAAAGATGATTCATTAGGAAGGGAAATTCTTCAAGATTTTTTTCTATTCCTCTCGTCAATTTCTGTCTTCTAAATCTACTATCAAAACTTGAAGACATATTTAAATTATTTTATTTTAGCTTGCTTGCTTGCTAATTACGGTTTCTACAGCTTAATTGTAGTGGTTACTGCACTACTAGACAACATCAAACTGGTTCCTATTATTATTGTATAATTTGTTATTTTTGTGACAATGATTTTACATCCTGTGATTACCTAAACTCGCACTGACTTATTATTTTATTAAATTTAGGAAAACATATACTTTTACGATGTTTGTAAATATGTGACAACATGTATCTATCTCATAATTAAGTTATTTTTATTCCTTA
Organism: Tiliacea citrago; assembly: GCA_963921375.1. Lineage (NCBI taxonomy): Eukaryota > Metazoa > Arthropoda > Insecta > Lepidoptera > Noctuidae > Tiliacea > Tiliacea citrago. Next base: position 8,479,549 of record OY992800.1, read on the forward strand.
GTTTTTAATTCTTTTTACCTATTATGGTATAGTAATTGTATTCTTCACATATAATCATATAATTAATGTACTCAAACAAAATATTGCAAAACATTTTTAAAAGAGTGGAGTTTCTTGCCTATTCTTCTCCATACGAAACTACCTTTTGGAAGGGGCAACTAGAATCAATTCTATTTTTTTGTAAATTTTGACGTTCAATAGGGTCTTATGTGCCTATTTGAAATAAATAATTTGACTTTGACTGGGGCGAGCGAGGTCATTACCTTTGTACTGAAAGTACTGCGTGAATTTTTGCAATGATTCTACAAAGTATTGTATCTCTGTGTTTGGTACTTATATAACAACATACTTTACCTCTGCAAATTGTGACTCTTCTTCCGGATGGAGTCAACCCGGGCATAACCGGTGCTTGTCTGTAAACTCGAAATTAATTTATTAGCTGTTCATTTTATCATTGCTATTTAGCTACGTTTTCTGAAAAAACCATTTTAGATGTGTGTCTAATAAATAATAACACATTGAATTTCGTGTGGTGCCGGACGTAAAGAATAGCACCTTCAATGGGAAGGTACCTTCCCGTGGGTGTCGTAAAAGTGTAGTACTAAGAACATGGTCTGACCAAGAATATGTCTGGACTTTAAAAGAGACTGTGACCTCTGAGTTTGTATCGGCCTTTCTTCTCAGAGTAGTCAGATACGAAACGCCGACCTCATCTAGTTTAAAAAAAAATATGATTGACGTGTAAAAGTGTTTGTACAAACCTACTTACAGAAATAAATAATTTATCATTTAAGGGACTTACTAGAGAATGGGCAGCATCGTTTTCTATGTAGTATACCATACTGCGATCGCCAACCTGCCTGCCAAGCGTGGCGATTATGGCAACACCCCCCCTTATTGGGGGGAGGCCTATGTCTAGCAGTGGACGTCTTTCGGCTGAACTGATGACATTGAATTCTAAATTCTCTTACATATTACGTAAATGAGACATCCATTGCTTCCTTTTTTGCTGGCTCATCTAGCTTTGACTCCTTTTAATACTTCATAAATAATGACTAAACGAAACTGAACCTTACGCTCTAGATATAAGGTCTATCAGTTCGGGCCTCGTGATATCCCTGTTCGTAAAGAACTCGGGGCAGGCTGCCCTCATCGTGAAGTACATGTCCAACTTCCTCTTGCACTTCTCTAGGGAGAAGTTGCATCCTCGCAGGAAGGTCAACAAGCAGCTGTCCTCTGGGGGACATAAATTAATAATTAGTGATTTCCTCAGATTAGTTCCTTATTAATTGTTTTGGTTCACTACATCATGAGTAGGTACTGGGTAGTGAACGCACATGACATGATTCTGAAGCGAACTCATTAGCCATGGTATGGATGCCTTCAACACAAATATTATGATCTTGTCAGCATAGCTAAAAACGACGGCACTCTACATAGTCCATTGGTAATACATAAATCTTTGGTTAGTAATTTAGAGTTTGTGTCCCACATTATGTAGAAACTTTTTAATTTAATAGAAGTCCTTATTGAAACAGTGTCATCAATCTGTAGCATCTATAAAAAGATACCACTTTTGTTTGGTTTAAGCCTTTAATCTCTTTTAGCTTCAGATCCCCATCATCTTTAAAAAGGTCTACCACCAAACTCACCCCATTCATTGGGCAGATGCGGCTGCTTCCTCAGCCAGTCCTTGATGGCTGCCAAGTCTCGGTCCCGTGTGTTTACGTTCTCGTTCAGCTCCACCCTGATCCTCTCCCAAAGCTCGCCTTTGGGCTGCACCAGCATAGCGGAAGCTGACGCCATCTTGATTTCTGGAAATATTAGTCAGACATGAGGTTGCGTTGACGAATTTTTGAGTATCTCTCGGGTCGAAATGTCTTATTTAAAAACAGATAACTGGAAATCTCTGTTTCTATGAAAAATTTAGAATCGGACTAATTTGGCTGTAACACTATTTTTCAAAAATGTTCTTAACTAATTTTTGAGACCTTTGTATTCTGCTTATGCATATGAAGTTTCATTAAAATCGGTTCAGTCATTTCGAAAAACAAGGGCTAGAAAGTTTGTATGAAATGCCGTACGTCGTAAACACTCTTAATATTCCCACTGTTGGGACACAGGCCTCCTCTCTGTGAAAGGAAGCGGGCCGTAATCTACCACGCGGGCCCAGCGCGTGTTGGTAGATGTCAAATGTCTCCGAATGTTTGATTCTAGGACATGCCGGTTTCCTCACGACGTTTTCCTTCACCGTTTTGATAGCAGTGGTGGTGAAATTAAATACACAAGTAATGTGCCTGGCTGGGTTCGAACCCACGAACTATAACTCGTAAGTCGGGCCCGATACCACTGGGCCACCGCAGCTCCTCACACAAAAAATATTTGGAGAAAAATGTGAGCATCATTATCATCATTCTCCTGCCCACACCCCAATTTATCGTATAGCTATCCACATTCATATCCAAAACTTTCATGACGACATTTATTAACTGAACTATATAGCAGGTCTTATGTTATTTTTTTTTAATTACCATTATTTTCACCGTAAAAAGAAATAAACTAAACTATCAGTGCAGTCTTCTGATCGCCAGCAGTAGGTGCGAGCGAGCGTAATGAATCGAGCAATCATGTCAAGCATAATCAGCCTATATCGTTCCCACTGCTGGGACACAGGCCTCCTCTCTTCGAGAGGGAGTGGGCTGTAATCCACCACGCGGGCCCAGTGCGGGTTAGTAGATGTCACATGTCTTCGATTTCTTTCCGTGGGTGTCGTAAAAGGCGACTAAGGAAGTTACTAGAGAATGGGCAGCAACATTCTCTATGCATTTTAACACCATACTGCGATCGCCAACCCGCCTGCCAAGCGTGGCGATTATGGCAATACCCCCCCTTGGGGGAGGACTATGTCCAGCAGTGGACATCTTTCGGCTGAAATGATGATGAATGAGATGTAGGCACTGGGGGCCTAGCATAAACTCTTATAGCTAGTCAATTTTAGACGAAAAATAACAAGTGCTACCTAGTTTGTACGATGGGCGCGTCAAGTTGCACGCGAGCCAGCGATCATGTTACCTAAACCGGTGTGTAACTACGTCACAGCATTTCAGCAGGCTGTCCGGCAAGTTACCCTTATCACCAAGTATTTTTTGACATTTAAACATACAACAATTCAAACATACAAGAATAGCTGCACTGACTGGATAGGTCCACTCAAATCTGTGTGGTTCTTTCGTCAAAAGACCATGTCAGACACCAATCTACATGGTTCTCAATTGATCTGACCAAGATTATATCCGTATTTTATATACACATTGACATTGATTAATTTTACATATACAATGACATGAATATTTACTTTGTTAAGTATTATATGTCTTCACATGATCTGACCAAGATTATGTCTGGACTTTAAAAAGGGACTGTGACCTCTGAGTTTGTTTCGGCCTTTCTTCTCAGAGTAGTCGGATACGAAACGCCGACCTCATCTAGTTTTTTTTAAATATGATTGACGTGTAAAAGTGTTTGTACAAACCTACTTACAGAAATAAATCATTTATCATTTATTTATCATTATCATTTATCATTTGCACAATTGAACTGCCCTGCCATCATAATTTGCAGCCTTGTGAAACTAACTTTTATTGACCTGTGATCATATAACCTGTCAGGTTAACATGCTTAGTTGAACTGCTCTAAACTTGGCAAATATTTTAAGTTTACAGTTGGCCCCCTCTGTATCTATCTCCATAATAATTTAATTTATTTTTAATATAATAATATAATTTATTTCTGACTACACTAGCTGACCCGTACCCACTTCGTTCGGGGGAAAGTCTTTTCATTTTTCGGATTAATATAATTATAGCCTATGACACTCACAAATAACGTGGCTTTCTATGGGTAAAATAATTTTCAAAATCGGTTCAGCAGATCCAGAGATTACTCCCACAACCTCACAAACTGTACCTCTATAAAATATTAGTATAGATTAAGATCTTAATATTAATAAACAGCTTCACATAAACTACCGTTGCCGGTGTAGAAATATTAAAATTGAAATACCATTAATATAATTATAAATTAGTTTGAAATGAAAATAGATAACTTTTTAATACAATGTCAAGTTTTATAAGTACATTTGTTGTTATTATTTATGCATGAAATATCAAAATGAAAACATCTATACAAACTAGGCAATACACCAACTACAATCAAACATCACAACAAATCATAACATCACTACAAGGCAAAACATCACTACAAATCTACTCACTCTACACACCTGCACGCAGTCAAATTAATTTTGTTGTTTGCAAGTTTGCTTTACTTTTATTAAATTTTTATGCTATTATTTTTATTTTATTGTTTTTTTTTCTCACATTATTTATTCTGGCTTGTAGTATAGTAGCCGGCACGTAACTTGGCAAGGTTTTGGCGTATCGGGAGTAAGTTCACGCATGTACAATTAGTGCAACAAAAAATATCACTTTTTTTGCTTGTCATTATCTATCTATGTCATTTGTCATTATCTATCATTATATGTCTATGGCTATTGTCACAGTTTATTTTTAAACGTGTCTGTTTAGAAGAAAGTTAAAGAATGGAGAGAAACATCTAGAGGAATGAACTTTTTAAAATCTAAAGATGTTATTAATTGTAGCAACAATACGCGTACATATAAAATATTTAATTGCATAGTTTGATATTGAGATAGACTCATGATAGCACAAGATTAAACCTTAGTGGTTTTTTGGTTGCTATTTGTGTTCCTTTGTATAAATGATAATAAATGAAAAAAAAAAAAAACTAGCGATTCTTGCCAAGTTACGTGACTATACGAATGTGGCGTTGTAACTTGTATCACAAGCTTTGCTTGCTATTCCTTTTTTAAGCACCAGTTTTTCACAATTAAAAACTTATCAAGCCCTATCACTACAAATTTGTGAATAGAAAATAAATAATATAATTTATTATTATTAAATTATAAAAAAATATAGGAAGAATTATTATAATATTTTTAAATAACATTGTCCGTGACAGGCCCCCCACAATTTGTTTAACGATTTTGTTTAATGTTTATTCACATATAAATGTACATTTTTTATCAAATATAGTGCTTAATCTAAACTTACAGTACACAAAAGTATTAGCATTTGAGGCCGAACTAGGCATAGCCTGTATTTCAGCACTCAACGCCGATCCCCCTGAGTTACAAATTAAGTATCTTTATAAAGACAGTGCAATGATACCATGTATGAATGTACGTATCTTACACAAAATATAGAAATAAAATATAGAAGAAAAAAAAAAAGAAAAGTTTTTTTTTTTTACAATATTTAAAAATATAATATCTAGGTGTGTATCCAGTCCTCTCTTTGTCTGTGATGCAGGTGTGCGTGAATGAGTGTAAGAGGGTGTGTAATATTGCGGAGCATGAACTTTTGTTATTTTTTTGATAGGTAACCTAGTTTAATTTTAATAGTTCAATTATTACCATTTAGGTCATTTTATTCAGGTATCTCAAGCAGTTTTTCTGTCTTCTCATAAGTGAGTTTCTGTAGGTACTCGCTTACTGTAGTTTTGCAAGATTTTTTCGTCATCGGGTATATGTTAAGTTTACAATGTAATCCCTCTGCTTAATAATTTAATACTGAACTACCGTATCTATCATATTGTTGCCGAAAGTATACGTTATCATATCACTTATCAACAATATTTGAATAAGTATTGCTGTATTATCTAAGCCGATAAAGATAATGGGAATGCTGTGTCAGTTTCAAAATGACTGGCGGCGATAACTATATAATAAAGGTAATAGGTAGCTGCTGTTGTGATATTTTGGGCCCTTTTGAGGGTTCCGTACCCACAGGGTAAAAGTTAAATTAAATTAAAATTCATTTATTACAGACAACAGGGATCCATATTATGTTAGTAGGTATTACAAAAAAAACAACTTATATTTTTGTGTTAGTAGCAGGTAGGTATAAAATAAAATACAACAATCACTCCACGCAGAAGACGACCAGATAAGAAAACATGTTTCCTATCTGAGCAACCTCCGCATAAATTGCCGAATATTTGTTTGAATTTTTGAGTATAGGTCTCCGCCATAGCTCTCAGGTTATAGTTGCGACTACCTCGCACTCTGCTCAGCAGCGACGCGGTATTTTTACGAATAAAAAACGGGAACCCTATTACTAAGGCTCCGCCGTCTGTCTGTCTGTCTGTCCGTCTGTCACCAGGCTGTATCTCATGAACCGTGATAGTTAGACAGTTGAATTTTTCACAGATGATGTAAATATTGAATAACATAAATATTTAAGGGTCTCCCATACAACAAACGTGATTTTTTTGCCGTTTTTATAGATAATGGTACGGAACCCTTCGTGCGCGACTCTAGACTCGCACTTGGCTGGTTTTTTATGCTTCAGCTGCTGGGTAATATATGTTGAGTACGTAACCGGTGTCGAAGTGGATAGGTATTTTTTGCCTAGGACGCACCGTTTTCGAAATATTTGAATTTGTATATTAATAAAAAAAATATTAGATATTTGAAGAAAAAAAAAAATTTTTTTTCGTAGATTTTTTACATCATGTCATGGTTTTCGGTCGGAATATCAAATTAGGTACCTTCACATACAAACCTTTAATTCAGCAGGGATTCCATTCCGCCGTCGCTGTCTTTGGAGAAAGGGAATGAGCTCGTCAATTAGCTTCCTTGCTTGCTCTACGTCCACTTTATCAATTTCACTACGTAAGTCGCACACACACACGGACACATTATTTCAAATTTAAAAAATATACAAATTGAACCCAATCAACAATAGGGAAAATAGGTGTCGTTGTTCGATGGCTTCACAATGGCGGTTCGATGGCCAAAACACTATTCAAACACGATAGAAACAACTGTCAAATACACTTAAAATATTTACAGACTACCGTAAGCTTGGCATCACGATGCCATTGTATCATTATAGTGGACCAGACTACCAATTATTGTTGCCAAATTTGCAAAAGTGGCAAAAGAATGTCTGTAGTGTGTCGATAGAGTGTCAATGGCGTGTTGCTTAACTCAAAGTTACAGAATTGGGGCCCGGGAATGCGTGGACAATTTCTACTTTATGGATCAAATTCGCAAAACACATATTTGTTAGTATATGAAACTGATAGGTGCCAAGGGCGGCCGGACTGTACTCAATAAAAAACGCATTTAGGTAGGTATTTTCGCAAAGTCGAAAGTCGTCGCAAGTCGTCTCTTTGTTTACCAAAAAGGCAAAGTGTATGTACAATCATCTGCCTAGCCTTTTCCCAACTATGTTGGGGTCGGCTTTCAGTCTAACCGGATGCAGCTGAATACCAGTATTTTACATGGAGCGACTGCCTATCTGACCTCCACGACCCAGTTACTGAGTAACACGATATCCCTTGGTAAGACTGGTTGTCAGACTTGGGCTTCTGACGACCCGTAACAACTGTCAAAGATCTACAAATGACAGCCGTGACCAACGGCTTAACGTGCTTTCCGAGGCACGGAGAAATCTTGGTATAAACAGATGGTCACCCATCCACGTACCAACCGCGGCAAGCGTAGCCTAACCTGATCGATCGACCCGTTCGGGAGTTATTATTTAGCCACTAGCTAATATATCTATATAGGTACAAAGTGAATGAAAATACACATTACCTACAAATTTGTATATAAAATGTGGGAAGTCCAACCAAAAGGGGTCCTGTAGGGGTATTGGGTTAAGACTAGATTCGGTATTTAGAATATTCAATTGCTAATACATAACATAAACATAATCAGCCTATAATGTTCCCACTGCTGGGACTCAGGCCTCCTCTCGGTGAGAGAGAGTGGGCTGTAATCCACCACGCGTGCCCAGTGCGGATTGGTGGATGATGTCACATGTCTTCGATTTTTTGGTTCTAGGACATGCCGTTTGCCTCACGATGTTTTCCTTCACCGATTTGAGAGCAGTGGTGTTGAAATTATTTACACAAAGTAAAGCGCCTGCCTGGATTCGAACCCACGACCTACAACTCGTAAGTCGGGGCCTTTACCACTGGGCCACCACTGCTCTCAATTGCTAATAAGGATTAAAAAATATTCAAAAAAACATTTTTATTTATCAGACATTTCAAGTTGAAACTCTAAAAAACTTGATTTGAGAAAAACTATATGGACTCGTAGAGAATTGAGCATTAATTAAAATTGCGTAATGCAATTTTTTAACCCAACTTTACAAAACTGCGTATCTCGGTAGTTTGTGGTAGCGGAAAAAATATATGTTACTCTTGAACATATTTCTCAGAACTTAGTTGTCACAAAAACACGTTTAGAAAAAAAAATCTCTTGTAAAAAGCTTTTTTATCTGATATGTATTCACATTTTTCTCCACAAAAGTCTAGACTAGAGTTCTCGACTACTTGTTTGACAACAAAAATATGCAAACAAGCGCAAAATGACGTAAATAAGTACTTCACCTATTAGGCAATTAGCATAGTCTGCATTAGTATTATGAAAATTTAACCTATTAAATTGACATTGAACTTATGTTGGTAAACATTGAACTTAGGTTACAGTATTTTTATTTTACGCATAGTCCGTATTAGACTTTAATCGCTGACAGCGCTCACATCAATAATTTGCGTACCGAATTAGTTATTACGATTATGACAGCCGACAACTGTCAACAATTCTGAACGCTCGTGACCGCGCTCACGGTTGGATTACAGTATTTCTTTGTTTAAACACCACACGCACACATTTGTACACTTCTTCTTCTTTGGTTAGATGGCGACGGTAGCCAGAAGCACAATTTCGCAAATGCCACGCTATTATAAATAAGATAAGACTCAAAACAAAACAACGCAACTGTCATTTTTGACAGCGCTCACGGTGATATTCATTTAGGGCATGGTCGGCGTTATCGCAAGATGGCGCATGTCATGACGTCATCTATGACGTTTCACGAGACAACGTTTTCGCGCTCACGCTAATAGGGAACGGATTTTAGCGCGCTCAAATCGATTACAGTCTATCTCGGAACGCACCGTAAGTGTACAAAGGCTCTGTGAATGTGTGCGTGAAGACGAGTAGCGTCAGCACATAACACACACACACACTCCCGACTTCGCCGTTGTCTCGGACGGTACCGAGAGCTCCTGCGTTTTATAATTATGGATGCCGTCTATTTGAGAGATTATTAATAAATGAATAAGCCATAGACACATTATAATATGCTGGCATAATATTTTGATTTAAATTCAGTCAATGTTATATAATTTCCCGTCTTTGTGTTCCCGTTTTTAGGGTTCCGTACCTCAAAAGGAAAAACGGAACCCATATAGGATCACTTCGTTGTCCGTCTGTCTATCTGTCTGTCTGTGAAGACCCTATTTCTCAGGAACGCGTGTAGGTATCAAATTAATATCAAATACGTAGGTCTATGGTCCCTTGGAGCGCTATAAAATGAAGCTTCTAAATGAACGCAATAAAAAAATACGGTGATTTATGCGATATATTTTGATACTTGCAAATAAATCAAAACCTATAGGATACTTGCCGTTGACCTAGAATCATGAAATTTGGCAGGAAGCAAGGTCTCACAGCACAAGTAAAGGAAAATGTCCAAAAAAGGTTAATTTGTAGTTTTATCACAAAAAAATATGCGATTACAAACTTACATTTGCCGTTGGAAAATGGACTGTAGCGTATATCAATGTATGGGAGAACATGTTTTTCAACTACAACGTTAAGTTTGTTTTTGGGATTAATTCATCCCAACTACGGAACCCTTCATTGTGCATGGTCCGACACGCAGTTGGCCGGTTTTTATTTTAAGTTTTCCGATACTACGAGTACCCTAGGCTGTTGTATTTGCTCATAACTAGACTTTTTAGGCGTATTGTGTTTTTTTTTTTTTATTGTAAACTTTCTTCGATTGTAGTTTTTAGGGTTCTGTACCCGGGTGCTAAACGGAACCCTATTACTAAGCCGCCGCTGTCCGTCCGTCTGTCTGTCTGTCAGCGGGCTGTTTAACATGACCCATAATAGGTAGATAGTTTCCTCGATCTTAATACGGTAATACAGAACCCTTCGTGTACGAGTCCGACTCGCATTTGTCCGTTTTTTAAAGGAAACAACACAGTTGGAAACAAAAACACAGTAAAACTTTTTATCTTTGTATCGGGGTAAATGACACTCAAACAAAATAAGGAAAATATCATTCCGGTAAAATAAAAATTCGTTCTAAAAATATTGTCCCAAATTACTACATTTATAATAATTACCTACCAACCATTAATTTAAGGTCAACAAAAAATTTAATAAAACTTGAAAAGGTTATATTATTAAATAATTCGGAAATGTAAATAATTTCGATTTCAACTTACGACTGTTAACATTGAAATTTCAACTTTATTTCCATAATATTAAGTTATATTTTTATTCGTCGCCTAAAAATACCTTGCCATTAGGTATGATGTTATGTTATGTTTTTTTGATGTCTAACATCTTTCCTCTCGCTCCCTGTGGGTGTTATTCCGTGAAAAGGGACGGAAAGGTGTAACAGGAAGTCACATCATGGCATAAGTAAGTACTTTTTATTACCATGGAATTAGTAAGTACTTTATGGATTTTTTAAAATTTTTAGCATGGAATTAGTGTAGGTACTCATGGAATTAGTAAGTACCATATAGAATGTTAGTAGAGGCGGTCGAATTGCGACCAGTGGGCGTCCACTAGTAATTTAGCTTTTTTATCAGATGATTATACATCATATGCGACATAGGCTCGCTCGTTTTTAAGGTTCCGTACCACAAAAGGAAAAAAGGAACCCTTGTAGGATCACTCCGTTGTCCATCTGTCTGTCTGTCTGTCTATCTGTCAGTCTGTCAAGACCCTTTTTCTCAGGAACTCGTGGAGGTATCCAGTTAAAATTAATATTGAATACGTAGATCTACGATCCCTTAGAGCTCTAAAAATATTAAATTTCTAAGTCAACGCAATAAAAAAATACGGTGAATTATGTGACATATTTTGATACTCGCCAATATATCAAAACCTACGGGTTACTTCCCGTGGACCAGGGCCACAAGTCTGCTATTACAATAGTGTCAGAATGGTCGATCATTGATTTCATAATTGTTGATTTTGACAAGTTTGGTAATCTACTATTATAATGGCGTCATTATGACTTTCTAATGGTCGGCAACTGACACTACATTGAAAGAAATTGCAAAGAAAATGATCGACCATTATGAATTTACCAGATTACGAACTTTTAGCAAAATGACAATGGCATGACAATGGGATCGTGTTGGAATGACTGAATTTATAAAAATAGCAGACTTGGGCCCCTGGAATCATGAAATTTGGTAAGAAGCAAGGTATCATAGCACAAGTAAAGAAAAAATTGATAATTTGTAGTTTTATTTCCAGTTGGGAAATTGACCGTGGCGTAACTATATCGATCTACCGGAGAACGGGTTTATCAACTACAATGTTAAGTTTGTTTTTGGGATAAATTCATCCCAACTACGGAACCCGGACCGGGTGGTGCCAGACGTAAAGAATAGCACCATCCTATTTCCATGGGTGTCGTAAAAGGCGACTAAGGGACTTACTAGAGAATGGGCAGCAGCGTTCTCTATGCATTTTAACACCATACTGCGATCGCCAACCCGCCTGCTAAACGTGGCGATTATGGCAAACACTCCCTTTGGGGGAGGCCTATGTCCAGCAGTGGACGTCTTTTGGCTGAAATGATGATGATGACGATGACGGAACCCTTCCATTGCCAACTCGTAGTCACATCAGATTATCACACCAGTATGACAAACAGGATTTTTTTTCTCGTTGGTCACACCACTGATTTTTCCATCATTGTGCGTGGTCCGATACGCACTTGGCCGGTTTTTTTTTTACCGACAAAGTTGCTGTGCTTGTTTATTTAGAGTGGTAGCTATAGTACACCCTCATTTCGCCAATTATGTTTAAGTCCGATATAGTAGGAGGCCGGCCTGTTGACATCAACCCTCCACAAATCCAGACCCCGCACAGCCGGCTGCTACTGAGAAATTCGAGATGAAAAAACCCAATAACACTTTGCCCGAGCCGGGAACCGAACCCCTAGACCAACGAAGCAGAAAAAAAATGTCGATTTTCATAGTGATTCCGCTAGTTCCACTTTCAGCCAGTGTTGTTGCAATATACCTATCTGTTCCGATTTCAAAATTCACCTATTGAATACTGATCATTCACAAAATGGGTTACAAAGTTACAATACAAAGAACTCTTTTCTACATGGCAGTCTATTGACTCCAATTCTTAGTACTTATCTGTGTACGGTCACGAGCACTAATTTATACAGCGTTCCGCTTTAATGGCGACATTAATTTAATACACCTATATACGGTTTCGGGTTTTCTTTTTATGAAGATATTTTAGTTTCATTAAACTTTACTATTTATTGATTTATTAACAATTTTCTAAAATAGCATTTTGGAGCAACCTGTACTTAAAGAACTGCAGAGGTCATTTTCCGGGGTCACGGATCATAACATCGCGTAAATGAAATTAAAACGAATAATGTGCAAACAGTAAGTGAATTGAAGGACAGAGAGAGCTTTTAATATTTAGTTTGTTTAATTTTTTTTTTTTTTAATTTATATTTTTTTTATCTTATTATATTTTTTATGATTACCTACTGGCACTTGTAGCGGCACGTTGTATACTTAGCAACTTTTAAAAGTGAATCCCTCCAACTACATATTATTATATTGATTATAATTTTATTTTACTACGAACATAGTATTTTGGAACCCAAACTATTGATTATTATTGATATTATTGAAATAGATCTTTTCTCAAAGTTGCAATCGTTATTCAACGAGAAAATCGGAAGTATTCCCGTTTGAGCACCTGTATTAAGCACCAAAGGTATTCTCAAATGGGAAATCCTTTGGTGCTCAATGCAGGTGCTCAAAAAATAGGTGCCCAAACGGGAATACTTCGAAAATGAGTTTTGAATTTTGCTAAATGTTTACTTAATAGTGCACATGACTGTACAGGTGATCAATATACTTCACAGTTTCACAAGAACTTGCTCAAGTGAGCGGAACTAGTATTTAAGTTGCGACACGAAATACTCGAATTAAAACAGGTTGCCATAACTAGCAGGTTGGTCTATAAAATATTTTTTTAATATCCGTGGTAATGTCGCAAGCGTTAGGTAAATTCCTTGTAGTAAATGTGTAGGTAGGTTCTGCAATTTTGGTGCCTTACGAACTGATACGAAGCAGGAGTTTGGCCGAATAAAATACTTGAATACTTTTAACACAACGGCAAAGATATAAATATGTCTACTTGTCTAGATTGACAGTGAAGCTGTGAACTCGTCGAAAAAGCGTCCAACTGTTGGCCGAAAAATTCACGCACACTATAATAACACAATGACAGCATAATGACGTGACGCAAGTGTAAGACGTAGCTGTCACGAACACAAGCCTATCAAAGTTGGCCTGATTGTTTTATTTTAGTTCCTTTGCAGCGTGACACCATATACAAAATATCCCAGAATTAATGCACAACCTCTCAAGGGGCCATTGTACTCATCATTATGAACAACTTTTACTATGGGACCAAACCTGAAATCGCCGAAAAAAAATCAGCTGTTTGGAAGTTTCTTGATTTCCAAAGTTTCCTTATTTGACTTTGAGTCTTTGAGCGGCATCAAGTCACATTTTTGACTGTGACTTGTGTCTTTGACTGTCGTACTGCTGATATATAACTGATTCATATAATATCTAAAAACCCTATCAAAATGCGTCATGCTAGGTATAACTATACTTATCTTATTCACGGACCGTACAACCCCGTTAAGGGTTAAGCCTTTCGAAAGGGTAACCCATTCAATGGGTTACCTTTATCATGATGTAACCCATTGAATGGGTTTTATAGTAAAAACCCAGTGAAAGGGTTACATGATAACCCATTGAATGGGTTTTATAGTAAAAACCCAGTGAAAGGGTTACATGATAACCCATTGAATGGGTTTTATAGTAGTTAGTTTTTAGTTTTAGGTAGTTAAAGGGTTACATGATAACCCATTCAAAGGGTTTTATACCTACTTGAAACCCAGTGACATGAAAAAATCATAATATTATGTAATTTCGATATCCGTCTAGCACGCGTAGCATGACCAATTCTATCTCTGTTCTACCAAGAATAGGCAAAGTTTTTGATGTGAAACATTCAACAGCCACACGTAAAACCGAGTGCTGGCGGGGCGACGCATGCCACGTGGCGACGCATCGCTACTATATACAGTCATCTGTAGTAAGTTTTTTGATGTGAAACATTCAATAGCCGCACGTTAAACCGAGTGCTGGCGGGGCGACGAATGCCACGTGGCGACGCATCGCTACTATATACAGTCATCTGTAGTAAGTTTTTTGGTTACCATTTTAGAAAAACCCTATCAAAAACCCTTTCAATGGAAAGGGTTTTCGATAGGGTTTATCAAAGCAGTTAATCAAAAACCCATACGGTGTGGGTAATTTTGAATTTATTTGAAAACCCTTTCAATGGGTAACCAAAATGGTCCCTGATCTTATTATCTATAAGATTTCGTGATTGATTAATAGATATTAAATCATTGTACATATTGCATGTTTCGTTGCACTTGATGTTGATAAAACAGACGAATAATTATAATTAGATAGGACAATGGCATGTCACATTATTTATGTTGGTATGGATTAGATTAACAGTCAAATGATACTTAATTTAAGTATGTTTTTATTGTAGTAAAATTGTTTTGATTCTGAAAATCATTCATGTTTAATGTAATTCTGATCATTTGGTTACAAGCGTGATAGCTGAGCGTCCACGGTTCGATTCCTGGGTCGGTAGAGTTTTTGAACTTATAATAATTATGACGGGACTTATAGTCAGGGCCGTCTTTAATCTATTGGAGGCCCTGGGCATATTAGGATATGGAGAATGCAAGAGGCAAGAGTGACCACGTAATGTTTAGCACCCCGCCTCGGATAGGTTAGGGTTTCTGACCGTTCATACAGAAGTTTTGTCGACTTAAGCGAAAACGTTTTAGTTTCAGCTGCATCCGGTTAGACTAGAAGCCGACCCCAAAAGGCTAGGCAGATGATGATGATGCAGAAACGTTTGGGAACTAAGAAAACGTAGGCTGTACCTATGAGCGAGCGAAGTGATCTCGAAAAGTTTAGCACCCCGTCTGAGATTTACTTAGTGTTTTTTTGCCAGCCTCTAGCTACAACGCTGGCCGGAACTAGGAGTCGCGGGGCTCTGGACACGTACCAGAAATGGCCAGCACTGGCCTACTTCCAACCTTGGAAAGCGTTCATTAATAAATTAATCGGCCGAGAATAGTCCCTTGCGGCATTCCCGGTAATATTTAAGGACACACTTTTGGTTCAGGAATCTTACGTCAGAGATAAGTTCGCAAGTTCTCTGATTACAAATGGACTACTGATTCATGCTTGACTGGAATTGTCATAATATTGTGAATACACAATGCCAAAGACGGCCCTGCTTGTAATACAATTAAACAGGGGCCCAAGTCTGCTATTTTTATAAATTCAGTCATCCAACACGATCCCACTATCATGCCATTGTCATTTTGCTAAAAGTTCGTAATCTGGTAAATTCATAATGGTCGATCATTGGTCGGTCAATGTTCTCGTAATATAATTGTGTTATTATAATAGCATTGTCGTATTGCCATTACTATAATACCCATTAGTAGAATTGTCATTATGTACGAGACTACCAATATATGCAATATCTTTCAATGTAGTGTCAGTGGCCGACCATTGGAAAGTCATAATGACGCCATTATAATAGTAGATTACCAAACTTGTCAAAATCAACAATTATGAAATCAATGATCGACCATTCTGACACTATTGTAATAGCAGACTCGAGGCCCTGGACGAAAGCTAGATGGAACGAAGAAAGTGATCTTACAAAGGTTCCGGTTTCATTTTAAGGTCAGAACCCTAAAAAGCAGCTAGGACCGATTGGATGCTTAAGGGGGATGCGCTAAGGTAGCCCGCGAAATTCAAATTTTATTACGTTTTTTGCAATTTGCAGGCCAGTAACAGGTTGTATGTTGATCTAAATATGATACGCGGCCATAACAAATTTGGCTTTACAGAGTTATAATCATTAGAATCAAAAAAACATCATCATCAGTTCAAAAAATCCTTGTTGAACTGATTAACCAATTTCTGAATTAATTATTCAGTAGGATTTTTTGAACTTAGAGAGTTGTAGTGCTGATTCTATTGATTATAATTCTGTAAAGCCATATTTGTTATGGCCACGAATCATATTTAAATCAACATACAACCTGGGGCCCAAGTCTGTTTTTTTTATAAATTCAGTCATTCCAACACGACCCCATTGTCATTTTGCTAAAAGTTCGTAATCTGGTAAATTCATAATGGTCGATCATTTTCTTTGCAATTTCTTTCAATGTAGTGTCAGTTGCCGACCATTGGAAAGTCATAATGACGCCATTATAATAGTAGATTACCAAACTTGTCAAAATCAACAATTATGAAATCAATGATCGACCATTCTGACACTATTGTAATAGCAGACTTGAGGCCCTGTTATTGACCTGCAAATTGCAAAAAACGTAAGAAAATTTGAATTCCGCGGGCTACCTGGGCGCATCCCCCTTAAGGCGGAAATCTGGAGTTGTAGCGAAGCTTGGGAGAGGCCTACGTCCAACAGTGGACTGCAAATAATGATTAATAAGAAGTAAGTAGTCATCGAAAGTTTCACGAGAATATTTGTAAAAGAGGTTAACAATGATAGATTAGTCACAAATTCATGATAATGTTAGTAGATAAAAAATAATAATTTCAGAATGTATGAAGGACGATAGAAAACCGCATACAATATGGGTCTCATTAATTTCCGTTGATTTATCTTATCTAACACCGCGTGTTAGTGGACGCCATGAGTCATGATAATTAATACAGTATGTATTATATTTAAAACAGAAACTTATGTATATGGATGAGAAACTGCCATAAACTCAAAATATTTTATTTCACATAAGCCTACATGGGGGCCGATCGCGCTAATTTTGAACGTTAATACCACAACCAAAAACGTTACGTTAGACACATTTCGTATCGCGCTAATCATTTCAACGGAAACGATTTAGCTTTACTTTGGAAGTTACGTTGGAGGAACGATCGATCGAACAATACTCTCACAAAAAATAGCGCGATACCGTTTCTTACATCAGCTAAACCAAAACTAAACCAAAACCAAAAACGTTCCGTTCGAACGGTAATTACGTTGAGAAATAGCGCGATCGGCACCCTGGGCACCTAAGCAACGTCAGAAGCTAGGTGCACGGTTCCGATTGGTCGTTTCCTAAGGAGAAGAAACTCCACGATTACTCTTTTAAAAATAATGGGCTTTTACAATGTTTTCAAATGACAGTGATAATACGTATGGGAGGACAGTACATAGGTACAATATCTATAAAATATTCGAGCGTATACTCACGTAGCAAAATGTAACCTGCAGTCTGGCCGTTGAGACAATGCGTTCCTGACAACGTCAGTTGGATAATTTATAGTAAATAAAGGGATACAATTCGCAAAACACATAATTATTCGTTAGTATGAAACAGTTAGGTTATC
This sequence comes from Tiliacea citrago, assembly GCA_963921375.1. Classification (NCBI taxonomy): domain Eukaryota; kingdom Metazoa; phylum Arthropoda; class Insecta; order Lepidoptera; family Noctuidae; genus Tiliacea; species Tiliacea citrago. The sequence continues at coordinate 8,497,261 of OY992800.1, forward strand.
AAAACGCATTCTTTCGAGGGCCGGACTGTTAAGAAAACCTGAATAAAAACACCCGGGACATTTTTTTTTGCGTGATTTCCGATAAAAATTTTGTGGTAATAGTTACGTAATAAATTAATAGGTAACTTTAAATGACGTCATTTTTTGTGTATTTGTAGTCATATTAGTAGTTCATGTCGAAATAGTCCTGTTTAGAACAACTGATAAGTTATTAAATAAAAATGTAATAAAATATTCTTGTCCAAATTCGTGTTTGTTTCTGCTTATTAATTATATATATTTCGATAACTTAGGTATAGCGTGAGCTAAAGGTCACCGGCCTTTTCAACACAAAAAAAAACAACTTAAAATATGAATTAAAACCTCACAACAATAAAATAATATTTATAAATAAATACTTACAGTTCTAAAAATAATCCGTGTTTAAAAACGAAACACAAAATATACGTAAACTTATTTTGCAACAACCGGCGCGCGCGCAGTCTATCGCGTCACGATTGACAATAAGGCCTTATTTGTTAGCCGGGAGTAAATCTTTTCGACGAGATCTTGTTCATGGACAGTTGCGTCATGAGAAGGAAGAACTGAGGGCAAGGGTAGTCATAAAAAAGAAAACAGAGTAGTGTTTGCAAGTGACGAGAAAATAAATTGATTTGCTGAAAACAAAGCCTTCAGTGTTGAATGTTGAGATTATGTTTATTTGTTTTTTTTTTGTATTGACTTGTGTATTCACTTGCATAGTATTTGACTTGTTTATTACAGTAAACTAAAATGATTTTGTCTCTTAAGCGGCCAATCCGACATACTTTTCATACAAACGCACGTAGGTGATTATGGCGTTGTAACACATCTTTCTTTGAATTTTTTGAACTATTAAGTATCTTGTGCACTATATCTAGGTTCCTAGGCAAGCAGAAAATAATTTTTTTGAAAAACAAATTCAGTATAACGGACCGCGAAGGCTCTTAAGAGGGCCCTAGGTCCGTCTATCGTCAACGCGGGCATGGTCAAAAAATTTGTTGTTTCATCCAGCGCAAGTGAAAACTATTAACAAACGAGTGAGAACGCGATAAAATTGAACGAAAAATAATGTGCGGATTTTTCATAAAACTTGTTCCAGGAAGTACGTGTTTTTGAGTAAGCCTTACCAGGTTGTGAAATAAATGTTGGTCATTTAGAATCTCCATTACATTAGCAAGGTTTCTATCATAATGTTTTCTTAATATTTACAATTGATAAGTACATTATGAATGGCCAAAGTTCAGGTAAAATTGGTGCAAAAAAGCAGATTTTTGCAGGCTTATACTAAATTTGTTATTCAAAAATTTATTTTTTGCTGGCATTGAAACCTAGATAAACTGCACAAGATACTTAATGCTTCATAAATTTCAAAGAAAGATGTGTTACAACGCCATAATCACGTACGAGCGTTTGTATGAAAAGTATGTCGGGTTGGCCGCTCTTAAGTAAAATTGTGGAGGTGTCAGTGAAGGGCGAAAATCTATACTAATGTTATAGGAGAGGTATTTGTTTGTAAGTTTGTATGTAGGCGATAATCTCTGGAACTACTGATCCAATTACAAAAAGTCTTTGTCTAATGGGAAGCTACATTATCCCTGAGTGTCCTAGGATATGTTTTATGGTAAAACAAGAAACTTCATGTGGACAAAGTCGCGTGCAGGAGCAAGTCATTTATAAAATTATTTTCTTTTATTGTTGTTATTTAGCTAGTTACAAAATTTTAGATTTAGATGCAAGGTTCCGAATAGTTGGTATAAAAAATAAAATATTTCGTTTTTTTTTAAAATCAATAACTTAAAAAAATACGTTTACTAGGTCTTTAGGAAATTTCCACTTCAGTATCAGACATTCATTCAAAATGATATCCTGGCTTAGAATAAGTAATTTCTGTCTATATTTGTCACAGTTTGATTTTGTCTAGACTCTAGATTGTCCTATGGAGCTGGACCAGCATATTTCCAAGGATTCCTATCCTGGATATAATCCTCTAACTTGTAATAGGCTTGTTTACAAAGTGTACTTTTAATATGTGTTTTAAATTGTCTTTCATTTTTAATTGCAATATATCACAAGATATTTTTAACCGACTTCTAAAAAAGGAGGAGGTTCTCAATTCGGACGTTTGTATTTTTTTTCTTTTATGTTTGTTCGCGATAGCTCCGTCACTTGCCAACCGATTTGAAAAAATATTTTTTTGTTGACAAGGGTATACTTCCCAAATGGTCCCATGAAAATTTTATTGAAACCAGACTAGCGGTTTTTGAAAAATCAACAAACATCTAAAAATGTATCTACATTGTCTACATTAACGATCTTTTCGTTTACTCTGCATTACGTTTTTTGTTCGCGTATAACTCCGTCATTTACGAACCGATTTCGAAAATTCTTTTTCGGCACTAAAAAGTGATAAATAAAAACTTTTTACAAAAAAAAAAATAACCGACTTCCAAAAAAGACACTACAAAGTGAAAAATAACTTTAATTTCGGAAGTCAGTGGCATAAAACTAAAATACAGATCCAAAGACACAGACTTCCGAAATCAAAGTTATTTTTCACTTTGTAGTGTTTTTTTAGAAGTCGGTTATCTTTTTTTTTTAAAAGTGTTTTATGTTGTCACATTTCACACAGTAGGTACCCCATAAAAGATTGTGTACTTCAGATAATCTGAAAAATGGTTGATCTATTTTATCTTTATTTCTAGTATTAAAATGATGTCTATCACTTAACTTATAAAATTTATGTAGATTTTTCCTTACATACTCGTACATAATATTTTCATAAATGAACTGACAAGATACTGTCATAATATTAATCTTTTTAAATAGTTCCATAAGAGAATCGCCGCGACGCACAGTGGTCCCGTTAGTAGGTCATAGGCTTCCAATGGCAATGACTGAGCTAAGCCATTATATCTGGTTCAGTTACCCACTAGTTGTCATACTACCTGAGGGTATAAAAGGTTTTGCAATCTATTGTTCGCAACATTCCTTTTTTGGCATCGGAAGTAAACACATGTAATTAGTCATCAACCGTGTTATCACCAAGCGCTAATTACCCTAAGACGCGACGTGTTTTCAAGATCGAACTTGTTTGTGACCTGTTATTTTGCAATGGACATTCAAGTTACAGGTATGTATTATTAATTTACTTTACTATTTTGCATTTTTAATACACCACTTTTTTTAAAATAGAGTGCTAAGCTGCAGCATTTCTTGCGTATATATTTCTGTATTTTTTTTATATTGAAGCTTTTACTTATGTTTGTATCTACTTGTGCCATTGAATTAGGTATAAAAATGTCGATTAAAATCTCTACTACTAGAATTTAAAAAAAGTACTTGCGGCATGCTGCATCTGTAAGGTGCAGCCAGGTTCTACGCCGAGCGGCTGGGCGCGTAGCACTTGCTACGAAATATGTATTGTTTTTGATCCGCATTTAACTGTTTGTTGTTTTGTTTTAGGTACAAGTATTGAGTGTTCTTTTAAAAGAATGCTTGTACTAGATACTTGGCTGTCTATGAAGGACAGCAATTCCGAACTGCAACAGTAGCGTCGAGTTTTTCAAGCCCTGATACAGTTACTGCCTGACGTTGAGAATTTGGTTGCTGATGACTTAGAAAAAAGAGTTGCTAATCTTTGTACTAGATTTGTAGCTATTTGGAAGCAAGTCTGTCGCAATCAATCTCGCATGGTATCTAAGTACGGAGACTGGCTGAAAGAAATTGAAGTTTGCGTTCTGTCAAATTGTGCAGCAGCAGGGAGCCACGACACTCAACGGCCAGAAGCAGAGGCTTCGACGAGCACTCAACAGCATCAGCACAGGAAGGACTTCGAAGAGTGTAGCAAGAGATCAAAACGCCGCAGGCTTGCAGAGTTAAGTAAAGTAGACAGTTCCACGATCAATTATTTGTTGGATGATTCAAGTCGATCTGACGCCGCTTACGCTTCTTTAAATTTCAACACTGATGAAGTCTTGTCTCTCATAACTGAGACTAAACTGACTAAACATCAGTATCTTATGATGAAAGAGTTCATTAATGCAAAATCACCGAATGCATTACCATCTTATCCAAAAGTGTTGGAAGCTAAGAAGCGGTGTTATCCATCGCTAGAGTTTATCACGGAATCATCGGCTGAAGTAGAATTACAATCATTGTTAGACCATACTGCATCCCAAAAACACGTTTTAAATAATATTGACCTTAATAAAGAATTTGTTTTAATTGGAAAATGGGGTTTCGATGGGAGTACGGGGCACAGCAAATATAAACAGTGTTTTGGTGATTCTGGTATCGAGGATGATGGCAGTATGTTTCTTACTTCATATTGTCCTCTCCAATTAGTTTGTAAGTCAAATACTTCCGACCCAGACCAAATAGTTTGGAAAAACCCGCGCCCTTCCTCCACCAGGTATTGTAGGCCTATTCGATTCCAATTTGCCAAAGAATCGAAAGACCTTTCAGTGCAAGAAGAAGCTTATTTCAAGACTAAAATTGATAGTTTACAGCCATCATCTTTCACTCACAATGGATGTGAAATAAAGGTGCGGCATTCTTTACAATTAACCATGGTTGATGGTAAAGTGTGCAGTGCTCTGAGTGATACATCTTGTAGTAGGTGCTATATTTGTGGTGTAACTCCAAAAGACATGAATGATATAGATAAATCATGTAGCAAAACTGTAGACAGTAGTAAATATCAATTTGGACTACCTCCTCTTCACTCGCATATCCGATTCTTTTAATATTTTATTCACGTTACCTATAGATTAGATTTCAAAAAATGGCAGGCGCGTTCTTCAGACGATAAAGCTCTTCTTGCACAGAAAAAACAACATGTCCAGCAACAGTTTAGGCAACGACTTGGTCTAATAGTCGACAAACCGCGAAGTGGAGGAAGTGGCACATCCAACGATGGAAACACTGCCAGAAGGTTTTTTTCTAATTCAGCTATTTCAGCGGAAATTACTGGATTAGTCAAAGACCTTATTGACAGATGTCATAATCTGCTGCAGTGTCTTTCGTCGGGATACAAAACTAATAACGTGGCTTTTAAAGAGTATGCTCTAGACACACAGCACGTAAGCTTGTTGCTACCTATCCATGGTACAACCTGCCTTCGTCTATACATAAGGTCCTCATTCATGGTGCGGAAGTAATTGACCACGCATTATTGTCAATAGGTGAGCTGTCGGAAGAGGCCGCCGAATCTTGCAATAATATTTCTGGTTTGAGAAGGTTACCACGGAAGAAGAAGTCTATTTAATCTAAAGAGGTGTTGAATTTGTTGTCGGTATAGAATAAAATGTATATAGTTATATAATAAACACTAGATTTACATTATTTTAGATACAGCTCCTATTATGTAACTATTAACATGTAAATAATATATTTTTTGTCCATTTCTGTATTTGTAGTTAGGTAATATTTTTTTTTTTTTTTTTTTTTTTAAAACAAAACGTTGCCCCACATCACAATTACAACCACAATTAGGTATTTACTTTATTTTTATTATAAAAATGTATATATTTAAGTTTATTAGTTATTAAAATCCAATTCTTTTATTGTATTTTAGTAAGTATTTCGTCAAGTACAATAAATGCATTATTTATTCTAATAAAATAAGTTTTTTAACATTAATTCGGTTTTTTCATTTTATTATAACATGAAGTATTACAAAAAAGCATAATGATAATATTTAGTATTGATAACGACAGTCATTACCTTCGCGAAACCCTATGATCGCCTCTCTTAGGGCGCGGAACCACGTAGATTATGAATTGCTCTGATAGCTCTCTTTTGCAAAATAAAGATCGACTCAATGTCAGCAGTCCGACCCCACAGTAAAATGCCATACGACATAATGCTGTGGAAGTAGCTAAAATAAACCAAACTCGCGGTTTCTATAAATGTTAGCTGTCTTATCTTTCTAACAGCATAAGCGGCCGAGCTTAGCCTTAAGAGAGGTTATAATTATGTGGTCCCCATTGTAGTTTCTCGTCTAGAGTGATTCCTTGGACAACCGTTTGATTAATAAATTCCAGTTTTTCTCCGTTCAATATGACATCACATTTGCTACTTCTAACATTAGGTAATTTAAATCTAATACATTTGGTTTTTTTGAAATTTTAATAATATTTTTATGCTAATTCTATTGATATTATTTCAAAGCTAGTACGAGTATTTATTTGTGTTAACATTACTATTTAGGGGGTTTTAAAATAAAATAGCAAAACAGAAATTTAGTCAAACTCAATTTTGTTTTTTTCCATTTTTTCCTAGACGCCTGAGGCGAGAGCGCGTCACGCGCGTACAATAAATAAAATAATACGTACACGTCTAACATTAATAGTCACTAATAGCCCTAGCATCAGTAGTGGTATTCTGTAAAAATGTCACCGTGAAATCTTAGGTGAAGTGAGCTGTCAATATTGTCAATCCCTAGCGATCCATATCATCAGTTGGAATGACAGCTCACTTAAATCTCACTTCACCTAAGATTACACCAGACCGGTGGAATTAGAGCTCACTTCACCTAAAGTTTCACTGTGAGATTTATACAGAATAGCCCGGCAGTAGTGGTATTCTGTAAAAATGTCACCGTGAAAACTGAGGTGAAGTGAGTTTGTAGTAAGCTGTCAACCTCTAGATGCCCGTAGTGTCGGTTATGATGAAAGTTCATTTCATGCTCACTTCACCCAAATGTTCACGGTGAGATTCTTATAGAATAGATGGGATGACGATCGATGATCGATGATCGGATGATTATAGATAGGTGGGATGACACTGACATTTCACTCCTCGCTCACTTCATCTAAGTTTTCACGGAGAGTTGATTACAGAATAGCACTGAAGGTGCACCTGTCAAAGTGTTAAAGTGCGCAGTATATTTTATTTACTCGTAACTGAATGATGAATGAATGAATGAAACGAATGATTAACTACGTTATTTATTTTATATTTATTGTCGAAAAGAAAACCTCATTGGTTGACGTGCATTTTGGCAAACATAAAGGACTGCAGAGTGATTACGATATAATACTTTTCCATCCCGATTAGTCACGATTCCAGTAAGAATCTCCGGTGGGCAAAACCAGCTATGACATAATTTGATCAATTAAGTTTGATGTGAAGTGAACAGAGGTCAACAGAAAAGGGAATTTGAAAATCAAATCAAATCAAATCATTTATTTTTGCTGAATACACTGTTACAATGGTGTTATAAGAATTACATGTTTCAAGTGATTCTACCGTAAGGCATGCAAAATTTGGTACAAGACCATCCAACCACAGCTCCCAGTCTATAATTGGACTGATGAAAATCTGCTTAGCAGAAGAGATATAGTTCGTTCGTTCGTTCGACTTCGTTCCGGTCGTATTCCATCAAAAAAGTTTGGTTTCCTCATGAACAAGGTTACCTCACACAACTGTGAAGAATGTGGAGTGGTCGAAGATGTGCAACATGTTTTGATGGAGTGTGTGCTGAATGAAGCTTTGCGATTTAATTTACTTGGTCTAATTAATAAGTGCGATATTGGAGAGGGTAATGCTATCCTGGCTTGTCCTTTATCGGAACAAAGGCAAACTGGCATTTTTTGTTTTAAAGTATTAACGTTAGAATGATAAAGTGTTTTAGGTTAAGTTGATTGAGCCCTTAAAATCAAGAAGAAAAAAAATGGAGTGGAGTTGCGTCGTTCACAGCTTCGCGCCGCTCTGGTGGCGGAATGGCGGGACAGGCTTTCACGCCCTACCGCCGGCCTCGCCACCATCGAGGCGGTCCGGCCGGTACTCGAGCCCTGGCTCGGGAGGAGGCACGGCTCCCTGTCGTTTCGGGTGACGCAGGTGCTCTCGGGGCATGGTTGCTTCGGGAAGTACCTGTATCGCATAAACAGGGACCCGGACGCCCGGTGTCACCACTGCGTCGACTGCCGGGAGGACACGGCGCGGCATACGCTGGCAGAGTGTGCCGCTTGGGAGGAGCCACGCCGTGCCCTCATCTCAGAAGTAGGCAGTGACCTGTCGCTGCCGGCCGTGGTCGAGTCGATGGCCGGCAGCGAGGAGTCCTGGGACGCGGTGGTATCCTTCTGCGAAACAGTCGTGTCGCAGAAGGAGGCTGCGGAAAGGGAGCGGGAGATCTCGTCCGCTCACCCGGCCCGCAGCAGGCGCACCGGGCGTCGGCAGAGGGCAGATAATGCCCTCTTCCGGCCCCCCTAAATGGGTCCAGGGACGGCGGACTCGGGGACGTCCGCCGCCCCCTATCACACTGGACCCGAGGTGGCGGCGCGTAGTGTTCCACGCGCGCCCCTTTGAGACGTCGCGGGGGGGTCTAACACCTCACCCCCCCACAGACTTGAGGTGGCCCGCAGAGGCAGGCCGGCACTAGCCGGGGATCACGGAACTAATTCTAGCTCCCAAGATCCCCGATGCAAGTGTGGGAAGGGAACACCGGGGTGGTTTTTAGTCAGTAAGAGTCTGACAGACCCCTTTGCCCACCCCAAGGCGGAGGACATCCATGAGGATTTTCCACCCCGGCAAAAAAAAAAAAAAAAGAAAGGTAAACGTAACTTTCTGCGAAACAGTTGTGTCGCAGAAGGAGGCTGCGGAAAGGGAGTGGTAGATCTCGTCCGCTCACCCGGCCCAAAGCAGGCGCTGGGCGTCGGCAGAGGGCAGATAATGCCCTTTACCGGGCCCCTAAATGGGTCCAGGGACGGCGGACTCGGGGACGTCCGCCGCCCCCTATCACACTGGACCCGAGGTGGCGGTGCGTAGTGTTCCACGCGCGCCCCTTTCAGACTTCGTGGGGGGGGGGGGACAAACCCCCCTCCCCCTGCGTCGACTGCCGGGAGGACACGGCGCGGCATACGCTGGCAGAGTGTGCCGCTTGGGAGGAGCCACGCCGTGCCCTCATCTCAGAAGTAGGCAGTGACCTGTCGCTGCCGGCCGTGGTCGAGTCGATGGCCGGCAGCGAGGAGTCCTGGGACGCGGTGGTATCCTTCTGCGAAACAGTCGTGTCGCAGAAGGAGGCTGCGGAAAGGGAGCGGGAGATCTCGTCCGCTCACCCGGCCCGCAGCAGGCGCACCGGGCGTCGGCAGAGGGCAGATAATGCCCTCTTCCGGCCCCCCTAAATGGGTCCAGGGACGGCGGACTCGGGGATGTCCGCCGCCCCCTATCACACTGGACCCGAGGTGGCGGTGCGTAGTGTTCCACGCGCGCCCCTTTCAGACTTCGTGGGGGGGGGGGGGGGACAAACCCCCCTCCCCCTGACTTGAAGTGGCCCGAAGAGGCGGGCAGGCACTAGCCGGGGATCACGGAAGTAATAACAGATCCCAAGATCCCCGGTGCAAGTGTGGGAAGGGAACACTGGGGTGGTTTTTAGTCAGTAAGAGTCTGACAGACCCCTCTGCCCGCCCTAGCGCGGAGGACATCCATGAGGATTTTCAACCCCGGCAACAAAAAAAAAGAAAAGGTAAACGTAGCTACCTTAGGAAGTTTGTTTTTTGTTTTTCCATTTGCTTATTATAAAAATAAATTAATCGTGTACTTATCTGTTAACTAATGCACGTGTTTATAAATATATCTGGACTCAGAACAACGATCTATTCTATTTGAGCATTCATCATAATATCATATTCATAATCTATTTGAGTAGTAATTGAATCCATGAGTCGAAGCGCAAATGCATAAACTCAAACTTTTCAATTTGAACTATTTACAGGCACTTTTGAAATATCAAGGAGTCTGTCAGTTAAAAAGATTCAGCTGCATCCGGTTAGACTGGAAGCCGACCCCAACATAGTTGGGAAAAGGCTAGGCAGATGATGGTCAGTTAAAAAGATGAAGCTAGTTACCCATTTCAAAGCGTAGTAGGTTCCTATGGAGAAGAATGGGCAAGAAACTCCATGAACACTCTTTTAAATCAAAATATTCTTACAAATACCTAATATTACATATCCTAAATTCCTAAGGCGTCAGTCTAGCCGTCTGCTTGTTTGCCACCCAATACCTACCTGTAATAATAAAAACCAGCCAAGAGCAAGTTGCACTCGCATACTAAGAGTTCCGTACCACCGAAACAGTACCCTAATTGCGTAACACAGTTTGAATCGGAATCGGAATGATTTTGTAGTATATTGCTAATCCATTGCTTCATAAGGTAGAAAAAATTGTCTGCTCAACTACGTAAATAACGCAATGAATGCTGTCAAATTGAAACCGATTCCTACTGATAGTGTGTTACGCAATTAGCCCTCAATTCTCCTTAGTTTTGCTTGTTTTTGCATTTTTGTTTTACATAACTTTGGTCACAAATTCACTCGCCAATAAACGTCAGCCATTAAGAGCAGGCAGTCTAAATCAAATTTCGAACGCAAGCTCCGCCCCTCACTCCCCGCCACTTCGTTATGTGCTAAGCGCTAATACATCAGTAATAAAGTTGAATATCGCGTGCGCTCTTTGATCGTGTTCGAGTACGAAACTAAATAGCGTAAGTCCCAATTCTTGAATTCTTCTCAAATAATTCATCTAGAGAAAAAATATCTTGTGTCGGGATAATAAACTATATTTTCTTGCTGTAAATATATATTTTAGACATAAAAGCTTAACAGTCTTGTTTGTTTTTTATAATTATCCTAAAAAAAAGACATGATTTTCGAATAAAACATTATTGAGAGAGAATATTACAATTACGTAACTGTCTTCAACATGGAAAGAAAAAGATCCAAAAAAAAATTATACTAAAGTTTAATTTTGCTTGTATGTGTCACTGTTTCAGAATATTCATACAAAATAACATAAAAATAGGGAGCCTCCTCTTAAGGATTAACAATAGTCACGACCCACATCTCGGTCCTGCTTGCGTAGCGCAATGCAACTAAAGTAGCCCAGATTACACCCATCCTATTGCGTTGACGGTTAATAGAACGGAACGTAGCACGTGACTGACGATTGTCGGTCAACGTAACCGTTCGTTTATAGTGACCTATTTTATGCTAGTAAAGGTGTCACATGAAGGAAGGGCACAGAAAAGATGGGTGGATTGTGTGAGGAATGATAATTATGAAATAAAAGGGGGTGAATGATAATGACGGTTGACAGGGGGGATAATGGAAGAAGAATATGCGTTGCAATGAAAGGCGGGATGATAGTAAATAATTATGTATGTATGTGTATTATAAGTTTATAACCTATTTATGTACTTGTGCACCTGTTTTATTTATAATTAATTAAGTTATAATTTATTATTATTTTTATTATTATTTGTTATATTTTATATCGGCGTGCGTGTATGACCAGATGTATGAACGTAGGCGAAGCAAAAGGAGTATGTAAGGAGCGTAGCAGGTGGCGTTCTATAGTTTCTGCCTACCCCCATGGGAAGAAGGCGTGAGTTTATAATATTAAAAAATATTAAATTACATACTCACCTATGTGTATGTAATTTAATATTTTTTAATATTATTATTTACTCTCAATCAGACCACCCGCCATTTTATCTCTTCAGCACCCTTGGTTGACTGGTAGAGAATGCCTAAGGCATTAAGTCCGCCTTTGTACCTAATTGTGTGCGAGAAGTTTAAATAAATAATGATGAAAGATGTCACATGATGGTGATGCTTATAGGAGACATTTGTCCAGCAGGGGACGTCTTTCGGCTAAATTATGATTAAAAATGTCACTTCACTGCCAATAAGCACGTGTAGCATGAACACCGTACAAAAAGAATAAACTAAAGACACAAACACGAAATGATTTCTACGGCGCGATGTAAAAATAAAGAAAAGAAATATCACTTTGACGACGTAGAGTAGAGACAGAAGTGGTCATGCTACGGGTGCTGGAATGGTTAATTTATTTCATAAACTAGTACTTCTATTAGTTTGAAGTTATGTATACCTTAAGTTATTCATGCTTATGGCATAGTAAACAATCCATTTGAAAAATTACACAATCAGGTCACTACAATTTCGAGGGAAGGACCTACCCTATTTTTTTGGGAGGGAAATTATCAAATAACTTCTCCCGCCCTGGGCGGAGCGGGAGGTCGTGTCAGACTTTTAATGACTAAAACCCACCCGTGTTTCTTCCGTTGCCTGTGTTCCAAGGCCACGATATCCCTTTCGGACAAACCCGCAACCCTGGCAGGGAAATACCTACACTTACGTTTAAGACTTTATAATTAAATCGAAGTTTTATATTTAAAATAAATTTAGTTACCAATTACTAAACGATCGGAATTATTATAAAAGACTGCTACCATTTAGATACAAAAACCAGCCAAGTGCGTGTCGGAACACGCACAATGAAGGGTTCCATAGATGGGATTAATTAATCCGAAAAACATACTTAACATTGTAGTTAAAAATCATGTTCTACCATAAATGGATATACGCCACGGTCAATTTTCCAACTGCAAATATACGTTTGTTATCGAAAAAAAAAATTGTTAGTGATAAAACTAAAAACTACCATTTTTCGGAGTTTTCCCTTTATTTGTGCTGTGAGACCTTGCTTTTTGCCAAATTTCATGATTGTACGTCATCGGGAAGTACCCTTTCCGTTTCAGTTCAGTTTTGATTTATTTGCGAGCCTTAAAATATGAGTGTGTCGCATAAATTGCCGTATTTTTTTATTGCGTTGACTTCGAACCTTGATTTTTTTAGAGCTCCAAGGGACCGTAGATCTACGTATTTGATATTAATTTCAACTTGATACCTACCTCCACGCGTTCCTGAGAAAAAGGGTCTTGACAGACAGACAGAAGGACAACGAAGTGAGCCTATAAGGAGTCCGCGTACCACTGGTCAGTTTCCCTCAGTCGTCAGTTTATTTAATTTGCCAGTTTCGTTGATTAGTCAGTTTCACTGATTGGGTTCCGTTTTTTCGTTTTGTGGTACAGAACCATAAAAAGCAATTGTTTATCTCCTAAATGACATAATTATTACTAATTGCTGCATCTCCGTGATTATTCAACTGCAGTTTAATGTTTTGTAAGAGTAAAAAATAGCATTGTATTAACAGCTTGCTGTGATCAGTGTCGTTGTCAAGGTTCATTAACAGGATATTTAAGCTTGTCAACAGCATAGTCAGTTGCCATTTAAAAGATACAATGTAATGATGAAGAGTATGGGCATGTGATAAGGAGGGAGGAAACGCATTTGACTAAAAGAGTGATAAATGTAAATTGGTAATGGATGGAATGGGAAAGGAAGGCCAAAGAAAAGATGGATGGATTGTGTAAGGAATGATATGAAGGAGAAGAGAGTGAATGATAGCGTGAGGGTTGGCAGGGGAGCATTGAAAAAATAACCTAGTTGTGCCGACCCCAAGTCACATAGTACAACGGCAGGAAGGTGATTAATGTAATGATGAAGAGAAATAAAAAGAAAGAAAGAAAAGAAAAAGAAAGGAAATAAATCTTAATTTAAGCACGCTATCACAAAATCTGACAAAAATTTGCACATTTGCGTACATTTTGCGGCAAAATTTAACTTAACCAAATGTAACTAATAATTGGTTCAGATAGATTACTCCTTCATCTCCATTAGTAGTATTTTTTATTCGAAAATGTTGGTTTATAATATTGTAAAAAATAATTTCCATTGCCTCTTCACACCAAATTGACGATACCGTCTTGAGTTTAAGAACATTTTCCTTCAATACAATAACATAAATTTAGTTATTAAAAATATTTTATGTAAGCAGACATGTTCAACTCAAAAAGGTAGCAAAAAGAACTATCAAAATGTTACAAATAGTCTCAGAAAATAATATTGAAAAAACCTATATTTTTTTTAAAAACACTGTCGGTAATGTTGTTTTTCCTATTATTTATCAAACCATATCAAGAAATTTAAAAATCACACACTGGGCTATCCGTGTAATAAAATCATTTTTTTTTAATGATTATACAATATCTTCATTAAGCTATATTTTCAAGTGCGCAAAAGTGATGAAACTACTAACAGGTGCTGAGACTGACACGATTGGTTTATCACCACGAAAACTGTACTTTTATAGTTACACTTTTTTTTTTTGGGTGGGAAATTATCAAATAACTTCTCCCGCTCTGGGCGGAGCGGGAGGGCGTGTCAGATTTTTACTGACTAAAACCCACCCGTGTTCCTTCATTTGCCTGTGTGCCAGGGCCACGATATCCCTTTCGGACAAACTCGCAACCCTGGTAGTTTATAGTTACACTGACTTAATGTTTCAATTATTTCAAGCTTTCTCACAATAAGATAAGAAATTGACGAAAAAAGTTCTTTTTTTGTGATAGCACCCTTAAAACAATCTAGTTAATGTTAGCTACAGCTTTATCAAAATCTACGTATCGATGGTACGATTTTTAAAGGTTTTTGTTTGCGTGAAGGGAATTAATGCATGTCTTTGCATGAGTCACTTCGTTTTTAGAATGATTACTATACTAAGTGTAATCATCATCTATTTACCTTTATTCTACATGTCTAGTATTTTTATGTAAAGAATCTATGTACAAAATTTCAAAACTGTATCATGAAAAATCACAAAGTTAGGTATAAGATTTTTATGTTACCGGGTTGTCCGTTCGGCGCCCCCGCGCCACCAGGGTCGTCTTGCGCTCATTGATAATAATTTGGCAGTTGGTACCTAACCGTACGGCGATTGTATTGTAAGTAATTAAATGGTGATAACATTTTCCATCACATTTAAATATTTTATTTGGGACAAAATATAATATAACATGGTGTAATATTCAGTTCCTTATTCTGAACAAACTATATTCAGGTTTCGCATATACTAAAAATAATGTTGTATATATTTATTTATTCTTTTATATCCAAATTTTACCTGTACCTCGATCCTCTCCTCTATATTAGACTAAACTCGTAAGCAAACATTTACTCCTTGAACTAGACAAATTGTAAGTGAATTCTCAAGGAGGCTCTCCAAAGTATGTCTTACGAAGATACAGAGAATTTATTAACTGGGTTAAAGTAAAAATGTATACTCACCTACAATAAGTATTTATCAAATTTAGAAACTAGGAGTTAAGCTTCTCAACATAATTATAATTTATTTGTCTATTGTCAACTTTAAGATGTTAGCATTTTTTGCCTGAAACACTGGATTACCTAGTTCAGGCACGTAAGTCTTAGGAATATAATTAGGTATTCAAAATTGTTGTTTATTAATAACATAATACTGTTCCAACCTGCTTAAAAATAGCTTGTGTTTTTAGCTGTGCTGTTAGTCATTTTATGAATATGATATAAGAACCAGGAACCATTTTGGTAACCCATTGAAAGGGTTTTCGAAAAGGTTTTTCTAAGCAGTTAATCAAAAACCCATACGATGTGGGTAACCCTTTTACTGGGTTTCAAGCGTAGAACCCATTCAAGGAGTTACATCATGATAAAGGTAACCTCATATACGGCTTAACTCATAACCGGGGTTGTACAGTCTCTGATTAAGAATTGCTGTGTTACAAGTATAGCTTTTGAAATTAGTAAAACCAGTTTTCGAAGGGTTATTGTACATTCGCCACAAAGTAAATTCGCCACGTAAAAAAGTATGTGTAAATTTGTCACAGATCTATTTTCATGAAGTAAATTCGTCACATATTAATTTTGATTATTGTAACATGACTGTGTTCATGGAACTAGATAGCCATTTTTAATTATTTATTTTTGTGTTAAGCTATTTATTTGATAATTTTAGAATTTCATCCATTTCATTTTGGTGCATCGAAATAAGATCGAATCGATCGAATTAATTTGCCAACATTTTTCGCAAATTATCGATCATTTTGCCAATGGGTTATTTATTTCTTTATGGACCAAATAGGTACCTGTGCATTCTTGTTGCGTCTATGAAGCACTGTTGAATGTTAAAAGGGGAACAATAAATAATAAAATAAAACCAACATGTTTTAAAGAAAATGTTTATAATCAAATACCTAACATTAAAGACGTAATACACACGTCATAAAATAACAAAGATACGATAAATTGAGCAAAACTTTGGTTGACAAACAAAACATTTACTTCAAGAGAATGCAAACTGAACTCAAACAAACAATTTAATACCTTAACCCAATTGAAATAGATTAACAAATTGCACTAGCTGTCCAGCAAGCAGTCACAAGAAGCAATCATATCGTCAATATATGCTAAAATTTAAAAAATGGTAACTGAAACAAGCGACAGTAAAGAGACGCTGATACCGGATCAAGTTGAAAAGGCCATTGAAACGTAATTGTTTAAAGACCTAAGGTCTTTTTAACTTGATGGGGTTTTAACTGGAGAGAGAAGCTTAGTCTATAACCAGCTGACGGAAAGAGCCGTCAATGCCAAAGAGCTCATCATAGTTGGTAGGCTTTCCTGGTCTGAGGGCCTCGTTGGCTTTAAGGTTCTCCTGTTCCGCGAACCAGTCTTTGTATTCATCTAGCTTCTTGACCCACGCATCTGAAAGAAAATTAGTGATTGGCTAGATTAGCTCAGTTAAGGCATTTTAAGAATTTTCCGTAAATTACGGGTATCAATTATTAATTTATTACTAGCTAACCCGACCGACTCGCGTGTCCTGTTAAAATTTCAATCTATAGAAAACAATCTCTTTATAGTTTTTTCCAAATTTCCCGGCAACTTATTTTTCTCAAACACTTAAAAACCACAAATTTTAAATCGGTCCAGCCGTTCTCAAGTGATGCGCTTACCAACGAACACCATTTCATTTTTATTTATAGATATGTACGTATATCTTTGCTTTTTAATGTATGAACCATTTTGTGTGAAAATGTCAAGGACTACAACACTTTTTTTTACAAAACTACTTAAGTAGTCGGGTTTTATATGTAGGGAACTAGTGTTGAAAATTGGTGATTAAAAAACAGATATTTACTGTGAAGGTCGTTCATGGGTCCAGCGTTACCGCCGTATTCTGAAGGAAGCATTTCCTTAGGAACGTATTTGTAGAGATCATTGGTGTCAGTGTGCAAGAAGATCTGAAAATAATACATTACTGTAAAAAGAACATTTAATAATATTTACCTAGTAGTAATACATTGTTTTGAACCACATTGAGACTAGTGCACGTGAATGAGTCCACATCCTCATTGGATGCAGTTCTAATTGTTCTGTGTTTTGATGACACTTTATTGCGATCTAACACCCACACGACATAACATCACGCCTGTAATACCCAAAGGGTTAGGCAGAGGTGTACCTATAGTACACCCACATTTCGCCAGTTATGTTTAAGTCCCATGTAATAGGGGGCGAGCCTATTGCCATCAACCGGACGCAAACCCAGACTCCGGGCTGCGCTGCTATTGCGATCTACTTATCCACATATAAGTCGGTAAGATATAACTTCATGTATTTTTAATATTTTTGCTGGACGAGGCAGAATAAATGACAATCTAAGTAAAAAACTCTAGTATAGCAATTGTAGTTATCTTACCCTTTCTTTGATCTTGTCCTTGATGAAAGGTTTGACAAAGTTGACGATCTTGTCAACAAGAGGTGACACGTTGATGACATGGACTTCCTTCAGCTTAACGGGGTAGGCCTCCTGAAGACATAAAACAAGATTTTGTTATAGATAGAATTATCAAAAACCGTAGTAGCTTAAAAAAAATATTTGGGACTTTTTCTTTGATTTTTCTGCGCAGTTCCACGTTCCTATTTGGCCTTAATTGATTAATTCAGGGAACATTGAAACAAGTTCAACTCCTTACTAACCTGTACACAGACTAGGAATTTCTTGACGAGTGTGGGTGTGAACTTGGCGAAGTGCGTCGGGGTTGCTACAGAAGCATCTAGAACGTACACGTCTCCTGCCACTCCCTCTTTCTCTTCTGCCAGTCTGACGTCACCCAGCATGAGAGCCAGCTTGAAGGCATCAGCCACGTTAGGAGTCTGGATGTCTTTGTCGACTCCTGTAGGAGATATAGGAAGATTTAGAAAAGCAGAACCTGGGAATACAATATGTCATCAATATATCTGTCTCTAAGAAGAAACTTTATGATGGCTGTGAGCTATGTCGAAGTGTTTAGTGTTGTCATTCAAATGTAACATAGGTACTTCCTCTCACATATAGGAGGCCTGTGTCCCAGTAGTGGGAACGTATAATGCAGTTTACAACGAAAGTTTACAAATTTTGACTAAAATAGATGACGTAAAACTTGACCAGTGGATTCATGTATCATGGCAAGAGTCAGAAATGTCATATGAGGAATCTATGTCTGATCAGAATGATACACAAGTTTTTTTTTGTCAATAAGGTATTTTAATGACAATATTTATAGTTACTGACCTCTCATAACAATCACACGTCTTCCTTCTGGTGTTAGGCCTGGCAGCGGCGGCATTTGACTGTGAATAAACAATACCACATTAATTTTGATATAAGGTAGATATATACACACATTGTTGGCCTTTTTTAAGACTGTTACAAATATTTGGTCTTGAGAGTCTCCCAAATGAGAAGTAACATACGAGTAGTGCGGGGGTCTGTCCGTCTGTCTAAATAATACATAATAAATAGTACGTAGTCCTTGGAAGTAACCAAATCTTGGAGTAAAAAGTCACTGGCTTTTAATTTTTTTGCTGTCGAAAAGAGAATCTGAGAAACACGATTTCTTCAATAAAAGTATTGTTTTTTGTATTTATTACTGTTTTGATAATTAACATAATTATTGTGAGATTTCTATAACTTGGCTAATTGCCAGAATTATGTAGGTTTTGTTTGATATAAGATTTGTTTTTTCAATATTATAAAGGCGAAAGTTTGTGAGTGTGTGTGTGTGTATGTTTGTTACTTCTTCACGCTCGTACGGCTGGACCAATTTTGATAAAATTTTGTATGGAGGTAGCTGGCTCCCTGGATTGAGACATAGGCTACTTTTTATCCCGATGTTCCCACGGGATCGAGACTTACGCGGGTGAAACCGCAGGGCGCAGCTAGTAATTTAATAATTTCGTCATTAACAAAAAGCAGATAGCCAACTAATTATTATTCTAACAATTGGAACTTAGTAACTGATTTCCATAAAACTAAATTTATCATACGAGGGAAAAATCGTCAATTTCTCACAAGACCGTTGATTTACATTTACAAAAACACGTAAGAAAACTTATAATTTCATATAATTACAACGTCATGAATGAAATAATTAGCACATCTTTTCATTGTTGAACATGTTTTCCACACTTGTCTCAGGAATTAAGTTTATTACAGCAATTCTGTGAGATGGTGGCTAATTAAAGAGACACGCACTGGGTTATGAAACTGCTAAAATTAAACGCGACGGCCATCCATAAGGGTAGGAGCTAGCTGTAACTTGAGATTTGTTTTATTTGACAGGGCGTGTCTGAAGACTGGTTTTATTTTTATAGTAAATACCTACTTTTTACTTTAAGCCTTTAAAATACCATGATTTCATTATGTTTTGAGTTATACTCGATTTTTTGTCCCAAGGTAAATTAGGCTATTCATCAAATATTGTCGAACTGCCTAGTGCGTAATTTGCCTTAGCCATAATGAAGATGAAATAAATTATAAGTTTTCAGTAGGCACCTACGTAGGTGCAGTAATTAAAGTCTTGCATTATTCAAATTGATGAGTAATTTGTAAATTCTTATTTTAAAGTTGATAACCCTGGGGTTAAGGATTTTGAAGAAGATTTTGATGTCAAGTATTCCAAATTTTATAAATGTGAGGAAGGAACCAGAACAGTTATGTAACCCGTTATTATGATAGAATGAAGAACGGAATGAAATAAAAATGTAATGGAAAGCATTAAAGTTTTTCTTCTAGTATCGGCTCCAAGGCCATAATTTTTGTGTTTATACCTTGAGCCTCTACTCTGTTTGAAAATATGTCCTTAAACATTTCTTGTAAATGTAATACTCACACAGTATTTAAAATCTCCTGTAACTCGGGGCGGTTGACGTCACGGTCGTTGAAGAACTCTGGGACAGCAGCACGCATGGTGAAGTACATGTCCAGCTTACGCTTGGTTTTCTCTAGAGAGAACTTGCAACCACGGAGGAAGGTCATGATACGCTGGTCATCTGTTGGAAAGAGTAGAAGGAAGATTAAGGTTAAACGAAACGAAAATACACGATACGAATATTGAGTATTAAGATTAAGAATGGAATCCGTTGCAATACTTAAATACCAAATGCAAACATCATGTCAAATCAAAGCAGCATCCTCTTCCTCTCTCCTACTTTGATGTGACAGACAGGGTCAAAAATTATCACGTCTTTGTAAGTGCTACCACTTAAGTTCACTTTGTAGAATGCAAAAAATGTTTGAGTATTGAGTAAGCTAATTCTAGTCTCCCAGGTGCATACATATTCTACTGGATACTCTTTTGTCTATCTAGATTCAAAGTTATCAGTCATTCAATCCGTAACTACTTCATATTTTGGGTTGAGTTAAGATCAGTTTCATTCTTGGCTTACCAAACTCATCAGGTAGATGGGGCTCCTTCTTTAGCCACTCCTTGATGTGTGCTAGGTCAGCCTCCTTGGTGTCCGCCTTCTCGTTCAGCTCCTCGCGGATCTTCTGCCACATCTCTCCTGCTGGCTGTTCTAGCGTCATCTCGGCTGCTTCGACTGGTCCTGAGGATTAAAAAAGTTCTAAGGTTTAGTAAAATATTAAAATCCAACAGATAAGATTAAATGTAACATGGGAAAGACTGACGTCACTCATATTCAGTCAAACAGAATACTAGATGTTTCTAGAATATTTTGACATTCTAGCTGTGCGCCGTTTTATCATCAATTTCATTTCACATCGCTTCAGCAGGATTGGAATATTGAAACAAGAAGATTTTTGGTCCCAATAACAATATTGTCTTACGGTCATCACTGTAATTATTAGATTATCCTATTTCTATTCACGTTATTAATTCATGAGCTCCTATTTAAGTGGCCCTGATATCACTTTGTGTTAAATGAAGTAGTTGATTAATATGACCACGTACAGTAACAATTAATGACGTCATCGTATCGTAATTTGAAGGATAATTTTGCAATTAACTTAATTGAAGTGTTGTTCTTTATTTGCAATGTGAAGGCCTTCTGTGGCGTAAGGATCCTTAACTGTGCTGTGTCAGTGTGCGTCCTTTGAGGATTCCAGCTTACAAATAGGTGTTTTTCGCAAAACCGACTTGCACAGGAAGGGATACATTGGTTATTTAGTGTTGCCTCCGATATTTATTTTTAAGAAATCTTCGTAAGTTTCGACAGTTTTTTTTACAATTGAATCAACCTCATGACTCCATGTCGTGAGGTTGATTCAATTGTATATTTTTAGTAAATCTTCGTAAATGAATTATTGTTAAAATTTCATGATTATTATTGAATATATTTATATAATACGTAGAGATAAGTTTGATATGTTTTATGTATGTATTTATTGTATATTTATGTAAATGGTATACCACGTGCAGTATTGTCTCTCCTTCCGCCTTAATCCATCCAAAGGTTATCTCAAAAATCGCTTTTAGCGATAGGATCGCCCATTGTGTCACCATATGTAAAATTTCTACATTTATAATCTGTAATTTTTATGATGTACATAATAGTGTATTCTCTCTATCTACGTCACAATTCAGTTTGAAAAACAGCTATCGACGGCAACATAGCAACAACATAACTAAGCATAAGGGGTCATCGACATACATAATTGCCCAATACAATGAGCAATTATTATGTTTATATGGTCGCATGACCCTGTCACTACTTTGTTGTGATACAAGGTCTTAGTTTAGACCCCATGTTGTAATTAGCAAGGTTGGATGTCCGGCTAAACTAGTGAAATGTAGATGGTAATTAATATTTTTGAGATAGTTATTTTTTTGTGTTGTTATTATGAATATTTGATTGCTGAACTGCGGGGTAATTAAGTAATAAACTATCAGTAGTTACTATTACAACTAAATTCTTTTGATCATTGCTTTCTTTTTCCGATCTTGTATCGAAATCTGTCGTTTTGCAATTGATATTCTAGCATCAATTCATCAGCATCATTCTTCATCAATTTAGAATAGACTACAGACCTAAAGTTTATATTGTTATTTTGGGATACAAACAACTGACTGCGAGAAAGACACTTTTGTTGTTTATTTATGTATTTTATTAAAACTATGAAGTAAAAAAAATACCATACAAAGGCGGAATTAATGCCTGAGGCATTTTCTACCAGTCAACATTAGGGTGATGCAGAGAGGAAACATGGCAGGTGCAACATAAGGGATAGATAACACGAAAATAATTATGAAATACAAGAATAAATACAAAGATATATACCTACATACTACATTTACACAGACTAAACATTGTCAGGAGAAATAACGATTGGTAGAGGAGAAATAACGATCAGTAGAGGAGAAAACGAATCCAGCAAATCAGCGAATCAAACAACACAAACAACAACAATTCAAAACCCACTTCACACTACAAACTATCTAATAAAAATATCTAGTTGTCTAAAGAAATTGGGGTTCCATAGCAAACGCAGACACAAATGACTAGAAATCGTATCTGTAACACCTATGTAAAGTTTAAGTCATAAACAGAAACCACAGCCCCATTTAGAAGTGAGCAAAAGTAATAAAACTAAACCTCAAACGAAATTCAACACCGCAACATAAAAATTTCTAAACTCGTTTTCGTGAAAACAAAATAGGTAAAGTCTGACTTTTACTTTGTGAAAAAAAAATCTTTAGTGTTCTGTAACTGCGTTATATTATGTACCGTAACGGTTTTCATGTTACGAAAAAAGCAATTTAATGAGTTTTTAACAAACTTTCACCGTTTGGTTGAGCAATGCCCTCGCTTCTCGTGTGGTCACGATGTGCCGCTCTGTTTCTTCTTCGTAATTGGTAATTACCATGCACATACTGACATGCAACCCTAATTAATTAATAAAAAGCGCATTTTACTTAGTGAACTAAAATTTTGGCTACAACGCCATCTGTCAAATATATTTAATACTAAGTTCAAAGATAGAATGAACTCTCGGGAGATAGTGGTAGTTGTAGTTCTAAATATGAATACGAGATGGCGCAGTATTTAATATCAGCAAATCAATTAGTTCTATTACTATGACACAGGGTTAGTTAGTTAGAGGGTATGGTTTCCGCACTTAGTCCTTCATGTGGACCATTGTGCCGTGGGCCATGGCGGCCATCAGTGGTTTATTCCAACCAGCCCACCTCCCTCCAGAAGCTGATTAGGTCTTCTGGTCTGCATAGGATATCTGTGAAGGATCTGGGTGACGCCTGTGCAGTCAAAGAGCACATGCGCAACGGTTTCTTCAGTCTCCATGCACGCCCTGCACAGAGGGCTGTCCGTTATGCCTATTGTGTGTAAGTGTTTGTTTAGTGTTTAACTAACTAACTATGACACAGGGTTTTGTAAAAGTTATGATTATGACAAAATATTACTGTCGTCGCATAACCACTGCTAGAAAGTTTGCATACGTGCGGACGTTTAATTGCATCAGCTCCTAAAAAAGTATGGATCCAAACAAAGTTTTCTGATTACGTGAGGTACCTACATAGCTATTCAAGGACCACTTGTAGAATGGGGAGCACTGGTTCATTGATCAACAATTATGTTGACGAATAATTAGATATATACCTATATTATATAGGAAAGGAAGGAAGGTTGATATTTATAAACCAGAGGTGAGTGGAAACGCCCTAGGAGGACATTAGTGACCAAATTGGTGATGTTCTTCAGAAAGGTCAGGTGCGTGGTACTGGCAACCGGCGTGCGTGTAGACCAGATATATGACCGTAGGCGAAGCAAAAGTAAAGTAAAAGTAATTATTATGATTTCCAGAAACTGTTATATCTAAATTAGACTTGTAAATCATAAACTAAAGATAATATCAGCATTTTTGGGTAAACGCGGGAAAACATGTTGAGAAAACGTCAAACACAGATTTGACATCAGAATTGAACCATAACAAAGCATAGCTAAATGATTACAAGACCGTTTATATCGAACTTGGCAGTGAATAATTGAAGACTTTTTGCAAAGTTTAATGAACTTCTAGTGTCATAGTCATTAATTTAATTGACTTAGGGCGAATTTCACCAATGAAACTGAACGCGATCAGCACATCTAAACCGAGTTCAAGAGCTGACAGTGTCAATATTCCATAGAAAATAATGACACTGACAGCTCTCAAACGTGGTTTATGTTCTGATCGCGTTCAGTTTCATTGGTGAAATTGGCCCTTAGTAGTCGTAGAGTTTAACCAAAAAGTTCAATATTGTTTGTACAAAAATAGACAAAGAGCTCATCATATTATTACCGCTAGATATGCCTTTCAGATGATTTATTTCAATCTCTTCGACTTTCAAAATAATTGCACCCTTAACTAAAGTCAGTAACGGTGTAAGTACCGTTGGCAACACAATTGTACACAAGTGCCTGTGGTTAGGGCTGCTACGTGAAATAACTTTTCTCAGTCATGTTTTGTGGTTTTGATATTTTGTTTGCAGACGGTTTGTTTCCGAACGCGACGTGATTTAGCCTAAAAGTAAAATTAACGAAAAAAAAAAAGTTTCTGTTTGAAATTGCATCCATCTTTCAACTGCCTACTTAGCAGTAAACTGTGATTAGTCAAATTGAAAAACGATATGAGAGATGCGAATGTCAAACCTCGATTTTGATCGATACCCAGAAAAGTAATTATCTACTTCAATGCTTTAGATTCACAGTATGAGCTCCTATTTTATGTAAAATTCTTCATTCATTATTTTCTCAACACAACACCTTCATTTTCACCACAAAAATCCTGCTTGCCGCCCGGACGTGACCTGCAGTGGCCTATATGGAAAGCAACCAATCGAGTGCGCACCCGAGTAGGCCAGTTTTTTTTTTTGGGTGGGAAATTATCAAATAACTTCTCCCGCTCTGGGCGGAGCGGGAGGGCGTGTCAGATTTTTAATGACTAAAACCCACCCACGTTCCTTCAGTTGCCTGTGTGCCAGGGCCACGATATCTCTTTCGGACAAACCCGCAACCCTGGTAGGCATTGGCCCTAACGGACCCTGTCGGTTTACAGTAGGCCGCTGCAAGCACAATCTTGTGAAATGGGGTATTATTTGTCTACCGGTCACCCAGTGCGAATGTGTTGCTCCTGATCAAACAATTTTTTTTTGTTCTGTCGGTGGAAAATCCTCATGGACGTCCTCCGCCCTGGGGCGGGCGTAGGGGTCTGTGAGGCTCTTAATGACTAAAAACCACCCCGGTGTTCCCTTCCCACACTTGCATCGGGGATCATGGGATCAAGTACGACTTCCGTGATTCCCGGTCCTAACCAAACCATGTCCTGACCTTTTTTTTTTATTTTGTTCACGGGGTGGAAAATCCTCATGGATGTCCTCCGCCCTGGGGCGGGTGGAGGGGTCTGTCAGACTCTTACTGACTAAAAACCACCCCAGTGTTCTCTTCCCACACTTGGGATCTGTTATTACTTCCGCAATCCCCGGCTAGTGCCGGCCCGCCTCTGCGGGCCACCTCAAGTCACACTACGCGCCGCCACCTCGGGTCCAGTGTGATAGGGGGCGGCGGACGTCCCCGAGTCCGCCGTCCCTGGACCCATACCATGTCCTGACCTAATCTAACCTAACCCAAACCTGTTGAGGACCTAAAAAACGCCACTGTTGCCGTGATAGGCGTGGGCACCCATTAGGCCCAACTCATGTAACATAATGAAATATTTTCATTTGTGTCATCGACTCGCAACGAAAAAGAAGACTATTGAAATAAAGGCACAACCCTACCGAGATGCCAACAATGGCAGCTTTTTCAATGGCGGAATGCGCGGAAGTCACGTGCTTTGCTTCAATCGTCTAGTTTTTATTCGAAGCGTGGTGATTTGATGATGGATTCAGCACCCAACTATTATAGTGGTTTATTTTTTGTTTAAAATTTAACGGTAAAAGATTTTTCTTGCTGACGGTATCGTGATTTTTGGGTTAAGATTTTTTCGGTTTTTTTTTTGTTCTGTATTT
The DNA here is from genome assembly GCA_963921375.1 of Tiliacea citrago. NCBI lineage: Eukaryota > Metazoa > Arthropoda > Insecta > Lepidoptera > Noctuidae > Tiliacea > Tiliacea citrago. The sequence continues at coordinate 8,523,308 of OY992800.1, forward strand.
GATAAGATGGGAAGCTGTTGGTACCCAAGTGTTAGTGACTGCATGCGAAAGATGCAATTTCGGAGAGATTTATAATGACAAAATATAATTATGAAAAAATATGTTTGTGTTTTCATTGATTCAAAATTTGTACAATCGATGCAAACACTTACAATAATTATTAAAGGGCTAATGATTTATATTATAAAAAAAAAAAAAAAAATAAGTTTCGTAATATAAAGACTACCAAAAACACAGAGAGAGCTTTGCAGTGCCTCGGGCATGTTTGCCGACGCGAGGGTGGATGACTTTTACGCAGTAATGCGCAAAAAGTCAGCCTCACTAATTCGCCGAATTCGAGGGAGTGGCAACGGAATCCTAAGGATGATTGCAGACAGACCAGTATCGGCAGTAGTGGGAAGGCTCATCAGGCTGCACCTCATGGCCTGATGAGGTTGTGTATTTCAATTATCAATTTAATTTAATTAGTTTTCAATTATTTATATTTAATTGTAATTTAATTGCAATTATTTATTTCAATTCTATTTTCATATGAATTTGTTTTCGATTATTGATTTGGGTTTTATGTTACTAGCGCATTAATTGTTCTGACTAACATAGTTTTAAGATAGTAATAAAAGACTAACAAATATGGACCAAAATTAGGTCTGAATTAGGTAAACGTATTTTATTTATTATTTATAAAAGCAAAACTGGATTCAAATTTTTGCATACCCAAATCAAAAACTAAGAATTCATAACGTCCTTTTTTGAGGGTCTGATGCATGGTCAGGTGGAAATAGTACGAGTACCTACAGAAAAAAAATGTGATTAGTGTGCTCACAGTTTGTTGCTATGCGCGGACGCAACAATACTCATCACCTGCCTAGCCTTTTCCCGACTGTGTTGGGGTCGGCTTCCAGTCTAACCGGATCCAGCTGAATACCAGTATTTTACATGGAGCGACGACCTATCTGACCTCCACAACCCAGTTAATGGGTAATGCGATACCCCTTGGTAAGACTGGTTGTCAGAGTTTCGGGCTTCTGACGACCCGTAACGACTGTCAAAGATCCACGAATGACAGCCAGGACCAACGGGTTAACGTGCTTTCCGAGGTATGGAGGGGTCAGGAAGGAAACTACAAACCATTTACGCAAAGTCTTGTATATGTACCCTTTAGATTTTAACACACCAACACATCAACCACACACACCAACACACCAACACACCAACCACACACACCAACACACCACACACCAACTACTAAATCTGAATTCATTGCTTCATATTTTTCACTTACCTACTAAAAAATAGTCATCCGAAATAATATTACCAAGAACGTAAAGTTATGTTATTAACTACAACACGAGAGCAATCTCGTACCTACTTTTTTTGTCATTTACATTAACACTTCTGAACAGATGAATTGCGGGATATGAATTGTACGCAGATCATATAATAATTCTGCCATAGCGTTCATTTTAAGCCATCTAATAGTTATAAGATACTGGTATTCAGCTACAGCTGGTTAGACTGGAAGCTGACCCTAATATAGTTGGGAAAAGACTAGGCAAATGTTGACGATTTCAACAGGAACTGAGAAATACTTTTCTCTGTTCACACAGCGGCGACCAAGCTTAAGACGCTGACAACAACTAAACCGCGGTCACTGTCAGACTGCATACAAAAGAAAGAGAAGCACGATGATACAACGCTTGTAATTTATTGCAAAATATGAAGCAATTATCTATTTATTTTTGATTACTTAATCGAAAATAAAAAAAACCGGCCAAGTGCGAGTCTGATTCGCGCACGAAGGGTTCCGTACCATTATCTATAAAAAAGGCAAAAAAATCACGTTTGTTGTATAGGAGACCCCTTAAATATTTATGTTATTCTGGTTTTTAGTATTTGTTGCTATAGCGGCAACAGAAATACATCATCTGTGAAAATTTCTACTGTCTTACTATCACGGTTCATGAGATACAGCCTGGTGACAGACGGACAGACAGACAGACAGACGGCAGAGCCTTAGTAATAGGGTTCCCGTTTTACCCTTTGGGTACGGAACCCTAAAAACAATTAAGTTCTGCATACAAATAAGACGTTCTTGTTATTAATTAAATACCAACCGTACGTTGATATTTAAAACAGATATTTTGGATTGAAAATTGAGTTTCTTTTTCTAAACGTGTTTTGGTAACAACCAAGTTTTGAGAAACATGTTCAAGAATAACATATATTTTTTCCGCTACCACAAACTATGTCAATTTGGCATTTTTTTTGTTTAAGACAAGCCTACTTTTATCATTTGGTTCTTGTCAGCGCCTGTTTGATTGGTATGTATGTATGAATGTATGATTGTGTGTACATTTGAGAAAGCCAATAATTATCTTGTGCATTTCATTTCTCTTTGCAGTTCTAAAGCTTGGTTTATACTGTTTGCTCTAATTGTTTATTTAATTAGAGCAAACCTGTATCAACGTTAAAACCCAAGTAATTTGTTTCACTTTATGAAAGCCGATTTAAGTGAATTTTTATTTTATGGGCGAGAGTGTGTCCGTGGAGTTTCTTGCCCGTTCTTCTCCATAGGTACCTAGTACGCTTCGGAATGAGCAACTAGCTTCATCTTTCTGACCGACCGACCCCTTGACAGTTCAAAAGTGCCTGTAATTAGTTTATTTGAAATAAATGCTTTGAGTTTGAGTTTGTATTTATTTGGCTTATCAACGAAGAGATATTATAAGAGAGCTTATTATCTATTTTTGTATTTTTGCGATAACACTGATCTTATTTTATTTGCTGATTCATAGATAAATATTTAATTTATGCAGGCAAAAATATAGAATAACATGAAAAAAAAGTGTTATTCGAATTTTCACAAATCAGCATTAAGCCTGAATTAGAATAAATATAAGAAGAAAAATAATTATTTATTTGAAAACATTAAAAGCAAGTATCTAACAATACTTAGGTACCAAAAAGTTTGTGTAATCGTTCACAAAATGAATGATACCGTAATAAAATATAAAGACAATAAAGTATACAATAAATAAATAACAGTAAATTCGATCATCCGGTGTACGCTCGGCTTTAATGCAATTTCTCCGCGAAGGCATTGACCGCTCAGTAACAGGTAAGTTCCGGCCGGTGGCAACTGCGAGTATTTCATCTCCGTTTATACTACAAAACTGGATAACTGTTTGTTCTATGCTCACTTAGGATTAGCAGCAATAAAAAAAAACTTAGGAATTTGGGTGTTTGTTTGTTATTTGATTTAATCGTGACTAATATGTTACTTGATTATTGTTGGAGTTTCGTCCTCACTATTTTGTATTAACAAAGAATATCATTTATGAAAGCTGTAGATTTTTTTTTGTGGATTTCCTTTTGAATTATATATAATGATCCAATTTTAATTTAGGTAAATCCATCAGTTTTAAATAATAATAGGTAACTGGATAATATTATTTAAGCTTCAAGAGAAATGTAACGTCTATTGTTAGTACCTATTGTAATTTTTTTTCATCCTATATAGGATTGATCCAATTTTAATTTTAAAATATGAAAATCTATTAAATGATAAATGATTTATTTCTGCAAGTGGGATTTGTACAAACACTTTTACACTTCAATCATATTTTTAAAACTAGATGAAGTCGGCGTTTCCAATCTAACTAATCTGAAAAGAAAGGCCGAAATAAACTCTCTCTCTTTTAAAGTCCAGACATAATCGTGGTCAGATTATGTGAAGACCATGTAGATTGATGTCTGAAATGGTCTTTTGATGAAAGAACCACACAAAATGAGTGGACCTGTCCAGCTCAACTCTACTGTTTGATATTAATAGTATTATTAAAAAGATCAATATAATTAAGAATAGTATTTTATTTTTTTGTTTCTGTCAACTACCCTACTTTCTTAAACCACATAACACCTTACCACAACCAAATCCAGACACAAAAAAGTGCACACACTCCAAAAATAAGCCTAGATTTTTTAAATAAATTTTTAGAAATTAAAAAAAAATCACCTTGGAACTGGAAAATTAAGTCACAAGCCAAAGTCTCGACTATAAAAACACTGGCACTTTGTCGTAACGTGTTTAAGGCTTTCGTGTCACTTTTGGTACCAAAAAGTTTGTACTTGTAAGCGCGGCACTCGCGCTAACCCGAATGGAGCGGGACTTACGCGGGCGTAGGTTTTATCATTTCGTTACGGGGCGTGAGCAATATGTTGTTAGGAGGGATGGCTTCGCTGTTTGAATGGTGAGGAGTTGGTGGCAGTGGGAGCGGGGAAACTGTAAATACTCGTAATAACAAGGGAACAAAACATAACTGGCGGATCAAGGGTTTGATGCACCTAGCTTTTGGCGTAAACGACATAAGACAGTCCCCCAAAAACGCCCGCCCTTCACCACTTCCTAGTGCTTTAGCTGGGAAGAAGAAGTGGCGCAACAAACTCCCTAAAACACATCAAGAACATGGTGCTCCTTGCCCTATGGGTAAGTTTGACAGCGAGTAAATTAATGTCTGTTTTGTTTCTTTGTGCTGTTAATTCTTCCAAAGATGTGTCTTACGGTGAAGGAATTCATTGGAGAATCTTACTATTAAGGCGATAAGCCTGAAATAGCAAAAAGCATCGAGCAATTATGCTAATAAAATGTTCGTTCCTTCTAATACACTAAAAGAGCACATTCCGCAAAATTCTCCTACAAATTCAGAAAATCCCTTGCGTTTTATTCGGGTAGAGCTAAGGATGAATGTCAGTTTCTGATGCCAAAAGCGGTTCACTCACAAAAAAAAAAAAAAACTAAATCGCGATATCTCTGACCACAGCTCAACCAGGGTATCCGAGAAACTATGAGTCATCGTGTCGGAGATAGTCAAAAGAAAAGTAACGCAGTCGCGTGATTTTTATTTTAGCGTCAGCTTACAATAAGTTGTAGTGTTGTAGTTTTATAAATTCTATTGTAGTACGGTTAGGTAGCTTGTAGCTTAATACGAGTAGCAGCAGCGTGAGGTGAAGTGGTGCTTGTAGCACCTAGTATCTGGATGGGTGACCATTTTTAATACAGCAAGACTTCTAGGTACTTTGGAGAGTACGGTAAACTGACAGTCCCTGTGGGTAGCGAAAATCCTGAAATCCTTAGGATTGGCAGTTTTATAACCAACCTATATTGTTCCATTTCTCGGCAATAGTCCTAGTGCATATAGCTTTCCACATGGCAGTTGATCGATAGGCAGTTTATGTCTATTAATTCGGTTTTAATTGCATGAATGCAGAAAGCTGCTCGTGTTATACTGGTTAGACTGGTCGCCAACAGACGCTTACTAGAGAATGGGCAGCAGCGTTCTCTATGCATTTTAACACCATATTGCGATCGCCAAACCGCCTGCCAAGCGTGGCGATTATGGCAACCCCACCCCCCCTTTTGGAGGAGGACTGTGTCCAGCAGTGGACGTCTTTCGGCTGAAATTTTGAGACTGGACGTCAACTCCACATTGTAGAAATTTGTTAGGCTGATGAATTACATAGTTTAACCTTAAAAGAGCCCTTGGCTACTTTTATTCCTTTCAAGAGTATTTATTTTGGATTTCGGGGTGCGTTACACATTTTCTATATGGTTCAAGGTTGATTGGGAAATTTTGAGTTTTTTTTTTTTTTTTCGGGTAGCTTGACCTACTGGCGTCTGTACACAACCTCGATGAACTACAAAATTGAAGAGCCTTTTATAGTCACGGATAAAGCATTTTTTTTTTTGCAATTCGTCATAAATATAAAGTTCACAGCAGAGCAGTGGTGGCGCAGTGGTAATAGACATGACTTACGAGTTGTAGGTCATAGGTTCGAACCCAAACAGGCGCTTTACTTTGTGTCAATTATTTCATCACCACTGCTTTCAAAACGGTGAAGGAAAACATCGTGAGGAAATTGTTCTAGAACCAAAAACTCGAAGACATGTGACATCTACCAACCCGCACTGGGCCCGCGTGGTGGATTACGGCCCACTCCGTCTCACTGAGATGAGGCCTGTGTCCTAGCAGTGAGAACATTACAGGCTGATTATGCTACGTTTCAAAAATCCAAATTGGAGAGAGTATTGCAACTTTTGTAAATAAATGGACTCTTTGATCATTGCCGTGTCAACTGCACCCTAATTGTGTAATACACTTTCAATCTGAATGATTTTGAAGGATATTGCTAATCCATTGCTTCATATGTTCGAAAAAATTGTCTGCTCAACCACGTAAATAACGCAATGAATGTTGTTGAACTGTCAAAATGCCAGACATTGCTACTGACAGTGTGTTACGCAGGTACCCCGCGAGGCCTAACCAACTATCTGTGAGTAGTTTTAAAACAATAGACAAAATTGTTCAGTAAAATCATACAATACAAAAGACATCAACGCGGATTTTTTGAAAATAAATAATGATTGTTTTTTTTCCTCTCTATATTTTCCATGTAGGTATTTAGGAAGTTTTTGAAAGTAAAAATGAGTTTATAATTTAATGGTAGACGTGCTTCATGCCTACTCTTCCATCGACGGTAGTAAGGTATTAAATCAAAAGTTGTTTCAATTTAAAAGAGTGTCCGTGGAGTTTCTGTCCCGTTCTTCTCCATAAGTATCTACTAAGCTTTGGAATGGGCAACTAGCTTCACCTTTATGACTGACAGACCCCTTGACAATTCAAAAGTGCCTGTAATTAGTTTATTTGAAATAAATGCTTTGAGTTTGAGTTGCAGTGACGATGACAGTGCCATAACATTATGGAACGCGTTTATCCTTTGACATACACACATAACATCACGCCTGTAATCCCCGAAGGGTTAGGCAGAGGTGTACCTATAGTACACCCACATTTCGCCAGTTATATTTAAGTCCCATGTAATAGGGGTCGAGCCTATTGCCATCAACCAGCCACAAATCCAGACTCCGGGCTGCTACTGAGAAATTCCTAATGGAAAATCTCAAAAACACTTTGCCCGACCTGTGAATCGAACCCAGGAGCTCAAGCTCAGCAGTACGACCACTAGACCAATAAGGAAACGTTTGATATATCTTTATCATTATTTTAAGTGTTCATCGTCATAATGGCAGAGACACTGGAGCAGTTAAACTCAATGCTGTACAGCCTAAATTATTATTATTATTATTCATTTATTATTTCAAGTTACATGACTCATATACAATATTTAATACATTATACACACAACAGACAATACATTAACATTACAAAACTAACAATGGAGCCTCTCAGCAGGTTGATCTCGGTATGAATTTGGACAAGACGAAAGTTACAATTTACACGTCTTGCTAAGTCCAATCCACACCGAAGGGTCACTTCTTGAAGTTGTGAAACAGTATGTCTACCTAGGGCAAATCATCCAGCTCGGTAGACATAACTTTCAAAAAGAAGCTGATAAGAGAACCCAGTTGCGTTGGGCAGCGTTGGGTAAACTTCCTCAAGTCTTCTCGTCGTCTATCCCTCAATGTTTGAATACTAAGGTCTTCTACAAGTGAGTCTTGCCCGTTATGACATACGGTGCCGAAACGTGGACACTGGTAGTCGGGCTGGTCCACTCAGGGGTCACTCAGTGCGCTTCGAAGTGGGCTATGCTTGGAGTTTCTTTGAAGGATAAAATCAGTAATGAAATTATCCGGAAAAGAACTGGTGTTACCAAGCTGAAGTGGCAGTAGGTTAGCCATGTTTGTCGGATCGCTGGCTAGTGGAGCAGACGAGTCCTGGAGTGGAGACCGCGTATCAGCAAGCGTAGTGTGGGAAGCCTCCTAGAGGTACAGACGACCTTCAAAAGGTGGCTGGGACAGACTGGATGTGGAAGGCGGAGGACAGAGTGTTGTTGAGTAGGGGGAGGCCTATGTCCAGCAGAGGACTGCGGTAGGGAGAAATGATAATAATATCGTTTGATATCTATTTAACGTTTGATTATCGAATATCGTTTGATATCTATTCAACATTTGATTATCGAATATCGTTTGATATCTATTCAACATTTGATTATCGAATATCGTTTGATATCTATTTAACGTTTGATTATCGAATATCGTTTGATATCTATTTAACGTTTGATTATCGAATATCGTTTGATATCTATTCAACATTTGATTATCGAATATCGTTTGATATCTATTCAACATTTGATTATCGAATATCGTTTGATATCTATTTAACGTTTGATTATCCTATATCGTTTATTATTTCATTGTTGTCCACTTTCGTCATTTGTCAAAATAAGTGTAAAATATATTATATCTCTTCGAGTAGTCTCAATTTAAAAAAAACAAATGCTGTTTTTTTGTATTAGAACGTAATCCAACTGTTTTTTGTGCTCCTCGTTTAAATAAATAAAATACAACATGAAGTCACGTATGTGTAATTCAGGCAGCTATGTATAGGATAATATTTTTATTATCATAGCAGCGTAACGCGTAAAAAATTGTGAAAGCGCATATTATTTTAAATTACTGTCCGTGCAAGGATTGCGTAAATAGATATGCATGACTGTGACTTATTCCTACTTGTCAAACTTTATTTATTAGGCATGGCAAATTAATGTGAATGAACTTTATTTAAGAATCAGTTAAAAGTGGTTATATTTTAAGAAATAAGACACTTTCGAGTTTAGCCAAAATTTGTGAGTTTGTAACTAAAGGGTAATCATCGGAACTACCGATCCGATTTCGAAAATACTTTCTTTCTTTATTTGAAAGCTAGAGCATTGCCGGGTGTCGTATATAATATTTTATGTTAAAACAAGAAATTTCACACGGATGAAGTAAATCAATCGGCCTCGCCTCTTCCCAACTATGTTGGGGTCAGCCTCCAGTCTAAACGGATGCAGCTGAATACCAGTATTTTACATGGAGCGACTGCCTATCTGACCTCCACAACCCAGTAACTGGGTAATACGATATCCCTTAGTAAGACTGGTTGTCCAATACGATATCCCTTAGTAAGACGGGGTAACATCATGACGGTGTCTTGTCAATATATCTATGAAAACATCATGTACGTAAGAAAAAATTTACATCTTTTTAGTAAAAGAGGCGAAAGACATAATTATAGTACTAGAAGTAGGGATCTATTAGCTCAACCAGGTTTCAGACTGGCTAAAGTAGACTCATCTTTCATGGGGTACTGTTTAAAATGTTATAATAAAATTCCTGCCCACATACTTCAACTGAATGAGACGAAATTCAAATCTTGTATAAAACACACACTATGCAAGCAGGCATATTATAGGCTGGGGGATTACATCGCTGATAGAAATGCTTGGCTCAATGCTGGTCCTGCTCCACAACGTCAACTAATTGATTAACATTTGAAAATACTGTTGGAGCTGCTGAAGATTGTAAGACTATCTTTTCATTGTATAAACTCAATCACCTTTGTATTATATAATTGCATAACACAGGTGTGAGTACTATGTATAATAGAGCTACCATTTACCGGGTAATATGTCTTTCATTGACTTGAATATGTCCTGGCAGCTGAGAGTATGTCATGCTCACTCAGATGTCTCGCTGATGGTGGCGTGTGTGTTGGATCATTTAGCTCCCTTCAAAATGGTTGAGCTGAATGGTGCTGATCCATGCGTCATGTTCGTGAACGGGCGCTGTCAGTTGGGACTGGTCATCTCTTAGCTGCCACGGCTTATTTTTAATTATTTTAGTTTTGAATTGTTTTTTTTTTATCACGGACGCTTCTGACGTTTTGCATCGTTCTCACATGTATATTTTCAATAAGAATGATGTAACCAATACTTTGTATCAAATATTTTATTTTAAAAGAGTGTCTGTGGAGTTTCTTGCCCGTTCTTCTCCATAGGAACCTACTATTTGGAATGGGCAACTAGCTTCATATTTGTAACTGACCGACTTGTTGACAATTCAAAAGTGCCTGTAAATGGTTTAATTGAAATAAATGCTTTGAGTTTGAGTTTGAGTTTGAAGTTAAATTAAGTAAAACTATAAAGTCCAGATTTCCTCACGATGTTTTCCTTTACGATGTCAGTAATGTCTAAGATCACTCAGAACGGTTTGAAAAGAAATGCATTATTCGTCTCTTATAATAAAATAACCCATTTGAAGCAACGCACAGGGGGTCTACTCCAAAGCGATAATCTGAAGTATCGGCCGAATGTTCAGCCGTTTCTTGACTTCCAAAGTTTCCTTTATTGATTTTGAGTCCTTACCCGACTTCATGTCACATTTTTGACTTTGACTTATCTCTTTGACTGTCGTTATTCGTCGTAGTCAGGAAATGGCCGAGCATTCGGCCGAGCATTCGGCCGATACTTCGGATTTATGTTCGGAGTAGGACCCCAGGTTAGAATGTTAATGATGAATTAATTCCCTATTTAATTGTCATCTTTTTTACATATAAGCATAATTTTGCAAAAGTTTGTCAACAACACAATGACTTAAACATTACAACTACAAGTCAGTTTCATTTCGCTATGCAGAACACAATGAAACGAGTTGTGAATTCCGAAACCGTAGTGCTCAGAAAGTGTCTAATAGAGGTGAGTCATAGTAGAGCGATGCCCCCTCTAGTTGGAAGTGTCGGTTTCCATTGACATACGATTTTGGGACGAAGAATTTTTTTGTTTATTCGTTTAGTTTTTTTTTTTCGAGGAGGTGGAGCTCGTGGCTAAGTAATATCAGGCGCAGGTCGATCCATCAGGTTAAGCTACGCTTGCCTAGGTTGGTCCATGGATGAGTGACCATCTTTATATGTATAACGAGACTCCTCCGTGACTCAGAAAGCACGTTAAACCGTATTTACCGATGGACACGGCTGTCATTCGTAGATCTTTAACAGTCGTTACGGGTCGTCAGAAGCCTGAAAGTCTGACAATCAGTCTTCCCAAGGGGCATCGTATTACCCAGTAATCGGGTTGTGGACGTCATATAGTCGCTCCATGTAAAATACTGGTATTCAGCTGCATTCGGTTAGCCTGGAAGCCGACCCCTACATAGTTGGGAAATACTAGGCAGATGATAATTGTGTTTTTGCTTAAACTTAATGAAAACGAAAACTAGACCTACGTAAGATACATATAAGTGTTATATTTTGTAAATTAAACAACTGATTGTTTTATTAACAAGAGATCTAGATTGCAAATCGTACCACAATGGAGACAGAACCACCTAATGATTATATTCTGTCGAAATATCGTTTGCCACTAATGTTGGATCGCGTTGCATACGACGCACTTGTCCTGCACCGAAACCGCATCAAGGTTTATTGCGGCTACCGTAATGTGGGTCTTTGGCTAAATTATCATTACTATGGGACAGCACTGAAGTTCAGGGGTATTTAACTAAAATGGTAAAGGAGATAGGTAGGTGTATATTGGCGATTTAGACAGAGTATCGTTGGAAACCTTTTCGTTGTATGGGTAAAATAACATAACATCACGCCTGTAATCCCCGAAGGGTTAGGCAGAGGTGTACCTAATTAGTACACCCACATTTCGCCAGTTATGTTTAAGTCCCATGTAATAGGGGGTGAGCTAGCGTTGTATGGGTACTTGTTACCATATAGAAGAAAGAAAGAAAGAAAATTTGTTTATTCTAGACAACAAGACACCTTTACAAAAAAAAGAATTAAAAAAAAATTCCAAAATTCACAATCTAATAAAAAGTAGTCAAAAACATTACAGTAAGTAGTAATAGTACATATTTTAAGACTTTAAATTATGTAAATACTAGCTGCGCCCCGCGGTTTCACCCGCGTAAGTCTCGATCCCGTGGGAATATCGGGATAAAAAGTAGCTTTTATGTTAATTCAGGGTGTCAGCTACCTCCATACAAAATATTATCAAAATTAGTACAGCCGTGAAAAAGTAATAAACACACACACACACACACACTCACAAACTTTCGCTTTTATAATATTAGTGTGATTATCCAGAAATAAATATAAGAAAAACGTAGCCATTCGATATCTTAAAAGTTAAAAGTTTGACAATGTTGTCCATTGCATGATGTCACAGCAGGTCAAAGACAATACACACGATTTGCGATTGCGACACTGGCCAAATGACAGCAAACAAACAAAACAAAATGCCGATTGCACAGTGGAAATGATCTACTTTTGTGACAAACAACAATTACAATTAAGATAAGCCATGTGTCGCATCTGTACAAGAACAGGGTCGTTACTCAGCAAAATGCTGTGACTTCAGACGAACTTATCGTCAACAACGCTGATTTTTATCAAGTTGTTGATTAATATGACAACGTTTACTTCCTTTGTTCGACGGAAATGACGAAGATGTTTTCTCCCCGATTTACATTATTACTTTTGGTTCATTTTTAGGGTTCCGTACGTCGGAATGAAAAATGGAACCCTTATAGGTTCATTCGTGTGAACTGTCCGTTTGTTACAGCCAATTTGCTCCTAATCTAATATACCGATTAAGTTGAAATTTGATATACATTATGAATTTCTGTGACCCAAAAAAAAACATTTATTTATATGGGTCACTTTTGGGGGGCAAATTAGATAATTAAAATGTTTTGCAAACTATATCGTGTGATACATTAAATTGTGTATTAATAGGCTTACTATGGGAGCCTCATTTTTTTAAAATAATATTAATATAAACAGATTTTAAGTTATTTTAGAAAATAGTTGAAAATTTACCATTCTTCCCTTATCTCCGAAACAGCAAGCTTAAATTTTTGAAAATATATACTTAGAGATTACATGAAACCCTATAAGATGTTTATGGTCTTAAAATAACAGGGTAAGTCTCTCAATATTGTACGTACTAACTTACATTTGCAGTTGGAATGTATGGGAGAATGTTTATCAACTACGATGTTAAGTTTGGTCATGGGATAAATTCATCCCAACTATGGAACCTGTCATTGTGCGAATGTGCGTGGTCTGACACGTACTTGGCCGGTTTTCATAAGTCAAATAACTTTTATCTGAACAATGACAGTTTATTATTATTTTCTATACAAAAGCTGTGAAACCGCAATAATAATCAGCCCTTAGTAGGCTATTGGACGTTACCCTATTTTTTTTTTTTTTTTTTTTTATGGGTGGGAAATTATCAAATAACTTCTCCCGCTCTGGGCGGAGCGGGAGGGCGTGTCAGACTTTTACTGACTAAAACCCACCCGTGTTCCTTCCGTTGCCTGTGTGCCAGGGCCACGATATCCCTTTCGGACAAACTCGCAACCCCGGCAGGATTGGACGTTACCCTAGGCCGAGTATCATCTCAGGAGTAGGCAGCGACCTGTCTCTGCCAGCCGAGGCCGAGTCGATGGTCGGCAGCGACGAGTCCTCCGACGCGGTGGTATCGGAAGAGTAGTTTTGCAGAAGGAGGCTGCTGAAAGGGAGCGGGAGATCTCTTCCACTCACCCGGCCCGCAGCAGGCGCACGGCAGCCAATCCCCTCTTCCAGCCCCCTGAATCCAGAGGACTGGGTCCAGGGACAGCGGACTTGGGGACGTCCGTCACCCCCTATCATACAGGAACCGAGGTAGCGGCGCGTAGTGTTCCACGCGCGCCCCTTTCAGACGCGGGGGGGGGGGGTAAACACCTCACCTGCCCCCTCAGACTTGAAGTGGCCCCGCAGAAGCAGGCCGGCACCAGCCAGGGATCGCGGAAGTCACACTAGATCCCAAGATCCCCGGTGCAAGTGTGGGAAGGGAACATTGGGGTGGTTTTTAGTCAGTAAGAGTCTGACAGACCCCTCCGCCCGCCCCAGGGTGGACGACATCCACGAGGTATTTCCAACCCGTGAAAAAAAAAAAATGGCTGAGTATTTTACAATAACCTATTTATGACAGGTTCATAAGAAGATCGATTTGACATAGAATCGATCTGGCAGGAGCTATGTATGAGTCTTTGAAATGTATCGCTTTTTCGTCTGTCGGTACTCGATTAGTTTGGAAAACGTTTAGCTCCCCGTGGTCCTGGATTCGATACCCAGGTCGGGTAAAAGTATTATTGGGCTATTATATGTTCTATGTTGGAAGATTTGGTTTCCGCACTTAGTGCTCAGGTGGACCATTGTGCGTGGGCCATGGCGGCCGTTGGTGGTTATTCGAACCAGCCCACCCTTCAGAAGTTGATAACGTCTCCTGGCTTATTTAGAACGTTTGTGAAAAATCTGGGTGCCCCGAGGGTTTCTGTTCTAATCTGGGTGACGATTGTGCATTCAAAGAGGACATGCGCTATGGTCTCCTCCGCCTCCATAAAAACCCTGCACAGAGGGCTGTCCGTTATGCCTATTATATGGAAGTGTTTGTTAAGCGAGCAGTGTCACGTGATGGTCCCTGTTACTCGTATCAGGCGCAGGCCGGTCCTTGGGTTAATTGACCCAGGTTATTGGGATTTTCTGTTAGGTATTTTGTAGTAGCAGCCTGGAGTTTGAAAGTCGGGTGTGTGACACCTACTCTCTCCCCGATCATATCGGATTGCCGCCCCCCATTTGACTATGACAGTTAAAGAACATAGAGTGCACCTGTGTTTGCGCACACACTTGTGCACTATAATAATTATCTCCTACATAACTGGCTGATCTCCATTGAGATGGTCCGTGACTGAAATTCGGTCAGAGGAGGAGGAGGAGGGTCGGAGGTATATATTATATTTATTAGTTAGGAAAAAAAAAAATATATTTATACGAGATGGTCGTGAAAACGATTTTTGCAAAAAGTGATCTTTCGCTTCTGAAAATCATAAATTTAAATGTAATTAAGAAAATAATGCGGTAATTAGTCTATCCAATTAGCAAAATATGTGTTTAATTCTATAATTATCCAGTGAGAGTAATTAGGTACGTGTAACATACATGCTCATTCGCCATTTTGTGTACTGTTATTTTCTTTTAATTATTTTCTTTTCAGTGTTAATGGTAGTTAATGACTAGTATTATTGCTAGAAAGTTCTAGCTTTTAGTTTACGGCTTAATATACTATTATTGGTAACGGAAGGCGAGGTGACGTCATAAAGAAGTCAGGCAATCAGGTGTCAACCGATGGAAGGTTTAATCTTAAAAGGCGCGGTGCGGCAACGGTCTCTTTTTGATTGGACGGCGCGGAGCTCGGAACGGACGTGCTACCTGACTATCATAGTATTTTTTTCTCTCTTTCTCTGAAAAATTTCTGTAGGTACCTAAAAGTAACTTAACAAGCTACTTTAATTTTTTTTTCCTCTCTCTTAGTGCCTCATATAACCGAAGATTAGAAGCGGCATTTTTTTTTCCAAATAAAAACTTACTTCAATACATAAAAATAATTACTAACCGTAGCAAACAAAATAACTATAGAAGCCATCTTACAACTATGGCAGTGTTGAGCCATTGGCTTTTGCAGCATTGGCCAAGACTCTTTCTGCGAAACCCATGAAATGGATCCAGCAATTGTCGTCAGAGCAGCGTGCTTGGCGAGTTCATCTGCTCTCTCATTCCCGGGTATACCAGCATGTGCCTTGACCCAGCAGATTTGAATTTCTCTGCCTTGAAGTTTAGCGTCGGAGAATGCCTGCTGTACCTAATTGTATTGCTACTGTGAGAGGGATTGGGCTGTAATCCACCACGCGGGTTGGTAGATATCACATGTCTGCGAACTTTCGGTTCTAGGACATGACGGTTTCTTCACGTTGTTTTCCTTCACCGTTTTGAAAGCAGTGGTGATGAAATAATTTATCCAAAGTAAAGCGCCTGTCAGGGTTCGAACCTATGACCTAAAACACGTAAGTCGCGGTCCACCACTGCTCACACTCACTAATATTTACCCGTTTTCGTAAGACTACAAAAACATCTATGACTACTGCCTAGCGTTGTTATTACTTCCCTGGACGAGCTCCCTTAGTTCTCTTCTTCTTCGTCGTTCCATCAAAGCTGATGATCGCGACCACAATCATACGACGCGCCTCCAAGTTATGCGGTCTTCTGCAGTGTGGGCCGCTCGTATCTGACCATCCAACCGTTGCTCTGCCTTGAGCGCGTTTTCATGCCACCTGGCCTAGTATCATAAGTCTTTTCAGACCATGCTTAGGTGAACGCATAATATGTCAGAAAAAACTGAGGGTACGCTCCTGGCATTAATAGAAAGTCGCTTGGTGATAGAAACTCAGTCCTCCAGAATGGATTCATTCGTTCTCATGACGGTCCAAGGTATACGAAGTAGCCTACGCCACATCTCTCGCTTTCGCGACTTTTGATGCACCAAGTTTCACTGCCATATAAAAAAATAGAGCACGGGTCAGTCGTATTTTGGTATTCCGACGGATTCCATGATTCTTCCAAATTTCCCTAGACTGGGGGTGTACTCTGAAGTGATAATCCGAAGTATCGGCCGAATGTACGACGGTTTCTTGGCTTCCAAAGTTTCCCTTTTTTACTTTGAGTCCTTACCCGACTTCAAGTCACATTTTTGACTTTGACTTACCTTTTTGATTGCCTGTCTTTTTTTTTTCCATAGTTAGCCATAGTCAGCCGTAGTCAGGAAACGGTTCAACATTTGGCCGATACTTCAATTTATCTTCAGAGTAGACCCCCAGGTAATTGCACTTTTGGCCATACCAGTACGGCGGTGGATTTCCTCAAGCGTACGACTAATACTACTTCTTTTGAAAATTTTGCATAAAACACCAACTTTCTCATCAATATATTTACCTTTTAAACGATGAACTTATAAAATGATTAGACAATTATATAGACATGAATTATGCGTTCGACCATCAAAGACCGCCTTGATGCACAAAAGCATACTTTCCATGGCCTCAAAAATATTTAATACAATACCAAATGGAATTAAGGACTTCAATATTATTCAATTTAAAAACAAATTAAGACATCTTTTATTGGAAAAATGTCACTACACTATTGACGAATTCCTAATGATAAATTGTAAGTTATTTGACATTGATATTTATTTAATTTTTGACAATGTATTATTATCAATATTTTCATACTCAATTATTAATGTTTTGCTTGTTTTTTTTTGTCTTAAGTTAGGTTGTATTTCGTTGTAATTATTTTATTTTAATGTATTTACTATCCTTTTTATAATAATTACTAATTCTGTGAAAGAGTGTAGACCTTTAAGGTAGATTTTTGAGGAACTAATTATTTATTATTAAGATCTCATGTCAAATGTACCAAAAATCACACCAATAAATGAATTTGAATTTGATGATTGCTTATATTTACATTCATTTCTTTATTGTTATAACAAAACTTGGTAACGTGATTTCTAATGCGTCGGTTTATGAGTACGTGTGTACAAGACGGATGCACATGACGTAATCGTTGCTAAATTTGGCGGCGGCGCAATAAACTACGGTCTACAGTTTTTCATTTCTGTCGCCATGAGTTTTGTGTAAGTCAGATAGTCCTGACTCCTGATCTAATAATATGCAAGCTGGGGATTGAAAAACAGTTGAATTTTCATCTGACTATTGTGATCACTGCCACGTATGTACACCAGCATAGTAAAAGGGTTCGAATGCGCCCGGATATGAGTAAAAAAAATAACTTCAGCTTTCTATGTTGTGTTGAATGGGAATTTGTAAAATCACCATATTTGTCAATCGACTTGGTGATCGTGGATTTTTGTTAATAGAATACAGGGTAATACTAATTTCAATACAAATGGCATCGGCACGAGGAAGGGAAGGCCATGATTTTTGCTTAAAACTACGTCATGAAACTATCAAATCAAATCAAATATATTTATTTCGGATTCAAAATTATATCCATAGGTGTTAGAAACAATAAACTTACCTAGTGTTAGTACATTTTATTCATGCGATTTAATTTAAAGCATGCGCCAGGCTGAGCGCCCATCGCATGAGCACTCATCCATTGCTTCAACAGTGGAGAATCCCACTCGTTGGCCAACGCGCCCAGGATGCCGTTTGCAGCCACGCACTTGTCTAAGCAACGAAGCGCTTCACTTACGGATGATGACATAAAAGCAATCAGTATGCGCCTCAGCAAACATGGTCGATGCGCTGCAAAAACGAGACTGCCCCAAACAACACCCTAAATGCGTTGTTATACGCAGAGTCCCGTACACTC
Organism: Tiliacea citrago; assembly: GCA_963921375.1. NCBI lineage: Eukaryota > Metazoa > Arthropoda > Insecta > Lepidoptera > Noctuidae > Tiliacea > Tiliacea citrago. The sequence goes on from OY992800.1 coordinate 8,541,370, forward strand.
GCTGCGTGTAGTTGACCCATAGACTACATGTGTAGAAGGACTGACAATACGCTTTAAAAAGCGTCAGCTTAACTTGCTAACTACAACGTGTACATCTACGGGCCAACATGTTGCAACCAGGGACCGTACAACCCTGGTTAACGGTTAAGCCTTTCGAAGGGGTAACCCATTCAATGGGTTACCTTTCTCATAATGTAACCCATTGAATGGGTTTTATACTAGAAACCCTATGAAAGGGTTACATGATAACCCATTGAATGGGGTTTATACTTGAAACCCAGTGAAAGGGTTACATGATAACCCATTCAATGGGTTCTATACCTACTTGAAACCCAGTGACATGAAAAAATCATAATATTATGTTATTTCGATATCCGCCCAGCACGCGTAGCATGACCAATTCTATCTCTATTCTACCCAGGGACCATTTTGGTTACCATTTTAGAAAAACCCTATCGAAAACCCTTTCTATGGAACGGGTTTTCGATAGGGTTTTTCTAAGCAGTTAATCAAAAACTCATACGGTGTGGGTAATTTTGAATGGCTTAAAGTAAGCCGTTCAAAAGGGTTACCCATATCGTACGGGTCTTTATCGAAAACTCTTCCAATGGGTAACCAAAATGGTCTCTGGTTGCAACGCTCACACAAAGCCCTCCGCTCCCTCTCAAAACCAAGATCATCATCCAAGTCGTCTGTGACCCAGTGTAAAAAGTACTTAAACTGGTGAACAAGCCTGAGTGGTATCCCACCTAGTGTTAGTGAACTAGGATAATTATAACACTTCTTACCGGCTTTAAATATCATCAGCTCGCTCATGGACGCATTGTACTTGAGTCCATGGGCCGCAGCATACAGCTCACATATTTCTAACAGCCCTCTTAGTGCACCAATTGATGGGCTCAGCAGCACCATATCGTCAGCATAATTGAATAATTATGTTGTTTACACAAACACCGTCCTCGTGACAACCGATATTAGTACTGCTGAGCTCACCGATCAGTCGGTTCATGTACAAACTATGTATACTTAAAGTGGCGAATCGCCTCAATAGGCGAAGCCATTTATATATTTCCAAAATGATCCATTCAAAACTCATCATAATGTTTTACATAGCTTTCTTGAGAATTAGAGGTCAAATCCCCAATTTCCCTATGCATGTAACCTCATGGTCACCCTTCTTCTTTACTAGTGCGTGAAGCATTGCGTGCGCAACATTTACCGATTTGCTACTTGTATAAACTTCTGTTCCTCTGTTTACCCCTAAAACCTATTCGCCATAACAATATCAACCTTACACCATTGAATTAAGTAGTTTAGATGAACCATCAGGTATGAATTTTAAAACTTACTTGCCAGGGGATTTGAAGCGTTATGCCCTTGTAATAAGATCTTTAGAAGAAAGCGTTGGATGTCATTAGTAAAGTATTACAGATTCGGTAAGATTTTGTGATCCATATTTATTATTGTGTAATAATATGGTTGGTGGTATTTTTTTTATTTTTTATTAATTGAATCTAGTTATTGAGACATTTGATATTGTTCCGTGTGGTGCCGGACGTAAAGAATAGCACTATCCTATTTCGTCCCGTGGTTGCCGTAAAAGGCGACTAAGGGACTTACTAGAGAATGGGCAGCAGCGTTCTCTATGCAATTTAAAAGCATACTGTGATCGCCAACCCGCCTGCCAAGCTTGGCGATTATGGCAACCCCCCTCTCCTTTTATAGGAGGCCTATGTCCAGCAGTGGACACCTTTCGGCTGAAGTGATGATTGTGACATTTAGATAGTTACCGGTAGGTATTAGTACATTCGTCAGTTTATTTTATTTTGCTAATTATATTTTTACGCTTAGGAACTTCAGATAGTTTGGAGAATAAAACAGTTTTTAAAACGTTATGTAGGCATATTTTTCGTAACTGAGACGATGTAGACTTATAATCATACGGTACTAATTATACTCCATAGGTTTAGGTAGTTTAATAAAGGTAAACAAAGCATAAAAAGGGTTTTTATAGATGACACTTTCTTGTTTAAAAATACGTTGAAACTTATAATCATTTTTTTTATTATTACGATAGTTTCCTCTTTTATTACTGTATGTTAAACTTTATCATTTATTCTTAAACTACGCTTCGTAGATGTAATTACTATTTAGTTAGATTTATATATTACTATATTATTTTGTAATCTGTCTATTATAAAGAGCCCAAGTTCTCTAAACGTCAACGAAATAAAACGTTGCTAAATTGAAGAGTACAACTGTGACGTAGCATTCCAACTGAAGTGCCAGGTATTACGTTTAGTCGGTTAATTGACAGCTCTCTCGTCACGTGGGTTTTTTTGTTTACCTTTATTTAACTACCTAAACCAACGGAATATAGGTACGTGCTTAATAGCTCAGGAAAATAAGTTAAATTACAGACAAATTCTGCGAAATAAATCCTAGTTAAACTTTTTCTCGAGCAGTGGTGGCTTAGTGATAACGGCTGCGACTTACGAGTTGTATAGGTCGTGGTTTCGAACGCAGACAGGCGATTTAAATTGTGTATTGCATCACCACTGCTCGCAAAACAGTGAATGAATGCGAGGAGATGCGTCGTATGTGGTCTCGATCCTCAGCATTGAGGGAACGACGAAGAAGAAATGAAGTAGACGAGCTCCTTTAAAATTACAATATTATATATTAATTAATTATTATTTATTATTATAGGATTGCTTGGCGTTGTTATTTCTTCCGACTGAGCCATGGGCGTTTTTGATATTTTTCGCAAACTGTAAAATATCCGTGAGTGTGAGCAGTGGTGGACAGCCACTTACGAGTTGTAGGTCGTAGGTTCGAACACTGACAGGCGCTTTACTATACATGTAAATAATTTCATCACCCCTGCTCTCAAAATGGTGAAGGAAAACATTGTGAGGAAACCGGCATGTCCTAGAACTAAAAATTCAAAGACGTGTCACATTGACTAACCCGCACTGGGCTCGCGTGGTGGGTTACGTGGGAACATTATTATAGACTGATTAACAGTGAGTTGCACGAAACCAACATTAGTTTAACGGAGACTTATGGTTGATGATATCAGTTTCTTTTTCATACAAAATGTAAGGGCTGGCATGAATTTAAAGTCTCCGTTAAACTAATGTTGGTTTCGTGCAACTCAACGTAAACTAAGCGGGATTATTATTATTTAGGTATTAGAAATACTGTGTGAAAAGTCCACTACGAAAAAAAAACGCCTGATGTAGGTTCAAAAAGTGAGGTTTTACTTTTCGATATTTTTGCAATAAACTGATTTTCGGGACCTTTGACAGCAAATATTTTTTATTCAAACATGTTATCTCAATGGGTTTTTACACAGTATTTCTAATGCCTAAATAAAAGGTACAATGAATTCGTCACTCGGATAATATTTTTATCTTCCTGGACTATAACTAAAATAGAGATTTCTTTTGTTTTTCCTTTTAACGTTACATTCAGCGACCATTATCATCCATTCAGCCAAGAGATGTCCAATGCTGGAAATAGGGCGCCCAGCGTCGCCACATCTACCGATCCTGCGCTTCTCGAAGCCTTCTTGTCACAAGTCATGATGTGCAGCTGCCGACTATTGTAATTTGTGTAATGTTTAACTTCGAGTTTATTAGATAGGTATGTTTTTGTATGCACGTTTTTTCTGTGACAAATAAAATTATTTTTCTTTCTTTCTTTTCTTTCAGATTCCTGCGGCCTTTTGCTGGTAATCCCTACGCCATCTGGCGCGTAGCATAATTTTTGTAAAGAAAACGACGGATTTTCTTCCTCGTACTTAAAAACTTAATTAATGCATTGTCGTGAAAGCATATCATATCATATATCATATAAGCGTATGTCTACGTTAATTTTATTAACCGTCCATAGGATCGGTGTTACCGATTCGTGTTTACCAAAGTCTAGCACATCATACCTCATTGTATTGACGTATCCATCTATTAAATGATGCAAATGCCTGGCAAATTGTCGTGGTGAATGCTCTAGCGAGATGATTGTACAGTGAGACGAACAAGTGCTTCAATTTTTTTTCAAATACTCTTAGCTGCTGTCAAAATTGGTACGGGTAAGCATGACGAACCGTTGTCAGTTTTCTATAAATGAAGTATTCTGGGGTGCGGGGAATGTAGAAATATCTCCCGGGTCTCCGACTCATGGTATTAGAAGGAACAATGGGGATTTAGTCGGTAGGAGTCCGACATAATCCTTCGTTCTTCCCAAACGGATCCCTCCATGAGAAATTCCAAAAGGAAAAAAAAAAATTTAGGTCCCTCATAAGCGATCAAAAAGTTATGGTGCAGTATTAACTGTTGTCCAATGTCCATGTCTTACGCTTAATAAGTATTTTGCCTGTGACAGTTAACTACAAAAGAGCATGGAAATCAGGTGGAGCAGCATGCAAAGTATTCAAGGCGAAGAGAGAAAACACAATTAAAAAACTAAATCTTATTGTAGAACTTTATCAATATTTCGGGAAAAAAAAAGATTATGTTGTATGAACGGGGCTCTCGTTTATTTTCGTAGATACATAGTTGGCTATGCAAGCATGCAAGTGATTAGGACAGTCTAACAACCAAAAATTCACATTTTTTTCGGGCTAATTACAAGCGTGAAGACTAAAGTATTTATTAATTTTACAAAGTTAGCATTTTTGTTAGTGCCTCTACTCTCAAAATAGAAAGTACGTAAGAGCGTTTGTCTCGTGGCTTAGCGCTCATTACCTCAACTGTTACTTTTTATATACGATGAATTTGTGGTAATAATTCTTGATACGATACGGCTACGCTGCGAGTGATCGCATCGGAAACAGAATTATCGGAGGGTTTAAAAGCACATCACTACATATTACAGAGCGTTGAGCTGCAAGATTACTGACAAATGCTCGCACTGATTGGACAGGTCCTCTCAAAATTTGTGTGGTTCTTTCCTCAAAAGACCATTTCGGACACGGATCTAATACATGGTCCTTACATGATCTGACAAAGATTATGTCTGGACTTTAAAAGAGACTTTTACCCCTGAGTTTGTTTCGCCATTTCTTCTCAGGGGTAGTCAGATCGAGCCTCTTTGCCGGACTGCCGCCATAGGATCTGGAGGCAAAGGTCCTCGCGCACATCTGGGAGTGGCGCGAGGAGGCGAAACGCCGGGGTGAAACTCCAGTGCCGCGAGAAATCACGGCACAGCGGACAGAGCTCCGGTGGGATCTCATGGCGACATGGAGAGTGCGATTGTCGCAACCCAGCGCTGGGCACGCCACAATTGTGGCGATAAGTCCCCTCTTTGAGGAGTGGCTAGAGAGGCGCCACGGCGTCCTCACCTTCCGCCTGACGCAGGTCCTCACCGGACACGGTTGTTTCGGGAGGTTCCTGTTCAGGATAAAGCGGGAGGAAACGCCCGGGTGTCACCACTGTGTGGATCGCCCGGAGGACACGGTGGAGCATACGGTGGAGGTCTGCACAGCTTGGGCGGAGCACCGCCGTGTCCTCACGGAGGCGATCGGCGGCGGCGATCTCTCGCGTCCGGCCCTGGTTCAGGCCATGGTTCGGAGCGAGAGTGCATGGGAGGCCGTCACCTCTTTCTGCAAAGCGGTAATGCTCGCGAAGGAAGAGGTGGAACGCGTGAGGGAGAGGCAAAGTTCGCGCCCTCGCGCCCCTAGTCGCCGCAGGAGTCGTAAGCCAATTTCCGGCCACCGTAGGCGCGGGCCTGTGGACGGTGAGCGATGGGTAGCTCGCCGTCCGATAAGGACCAGGGGGTCTACTCCCTAAGTCCGTTAACGAAGCTACGGGTCCGTCCGACAGTAGTCCGATACGTCGCAGTGAACCATACTCCCTAATGATTTCGGATTCATCAGTTTCCAACGGAATCATAGACAATCTTCATGAGTTCATGGGAGGCCGTCACCTCCTTCTGCGAAGCAGTTATGCTAGCGAAGGAGGAGGCGGAACGCGTGAGGGTGAGACAAGGTTCGCGCCCTCGCGCCCTTAGTCGCCGCAGGAGACGTCCCGGGCGTCGGGAGTCGCAAGCCGATTTCCGGCCACCGTAGGCGCGGGCCTGCGGACGGTGAGCGATGGGTAGCTCGCCGTCCGATAAGAACGCGCGTCACGCGCGCCTCAAAGAGATGTCAGCACAAACTGACGGGGTCCATTAGGGACAGGACCAATGCCTGCCAGGGTTGCGAGTTTGTCCGAAAGGGATATCGTGGCCCTGGCACACAGGCAACGAAAGGAACACGGGTGGGTTTTAGTCAGTAAAAGTCTGACACGCCCTCCCGCTTCGCCCAGAGCGGGAGCAGTTATTTGATAATTTCCCACCCAAAACAAAAAAAAAAAAAGGGGTAGTCAGATAGGAAATGTCGACTCACTTATTTGTTTAATATAACGTGTAAATCTGATTCCGATATCCTATTTACAGAATAAACGATTTCATTTAATTTCGCTATCACGCTAATATTATAAAGGCGAAAGTTTGTGAGTGTGTGTGTGTGTATGTTTGTTACTTCTTCACGCTCAAACGGCTGGACCAATTTTGATAACATTTTGTACGGAGGTAGCTGACACCCTGGATTAACATATAGGCTACTTTGTATCCGGATATTCCCACGGGTACGAGACTTACGCGGGTGAAACCACGGGGCGCAGCTAGTTTTATTATAAAATAACATCCCCAGCCGCATCTGTATGTCTGAACGAGATAAACTCAAAAACTAACGGATTTTCATACGGTTTTCACGAATGGACGGAGTGATTTATGAGGCAGGTTTATGTGTATAGTTCATTAAGGTTTTGTTTAAATTGATGGAAAAATGACGATAATTGTTGAATGTGTCAGAAAAAATCATGCCGACTGGGAAATTTTCTGGCGTGCGTGTTACGGTAGTGCGTTTCCGGAAACGGGAAACGTCCGACCTCCACGCGGGCAAAACCACGGGCAAAAGCAGGTTTAATCCACAACTCAATGAAATAGGTACTAAACTATAACATTTACACTGAAATGAAAACGACTACAACGCCATTACTCTGAAAATTTCCAATCAACTCATCGAGTCCTTAAGTTCCGCTCAGATATCCGGTGTGTATGCGGCGTTTCTCAACACACAAGGGCTCACCACCCATCTTGCACCGCATGCCCTGTCACCTGCACACGTGAGGACCTAATAGCTGCGTCAGCGAACGGTATTCACGTTTCTAAATTTTGGGGCAACCAAATTAAAAAAATATAAAGGTGTTATTTTGCCATCGACACGCTAGAATAGAATCGAGTCCTTATTATGAGTTTAGGAAGATTTTTGGGGCTTTTACCACATTGTACTAATTAATCTCCGCCATAATATTAATTGATCCGTGCATGCTGATAGGTACTACACTTCAACAATACCGCAAATTTAGCGCCTTTACGGGATAGGTACATCAGAATGATCGTCAATTTAGGCCAGCTTGACGATTACTGGCTTCACTCGAGGCGACAGACCCCCAGAATCCTCAGGGGATTTAATGCGATCATCCTCGCTGTTTGTTCCTAGTCAAATTTATCAGTAGTTCTTATCTTATCCTGTGTTTAACCTATGTCCCTGCTAACTGTTTTACCTGGGGGCCAAGTCTGCTAACGCAGTTGTATCCGAATGTTCGATCATTGGCACCGTAATTGTAGAATTTGACAGTGTTGCTAATCTCCTAATTGAAAGGCGTCTTTATGATTTTCCGATGACGTCCCACTGATACCCCATTGGAAAAATTGTCTGTATTTGGTAATCTCGTACTGACAAGCTCCTATTATTTTGACTTCCTTATGCACCACTGCCACGCCATTATGAATTTAGGAGGTTACAAACTATTGGCACAATGGTCATGGCGTTGCCTTGGTATGGTCGTCATAATGACCAATCATTGAAAATAGCAGACTTGGCCCCCAGGATAATAAACTATTTCTATTTCTATTAACAACAGTGTAATTATACCTTATATCTTTATCGAGTAACTCTCTAATTGCAAGTTTATATACTGCCTTTGCTATCCGTTATTCTTTTAGTACAGTTAAGTATACCACTTGTTCAACCAACGACCGTATCGTAGTCGTGCCCTGTAAACCAGCTCCTTAAATATTTACAGCACTTACAGCGCTCGCTGCTCGTCCAAGGTCTCCTTTCACTGGATATAATGAGATGCACTCATACAAATTGCAGGCATTTTGCTTTATTTTACACTGTAAGGCTACCGTTAGAAGAGACTGGTATTTTTGTAATGAAAATAATGGTGCTTAGAGATAGTAAAGGCTGTCTTTTTGTATAAAACACTACATTCTTTATCTCGCTCGCACACTACTATTCGCGGTCATGTGACTGTCACCCCCGTATTCAAGAACGATACTTACATAAGTATGGCAGCGACACTATGCTAAGTAAGGCATTTTTCACTGCGTTCGTCATGGCAGGCCATTTAATTCACAAACAATACTCAGCGAACACTGCGACACCTTACTAATCTTACTATGCGAGCGCACAGCGTCGATTATAGATTTGTGCTTAGTCCGTTTCTGTTGCTAAGTTCGCTTTGGTGTGTGGACGACATAAATATAACCTTTTAAACGTGTTGTCAGTTGTGAAATATAAACCATCAAGTGTGGTGATTTACTGGGCACGCCACAATTGTGGCGATAAGTCCCCTCTTTGAGGAGTGGCTAGAGAGGCGCCACGGCGTCCTTACCTTCCGCCTGACGCAGGTCCTCACCGGACACGGTTGTTTCGGGAGGTTCCTGTTCAAGATAAAGCGGGAGGAAACGCCCGGGTGTCACCACTGTGTGGATCGCCCGGAGGACACGGTGGAGCATACGGTGGAGGTCTGCCCAGCTTGGGCGGAGCACCACCGTGTCCTCACGGAGGCGATCGGCGGCGGCGATCTCTCGCGTCCGGCCCTGGTTCAGGCCATGGTTCGGAGCGAGAGTGCATGGGAGGCCGTCACCTCCTTCTGCGAAGCAGTTATGCTAGCGAAGGAGGAGGCGGAACGCGTGAGGGTGAGACAAGGTTCGCGCCCTCGCGCCCTTAGTCGCCGCAGGAGACGCCCCGGGCGTCGGGAGTCGCAAGCCGATTTCCGGCCACCGTAGGCGCGGGCCTGCGGACGGTGAGCGATGGGTAGCTCGCCGTCCGATAAGGACCAGGCCCGGGTCGACGGCGCGTTGTGTTCCACGCGCGCCTCAAAGAGATGTCAGCACCAATTGACGGGGTCCGTTAGGACCAATGCCTGCCGGGGTTGCGAGTTTGTTTGAAAGGGATATCGTGGCCCTGGCACACAGGCAACGGAAGGAACACGGGTGGGTTTTAGTCAGTAAAAGTCTGACACGCCCTCCCGCTCCGCCCAGAGCGGGAAAAGTTATTTGATAATTTCCCACCCAAAAAAAAAAAAAGAAAAGTGTGGTGATTTAGGTCATAATAAAAAGTACTCTATTTTCAAGGATCAACAAACAAAAAATAGTTTAGTTATCTTCAATTGATTGGATATCAATGGATGTGCACGATTTCGGATTCTCTAAAAACAAACGAAATCGTCAATTAATGGTGTGTTGACTGTTTATTTAGGGTTCCGTACCCAAAGGGTAAAACGGGAACCCTATTACTAAGGCTCCGCCGTCTGTCTGTCTGTCTATATCTCCATGTGTCACCAGGCTGTATCTCATGAACCGTGATAGCTAGACATTTGAAATTTTCACAGATGATGTATTTCTGTTGCCGCTATAACAACAAAACAAAAAAAAAACAGAATAAAATAAATATTTAAGGGAGCTCCGATACAACAAACGTGATTTTTTTGCTCGATATTGATAACGGCAACAGGTAGACGCTTGAAATATTCATAAAATATTTAGTTATAGATTCACTTTAAAAATAAATAATTAAATTAAAATAAAACAAATATTTACGCGGGGTTCCCATACAACAAACGTGGTTTTTTTGCCATTTTTATAGATAATGGTACGGAACCCTTCGTTTGCGAGTCCGACTCGCACTTGGCCGGTTTTTTTGGATAAGTCTGCCCTTAAATATTTATTTTATTTCTTTTTTTAGTATTTGTTGTTATAGCGGCAACAGAAATACATCTGTGAAAATTTCAACTGTCTAACTATCATGGTTCATGAGATGATGAGATATAGCCTGGTGACAGACGGACAAACAGACAGACAGACGGCGGCGGAGCCTTAGTAATAGGGTTCCCGTTTTACCCTTTGGGTCACGGAACCCTAAAAACACCTTTCTTTTTTGCATATTTTATTTCATATAACTGTAATCTTATCGTATGAAAAACATTACAGCAGTCATTCCGCTCACATGAACACAGTTTGATCTGAAGACTCCTCTCACTGTCTGTTATTTGAGAAGTACTCGTCCAAATTGCAACCATCTTGGTTTTATTTCGCACATTTCAGTTGCTGTACAGCGTTAGCTGCTTTTTGTAAAATTACGCTTTCATGGTTTCTTGAGCCTTAGCTTCTTTACTACATGCTTAGAGTGATGCTTTTTATTTCTACTATACTGTAGAATAGAAACAGCTTGTCTACCAAAAATGTTCTACTGTCTACACGAAAACGACATTTTTGTCTACTATACACATACATAAACTCACGCCTTCTTCTCATGGGGGTAGGCAGAAACTATAGAACGCCACCTGCTACGCTCCTTACATACTCCTTTTGCTGCGCCTACGTTCATACATCTGGTCATACACGCACGCCGATTGCGAGTACTACGCACCTGACCTTTCTGAAGAACATCACCAATTTGGTCATTATATGTCCTCCTAGGGCGTCCCCTCCCGGCGTTTCCACCTGCTTTATAAATACCTTTTGTTAGTCGCGTTCCACTCATCCTCTCAACATGACCAAACCATCTAAGCATACTCTTTTCAATTTTTGTTACTACATCTTCTTTTAAACTGCACTTTTGCCTTATCACCTCATTATCACTATTCCGTCAACAAAACGCTTCTCTACGGTTCTCGTGCTAAGCCTGCAGCTTGTTACTGTCCCACAGCTGGGCAAAAGCTTCTTTGCACACAGAGAAGGCAGGAGCATTGATCATCACGCGTGCTCTAGACGGGTTGGCGATTTCAATCTTGTATTAACTCCATAAGTCCAGAGGGCCTAGACAAAGTAATATTCGATTAGCGATAACGCTAGTAGAAAAGCCAAATAAAACAAACTATTAAAAGAAACAAAAAACCCGACTACAAAGAAAATGAACTGAAAAGATGGCAGGCGTGTTTTTTATTTTTTTTAATTATTTGTTTTTTATTTTATACCTTTTAGTGATAAAACAATATTTTTTGCAAACGCACAATGTGCCACGAAAGGTAACTTTAATTTTTTTGGAACGCGAAATTATTTTTCTTATGGTTTATTAATAAGATCCCTAAGGCTATTCAGTTCTTGCAGAGACTTTTTGTCATGGGGCTCGTTGATAAGCTTTTGTGGATCTAAAACACCAATTGCCAATCCTTCTAACTGTGTCACGCGACTAAGACCGACATAAGCTTGCCCATTGGCAAAAATTTGAGCGCTTAGATCCACGACGGCTCTGTCCAGTGTCGTCCCTTGCAGCTTGTGCACTGCTTTTATATATATTTTTGTTATACGAAATCAAATTTTAATGAAAAAAACAAATTATTACCGTTTTTTTCATGAACCATGGCTCCCCCTGTATATTTTTTAAAATGTTCACTAGCCTATGTTACCCGGAATAGTTCAACGCCTCTAACAATGCCACATACATTAAAATCGGTTAAGCGGTTTAGAAGTTATGGTGGAATAAAGAAACTCACAAACATACATACATACATACATGAACCCTGAAAACATAACACTTCTTTTTTTGAGCAGTCGTGTAAAAATGTATGGGGTTGACATAAGCTATCGAAATGTCACGTGATCATAGGTCAACAGATAGAAATTAGCTAGACAATGTTACCATCATTCGATTCCATGAAACGAATCGACAGCGTCGAACGATAACTTACTTAGAGATGCGTAGCCAAGTGGCACTTTTTGACAAGCGTTATCGCCTGCCAATCGAACTTCGTTATCGTTGAAGCGTTAGTGATTGTAGAAATATAATCGCTCCGAAGCGAATGCCATTTATCTAGACCCTCAGGTATCCTCACGATGTATTCTTTTAACGATGTCAGTTATGTCCAAGATAACTCAGAAAGTACATATGAATTGAAAAAGTCACATTGGTACTTGCCCAGATTTGAGCCCACAACTCGTGCATGAGAGGCAAGGCCTTAACCACTGAGCTATTACGTCACACATCTTGACTCCATGCGAGCCTAACAAGATTTTGACTTCTGAAGCTAGGAGAATTTTGTTAAATTTAATTAATTATCATAGTTCCGTATGAAATAATGAATTAGTTTAATTATGGGTAGTTATTTAATTTAGCTAAAATGTTGGCCAGTTTAAGAATGTTATAATGCTAACAAGTTGCTTGCTATCATGAACTGAAATTATTATTTAATATGTACCAAAAGTGAAGAAGTAAAATTAAACAAAGTACCTATCTATGATGTAACAAAGAAAGGTGATTATTCTGTACATGTCACATTGTCGATATAGGTACATAATAGTACATTGTGATACAAGGGTGGAAAGTAGGTTATAACCTACACACCCGTGTATCACACGACGTTTTTCAATACACTTGTGGGAAATAGTAAAAAAACAAATCAAAGAATTAATTTAAAATATCAGAAGATGGCGTGTTTTTGCAACTGGACATTTTTTTTTTACAACGAAAACAGCCTATAGAGCCTATTCGATTTTTGACAAATGCTGATGTGAAAATAATTAAATTAAAACTGGTAATTAAATATATTAAAGAATCATTTAAAAGACTTTTGAGAATTTAATGCATAATATTTATAGCCTCTGAAAGTACGCCATGTTTAACAACTGTATTGAAAAATGAATTTGTTCTGGCAAATATGCTATCTTGTAACATTTTAATGCCAACTCAAAGAAAATGTATCTTAGTTAGTCTGCCTTTTTTTCAGTGTACTCTAATGCTGGGGCCAAATTGTCGCAATAACGCGAACTACACTTCGTACTCTCTCTCGCACATCGCTCAATGTCTCGCTGTAATACAGAAAGCGCGCGAAGTGTAGTTCGCTTTATCGCGACAATGTAGCCGTAGCATTAAACTAAGAATATTACAATAACAAAGGTAGGTACGCTATAAGTTCTACCGGCATGCAGCTACTGGCCACAAACATACATCTACATTTCGCCCCCAAAACGTTCCGGGTGTGAAATTATTAAACCTCTGCATTCATTCGGGTACAAATGGATCCAGGAGAGGTTCTAAATTGCTTGTGGCTTTGTAGTCGCGTGCGCTTGCTGAGCCAATAGCTTTGCATATATGGGTATGAATCGGAATTCTAATTATTCTTGTGTTCGTGGTGCGCACTAAATGGTTAACTTTTTAGTTAGTGCGAACCACGTACACAAGAATTTTACTTCACGATAAGTTTACCGAACATCATAATTATGAAACGGCCAGGGAAATTTATTCATGATCCCTGCCATCCTGTATTTTTGAAGGTCCATTTTGTTACTTACTGAGTTTCTAAAACAGGGGGTCTACTCCGAAGCGTTAAACCGAAGTATCGACCGAATGTTCGGCCTTTTTATAACTTCCATAATTTCTATTTTTGACTTTAAATCCATACCCGACTTAAAGTCACATTTTTGACATTGGCTTATCTCTTTGACTGTCGTTTTTTTTTTCTTTCGCCGTAGTCAGCCATAGTTACTACGGCTAACTTAAGCAAAACCGAACATTCGGCCGATACTTCGGTTTAACGCTTCGGAGTAGACCCCCAGAATAGGGTTTCTTTGACGATTTTGGAGGCGAAAGGCTGAACTTTGCAGTGTGTACAAATAAATTAATAAACAAGCAAAGAATATAAAAATTCTTGTATATATTTCATTAATCACAGTAGGCATGTACATAATTTTAAAAGGACGATTTTTTATATTTACGAAACAAATCATGTCAATGTGTCACTTAATGTATTTGAGTATTGAAAATATTACTATTAAAATTAGAATAAAATTATAATTAAACTTTCTTTGACACCGAAGCCAAAATCATCATCATCTTTCTGATTGACCGACCCTTTGACAATTCAAAAGCGCCTGTAATTATTTTATTAGAAATAAAGGCTTTGAGTTTGATAATGCTGTATTTTGATATTGAAAAAGTACTTAAGTAGTGATTGTCTAACGTGAACAATTTAAATGCTGTTCATTTCTTTTTGATTGGGTGTTTGAACATAATGTTCACATAATACACATTTATCACATTCAAGATAATTAACTGAACGAAACCGTATCTGACACATTACAATTTAACTATTTACAATCACAATAGATCAAAATGTAAAAGTCTTAATTCTACTTTTGGTCACTTAATATCTTTCTAGATGTGGAAGTGGTTGAGTTGAGGTTTAAAACTACACTTAAAATGTTACATAAGAGTGACATTTTATGTGTAGATGATCTGTTTCAAAAGTATCTGATGAAACACACATGGATCAGAAAACGTACCGGTGGATGCCATTATACTTACAAAATTGAGTGCTTTGATTTGATTATTTGAATACTTGAACCCAAAATTCTAATTTTAAATCACCTTAGAAACGTTTTTCTTTTGACAAATATTGAGGTTAATTTAGTAAACTCAACTTTCGTCGATGATTTTTCAATTACGATTTAATCATGTTATTCAAACAACAATTGCTTGGAAAAAGGGTGAGATACAAAGTTGAAACCTTCTAAATAAAGATGAATGTGTAAGAATTTAAGGGTTTGTTTACTCTTTAATAACTAACTTTTGAAACGGACTATAGGTACCTTTACCTCGTTGGTTTAGGTAGTTAAATAAAGGTAAACAAGGGGACTTCTTGGCGGGAAAGTGAAGCGTCATGTTAGCAGTTTTGTTTTATTTTCTAAAATTTGTGTTTAGCCGAATATTAATGTGTAATAGTGGTGGATTATTAACCATTAAGTGTTCGTGAACCTGCACTAGTGTAGACAAATGAAACAAAACAGTGCAACATCACTTTAAGTTCTCTCAAGAAGTCCGCGCGAGGTTTCAGTAAAGTGCCACGTCTTTACTGAAACTCAAGGGGAGCGGGGCGGGATATCATCTATCATCTTTATCATGCATCATTGAATGGAGTTCATTTCATAATTAA
The DNA here is from genome assembly GCA_963921375.1 of Tiliacea citrago. NCBI lineage: Eukaryota > Metazoa > Arthropoda > Insecta > Lepidoptera > Noctuidae > Tiliacea > Tiliacea citrago. The sequence continues at coordinate 8,556,636 of OY992800.1, forward strand.
ACATTATTAATATTAGTTACAGCTTTGTACTAGTTACCTAATTTTACATGACACTGGCTAAATGCACAAACCGTGCGAAGCCAAAAAGAAAAAAAAAAAAAGAAAAAAAGGTATACAAAAAACCACGTGACGAGAGAGCTGTCAAGTAACCGACTAAACTTAATACCTGGCACTTCAGTTGTCATGCTACGTCACAGTTGTACTTTTCAATTTGGCAACGTTATAATTCGTTGACGTTTAGAGAACTTATCTTTTTGAACTCTTTACAATACACAGATTACAAAATATTATAGTATTATTATAAATCTAACTAAAAAATTGTGGTCAAGCTGTTACATCTAGGAAGAGTAGTTTAAGAATAAATGGTAAAGTTTAACATACATTAATAAAAGAGGAAACTATATAAAACACTATAAATATCTAAAATAAATTTAAAGTTACAACGTATTTTTAAACAAGGAAGTGTCATCTATGAAAACCAAATGAAAACCCTTTTTACGATTTGTTTACCTTTATTTAATTACCTAAACCAATGGAGTATAGACAACCGTATTCAAATCAGTGTTTTTTTTGATAATATTACTTTTGAACACAATAACATAGTAATTTTATGACATATCAACTTCATAAACTCTCTCACTGGTCACTTTTAATGTCCTATATGCACCATGGATGCCATCATCCAGATCATCATGTCGATGCAAGGATCTACACGAGTGCGTCCTAGTAACTGTGTCGTAAGACCCGTTGCTTCCGCGCAGCATTCGGACTGCGCTTCGATGACGCATGCGCGCTTTTACTTCGGGTTTTAAATCTGTCTCGTAAAACTTGCGTTCTTCTGTTTGAAGCCATTTTGAGTTTGATAGAAGTCTTTTTGTCCATTCATCTGTGGAGATAATAAAATATGCATAAGTTTAGGATATGTTTTCGTGACCGTAGGGTGTGCAACGTCGCCCGGGTGTCACCACTGTGTGGATCGCCCGGAGGACACGGTGGAGCATATGGTGGAGTTCTGCTTGGCTTGGGCGGAGCACCGCCGTGTCCTCACGGAGGCGATCGGCAGCGGCGATCTCCCGCGTCCGGCCCAGGTTCAGGCCATGGTTCGGAGCGAGAGTGTATGGGAGGCCGTCACCTCCTTCTGGGAAGCAGTAATGCTCGCGAAGGCGGAACGCGTGAGGGAGAGGCAAGGTTCCTCTGGCCCTCGCGCCCCTAGTAGCCGCGGGAGACGCTCCGTACGTCGGGAGTCGCAGCCTGATTCCCGGCCACCGTAGCCGGCTGTCGCTAAAAATTAGCGCTTGGGCTCTGTCTCGCATAGGGTCACAGCATTATGCTGAGCGATGGCCGTTTTGCGTGGACGTGACGCATATTTTCCCCCAACTTGTTCTTTTTGTATTTGTGTTCCTTCTTTGTGTCATGATTACCACAAATAAACGTATTTTCTTTCATTTAAACGCCTAAGTACCTGCACGACGAAATACAGCTCAATAATTATGCTGGTTAAAAAAAACATTTTTGGAATAGGTAATGAACTGTTGATATATCAGTTTTTTTTTGTGGGAGGCCTATGCAGCCAGGCCAGCAGTGGACGTCTTCCGGCTGAAATGATGATGATGATTATGAGTTTTGGCTTAGAGCCGTCACTATAAGCGCTTTCATAAGTTAGGTTAACTGGTACTTCTTATGTATTTATAGCATATTCTAACTAAAAACAAATTAACCTTCGTCCGAGAATCATATTTAGATCAACATACAACCTGTTGCCGACCTGCAACTTGCAGAAACGTAATAAGGTTTGAATTTCGGGGGTACCTTAGCGCATCCCCCTTAATGTGTTCTTCTACCAAAGGTTATAATAATTTGTTAATATTATCTTTAAGTTTTAGTACTCAAGCACTGTTTTTGGGGGGGGGCCTGGTAATCTGTGTGACAGGGTTTCCTAGTGCAGATACCAGTCTCCCACAAAGGAATTATTGGAGGAATATTATTCATATTTTTAAGGCGCCTTTGTGTAAGAGAAATAAAATGTTTATTTGTTTTATTATTTATTCTCTGGTAGACGGCTGCCACAAAAATGCAAGACCGAATATTATATCTGATGAATATGGCCAGTTTCTACAAGCTTTCTCAGAAAACCAATTAATAGAGTATTTGACTGTTTACAATAAATCTGTTTAGTTTTTTATTTAGATTTTTCGAAACAAAGAAAAAAATTAAGCCACAGAAAAAAAAAAGTGAAAAAAAAATTAACTTCGCGCCATTTAGTACAATGATCGTTTTGCGTAGGTAACAAGGATCGTACAATAATATCACAGGCGTGTAACTTTTCAATTTTTCTGCCGTTTTTTTTTTTAAATAAAATTAATCCCAGTAAAAAATTAGGAAAACAAAACCATACCATTAAGATCCTTCATCATTCCAGCTCTTCCCCCATATTCATACGGCAGTCCATCTACTGGAAACCTGTCAGAACCTAGCGCCTCCTCAATGCTGTCTGATGTTCCATGCAGCTGGACCACCTTACGCCTCCAGGAGTACAGGCCTATATGGAGTAGCAGGAGTGACATGGTCTTCAGACGCTGTGTGTTTGTTATGTGGACCTCTGTTATACGGAGGGGGTAGGCTGTCTGAAAATACAATAAGCTCATGATGAGAAGGAATAGATGTAAACTAATGGTCGGTCAGGAGATTTGGAAAAGTTGATTTGATTGAAAATTTCTTGCATAAAACCTATACTCAATTTGAAATATGATTAGAAATTTAAATAAACCTTTTTTACAGTCCGTTCAACCGGTTTTGTCTTCTATTTCGTTGGTGGCATTGTAATAAACAGTTGGTATTGTAACCACGTTTTTGCTTTTAATGATCGGACTGTAAAAAAGTTTTATTTAAATTTCTAATCTTATTTCAAATGGAGTAGTACAGATAGTTTGGAGATTAATAACGATACCACAAACGTTTGTCGTTTCTGTTTTTCGATGGATGGCGTGAGTTTGATCGATTATTTGCATTTGGTGGGTAATATTTAGGATTGAGAATATAATATAATCATATTTGTTTATACTGCCTACATTATTTCTTTGCCAAAGTGATCCGGCAGAGTACCAAAGTTTTCGACATATCTCACAGAATAAGCAAGCTGAAGTGGGAATGGGTCAGCCATAATAGCCGCAAAACCGATGACCGATGGGGTAGACGTGTTCTTGAGTGGAGCCCGTGAATCGGAAAAGGTTAGGCAGGACTAAGGCTAGGTGGAGCGACGATCTTCGCAGGGTGTCTGTTGCCAACTGGATGAGCGTTGCCGAGAATTAAGCTGAATGGCGTGCGATTGGAGAGGCCATGTCCAGCAATGGACTGCTATGGGCTGATGATGATGATGATGATGAAGCATCGCCACATCGACAATAAATTTAATAGATGACGTTGATAGCTGTTATCTATATTCCGTTGGTTTAGGTAGTTAAATAAAGGTAAACAAAAAAACCCACGTGACGAGAGAGCTGTCAAGTAACCGACTAAACGTAATACCTGGCACTTCAGTTGGAATGCTACGTCACAGTTGTACTCTTCAATTTAGCAACGTTTTATTTCGTTGAAGTTTAGAGAACCTGTCTTGTTGGGCTCTTTACAATGGACAGATTACAAAATATTAAAGTAATATATAAATCTAACTAAATGATTGTGCTCAAGCAATTACATATACGAAGAGTACTTTAAGAATAAATGATAAAGTTTAACATACAGTACTATAAGAGGAAACTTTCGTAATATTAAAAAAACAAAATACAAACAACAAAGTGTCATGTATAAAAACCCTTTTTATGATTTGTTTACCTTTATTTAACTACCTAAACCTATGGAGTATAGTACAGTAATCATTTTAATACCTTCATGCACCATACGAAGTCTTTCCAGTAGGTGCCCCTGAAGTGGTTCTTGATGTGTGCTGGTTGGAGATCGCCTACGTCTATGAAGATTACCTCCTCACCAGGAGTCGGATCTTCACGGAGTCTAGAACGGGTGAACAAAAACGTTATTAAATATAATAAAATGTCAAGGGGACTTTCTTTCTGCCAGGGTTGCGGGTGTGTCCGAAAGGGCACACAGGCTACTGAAGGAACACGGGTGAGTTTTAGTCAGTAAAAGTCTGACACGCTTTCCCGCTCCGCCCAGAGCGGGAGAAGTTATTTGATAATTTATCACCCAAAAAAAATAAAAAAGGGGACTTCCTTTGTTACTGCGACTGTTTATAAACCGAGATTGATCTGTCTCACTAATTGTACTATAGATTGGAACTAATTGTTTTGCCCAAAATCATGACCCCAAGTTGCGTCAGAGGTCTAACCTGCCAGACACTGAAGTTTCCCAAAAAGCGTGATGAACAACGAAGAAACCAACTAAAAGAAAGGTTTCATAATTCTACTAGAATCTCACAGAAACAAAGGTATTAAATAATTCAAAAGTAAAATTCGCGTAACAACTATATTATTTCAAAAAGTAAACCTAAACGTTAATTCTAAAGGTTCACGACGATGAAACGAAACGATATGCAAACAGTCTGGGCCTAACAAAAGAGTCTATTGTAACGTTCACAGTCTTTGTTAGTCTTGACAGTGGCACTTTTGTTTCTATATTATACTGATTATATTCCAATAACCAGTAGAATTTATTTATCTGTGTTTACGTAGTAATTGTAGGTTGTTGTCGATAAGGTTATGTAACGCTTTTGTTTTTAATTAATGTTTGTAATTTTGGGATTTATCAACTTCGTTTCTGTGCTCGGTGTCAGCGCTTAGAGCACGTTCCTTTAATGGGACACGCACCTCGATTTTTTATACCTACATAAATATATTTCAAGAGTAGGTACCTACGTGATGTTTTTAGATCCTGGTCCTTACAAGCAATAGGCTTTTGTCACGTTTTGATTTAAATTGTAGCTTGTGACAAATAGATACAAACAGGTACTGTTAACTATATTTAAGGGGGTTCCAGGGTGCCCTGGGCAGTTAGGCCCACTTAGGGTTGCCAGGTGTGAGATGTCCAGCTTTTTACAATCGTGTCCGGCCAAATATAGTTATAAAAAACCGGCCTGTCCGGCTTTTGTTAGGCTTTTGGTCCCTGCCCCGCCAAAAGATGCTGAACGAAAGTACAAATTACTTAAGTGTGATTCTAAATAACATAACAAGTATAATTAAAAGTCTCAAATGAATAATAAGTAATACCTATAAAAATATACCAAATAAAAATATATAAAAAAAAATCTTTTAGAAATTTGTGTCAGGCTTTTAGGGCAAAGGCATTTTGCCCTAAAAGCCTGACACAAATTTCTAAAAGATTTTTTGTCACAGATTCATAAATCTGTGTCCGGCTTTTGTATTTTAGGGCGTGGTAACACTAGCCCCGCTGTTGATTTGCTTACTGGCTGATCTGATAGCAACACGAAAGACGAAGAAGAAACTGTAGTTAGGGCTGCTCAAAATAATAATTCGTTTAAGTAGGTTTACGACTTCTTGGCGGGAAAGTGAAGCGTCATGTTAGCAGTTTTGTTTTATTTTCTAAAATTTGTGTTTAGCCGAATATTAATGTGTAATAGTGGTGGATTATTAACCATTAAGTGTTCGTGAAGCTGCATTAATGTAGGCAAATGAAACAAAATAGTGCAAAATCACTTTAAGTTCTCTCAAGAAGTCCGCGCGAGGTTTCAGTAAAGTGCCGCGTCTTTACTGAAACTCAAGGGGAGCGGGGCGGGATATCATCAATCATCTTTATCATGCATTGAGTGGAGTTCATTTCATAATTATTATAACTTTGTACTTGTTACCTAATTTTACATGACACTGGCTAAATGCACAAACCGTGCGAAGCCAAAAAGAAAAAAAAAAAAAAAGTAGGTTTACTTATTCCGTAATAATAATAATAGATAGGTAGTTACCTAATATCCAATATCATAAGCCATCGTGCAAGTAACGCCTTAGCCGACAAAGGTCTGTCCTGTGCTGATGGAGCTGGTAGCCGCACCAGGGTCACACGCCTGCCTCCCATGCTGCGTGACCGAAGTGGCACGATGTATCTGAAAACAGTTTTTTTCTGGATAGTTAGTAAATTTTAGGACATGTCGTAGAAAATAATTGGTACTTACTACAGAACTCGTTCGTCGTTAGATACTACGCAACAATTTTCAAGGGGGCAAGAGTAAATAAATGACGATGACTTCTTACGATTAATACGCATACGCGAGAACTACTGGTTTTGTATGAGATGAGTGTCCGTATGGATTGAGGAGCCATGTCTCATATCTAAGCGCGGGTACTACCAGTAATTAGCAGTAAATTATCCGATTTCGTATGCCCGATCCTGGAATTGGTAGTAAAGGAGCCATGTCTCATATCTAAGCGCGGGTACTACCAGTAATTAGCAGTAAATTATCCGATTTTGTATGCCCGATCCTGGAATTGGTAGTAAAACCCTTAAAAAATACAGGACGTTTTAGGTGGCTTCTCAATTCAGACGTTTGATTTGAGGAGCCATCTTATAACTCGAAAACTACCAGACAGATATTTTGTGAAAATAGGATTTAGTAGTGTTTATGCGTAATCTGTACAAAAAAAAATGGGTTTTGTACGGCTGAATTTGAGATAGCTCTAATGCTTTAATTTGTCATAAAAATCCATGAATTTCCCAGTGCTTCTTTCAGAAAGTTATCAGTCAATTAAAACAACTATTAGTATTATTTAGTATCTAGTAGATGTATTCTAATGTGTATTATGAAAATAAAATGGAAAAGCCCACCTTAAACGTCCTATAAATTTTTAAGGGTTTTACTAAAAATTCAAGGATCCTACAAAATCGGCTAATTTACTACTAAATATTGGTAGTACACGTCGTACTCTCAATCTATACGGACACTGAGAAGAGGCATCTAGGCTCCCGTAGACGGTGCGACGTGATCCTGGTAGGATTTTTTCATATAAATTATTCTATTAGAGTCGCGTCGCACCTGTCTGAGCCTTCTCCTTTGCGGGATTCAGATATGCAGTCACTCCATTTACCTTAAGTAGTATTAAATAGGACAACTGGAATTCAGCCGCATCCAGTTAGAATGAAAGCCAACCCTCACAGAGCTAGCAAAAGGTAAGATAAGATAAGATAAGATTAATTTATGTGTATAAACATGATATATACATACAAGAGCATGCAAGATGATAATAAATTACAATAAAGTCCAATCATGTTTAGCCTTCTAATATATTGGCGTACAAATATTTTAGTAACATTAATTATAAAAAAGAAATTAACCAAACTGCTATGTCAAACTTACAACTATTTATAATTTATAATAAAATTAATGTCAGACAATTTTTTCGAATACAAATTTAGACACACTGTAATATGCTTTTTGCAATAAAAACAGTATCAACTGACGTTTGAACGTATTGATATTTAGCTCCTTCCAACGTATAAGTAGCTTGTTAAATATAGTTGGAGCCATGCAGTTGATACTTTTGCGCATGAGTGAAGTTTTAACAGGATATACGCGAATTATGCTCATATCCCGTCTATTACGTGAGGCAGCGTCCTGTAAGCGTGGAAATATTTTCGGATTCACTTTAACAAACATCACAGTTTCGAGGATATACAAATAAGGTAAAGTTAATATCTTGTATCTTATACAATACGGTTTACAAGTATCAACAGTTTTTAGCCTAAACATTGACCTAATGCATCTCTTTTGGGCCTTGAATGCGGTGTTGAAATCAGTAGAATTTCCCCAAGAGATGATACCGTATCTTAAGTGAGACGCAGCTAAGCGCCGTGGTAGGCCCCAATTAAGGTATCTACATTCACGACTGCAGCTAGGGAATGTAAGGCAAAAGCAGAACTACTATTTTTTGCAGAGATTCTATACACCGTGGCATTTTAATCGTCTTACAACGGCATCCCACTTCATGTATCCAATGACTACTAATCATTTTTAAAGGTAAAAAAATATTTATTAACATTTGTTTCTTTTTTTAATATTATTCAATAAGACGCATGATGTAGTTTGAAAACCCTGTTATAAGTGCGGCGCGAGCCTTGCGCTCCATTCCGTGCCACCCTTGATACGCAAGACTCGCACTGCGCTCGTAACAGGGTTTCAAACTACGTCATGATATGAGTCATAATGAATAATATTTTTTTTTTTTTTTTTTGTTATTCAAATGTTAAAAAAAAAATTCTTTCATGAATGATTAGTAGATAGTCATTGGATACATCAAGTGGGCTGCCGTTGTAAGACGATTATAAAGCCACGGTGTATATGTGATTTCCAGTCCAGTCTTTTGTCAATGATTAGTCCGAGGAATTTAGTTGTATTAACGCTTTCAATGGTTTTATTATCAATATTATTTAAGTAGGCAGATGATGTTGATTAACGGGTTTCCTCAGTGTTCACAGGCAATATCAAAGAAGAATCATAAATTGTTGAACATAGTTGATTCCATTCATCGATAAGGATAATTTTCTAGACAACAACATTAACTACCTAATCAGAGAGTTTTCCTGTTCGCCACGTCCAAATCGATCCCCTGAAGAATACAAATTAGTGCCGGAAGTCAATAAATCTAAATACGTTGTCATACCGGGTATGTGTATAATTTATTGATTTCCTCTGTACATTGTGTTTATATTCTTAAAACTAGGGATAGTGTATCATGTTGGTTGTCTGTTAGTTTTTAATATTTGAAGAAAACCAGGAATCTATTTAATGCAACTAAGCTACATACTCATTTTTAGGGTGCCCTGGTCAACAAGGAACCCTTATAGTTTCGCCATGTCCATCTGTCTGTCTATCCCCCGCCTTAGCTCAGAGACTCTTAGCATTAGAAAGCTGTAATTTGGCATGAGTATAAAAATATTAATCATCCGATAAAGTAGACGTTGAGTGGGGAAGATATTTTTTATAACGGTACCTAATTATAATGAAATTAAACGGAAAATTATGACAGCTAAGTAGGCTTTAAAAGTTGAAACGAGCAATAGTCGACCATCTTACATTTGCAGTTGGAGAACTGACCGTGACGTATATATGGGAGAACATGTTTTTCAACTACAATGTTAAGTTTGTTTTTAGGGTAACAACCCAACTACGGAACCCTTCCTTGTGCGTGGTCCGACACGTAATTTAGCCGGTTGGTATCACTTGAATTTCTCAGAGGCTGAGAGAGCAAAAGGTTTACGCACGACATAAAAAAAAGCCATGCCATGCACTGCCATGTTTGCCAAAAATAAGTGATTTGATTTGATTTGACATAAAAAAGTGGAGCAATCCTTTTCCCCAAAAGAAATAACTGAAGATAGACAGTTAATTTTCTCGCGATGGCCATTTTGCGTGGATGTGACGCATAAATATTTTCCCCCACCATTTTGTTATTTTTTTGTGTTTTTGTTCCCGCATATTTTCCCCCACCATTTTGTTTTTTTTTTTGCTCTCGCATATTTTCCCCCACCATTTTTTTGTTCTTGTGAAAATACGTTTATTTGCGTTAAACAGAATGACGTTCATTCTGTTTAACGCAAGTAAACGTATTTTCTTTCTTTTTTACTACCTTGTATACCTTGACACTACACACGATGACAATATTAAACACGTTATAGGGGTGGCGAACCTTTATGGATGAACGTGCCATTTTTCTTAAGATATATTTAGTGAGGCCATAGGACGTGCCGTCAAATAATTTTGACTTGGTGATTATTGGAAAAATTAATAAAGCTAAATACTGTCAACTCAAAACTCTTAATTTACAACCAAAAAAAAAAAAACCACTGTATTGTAATAAATGTTATAAGTGTAATTCAAATTAAAGTAACATTAGTGTGACTTCTGTTGTTGCAGATTATGTGACAAATAAATTATATTATGCTTGTAATTTGTTACTTTAAATAGCAGAATGCGTGCTAAACTGGACTCATCCGCCAAATTATTTCTAAACGTCTTTAATAATGACTCACATAATATGTAGATGAAAATATGGTTAACAGAGCACGAGCCAGCAGTTTCAAACAGTTAAAAATGCGTCTGGAATGGAATTCCATGTTTTCAAAATTTTGTTACTAGCATTTTTACTCAGATTGCTTGTCAATCTTTTCGTTTCAATAAAAATATTTTATCGCGTACCATCAATGGCACGAGTGCCATTGGTTCGCCATCCCTGCCCTAAACAAAGTAACTAACAAGACATCAAACATAAAAAAAAAACTTACACATCCTGACAGCTAGACAGAATCTCCTCATCATCAGGATGCCTTTTGTGCCACAACTCCGTTAGTCCTCCCGGACCTCTTGCCGTATAATACCTCCTTGCTCTCTTGGCTGCTTCAGCCTCGTTCCCCTCACAGGTGATAGGGAAGAGACCGAGCACTACCAGCTCCTCGGGAGATGGTTCCCTAGTCAGGTTGTCACGGGCCCATCGTTGAGCGAACGACGCTGCTGGTGACATCCTTGACCTGGAATGCAGAGTGAAAGGAAGTTAGGTATTGGTTAAGCCATAAAAAATTACATTAAATATTTCGTACAAGTATGCGGGACCGCCTGGCGGTCAGTTGATCACCCGCGTGAGCCATGGGACTGTCTCCTACGAAAAAGTCGCCCTATAATTTTATGTCATCTCAAGCCACTAATTTCATAATGTTATTTTGGCTTTAGACCACAGTTGCTGTGGCATACATAAATCGGCCTGAAGGATACATAAAGTGATCGGACTAACAACTCCTTGTTCACTAGTTCATGCCTTAGGTACACCTGATTTTTTCTAATCAATACGTTAGATAACAGCAGGCTTAGCACTAGAACCGTAGAGAAGCATTTTGTCGACGAGAGAGTAGACAAAAATTACGTTTCCGTGTAGGCAGTAGAATATTTTCGATTTCTATTCTACAGTAGAGTATAAATTGAAAGCGTCATGCCTGCTGATTGTCAAGTACATGTAAACTATAATGATTGTCTAATCAAATCACTTGATACTCACAGACAGCTAGGTAATTGAGTTGATTAAGTGATTAGCCTTTCAAAAACCGGGTGTTAGTCTTTGGCTATACCCTTTGTTCATTCGTAGGTCCTTTGAGAGGGCCATTTGAACGTTAGTAGGATTTTTTTTTTACTTACTCTTATTAGCACAAATTCAAAGCTCATTATTATATTCAGGGATTTTTTCCATGTCGCCTCGTTGATACATATTATTATAATGATAAAATGCGCAATACACTGTCCTTGCTTTGTCATATAAAAACAATGTAAAAGATTAAGTTACAGTCAAGGGCAAAGTTAAAACCTCAACAAATGGTCGAACAAAAAATATATCATTTATATAGGTGCACGGTCTGATGCCTTTACAAGCACATATTTGAAATTGGTGCGAATTATACGACTTTTAAATTAAATTAATGGAGTAATGTCGCTGTTTCAAAGCTATTTTATTTTATTAATTTGTTTGTTTTTACTTAAAAATCAAAAGTGGAAAAGAAAAGAAAACTAAGTTAGGTATATTATCTTGTGAACTTTGTGCTTATAGTCAATAATGTGATGGAAACATTGTTTAAAATTGCTGTATTTATACTTTACTGACGAACATTATTGCAAGAAGCTCCTACAATTATGTATGTCACCGTAAGATTGATATACAGGGTGGCAGGGACATCGACGCGAAACCTGTTATCATGGATTCAGTACATCATACTTGACCCCGTGCGTTGAAATTTCTCGTTGGTAATATAGAAAAACCAGCTGTTTCCTACAGAAGTGCAATACCTACTCGGTCAAAATGTATGGAACAGCGAATTTTTTTTGAATAACAGTACTGAATCCATGGTGACAGGATGCGCGTCGATGTCCCTGCCACCCTGTATACATTGTTTTTTTTTTTTTGCATGGGAAATTATTAAATAACTTCTCCCGCTCTAGGTGGAGCGGGAGGCAGTGTCAGACCCACCCGTGTTTCTTCAGATGCCTGTGTGCCAGGGCCACGATATCCCTTTCGGACAGGCTCGTAACCCTGGCAGATATACATTGCTACCTTTAGATCGAAAAATTGTGAACTGTTACAATATAACGCATTCATTTTCGGTAGTTTAAAATCAATGGATGGCAATAGGCTCGCCCCCTTATACATGGGAATTAGTTCTAACAGGCGAAATGTGGGTGTACTATAGGTGCACCTCTGCCTAACCTTGCGGGGAATACAGGCGTGATTTTATGTCATGTTATGTGTATCTTATTATCTATCGATGCCAAATTGTCAAAATGTGAACCATCCCTAATTCCTGGTCCAATTTCCTGAGTCCCTGGTCGCAGTAACTAATAGCGATCGCTTTACGGCTGAATTTGGTCGCAAAGTCCTAATGGGGTCCCTAGTTGACTTTTTCGTGCTTATCAAGCAATTTTGACTGTCTAGGGACCCCATTAGGACTTTGCGACCGAATTCGGTCGTAAAGCTATCGCTATCTATGTTGAGACTGCAGGCCCTGGGCACCCTGACCAAATGGAATAGGTTGGGTTAGAACCAACCGCGAGCCGAGCGAGCGAAGCGATCGGTGCCGTCGCCACTGCAGCGGCCGGCGAGCGCTTCTTCCAAGTTGGTCGTAACTTGCAGTTACTTGGCTATTTAGTATTAGCGCAAGCTGCGTTTATCACATACAACTTTGATACCAGTTCACAATTTCTCGGTTTTCCATGGATAGACTTTAAACTATCGTCGTCGTTAAATTTTAAATGGTTTGTCTTAAATTTTTTCGATAGTTTATAATCTCGCTAGATAGCTTAAAAACTAACGATGTTCATAATCATACGTTTCATAAATATACTCGTATTATTAAAATAGGCCTGACAAGCTGCAAAACACAATCAGCGTAAACTACTGCAAACAGAAATAAAAGAATTGATCCTTAAGTTAGGATCGAAATATTGTAAGCAAACTAGGAATTGCATTACCTACCTTATCCATAAAAAGTTAGTCATAGGCAACAACTAGAATATAATAAGAACACACTGTTTCTTCAAGCGCGCGTTTATGGTTGCAAGCGCTAAGTGCTGATTACGACGAGCTCTTGGAGGTTTACTCCGAAGATAAAACCTAAGTATCAGCCGAATGTTCAGCCGTTTTCTGACTACGACAGACAATGGCTGACTACGGCAAAACAAAAAAAAAACGGCGGTCAAAGAGATAAGTCAAAGTCAAAAACGTGACTACAAGTCGGGTCGGGATTCAAAGTCAAATAAGGAAGCATTGGAAGTCTAGAAAGAACCAAACATTCGGCCGATACTTCGGATTATCGCTTTGGCCCCGTGGGTTCGATTCCCGGGTCGGGCAAAGTGTTATTGTGTTTTTCCATCTGGAACTTCTCAGTAGCAAGCCGAAGTCTAGATTTGCGCCCGGTTGATGACAACAGGCTAGCCCCCTAATGCACGGGACTTAAGGTCACAGCTCATTAGAGCCACCCGGCACCCACCCCGCACCGCCTCGTCGCACGGCGTCCACTCGTTGTCGACAGGTGGTCCACGGATGGACGCCGCGTTATCACCAATAAACGTCGCGCGGTCAACCAGTGCACCCCGCGCGGTCAACGAGTGAACGCCGAGTGGTCAACGAGTGGACGTCGCTTGGTCCACGAATGGACGTCGCTTGGTCCACGAATTTTCGAGTAGTCTGTTGCTCTAGTAACTAGGTCTACACGTGTGTTTCGTAATGTCAAATTTTACAAACCGTGAATTGGCACTCATAGCTGTCGCGCTTGATGAAGAAAATGAAAGACGCAACAAAAAAAAGAAAGCTTATTGGGTGCAATTGCTTATTGGTACAATTCGCGGGCAGCGCGCGGTCCACTCGGGACCCGCGCGTTGCGGAGCTTAGGAACTTAAGGAGCTCAACGATAAATATACTATTTAGATAAACCACGTGTTAACTGTGCAATATTATAGTTACACAGATTAGTTAGGTACCTAGTTGTCTCTAGCCATACAAATCGCCGACTCAATGATTTAGAGGCCTTCTCTACAAAAGATCTAACTGTTTTCTTATGTTTTTCCTTAACATGCATCACTTAACAATGTTAGAACAGAGAACAATGTCCGTTATGTAGCTTTAAGTATATAATGAGTACATAATGATATACATTGCAGGACATTGACCTTATGAGTCAGAGATGGCCTAAGAATATTTTTTCGTTTGAAAGACAATTGTGACAATTTTAAACCTAAAATGCATTACTCGGTTTGTTTAGAAGATGTCACTCAAAGTTTTATGGATGTTATTAAAGAACTTCAAAATTTTAGAATAATTCATTGTTTATGGGAGTCATTATGGAAGATGATTTTCTTTGTATAGTTTCTTTGTTTCCTTTATTGGCGTTAATTTAATAAAATACAGGCCTTAAACGCAATATCTACCTGAGGATTTTAAATGAGTCAAGGGTTTTTTTGAGCTATAAGGCATACTACTTTTTAGTTACCATGTTTGTCAAATCGATTTCTGATCGCATTGTGTTGCTTTTATAACGAAACATGCACGAAACATATGCTATTGTAGTACTACCTAGCCCGCGACTTCGTTCGCGTGGAAGTCGTAAGATACACAATACACTATAAAAACAGCCACATTTTTATGAAACTCCCTCGGCCCCCCGACCCACCGCGTCGCATCGATACTCCGTTTTCGCTTAACGTTGTTTCTGACTTTAATTTTTTTTTGCTCGGCTCCGTGCACGAAAAAAACCCTTTTTCGTCAATTTCTTATCTAATTGTGAGAATGCTTGAAATAATTGAAATATTAAGTCTGTGTAACTATAGGAGTACAGTTTTCGTGGTGCTAAACCATTCGTGTTAGTCACAGCACCTGTCGAAAATATAGTATATTGCGCCTTTGATTTACTTAATGAAGATATTGTATAATCATAAAATAAAATTTTGATTTTATCTCAAGGATAGCTGAAGCCCAGTACGTCATTTTTAAATTTCTTGATATATTTTGCGAAATAATAGAAAAAAATACATGAATGACTGGGTTTAAAAAAAAAAGAAAGTTTTTTCAACAATCTTTTCGTGCTATATTTTGTATGGAAGTTGAAAAAAGTGCTTCCCCCACATGCAAGTAGACCATATATTATTGTGTTCTTGTAAAAAGATGATCAAACGTGAGTCTCGCGTCATTTTTTGATAAACTTGTTGCGAATATTAGTGATTTTCGATGAATACTTAATTTATTTGAAAAATCCCCTTTCCTTTACATGCAAACCAAAGAACTCGATATTTCAAATCACAAATAGTTTTTTATTCTTTTCCCTTTCTCACAACCAATGAACAAAATTGATCAAAATCAGCCGAAGTCGTGCACGGTCCCTTAAGTGTCGCCGCGTGTTGTTAAATAGCCTTTTCAACCATCTTCAAGAATTTAATTATCAAATACAAACGTATTATTCAAAACCGACTGGAAGTTACAGAGATTAGGGTGTTCAAATAAAAAAAAATGATGTGGTATTTGGCAAATGTATTTCCTTGGCCACCTCTTACGACACCAAGGAAACATTTCTTAACCTTTTTGGCCGGAAAAGCGTTGCGTTATATCCAACCTTCTTCTAAATACTTTACATTACTGACTACGACCCATTCCCTTCTACTTTTAAATCATCGACCATGGAACAAAATCAAATCACTATTAAAATTCCTATAAAAGTCAGCCCGAATTTCAAAATCTATGAAGTATACGTAGATAGGTATATAAGAAACATTTAAAGAACAATGGTCTAAAATACCAGCTTATCCTATCACGTAGTTCCCTTGACATTACACGATAAACTATTCGATTCGCCTCTCTAATGTCAAATTGGGTGGATGACATTCGTGACATTTTTGTTTATACAGCATGTTTCAGAAAGCGTTTTTTTTACATACTCTGACATAACCTACAATTTTAATTTAGTGACTTGTGGACAAAATATTAATTCAGATTTGTTACAGTTGTAATGGCAATGTTGTCATTTGGTTTAATTATGTACGTTTTCATTTTTAATTTTAGTAATATTTTATATAGATTCTTTTTAATTTGTGAATGTGAGAACGTTGTAGGCTTAATAGACTGTAGCTTTGTAAACCATCTTCGATTTTGTTAAGTACTTAGTACTTGTTGACGGGCCTACACTGTCCTCCCATACCTATGAACACTGAAACTTGAAAACATTGTAAAAACCCTCCCTTTTTTTTAAAAGAGTAACCGTGGAGTTTCTTGCCGGATCTTCTCCATATGAAACGACCAATTGGAACCGTGCACCTAGCTTCTGACGTTTCATAAGTGCCCATGTAGGTTTATGTGAAATAAAATATTTTGATTTTGATTTTGTTTGGCCATATTAGAGGTTGTGGTACAGTCCATCAAACTGAACAACTTTCGCCATGGGACCAACATCGTAGTGGCGAAAAAAAATATGAACAGCATACGTTCCTAATCTGTAATGGATGGGACGGCTGAAAGACATAGCATAATCTTGACGCAAGTGTAATATTTTCGTAATGTACGGACCACATCTGCATTCGGAGCGATCCATCAATAAAATCGTTATTTTGACATAATGACATTCTGTTGGTTGGATGTTTGCTTAGGAAATTGAGCACAAATACCGATACAGTAGTTGAGACCTTTTGTAAGCCTAGCTACTTTTACTCATTGAGCTTCGTTTGAATTTCGTAGTACTCGCAACTGGCATGCATGTAGGATCAGCAGATGTATGAACGTTAACGAAGCAAAAGGTCATTTCAAAATGTTTGAGCTGAATGGCGTCATGTTCGTGAACGGGCGCCGTCAGTAGGGACTGGTCATCTATTAGCTGCCATGGCTTATTTTTTTTTATTTTTTTTTTGAATGGTTTTTTTTGGCATGTATTTAATGCGGCAACTAAGTAAAATGAATATAGGTTTAAAAAAAAAATAGAGTGGGTACCATATATAATGGGTTGGCAGCTAATAAGGAGTATCGTAATAAGTAATAGGTAGCATATTAATATATCAGTTTTTAGCTTTATTTTAATTTAAACTGGCATCGAATTTTTGTTTTGGTAACTGAATTTACCAACAATAGAGGGGATCTGGCGCTCGGCGGCCGCTGCCGCGGCGCGCTCGCTTCGCTCGCTCGCCTTCGCTTGTTAATGGTTACTGTTCTAACCTAACCTAACCCAAATGATTCAATAACAGTAGATGACTTTGCAGCGATTAAGAAATAATATTTAATCGCTGCCATGTTATTTTTTTTTGCAGCAAATAATTAGTCGCCCTTTAAGTTGTAAGTCGCCTCGAAAATTATATTCCGTTTTTTTATCTTTTTATTACTGACGCTTTTGACGTTTTGCATCTTTCTCACATCATGTATAAATTCAACGAGAATGATGTCAATATAATATTTTAGTAACCATATAATTATGTTAATTTAAAAGACTTTCTTGTCCGATCTTCTCCATAGGAAACTACTACACTTTGGAATGGTCAACTAGCTTCATCTTTCTGACTGACCGACCCCTTGACAGTTCAAAAGTAATTGGTTTATTTGAAATGATTACTTTAAGTTTGAGTACCTGTATAACTGAGAATCGTTGCAGGTGGCATGTAGTTTCTGCCTTCCCACATGGGAAGAATAAATCGGCTTAGGGATTGCCATGTGGCAATCCTGGATGAGGCTGGCGCAGGAGCGTCGAGATAGACCCCAACAATAAAGGCCTATGGCAACAGTGGGTGTATGATTATGATAAGAAAGCGGTAAACGGTCAGACAAACGGTTATCCAAATACAGAGCGGTTTTGACACCTTAATGCCAAATAATGCCCGTTTTGCGTGAATGTGACGCATATTTTCCATGAACTTATTCTTTCGTGTTTGTTTTTAGGGTTCCGTATCCGAAGGGTAAAACGGGAACCCTATTACTTAGGCTCCGCCGTCTATCTGTCTGTCTGTGTGTCACCAGGCTGTATATCATGAACCGTGATAGTTAGACAGTTGAAATTTCACAGATGATGTATTTCTGTTGCCGCTATAACAAAAAATACTCAAAAACACAATAAAATAAATATTTAAGGGGGCTCCCATACAACAAATATGATTTTTTTTGCTCGTTTTTGCTTGATATTGATAACGGCAACAGGTAGATGCTTGAAATATTATATTCACAGAATATTTAGTTATACATATGTTCACTTTAAAAATAAATAATTAAATTATAATAAAACAAATATTTAAGAGGGGCTCCCATACAACTAACGTGATTTTTTTGCCATTTTTATAGATAATGGTACGGAACCCTTCGTGCGCGAGTCCGACTTGTAGTACATGGCCGGTTTTTTTTATTTCTATACGTTATTTTTACCGCAAATAAACGTATTTTTTTTCTTTCTAAATACTGGAGAAAATGAAAAAAAAAAATGCATAGTCGTCATAATCAGCCTATAGTGTTCCCACTGCTGGGACACAGGCCTCCTCTCTATGAGAGGGAGTGTGCCGTAATCCACCACGCGGGCCCAGTGCGCGTTAGTGAGATGTCACGTGTCTTCGAATTTTTGGTTCTAGGTACATGCTGGTTTCCTCACGATGTTTTCCTTCACCGTTTTGATAGCAGTGGTGATTAATTAATTTTCACAAAGTACAGTGCCTGCCTGGGTTCGAACCTACGACTTACAACTCGTAACTCACGGCCGTTTCTACTGGGCCACCACTGCTTGTATTTCATGACGGCTGCTATATATGTCAGAACCGCTTTCCTTTGCAAATAAATAAAAAATGGTAGTAGGTACCTACTGTAAAAATGAAAGCTTATCCGATCTTGAAGGCTGCGAGTCTTGCAATATCGACTGTTTTAAGGCAGTTACCATTAAAAGTTACATTACCATGTCACGCACAGAATTTACATCGTTGTTCTCACAATCATAAAATTGATTTCGTGTAAATGACAATGAATTGAATGGTTGAAGTCATTAAGTTCAAAAAGTGACGAAAGAAAAACACGATAGTACCCTAAAGATACTTATGATTTTTACAGTGTCATGAAAAACCTAAGTAAGATGTGAATAGATACTTAATTAGAAGATATAAATAGGTACTTGGTTTATTGTACCTTTATTTTTTTTTTGTTCACGGGGTGGAAAATCCTCATGGATGTCCTCCGCCTTGGGGCGGGCGGAGGGGTCTGTCAGACTCTTACTGACTAAAAACCACCCCAGTGTTCCCTTCCCACACTTGGGCCGGGGATCTTGGGATCTGTTATTACTTCCGCAATCCCCGGCTAGTGCCGGCCCGCCTCTGCGGGCCACCTCAAGTCTGGGGTGAGGTGTTAGACCCCCCCCGCGACGTCTGAAAGGGGCGCGCGTGGAACTTAAATGTTAAATGGCATCTCGCAGGTCAACCTAGGAGGTTGTCGTCTGCTTAACCAGACTTTCCTGTGGGTGTTTCAATAAGTTAATACCTCCAGCCAGGGCATAAACTTATAAACTTAGCGACTACACGCTAAGGGCCCTGTGGGGTACGGACCTCGGTTTAGGGCGTCGCTGGGGGAGGTCAGTAAGGGACAGGCTGGATTGGATTAAGATCAATTAGGGACGAATTTAATGCTACAGGGTCAGCGGCGCAGGCTTGCTGGAGGCAAGAGCTGGGCGGGGAACAATATCGTTAGGTATTAGGAGGAGATTAATAACCAGGTTTAAGATGCTTTTGACGGAACGGAAGGAATCGGTAGTGTCCCGAATGGCCGTAAAAAGACGACTAACTAGTAAAATATTATATTTTACGGGAAACGAGCTTTAACTTTTCGGTTTGTAGAGATCTTGCATCATTTAATAGTGCTTTACTGCAGCAAGTAGCAAAAGAGGCATTGATGGACGAACGTGTAAATGTGAGCCGAGGTGAAGCCGAGGCAAACATATGTGAGTCCATCAATGCCTGGTTGCGGCCAGCGCTTGTATAGTGCTTTTCTCAAATAATGCAATGCGCGGAAATTCAAACTAAGTAGGTAAATTATTTATAAATTTCAGATTCAATGACGAACAACTATCATTTTTCACACGCCAATATGTTCGTTTGTTTTTTTTTTTCAATAAACAGCTTTCTATTTACTTGCCAGTTCGAAATTTAAATAAAATCTTTGATAAGTTACCTCCTTGGTTGCCATGTTTCGGAGTAAAAGATCGTTCCATTTTTAAATTACACGATAGATATGTAATTTATTCGGCCGCTAAACCACGACAGATATGGATTTTCATACAACTTTTGATGGCCGCTGCTCGCATGTATTTGGCCAGTACAGCAATTTTGATTTATCTCGAAGGAGGTTGTCAAAATAATGCTCAAATTTCCAAGCATGTTTGAGAAAAGAGTGATTTATGGAAGATCGTGGTGGCTATTCGGACGGTTCCGGATGAAGCATATTATTACATACACATACATAAACTTACGCCTTCTTCCCATGGGGGTAGGCAGAAACTATAGAACGCCACCTGCTACGCTCCTTACATACTCCCTAATTTTATTATTATTAAGCACTTATCTGGCTCAGTACTGGCTCAGTTGATCCACATCTTCCTGCACATCCGATGATTATTGGTGTCGGCCCAACACGGTTTATACTTCCATTTTTGTAAGCCGTCACTTTTTCAATCACTCCCTTGTCTTCCATATTATTATCCCTCACACAATGCATTAAAGTTCAATAAGGCTTGCAGCAAAAAAACAGCCGTATGTCTCCAAGCCATGCCTCGGCAAGCACGTTAAGCCCCGGCAGTTATTTGTAGATCTTTGACAGTTGTTACGGGTCGTCAGAAGCCTGAAAGTCTGACAACCAGTCTGACCAAGGGGTACCGTGTTACCCAGTAACTGGGTTCTGGAGGTCAGATAGGCAGTCGCTCCTTGTAAAATACTGGTATTCAGCTGCATCTGGTTAGACTGGAAGCCGACTCCAACATACATAGATGAGAAAAGGCTATGCAAATGATGATGAACTCAATAAGGTTTCAATTTCTTTCTGCCAGTTTGTATTAACTAAGTTGTGTAGAACCTGATATTATCAAGCATCAAACATCGTATAATCTCAATGTGCATTATTCATATTAAACCGGTGTATTTTATCTAATGAATCTCGTAGTTGACCTTGAGAGGTCGTCACTACTTAACCGGTCAATCCTGTGGCTGCCATAAGCTAACTCAAAGCCAGGGGCAAAGTCTTAAATTATTAAGCGACTGCACGCTAATGGCCGCCCCTGTGGGCTACAAACCTGGGCTTAGGGCGTCGTTGGGGGGAGGACAGCAAGTTGGGCCACTGAGTTTTAGTGGGTATACTGTAGTGACAGGAGTCCCACATACCCCGACTCGTCCCCCACAAGCGGGCATGCGTAATGCATTTCTCAGCGTGAAAAAAAAAAAGAAAAAAAAAAAAAAAAAAAAAAAAAGGCTGGATCATAACTAACAGGGTCAATGTGAACTTTAAAATTATTTTTAAGACCTTGTACACACATGAGATATGCAATAAAGATTTAAATTTGAACTCCGGGGATCGCGGAAGTCGCACCTGATCCCATGATCCGGGTGCATGTGTGGGAAGGGAACACCGGGGTGGTTTTTAGTCAGTAAGAGTCTGACAGATGCCTCCGCCCTCCCTAGGGCGGACGACATCCTTGAGGATTTTCCATCCCGGAAACAAAATGAAAACAAAAAGACTGGACCATAACTGGATAATTATTATAATCTGGGGAATTTAAAGCTACAGGCTCAGCTAAGGCGCGGGCTGGCACTTAGTTGAACAAGGGTCCCGTGGTGATTATGATGTAATTTTAAGTAGGTTTAAGTTCCTACGGATTTATACATAAAATGTAAAAGTTCACAATCACGAAGTCTTCCGAAGGTTTCTCACGCCTACGCCTTCTTTGTGCCGTTGATATTGAAATGGTTCAGGGTGCGGCCTTAGTGGCATTCGTACAGCGAAGACTTGATGAGTTTCTCATAGTAGTAAAATAGTTTTTTTATAGTAGCAAAGTTTAGTTGTAATTTTGATGACATTGTGGCGACAATTACTTTTTCTTTTTTTTTCTAAGCTTACGTCGTATCGCGAACAGAAACAAAAAAAAATTAACAATGCAGGATAAAAATAATAATAGCTTAATTTATTCAATGCTTGAAAATAAAGTCTTGCGTTGAAGCAGTAATAAGTAATCACATTAATATTATAAAGGCGAAAGTTTGTGAGTGGGGGTGTGTGTGTGTTACTTCTTCACGCTCAAACGGTTGGACCAATTTTGATAAAATTTTGACATTAACATATTATGCTAATTTTTATCCCGATATTCCCACGGGATCGAGACTTGCGCGAGTGTAACCGCGGGGCGCAGATAGTATAATAATAAATAATAGACTGTTGATACCTAAACGTAGTAATAATAGTCATCGATCAAATTTCGACCATGGCGACCAATCTCATCGGAGACTGCCAACAACACGGGAGTTATTATACTGCACAAGTGCGGGCATAGACACAGGTCCACTGTCTGTTTTACTCTCACATTCCGATGAGACAGCAAACCGACACGACTGGAGAGTTATCAGGTGCAGAACCAACGGCTGATCGTGCTTTCCGAGGCACAGCACCTAAAGGCTCTCGGAAAGCACGTTAAGCCATAGTAGCAACGTAAATCCGCTACCTCTCATGCACCATGTCTCTACATGAAGTCACGGAACTTCCCACAGCGCCTCGATAAAGGTCACATTCAAGCGAAGCAAACCTTTTTGTAATGAGCTTGATATATTCTATTCCATAACTAACTAAATATTTCACATTGACTTGTATATTTATATATACGTATAATTGTTTTTATACATAGAATATATATATAGAATATATATATTGTACACTATGTATCTACCTACCATTTACTGACTACGTCTTTCATTGACTTGAATGTGCCCTGGCGGCTGAGTGTGTCATGCTCACTTAAATATCTCGCTGATGGTGGCGTGTGTGTTGGATCATTAAGTTCCCTTCAAAATGGTTGAGCTGAATGGTGCTGATCCATGCGTCATGTTCGTGAACGGGCGCCGTCAGTAGGGACTGGTAGCTACCACGGCTTATGTAAATTGTTTTTTTTTTCACATCGCAGACGCTTTTAGCGTGCACGTCTTTCTACATTGTTATCACATGTATAATTTCAACATGAATTATGTAACCAATACTTTGTAACAATATTTTGATTTAAAACAGTGTCCGTGGAGTTTCTTGCCCGTTGTTCTCCATAGGAACCTACTACGCAATGGGCAACTAGCTTCATCTCTGTGACTGACCGACCCCTTGACAATTCAAGAGTGCCTATAATTTCTAAATTGGTTTATTTGAAATAAATGCTTTGAGTTTGAGTTTGTCAAGTATTGACTATTATTTATTAATTATCTATTGTTATCAGTCTGCCTCGACTGGTCTAGTGGTAGCATGGGCTACTGTCGGTATGGGGTACTGGTCGGGCAAAGTGTTATTGATTTTTTCCATCAGGAAATTCTCACTAGCAGCCCGAAGTCTGGATTTGTGCCCACAGCATAATCAGCCTATAATGTTCCCACTACTGGGACAGAGCCCTCCTCTCTTTGAGAGGGAGTGCACCGTAATCCACCACGTGGGCCCAGTTTGGGTTGGTAGATGTCACATGTCTTCGAATTCTTAGTTCTAGGACATGCTGGTTTCATCGCGATGTTTTTCTTTACGGTTTTGAGAGCAGTTGATGGCACTAGGCTCGCCCCTTATTACATGGGACTTAAACTACTCTAAGCGTTTTTGGTGCACAGGGTGCGAGGTAGCCTCATCAGCGTGCTGATGATGAAAGCTGATAGGTTCGACTATTCATAGATTCATACTTATGACGCTGCACTGACTTGCATGTCACCTACAGTCGTCAGCCATTATTAATGCAAGTGTAAATACGGTTGTTTTTGTTATGTGTTGTATTGTTTTGTAATGTTAATATATTGCTTATGGTAAGTGTAAAGTATTGAATGATGTCTATGAGTCATTCTTACTTGAAGTCATATATTATATGAATAACTAGCTGCGCCCCGTGGTTTCACCCACGTAAGTCTCGATCCCGTGAGAATATCGGGATAAAAAATAGCCTATATGTCAATCCAGGGTGTCAGTTACCTCCATACAAAATTTAATCAAAATTGGTTCAGACGTTTGAGCGTGAAGAAGTAACAAACACAAACTAACAAACTTTGGCCTTTATAATATTAGGGTCATAATTAAACTTAACAGGTCGAAATGTGGATGTACTATAGAAAATTAGGTATACCACTGCCTAATCCTTCACGGATAATTATACAAGCGTGATGTTTTGTTATGTTATCAGCCCGCACTGAGCCCGCGTGGTGGTTTATGGTCAATACCTCACCTGTATCCCAGCAGTGGGAACGTTATTTATAGGACTTTTACTGATTATGATAAAGGTACTCCAGCAGGCTTAGCATAACGCGTTTGTCTACCGAAAATGTTCTACACTGTCTACACATAAACTTCATTCTTGTCTACTCTTCCGTCGACGAAACGCTTATCTACGGTTCTCGTGCTAAACCTGCTAGGAATAAAACGTGCACATCTATATGTAGATTGAATTTATGGATTCAGCTGTAAAAGCTTTTATCCTTGCAGCTTTTATGTAGGTACGTAAAAACTGCTCTCAGGGAAATTATTTGTTAAGAGAATTGACACCCTACGACAATTCACCGTGTTATCAGTGCACTCCGGAAATTGCTTGTTGTATGTGAATCCTATGTGGTGGGCTTGCATACAACGTTAAAAAATCGTTAATGTTGGTTTTTAAAAGTAAACATGTATCGGTGGGTAATGTTCCTTTCGTGACTATAGGCGGAACACCATTGCAGCGTGTTGCTCAGGTTAAGTATCCAGGACATGTGGTCACGGAGGACTTATCTGATGATGCAGATTTGGACAGGGAGCGTAGGGCGTTGGCGGTTCGGTGCAATATGTTAGCCCGCAGGTTTGCGCGCTGTAGTGGGGAAGTGAAGGTGTATCTTTTTAAGGTTACTGCCAAACCTTCTACACGTGCAGCTTGTGGGTGAAGTATACGCGGGGGGCCTATAACGCCCTACGCGTTCAGTATAATAATGGGTTTAGGATGTTAATGGGGCTTCCGTGCTTCTGCAGCGCTTCGCAGATGTTCGCGGAAGCCCGTGTCGATGATTTTCATGGTATAATGAGAAAGAGGGCAGCGTCAATTATGGGTAGATTGCGCGGAAGCTCCAACAGCATCCTAAAAACAAGACGTGATAAGGTGGACAGCCCCTTTATTAGGCACTGGGTGCGGAGGCACGTGCCAACACGTGTTCAGCCACGTAGGTATTAGTTGTTAGGTTAGTTTGTAAGTTTTACTAACATAGTTTTTAAGTTGTCGTTACTAATTATATGGAACATGTGTATTTTATGTATAATTCGAAATAAATGAGAATATATATATATATAGCCATTTCATACAACTGCCAAAGAAAGATAGTTGTGATTTGGATATACGGTGTAGTTTACCTAAAAGTTTCATAGATCAGTGGGATAATTGCGTAACACACTTACAGTGGCAATGGCTTTAATTTTATTTTATTTACGTGGTCAATTTTTCGAACTTACGAAGCAATGGATTAGCAATACCCTTCAAAATCAGTCAGATTGTGACTAAAAAAGTGTTAGGCAATTAGGGTGCTGGTTTATTGAATAATTATGTAGGAATCTTTTTATTGATACTGTTACCCTGAACATAACTATACTCCATTTGAAATAAGATTAGAAATTTTACATTCTACATTTTACACTCTGTTCAACCGATTTTGACTTCTATTCCGTAGACATACAAATGGCATTAAAAGCAAAAACGTGGTTACAATACCAACTGTTTATTACAGCTGCCATTTGTCATGCCACCAATGCAATAGAAGTCAAAAGCGGTTGAACGGACTGTAAAAAAGGTTTATTTAAATGTCTAATTTTATTTCAAATAGTGTATAGGTAATAGGTACCTACCCATTTTCCATAGTCGGTCTATAATCTGTGACCTATATAGTTCGATTCAAACTTAATGGCGGCTTGGAAGTTAGCCACTCGCTGCGAAGTACCCCACCCCTCACCCCCGCTGACACATAAATTTGTTACTGCCCAGTGACTCGCCTCATGTTCCGAGCCGCCATTAATTTTAAATCGGCCTGTACCTTATGATAATATTCCATCAATTACAATTTGCATAAGTACACAATTTATATTTATTTAGCATAATAAAATAGAAACAAATAACATTGCTACTTTGTGAAGCAATGTTATATTTTGACATGTGTTTTTGAGGTCATAACACTCTGTTTTACAATTATTACATAGTAATTATACTTGTTTTCATAAAAATAACAATGCAATAATATGATTATGTATCTGTATTGTGTAATACACTGAAATAAATGCTTCACGTCAAAATTTACGGATTATGTTGTGAATTACTTATTAATTTAGACATCGGATTATATGCACTAAGATGATTATTTGGCTCGAAGTTCATCGGACGGCCAACCGACGCGCGACGCGACGTTAAAGATTTTTGAATGTATTTTTTTTTAAATAATGTGTATTTTAATGAAATAATTAATTTTAATTTTAATGTTAATTATTTTAATGGTGTTATGATTTTTGTTTTAATTTTAATTTTATGTTTTGTAATTGGGACTTGTGCCTTAATAAATAAAATGTCAAAATATGCACTAAAAAAAAGCGAAATGTGAATAATCAAAATAAAATTTATTATTTAGAATTTACGTTTATTTTCACAATGTATTTATATATATCTTAATAATCAGTTGTAATTCTTCTGACAATATATACTATTCAATATTTTTCTAGATCTTTGTGACGTTTGTCACTTAATATTAATTTGTAGGCTAATGACCTCTCTACGTCAACTGACGTTACTGGACAGAACTTTAAATTTGGCTCCATTTCTGCAGAAACCTCTTCAGACAGAGTTGGGCGAGACCGGTGATAAATGCGTTAACTTTCATACGCATAATACAACACGCCTAACACATTTAACTACAGAAATAAGCACTATCAATGAAAAAGTACTAAAATATGCAATAGCGCTATAAAAATAACGTTTTATGCTTTAGCATATGCAAATGCATATAATCCGATGTCTACATATATTATGTATGAAATCTTTTGATTTTAAAAGCGATGTTAAACTGCCTCGTTGGTCTACTACACTAGCTTGTACTAACTCAAAACTCTGAGCTTGGTCTATTTTATTCCGTAACTAATGAATGCGTCACATTAACTTGTCAAGTCTTGACTAATGAGATACTTATTTATTAATTATCTATTATTACCAGTCTGCTTCGTTGGTCTAGTGGTTGTTAGCACTACTGCTGAGCAGGGCTCCCGGGTTCGATTCCCGGGTCGGCCAAAGTGTTATTGGGTTTTTTCATTCGGAATTTCTCAGTAGCGACCCGGAGTCTGGATTTGTTACCGGTTGATGGCAATAAACTCATAATCACATCACACTAATATTATTAAGGCGAAAGTTTGTGAGTGTGTGTGTGTGTATGTGTATGTTTGTTACTTCTTCACGCTGAAACAGCTGGACCAACTTCGATAAAATTTTGTATGGAGGTAGCTGACACCCTGGATTGAGACATAGGCTACTTTTTATCCCGATATTCCACAGCTAGTAGTACATAATTTCGTTCATAAATGATTAAAAACAGTAAACAAAAAAAAAAAACTTTAAATCCGGTCTAAATTGGACTACAAAATTTTGATAACAATATTTAAAACAACTTGAATAATATTCACAAAATGTTGTCCCACTGAAAGTTGAACAACAATCAGTAACCTGAAGACTTAGTGAACGGCCTAAAAGCGATTAATTGAAGGACACGACTAAGCCTTCATTTGGTTAAACTATAAACTTTACAGACGGTAAACAACTGAGGGACAGTAAAGAGCTAATGTGTAATATCTTACATAGTTGATGTCTAACAGATTATGTAGGTATATTGGCTAATCTAAATCTTAATGATAAGACTGATCTTCACTGGATCTCGGCTTTATGGTACCGGGTCATTATTATATGGTTTGGGTTTTGGTGTAACTGACAAACCATCCTTGAAATAAAGCATCTATCAATTTATAATATTGATTTATTCCAACTTTTTTGTTTGGTTCAGTCCTGTACTAATCCAACAAGATATGCATTTTGTTCAACTGTATGAATCGAAAAATCTTACTTGATTTTTTTTTTTTTTTTCATCTCGTGCACACTTGCTTTTCTATCTCACTTTAGACATTGGCAGAATAGTCGTCATCGGCTTTGCTTGCCATTTATTAAAAAAAAATAAAAAGAATAGCATCTAACTACTATTTTTCGAATGATCTAAGCTTGATCTAAGTGACATGACAAGGTTTAAGCAGTACAAAAACAATAAAATCTTTGTAAAAAACTGTACTATAATAAGTACGGTGGAAACAATAGTTTTCACAAATACGTTTTTAGGTTAAGACTGCGTGCACAAAAGAAACCGTTTTTCGTCAATTTCTTATCTAATTGTGTTCTCACAATTAGCTAAAAATGAGCTTGAAATAATTTAAATACAGTTTTCGTGGTGTTAAACCATTCGTGTCAGTCTCAGCACCTGTTGTTAATAGTTTCATCACCTTTGAGCTCTCGAAAACATAGTTTATTTCGCCGTTGATTTACATTTTGAAGATATTGTATATCCATGAAATATTTTATTTTATTTTATCACAAGGATAGCTGAAGCCCAGTCTGTGATTTAAAAATTTCTTGATATGGTTTAAAAAAAAAATATAAGTAGGTTTCTTCAACATTATTTCTCTACTATATTTCGTATCGAAGTTGAAAAAAGTGCTTCAGCCACATGTAAGTAGACCGTATAAAGATGTTGATGTTATTTTTTAATGTTCAAAATCAAAAGTAGTTTCTTTTAAAAATATGATCAAACGATAGTCTCGCGTCATTTAACCGGAAAACTTGTTGCGAATATTAGTGATTTTCCATAAATACTTAATTATTGGTTAGGCAGGAGTGATTTATGATGAACCAATGAACAAAATTTATCAAAATCAGCCGATTTCGTGCACAGCCCCTTTTTTTTTTTTTTTTTTTTTGGGTGGGAAATTATCAAATAACTTCTCCCGCTCTGGGCGGAGCGGGAGGGCGTGTCAGACTTTTACTGACTAAAACCCACCCGTGTTCCTTCCGTTGCCTGTGTGCCAGGGCCACGATATCCCTTTCGGACAAACTCGCAACCCCGGCAGGCATTGGTCCTAACGGACCCCGTCAGTTTGTGCTGACATCTCTTTGAGGCGCGCGTGGAACACAACGCGCCGTCGACCCGGGCCTGGTCCTTATCGGACGGTGAGCTACCCATCGCTCACCATCCGCAGGCCCGCGCCTACGGTAGCCGGAAATCGGCTTGCGACTCCCGACGCCCGGGGCGTCTCCTGCGGCGACTAAGGGCGCGAGGGCGCGAACCTTGTCTCACCCTCACGCGTTCCGCCTCCTCCTTCGCTAGCATAACTGCTTCGCAGAAGGAGGTGACGGCCTCCCATGCACTCTCGCTCCGAACCATGGCCTGAACCAGGGCCGGACGCGAGAGATCGCCGCCGCCAATCGCCTCCGTGAGGACACGGCGGTGCTCCGCCCAAGCTGGGCAGACCTCCACCGTATGCTCCACCGTGTCCTCCGGGCGATCCACACAGTGGTGACACCCGGGCGTTTCCTCCCGCTTTATCCTGAACAGGAACCTCCCGAAACAACCGTGTCCGGTGAGGACCTGCGTCAGGCGGAAGGTGAGGACGCCGTGGCGCCTCTCTAGCCACTCCTCAAAGAGGGGACTTATCGCCACAATTGTGGCGTGCCCAGCGCTGGGTTGCGACAATCGCACTCTCCATGTCGCCATGAGATCCCGCCGGAGCTCTGTCCGCCGTGCCGTGATTTATCGCGGCAGCGGAGTCTCACCCCGGCGTTTCGCCTCCTCGCGCCACTCCCAGATGTGCGCGAGGACTTTTGCCTCCAGATCCCATGGCGGCAGTCCGGCAAGGAGGCTCGCCGCCTCACGGGAGACCGTGCGGTAACCCCGTACCAGCCTGATGGCCATGACCCTTTGGGACGCGTTCAACCGCTGGGCTGGTCGCAGCCTTAAAGAACGCGCCCACACCGGTGCACAGCCCCTAAGGCAATACGTAAAAAATAAATCATAGCGAACTGGGCGGGCATACGAAAATGACAGAGTAAATTACTTCCACATGCGAAAAAACCAAAATAAAACAACGTAAGAGCACCAAGCCAAATAAAAATTGTTTAAAAATAAATTAAGCTATGTATCAAAAATATTTTCAGCCAGTTTCCAATTACCTAATATTATCTAATATACACATATTGAATGCAATTTTGCTATGAAATTATTGAGGCCTTTTGTTTTATCACGGGGTGGAAAATCCTCATGGATGTCCACCCTGGGGCGGGCGGAGGAGTCTGTCGGACGATTACTGACTAAAAACCACCCCAGAGCGTTCCCTTCCCACACTTGCGCCAGGGATCTTGGGATCTGTTATTACTTCCGCAATCCCCGGCTACCTCATGTCTGGGGGGGGGGGGGTCAGACCCCCCCCCCGTGACGTCTGAAAGGGACGCACGTGGAACACAACGCGCTGCCACCTCGGGTCCAGTGTGATAGGAGGCGGCGGACGCCCCTGTCCGCCGTCCCTGGACCCTTTTAGGGGGGCCGGAAGAGGGCATTATCTGCCCTCTGCCGACGCCCAGGGCGCCTGCTGCAGGCCGGGTGAGTGGATGAGATCTCCCGCTCCCTTTCCGCAGCCTCCTTCTGCGACACGACTGTTTTGCAGAAGGATACCACCGCGTCCCAGGACTCCTCGCTGCCGACCATCGACTCGATTACGGCCGGCAGCGACACGGCACTGCCTACTCCTGAGAGTCGACGAAGGCCTCCTCCAACCTTTTTCATTCCTGTTTCTCTGGTCTCTACATTTTTTTTTTTTTGATCTGAATTTTATTGAATTTGCAATTTTGGAACCGGTCACTCGTGTCTCCGTAATATTTTTATTTTTGAGTAGTCATGTAGTTTTAAATTTAAATTTATTTATAGGTACACATAGGTTTAATGTTGGTACGAGTACATGATGTAATAAAATAAAATAGAATATATTGTCTCACTATGTGCTGTCAGGTAAGGCGTACAAACATTTTTTACACAGTAGGTAAAATTATAAAATACTGCTAAGTGTCTTAAAACTTTAGCAATAAACATAAACAAACAAAAAGATAAAAATTAAGGTAACAATAGATTAAAACATTTCGATACAATATAAAAATTGTTCATGAAAGAAATAAATAAAGATGTGAAACCTGGTTTGAACCAATGTGACTAAGGTCTAGGTACAAGTTTTTTTAATCCATGCTGATTTTGACCTACACAACAGACACACAATACTGCTGACCCCATAACTCGAACCATCATCCATAAACTCACGCGCATAAATTTAAAATACTGGTCCACCTAAATCGCAAGTCCGCCATATTATTGCGGAAATACTGGCTAAAGCGAGGTGACTTCCTGTTACTAGTGTTGGGAAAAGATTTATCGATACTGTTATGATAATAATCAATATTGTTTTATGTCGAGATGATTATCGATAATGGATATAGTTTATAATATAGCATGCAATTATTTATTTAATTTTATTTAGTAGAAATACAGCATTTCGATTGATTATAATTGGACAATATTAAAGATATTAAGTATTATGTTTTAAAACTATTATTAAAATGATTTTTAAGTGAAGAAAACTACACTTATTTATAGTATAGCATAATGCTTACTTTGAATCGTTATTATTGTGCTTGATTGTGAAAGGAAATTCAAAACCATTTAAATCGTTTGATAGATTAGTCACAGTATCTAAATGCAAGTTATTTAAACTAGGATATCGAATCATAATATTATTACATAATTCTACATAGTTTTCATTCGCTACGCAAAAACTAGACCTTGATATTTTTGGTTTTTAGAATGTATGTAAAGAAACAGTGGAATTAGGTATCTATTTACGAGAAAATAACAAATCTTTGTTGGTATTTGGGGTCTGAAATTATTCCACGGGGTGATAAGTATCATTAGCCACTTATATCACAGAAGTTGCTTTCCAATGGTTATAAGGATATATAATAAATTACCAAAATCATATAGGGAACTACTAATCAATCGGTTTAAAACAGTGCTATTCAAATGGGGATCCTGCCGTTTTGCCGAAAAGATTTTGCCAAATTTTCATTACCCAAACAAATTTTAGCAACCTTTTTTTATACCATTGCAATATTTCGAATGATTTTAGTACGCATATTTTCATTTGGTCAAATTTTTACTTGGCAAAATATTACCATGTATAATGTCATTATGTCATTTGGTCTTTAATCAAATGATTTATTACAGCAAACAATCTTCAGACAATAAACGTTTTTGAGCGAGCGAAGCGAGCGGTGCCGCGGTAGCGGCCGGCGAGTGCCAGACACGACTTGCATTCATAGAAAAAAAGATATTGTTTTTAGTAGGTTACCCGGAATATAACTATTTAGATTAGGTTAATTTCTTTTAAAAAAGAAAATGGGTAGGTTAGGTGAGGTTAAAACTGTGACCTCCTACGCACGAGCCGAGCGAGCGAAGCGAGCGGTGCCGCGGCAGCGGCCGGCGAGTGCCAGAAACGACTTGCATTAATAGAAAAAAGAGATTGTTTTTAGTAGGTTACCCGGATCTGAACTATTTAGATTAGGTTAATTACTTATTTATATTATTATTTGATTTTGCGTAAAAACTGTTATTCCAACTGAAATATTTGACTAAATAAAAAATGTTAAAAGTACTAGTTGGTAAACAAGTTATAGTTTAAACGTTCATTTGTCAAACATTAGGTTTGCGTTACAATTTTTTGTGAATAGATTTTTTGCTAAGTAATAATTTGGCAAATGAAAGTATGCGAGAAATTTTTTGGGAAGTGAAAATTTGTCAAATTCCTTTCGGTCAAACAAGGGAGACCCATTCAAATGGCTTATAGAAAAATCATTATATTCTGTGAACGAGTAGCTAAACTTTAAAGATTTACACTGACATAAAACTATTATAATTTGACAAATGTGACATTTCTATTGTTAATATATTATCTAGGATTTATGTTACAATTTTACTATCATGGATTTAATTATATTTGTATCAATTATTTTGTATTTTACATGCTAACTTTAGCGAATTGTTTTAGAAACTTAATTAAAAAACCCGACCATCTGTAATGTACTACAATTCTTGCAAATAAATTTCATTTCATTTCAGGACATGGTCTAACTATAGGTACCTAGGGCAAATTTCGTCGTTTCGAGATATTAACTGATAACATCATCCTTATAAAACCTGGTATTCCTAAAGTATATAGGGGTCAGAAAATGGTAGTCACGTCGGCAATTAGCTTGTTACTAGCAGGGGTGATGAGTGTGATGACACTGATAACGCGTTCAAAAGTGACAGTAAGAATGTAGATGATCAATGTGTAATTGTGCATACTTAATTACACATTTTTAGCCTAGACTTAATATTCTTTTACATTTTAAAAATATTGTGTTAATTATCACGCTATACAAAGTAGGGAGGGGCGGAGTCTTCTACTACAGGCATTATTTGTCTAAAAGAAGATTCCGAACACAACAATTTGTAAGTCCAATTATTTGACACAATACATTTTATTTTATTATTTATTTTATTACATTGATATTAATAATTAGTAATAAAATTTAATTAATTAGTAATAATAATTATTACTAATCTATTCTATACTATAATCATACACGAAATGATTTTATTTTTTATTATTAGAATCACTTCAACTGATGAATAAAAAAAAAGAATAAGGTAAGGAGGTGAAATGTTAAGATGATTAACTTTTCGTTTTTGTCAGATCAGAAGGTGATCAGCTACATGTATACAGGGTGGAAGGGACATCGACGCGAAACTTGTTACCATGGATTCCGTACATCATACTTGACCCCCGTGCGTTGAAATTTCTCGTCAGTAATTTAAAAAAAAAACTGCTTTTTCCTACATAACTTCAATACCTACTCGGTCAAAGTGTATGGAACAGCGAATTAAAAAAAATAACCGACGAAAAATTTAAACACAGGGGGGTCAAGAATGATGTACTGAATCCGTGGTAACAGGATACGCGTCGATGTCCCTTTTACCCTGTATACTATACTTCTGCCAGCAAATTAAAAAAAAACATAGGCAGTCATGGAAACCGCCGAGAGGAGTGAAAATTTATTGCTCAACGCGCCTAAAGAAGTTTTCCCTTCAGTAAAATTATGATTATCTAAAACACAATTTAAACAATGCACAGTATACACAAATTAAACTTTTCACGTGGTTAATTTTACTTCACTTACTGCTGCTACAGCATGTAGCCGCGGGCATGTCGGTGACGCGAACCCAAAAGTTTTTCTCCTACCAAAATTCGCTCAACGCGCCTTAAAAAGTTTTCACTTCAAAAACATCTACAGAGTTGATATACAGAGTTGTGAGATAAAAAAACCGACCAAGTCCGTGTCAGCCCACGCAAAATGAAGGATTCCATGGTTGGGATGAATTTATCGCGAGAACAAACTTAACATTGTGGTTAAAAAACATGATCCCTTATACGTTCCAACTACAAATGTAAGTTTGTACGCACAATATTGAGTGATTTACCATGTTATTTTAAGATCACAGACTTTTTTATATTTCCCTGTAATCTGTAAGTAAAGAACTATTTTCTGTATTGTTTTTTTAATTTTTATGCTGAGCGGTTTCAGAGATAAGGGGGGAGGAGGATGGTCATTTTTCATATATTTATTAAATCCTTACAATAAGCCCTGTCATTTCATATGTCGCACGGTACATTCTGCAATTTTTTTTTTTTCAATTTTGTTATTTGCCCCCCAAAAGCGAGCCCCATATTTAAAATTCATTTATTTACGTAACACGTCTGTGTTTGGGTCCAGAAGTTCATATGTGTACTAAATTTCAACATAATCGGTCCCGTAAATTCGGAGCAAATAGGTTGTGACAGCCAGACAGATAGACATACGAGTGGTCCTATAAGGGTTCCGTTTTTCCTTTTGAGGTACGGAACCCTAGAAACAAAAGAGTCATCATCATCATTTCAGCCGAATGACGTCCACTGCTGGACATAGGCCTCCCCAAAAGAGTTGCCATAATCGCCACGCTTGGCAGGCGGGTTGGCGAACGCAGTATGGTGTTAAAATGCATAGAGAACACTGCTGCCCATTCTCTAGTAAGTCCCTACGACACCCACGGGAAGAAATAGGTAGGTGCTATTCTTTACGTCCGGCACCACACGGACAAAAAACAAAAGAGTAAATTCCAAAAATGTTGTTATGCCAAGTAAAATGTAAGGTTTATTTTCAATTCAAATTCAGTCTAAACAGGCCCCTTGGCTCTGAAGAGAACCGTCTATAAAAGACATGCGTTGTTCCTAACTACCGAAAAATAACTTGTAAGTATTACCACTCTCAACACAGTCTTAATCAACCTTTACCAAACAAAGTTTCCATTGTACCGCAATGTGCCAAATTTGGCACCAATTAGCAATTACTGAACAAAATATTCCTAAATAGGTTAGTGTTAATAAGTAACTGTTAAATAACATCGATCAGACTGATGAGGTAGGTACTGAATACGTAACAGTTAACGTTAGTTAGCTCAAAACGGCGAATGAAAATGTATCGTTAGGAAACCGAGATATTATGTCATAGAACCAAAAATTCTAAGACATGTGACTCCCACCAAACCCCACTCGGCCCGCGTGGTGCATTATGGCCCACAGCCTCTCACAAAGAGGGGGCCTGTGTCTCAGCAATGGGGACATTATAGACTGATTCTATGTACAGAGTGTATCAAAAATGTGTTGTCATATTAAATTTCTCCATGGGACATAATTGCGAAAAAATTGTCAACTGTCCCTTTTGTGTCGAGTTGTAGGTATTGATGTTTTGTATGGCACAGCAGATTATTTATCCATGCTGTATAAATAACTACTTCTAACAGTTATATAACAGGTTACATTGAAACATATTTCATTTCTGCATTTCCTTACTGAGTAAAATAGAGAAACAAAAATTGGCTACTTTCCAAGTAAATTAAAAAAAAAAAGGTAATTTTTTGCCTCAACTAATTGGTCGACCATTTCAGTAGGTTTATTGCAGTTAGTTTATTTCCTGACTTAACAAACGTGTATTAACTTTATTTATATTAAATACCTTTGCTTTCGCTTTAAAAACATGTTTATTTATTTCTCAGCTCTTGGCTCTACAGACGGGATTAATAGTTTATCTTACTTTTACGCTCGTGAACGTTACGTATATTTTTCAGGTTCTAACTAGGTTTTAAGTTCTTTTCTTGATCAAAACATATACAGATTGATCGAGTATAATTTATAGACCATCCTATAATACCCTCCCGTAGACTTAGTTGTCCAGGATTTGGCTAATTACATTGTACATAAACAGGAATAACTCCCAAGTCCAGTCTAACGAAGATTTATAGCGACTTGAAAGCTTTGTACTGACTAGTTGGTAACTGAGTTGTTGGTAATTGTTCCCAACACTATTAGAGAACCCTTCCACATAATTTAACTTCCTTAACTTATGTTGGGATATTGTAATCGTAAGATAACATGGTTGAACGATCCATTAGGCATACACGTGTAGGTAAGGAATTCATTAATTATAACTGGTGTTTTTAGAACCAATTAATTCGTTGATAATGAACTCACCACAAAAACTATTATAACTTATCGTAAATAAATTATTAATAACTCTTAGCTGATGGATTTTATGAAAGCAGGTTCTAGTTTTCACAACATTTTATGACTAAAACTATTTGTTATTATTATGATATGCACTTATGGGGGGGGGGGGGGGGTTGATATGATACATAATTTATCCTGGTAGTCAGTGATATCGTTGAAATAATGTAGCTTTATATAGATAGCCTCTACCTCGCTTAAACCGCTTTTCTGTAAACAATAGACGAATCGGCTCATATCTATACTTTTTAACCTAATAATTATAATCACGTATAAAGACTGGTTCAATAAATACCACCGTGCCACTAGCTGTAAGATTGTAATGATAATTAACAATCATCTGTAATTTTTACTACAAAGTTAAAAGCGCATAGTATATTAAAAAGCATAAGTACTTACTTGTTTAATTATTGACTTATTTATCCAACATTATTTAAAATTTTCACTTTCTGTGGTGCAAGCGTTAAATCAACACTTTTCTGTCTGACTATACATCGACGTTTTTACGCCTATCAAAACAGAAATATCTAGGTATTATTCTTTGGGTCGAGTCTAAGCGGGTCGAGTGGGCGCGGACCCCACCTATGTACCTTACCTATATTACTTTAATATAGGATACTAAACTCAAACTTAAAATTCAAACTATTTATTTTAATTAAACCATTTACAGGTACTTTTGAATTGTCAAGAAGTCGGTCAGTTAGAAATATGAAGCCAGTTGCCCATTCCAAAGCGTACAGCGTAAGCGTTCCGTAGGTACACATGGAGAAGAACGGGCAAGGAACTCCATCGACACTCTTTTAAATTATAATGTTACAAAAATATTGTTACATCTATAGTGTTGTGTTGAATTTATAACTAAACTATCGTAGTTATTTATATTTTATCGTTATCGCTACAATTTATGATGTCACTTCACTATGGCTTACTAAAGTTTGCGATGCATACAGTTTTGACAGAGCTCATATTTTTTGGTTGAATTCATAAAATCCTTACTTTATAAATGCGAAAGCGAGTTTGTTTGTTTGTTACGCTTTGACGCAAAAACGGATGACCCGGGTTAGAACATATAATACTTTTTATTCCGATATTCCCACGGGGTCTAGACTACGCGGGTAGAACTGCGGGGTGCAGCTAGTTAAAATATATATAAGTATTATAACGTACTCATTACTACCACTACTATTTTTTATGCTGGTAGTACGTTCCCATGGGATAATTTCCTAACTCCATGCAGGCGAAGCCGCGGGCAAAACATAGTAAGAATTTTTTTTCTGGTTGACTTTATTAAGTAAAGAATATTACTACTACTCGTGATAACTTAAAAACTTCTACATAGCCCAAAACAGGTGCAAATAACAAAAGCAGTCCTCAGCTTATGTCATCAGTCGTCACAAACCAAAATCCAATAAAATTAAATATAATAAAAACAAAAACAACCACACTAACAAACAGTCACTCAAACAAAACGAAAAACAGCTGTCAGCGAGAACAGAAAAAAAAAAATAAACAAGGTTACCAGCCAGCACGTAATTAGAAAAAAGAATTAATTTAGAAAAAGAATCGTACCCTGTATAGGCAGCAAGCGACTCTGGCCGTTGGCACTACACTGACTCAAACAAACGCAGTGTTCCTTGCGATCGCCTTGACCCTTACGTTCGACTGTTTATGTGTGTGCGCACCAAATATGATCAGTAGGTTTACTTCGAACAACGCCTGATATGGAAGGCACATTAAAATGATACGTCAAAAGAATGCTTGCTAGCCCAAATAAAGGGGCCTCTGACGCTAACGTATTAAATTAATATTAATCTCAAATATCACACTACAATAATTTAAGAACAAGTATATTATTTTGATGGGTTGGTGTAGGTACTACAGGTATAACCTCTGCCCAACCCTTCCGGGAGACAAGCATCCAGAAATTGAACGTTAGCTCTCAAAATCCCGTTTACTCTGTATAATATGTATGTGG
Source organism: Tiliacea citrago (assembly GCA_963921375.1). Classification (NCBI taxonomy): domain Eukaryota; kingdom Metazoa; phylum Arthropoda; class Insecta; order Lepidoptera; family Noctuidae; genus Tiliacea; species Tiliacea citrago. The sequence goes on from OY992800.1 coordinate 8,595,570, forward strand.
GAGAACCATCTGAAACCATGCAGAGGACATGCGATTGTGACTAGACGCAACAACAGGCTGCGGCCAACAATTTCTATATATTTTGTTCAAAGCTCCGCCGGAGTCGCACGCTCTCGCTACTTAGCGCAGCGACTAGACGCACGGTGCACGCGCACACCTAACTACAGTCGCATGCGACAGGTCAGCGTCACCGTCAGTGTTCCTGTGAGTGCCGAGGAAGGTGCTCGTGTGATTGTATTGTGCCTTCGCCTGCGCATGATAAGCAACAAGGCAAGTGCAACTAGAGGCCCTATATTCAGTCACACGTCAACAACACGACCGTCTTTCTCGAATATTCAAAGAAAATGATCGCTTCCAGCAGGGTCTGTCGTAATGTCTAGTCGCAGACGCAAAGGACAGCTTTCGCTCAGCAGTTGTTCCAACAAGGCGCAAAGATAAGATGCACAGTTTGCGTATGCACTTAAATAATGTGCGCATGAGTTTTATTGATATGAAGTAGACCTTCTGCTGTTCATATTTATATTGTTGTATCAGCTGGTTTCATTGAAGTATCATGTCCATGTCAAAAAGCAATTAACTACTCGTAAGAACAATTACTTTTTGTCAGATTTATGTGAAGTATGGTCGAAAACTTTTTCGTACACTAGGTCGTACGGCAGTGGTAACAAAACCATTATAAGCTGGCCTCTTATTCTATTGAAACTTCGTACTATGTTAGGCTAGGTCAAGGTCAAAGTGTTTGTGACTGTTCGTATGCTCCAGTAGGTTTCTTATTCACAAACTGACTAATTATAAAAAGGGAGAAAAAAAAAACAGTTTTTCGTCCCTACAACCTTTTTAATCTGATCGATGACATTGATAAGGTAAAATAAACCGATTATTAATATAATAATATACTTAAATAAAAATACTTTATATTTATTGCCTTCCTGTTAGTTTCCACGTGATATACTTTTATAATACGCGATTAACATATAATAATTATCTACCTATAATTTTATTTAGTGATTAAGGTTGTTTTCAAACCAGAACCAAGAGGCACCGTGTCACCCAGTAACTTGGTTGTGGATTCCAGATAGGCAATCACTCTATGTAAAACATTGGTATTCAGCTGCATCTGGTTAGACTGGAAGCCGACTCCAACAAAGTTGTGAAAAGGCTAGGCATATGGATTGTCATCAAACCAGAGCATCAATACACCAATTATTGCTAGGCAGCAAACATTATATTGGTAGTATTTCCCCGGACGAGGTCCTACAGAAAGAGCTTTACTAATACTAAAGCTGTTCAATTACTATTGATCATTTATATCTTGTACTAAAAGATGGATGGAAGATTACTTTGATAGCCTTTTAAAATACGATAGTATGGTTTAGGTCACGTTCAGGTCTAAAGTTCGATGACTCTGAACACTGAGTTTGTTATATCAATGGAAGCATCTGAAAGAAAACTCACTGGAGTTACATGTATCTGCGTACTCGTAGCTTGTAGACTTGCAGATTTAGCAAGCTGAATTGGCAGTGAGTTGGCCATGCTTGTCGAAGGAGCGATCGTCGTTGGAGTAGATGAGTCCTGGGGTGGTTGTCGGCTGCTTAATCGGGCTATCCTGTGGATGCCTTAATAAATTAAGGCCTCCAGCCAAGGCATACAACTTAAAAACTAAGCGGCTGCACGCTAAGGGCACCACTGTGGGGTACGCGCTTCGGCTTAGGGCGTCGCTGGGGGAGGGCATCAAGGGACAGGCTGGAACGGATCGAGATTATTTAGGGACTAATTTAAAGCTGCAGGCTCAGCGCCGCGGGCTGGTGTGCGCAAGGGTCGGGAGTTCCCAGCTAGATGGACCGATGACATTAAAAGGTGGATAGGTCAGATCAGATAGATGGTGGATGCGAAGGCGGACAACATGGTTCTGTGGCGCTTGTAGTAATTCCATTGAGTGAGTCATCGTTTTTCACAGTCAGTTCTAAGTGCCGTAATGCCAATGAATCAATCAAAGAATGGTTGACACTTCCCCATTGTTTTTTTTTGCTCCAATAAATAAACTTTATAGTAATTACAACTATTATTAATCCTGAGATCTTATTTAATTAATACAATAGCCTTAAGGGCAATTAGTATTCTGTTATAAGCGAGGAAATATCCCTTGATGCGGCTGCATGTGAAATCTTTAATTGCTTCATTAAGCAGTGCGTTTCCGTTTTTCCTTCTATGAATGATTTTTGCTTTCCTAGGTTCTATTTCCAGGTTGGATGGTTGCACTGTGGTCGGCCGTGTGGTGCCGAACGTAGAGAATAGCACCATCACATTTCTTCCCGTGGGTGTCGTAAAAGGCGACTACGGGTCTTACTAGAGAATGGGCAGCAGCGTTCTCTATGCATTTTAACACCATACTGCGATCGCCAACTCCACCTGCCAAGCGTGGCGATTATGGCAACTCCCCCCCTCATTGGTGAAGGCCTCTGTCCAGCAGTGGACGTCTTTCGGCTGAAATGATGATTATAGTTGCACTGGAGATTTTCTAAAATATGCAGCAAGTGGCGCCGTCTAGTTTTGTTACTAAGTTACTGGAATCACCGAAAAGATCGGATAAGAGTGACACTGGCTGGTGACAGTCACTCTAGCAGAGCGTTGCATCGATGGCTGCATGGCGGCTGTCTTCCGATGACAGGAGATGACCGGGGAGGAACATTAGGGAACATTTTTTTTTTTCAAATCATCGTGAGGAAACCGCGCGGCATATCCTAGAACCAAAAATTTGAAGACATGATGTGTGATAACAACCAGCCCACACTAGGCCCGCGAGGTGGATTACGGCACACTCCTTCTCACACACAAAGAGGAGGCCTGTGTCCCAGCAGTGGGAACATTATAGGCTGAATATGCTGTTTAGTTTTAATGAAATGGATAGCACTTTGTATCTACGGTTTTACTTTTCATTAGGTAGTCCGCCAGCCTATTTGCTTAGTTCAAAACACCTAGTTTTTCTGCTACATACCTACATAACATGTATACATTTCTAGTGTGTTTGACATATCTCGGGACACTGGAACCTTCCTGTACTTTTGGAAGGCGTACGAGGGGCCGAAGCCAACTCACAGAGGCCCGTTAGACGCTTTCAATGACGTGTGGCACCAACTGACGATTACACCTGTACGCACTACGCAAGTGCACCCAAGGACAACCCCCGTTTGGTATAAGACTATTGCAGGATATGGAAACAAACATATTGGAGACTGGATTTGCGTGGCTACAGTGGATTGGTTATCTAAAACTATGGAAGGACAATGGCCCCTGTCTGACCAATGTTTTAAACAATACGAGTACAGGGATAAACATTTATATCCTTTATTATTAGTGTTGCTAAACCAGCATTTATTTTCCGTTAGCAATCGATTTTACACTAACTACAATTTATATTTATTGGCGAATGTCAAGCATTATTATTGTGTAAGGACGTTGACTTGAGCACGCGCGTTTTGCACGATTTAAGGTGAATCCGCAGCTGCTGCCGTCGAAATTCAAATTTTCTTACGTTTTTTGCAATTTGCAGGTCAATTAAGTTAGATTTGTTCCCCAATGCCATGATTTCATAAAAACGTCATTCAATGGAACAAATCTAAGTTAGAGAGATGTATGTATTAATGATTCTAATGATATCTAATAATTCTATTCTGTTAAAGTTGCGAATCATACTTTGATCAAGATTAACAAATTGCAAAAAACGTAAGAAAATTCAAATTTTCTGCGGATTCACCTTAATTCGTGCAAAACGCGTGTGCTCAAGTCAACGTCCTTACACAATAATAAGGATTAAAATTTGAATTTCGCGAGCTACCACTGCGGATTCACCTTAAGATATAGAATCTTGCCATTTTATTTTTTTACTCACAGTATAAAAATTGAACACGACTGCCTTTTTGAGGCAGTGCAGGCTCAGCATGGGATCTTGGGTTCAATTTCCAAAGTTCGGTTAAACAAATTGTTATTGGGTTTGTCCTGCAGGAATTTTGTCAGTAGCAACCCAGAGTCTGTATTTGAGATAGCAATAAGCGCCCTCTTGCGAGGGCAAAATGTGGTACTTAACACACGTCTGTATAGCCCTTCGGGGAATATGGGCATGATTTTGAGTTGTGTTTTAAGTTTGTTATGTTTCACGCAAACAGCAAAATAACAGAATTTGTAGATCTCCTTGCGAATGAGTCCATGAGTTGAATGAGTTTTAAGTAGGCATCTAACGGAGGCCATCATAGCGGAGGCGGAGGTGCAGATTTTCACTATTGCGGAAGCGGAAGCAGAGGTAGAAGAGTAAATTATAATTAAAGAAAAAATACAAAATTAAAGGGGAAACTAAATTCCACAAAAAACTGCTTTGCAGCTTTGTCACCTTGTAAGCGATTTTTTTGTGGTTTATAAATTTTACCGGCTTCACTAAACAGTTGCTCACTTGGCACTGAACCTAGCGGTGGCAGTGACTGTGGAGCAAAAACTTGAAACTTCGAGTTTTAAGATCGCTGGATGTCCTGCGCGTCCAGTACAACAATATCTTCAGGATGATGTTGGGGCTGCCTCGTTTCTGTAGTGCATCGGGGATGTTTGCGCTGTATCACACTGATGGCTTTCATGCCATCACCTGCAAGAAAACCGTATCTCTGATCTGCAGAATGCGTGGCAGATGCAACGGAATTCTGAAGACTGTAGCCGACAGGATCTCTTCTCCGCTATGGAGATCCTTTATTGAGCGGGTAATAATTTGAGTGTTGTGTTGTGTTTTAATTTAAATTATTGTAATTGTATGGATCAAGTTATCTGAATTAAATGTTTTTTTTTTATCTTCACCAAGTTAAAAGATCTTCGCTTATTTTTTTAGACGATTTTCTTTATTAGACCTCCGTTACAACTCAGTTAAAAACTTGCAGAGGCTGAGGTACGATTTTTTGCGGAGGCGGAGTCGTAATTTCGTTAGGAGCCTATTTTTAAGCATCATAAGTACTTATTTCTACCGCATAACAGCTGTGTTTTTGTTTGTTAGGAATAGGTGCCTGTGGCATTGTAGGTCGTGTGACTTCTCTACCATATAATTGCGTGATGAGCACAATGAAAATGACAGATCATGTTATCATAGGGCACAAGCTAGCATTTGTTAGTATAATGTTTTAAGTTATGCTGATAATGCTTATGTGCTGGTTCTATTGTTTGCAAGACAAGTGGACGATGGTTCTCTTTTGACGTCATTCTAAAATCAAAAAGAAGTGATAGGTAACGTCGACCGCACACCACTGGTAACAAAACCAGAGGGCCTAGACAAAATGACATTCTATTAGCGATAACAAGTTTGGAAAAGTAAAAAAAAGTATAATAATGGGGAAGGAAACTGTCAAAATGGCGCTGTCGTGTCGTGGCATATCGTGGCATACGATATGCCACGACTGACACGTACACACATTGAAAATAACACGTACAAGGCGTGAGGTGGTTTTATTTTATTTTTGCGAAAATGACGCGTTGATGTGTTTCTTACTCCGAAATTGGAGTCCACCATTTCCCGAGAGATCCTAAAATTAGAAGATGGTGGCTTACAGCTACTCGTATTCGAAGACATTATAAATAAAAAAATTAACTCAGTTCGAGGTTAAGTCAGAAACATTTTGAAGAAAGTAATTACGAGGAAATATTTCAGGTTTAAAATCCGACACTTTCCAAGTCAAATACTTGATTAAAAATATTGAAATCACTAAAAATAACGAAATGGTGAAACAAAACCAAACTTATGGATGAACACGAAATGGAATTAATGGCCGTAGGGCCAGCTAAGATCACGCCATCTACAATTATTAGCTTTGGCCGACCTTCCCCATTGAGTTGACAATGTTGCCGAAAAGCTTATGTCAATCCTGTTGAAAGTAATTGTAGAAATACGAAATGCTTTGATTGCCATTTGCCGCGAAAGTGATTGCCACGTGACTTGGCTCTCAGTAGGTATACGCTGAAATGAAATGAAATTTATTTGCAAGAATTTTATTGTAGTACTTTACAAAAATGATCGGGTTTTTAACAGTTTCTAAAAAAAATTGCTAAAACCAGCATGCAAAGTAATTGATTACATTAATTAAATAAATGAAGAATAAATAAAATAATAAAATTGGTACATAAATCCTGGGATTAATATATTGATTTTTTGAATACCTTGTCAAAAATAGTAAAATGGCAGAGTGAATCTTTAATGTTTAGGTACTCATTCACAGAATAGAATGATTTTTCGATAAGCCACGTGAATAACGCTGTAAAACGATTGATTGGCATTTTCTTAAATGATTTTAGTAATTTATTACTGGCTGGACTCGTGTACTATTGAAATTTCGTACTAACCCCAGCTCGAGATCAATTTGTTACTATTGACGTGCGGTCGACTGTACAATAGTTAAATGACGGACTGATGTCAATGATTGTAAAGATAGAATGTAAATGTGATTTATTATTAAAGGCTCCCGCAGACAGGCGCGACGCAACAGCCCGACGCAATTCTAGTAGAAAAAGATGTATTATTATTATATGAACCTTAAAGCAAACATGGCACGTTTATATGGACTAGTGGTCGCCCACTGGTCTAAATTCGATCCCCTCTACTTACAATCTATATTTATGTAGTACTTACTTATTTCATGCTCTAGCTGTCACTTCTGTTACCTATCTGTCTTCAAGTCATGAGGCCCTGGTACACACAGATCCATTAAGTGGTTATTAGCATAAATATACAAAATGGCATAAAATTTAAAAAGAAACGTAAATATGAAAAAAGATTTAAGTAGAAGGGATTTAAGAAATCTTAAAGGAGACGTTTCATTTTTACCCGACTACGGCGAAGCAAAAAGGAGGGTTATGATTTTGACCGGTATGTATGTATGTATGTTCATCTGTTCCCTCATTACTTCTAAACCGCTTGTCATAATTTGACTAATGAGGTATTATTGGAAGCGTCTTGATTGTCCGCTGGTTATAGGCTAAATTCAATATGGCGCCCTCTAGCGGACATAAAGTCAAAGCCTAAAAACAAAAAATTGTTTATTCATGCCGTGTTGGGTATCAAATGAAAGGCCTTAATTAGCACAATTTTTTTCACCTACATAATCAGCCTATAATGTTCCCACTGCTGGGACACAGACCTCCTCTTTCTGTGAGAGGGAGTGGGCCGTAATCCACCACACGGGCCCAGTGCGGGTTGGTAGATGTCACATGTCTTCGAATTTTTAGTTCTAGGACATGCCGGTTTCCTCACGATGTTTTCCTTCACCGTTTTGAGAGCAGTGGTGATGAAATAAATTACACAAAGTAAAGCGCCTGTCTGGGTTCGAACCTACGACCTACAACTCGTAAGCCGCGGCCTTTACCACTCGGCCACCACTGCTCCCTAACCTATCAAAATCGGCTGTCTTCTGCACATCATTATGAATATGTATTAAATACATTAAAATATATTACGTGTAAGTTGTTTATTTAATAGACGATAAATATTGCATAGTTTGTACATAATAATTTCAGATGAGAATATTTTCTTGTTTCATACTTTTTAGAGCGTGATTTTTCAGTAGTCGGGTTTTAGTTTTTGAACTTATGTTTTATTGTATAGGACTCCGGCCATAACATGTTCGCTTTAGAAAACCTGGGAAACGAACCCCTGAATACAATAAAGAAGTAGTTTTTTGTAAAAAGTTTTAATGCAGGAATTATACTGCAGGTAGTATGTTTAATGTTTTTTTTTTCTAAAGCTTATTTATAAAAATACTAGCTGCGCCTCGCGGTTTCACCTGCGTAAGTCTCGATTCCGTGAGAATATCGGGATAAAAAGATTTTTCCATACAAATTTTATCAAAATTGGTCCGGCCGTTTGTGCGTGAAGATGTAACAAACACACACACACAAACTTTCGCCTGTATAATATTAGTGTGATTAGCTTTCTGCCCTCCTCCTACATATAAACTTAAACTGTGGCAAACGGGGTACAAAGTTTTTGCTTCACGTATTATAATGTTATTGTGTTTTTATTCTTTAGTCTCCTCTTCTAACATGGATACCCAGTCCTTTTCACAGCCCATGGCAATTAGAAGGCTGTTAGAATAGCGACCGTATTGAACGGATGAGCTATAAATATTCCCCTAACTCTAACTAACTTCTAATGTCCGAAATAGTTCAACAAGGTCAGTTCCTTACTATTTTACGAGCCATTATCTCTCCTTTTGTTGAACTATCATTAATCTTAGACAGGTTTGGTGAAAGTAAAGGGTTGTAAGAAGTTAAAACTACGTTCTGGGGCCCAAGTCTGCTATTTTCAATGATTGGTCATTATGACGACCATACCAAGGCAACGCCATGACCATTGTGCCAATAGTTTGTAACCTCCTAAATTCATAATGGCGTGACAGTGGTCCATAGGGAAGTCAAAATAATGGGAGCTTGTCAGTACGAGATTACCAAATACAGAAAATTTTTCCAATGGAGTATCAGTGGGACGTCATTGGACAATCATAAAGACGCCTTTCAATTAGGAGATTAGCAAAACTGTGAAACTGTACAATTACGGTGCCAATGATCGGCCATTCGGACACAACTGCGTTAGCAGACTTGGCCCCCTGATGATGTGTTGTCGCATAATTGTGATGGGTGCTGGTACAGGCACAGAGCAAATGGACAGAGGGTAAGCTTCACATAACCGCGCTATGATAGGTACACTACTATACGCATGACGCGCGTGTGTGCGGGCAACTGGCGGCTTCGCTTGAGCGATGCAACTCGCTGAGCCGATATGACCCGTTTTTTAGGGTTCCGTACCCAAAGGGTAAAACGGGAACCCTATTACTAAGGCTCCGCCGTCTATCTATCTGTCTGTCTGTTTGTCTGTCTGAGTAGTTGTCAGACTTTTGGGCTTCTGACGACCCCTAACGACTGTCATTCACGTATGACAGCCGGGATCAACGGCTTAGCGTGCTTTTCGAGGCACGGAGGAGTCTCGGTATATATAGATGGTCCCCTATCCACGGAGCAACCCTAGTAAGCGTAGCTTAACCTGATGGATCAACCTATACAGCTCTTTTTAGCGTTCCGTACCCAAAGGGTAAAACGGGAACCCTATTACTAAGGCTCCGCCGTTTGTCTGTCTGCCTGTCTGTCTGTCCGTCTGTCAGCAGGCTGTATCTCATGAACCGTGATAGCTAGACAGTTAAAATTTTCACAGATGATGTATGTCTGTTGCCGCTATAACAACAAATACTAAAAAAAAGAGTAAAATAAATATTTACGGGGGCTCCCATACAACACACGTGTTTTTTTGCTCGTTTTTGCTCGATATTGATAACGGCAACAGGTAGACGCTTGAAATATTCACAGAATATTTAGTTGTATATTCACTTTAAAAATAAATAATAAAATTAAAATAAGACAAATATTTAAGGGAAATACAATAAACGTGATTATTTTTTAGCCGTTTTTTATAGATAATGGTACGGAACACTTCGTGCGCGAGTCCGACTCGCACTTGGCCGGTTTTTATTCGTACTCGACGACGACGAAGCCGCCAGCTGCCACACACGCGCCTAATGCTTGTATTAGTGTACCTATCATAGCGCGGTTGTGTGAAGCTTACCCTCTGTCCGTTTACTCTGTGGTATAGCTAAAGATTGTTATTCGCTTTTTTAATGGTTGATGTTGTTTTTGTAGGAGGTACACTAATTCATATAGGTATCTTTAAGTCTGCTGTATGCTGGGAAGTCAGTAATTCCTTTCCTTCATACTGATTTTTTTTATTGCGTCAAGTTTTGTTCTCAGCTGAACCAGTTTATACAGTCACTAACGTGAACAACCTACCTATGTGATCACCGTGCATGCTCTGGAAAGCCCCAGTTCTCTACGTTTGGTATCTCTTTGGTGAAAAGCCCTGTGCTCTGCGGTTTGCTTGTGATGATTAATTTTTAATCAATCTTGAAGGAAAATTATGAAGGAAATAAAAAAGAAATAGGGAAGTACTGATTCGATTGATGTCATGAATAAATGTAGGTAGGTATTCGGTTTTTCCTTCAAAGGAAATTGGAAAACCAGATGCCTTTTGTGGTTGTATGAATTAAAACCTCATCGAGCTGAGTTTTTTTTCTTTTTTGTGTATAGCCACACTAGACACAATTTACCCATTCACCATTTTCAAACATTTCTATGAGAAAGGTATTTTATAAATTATCAACCATTTTCATGGAAACTGATTGTAGATGCTGATTATTAGATGCTTTACAGTTGAGGCGATTACAACAGGCTTAGCACGAAAACCGTAGAGAACCGTTTTTTCGACAGAAGAGTAGACAAAAATGACATTTCCGTGTAGACAGTCAAAAGATATCTTTGATAGGTCCTATTTGAAAGCATGTATCATAAATTCGCAGTAGAACTAAAAATATGGCCGCCCAACTGCCAACTAAAGCCAGCTTTCACGATTATCTTCGACCAATAAAAAACAGACATCAAATAAAAACACTAGAAAACGAACGCCTAACCTAATTCCAAATTTAAATTCTGCCGCCAACGTTTCTAGACAAACTATCCAGCCAGTCCAATCTAAACGAGGTCAAAGGTTTGGCGGCATAGATAGCGAGAGATCTATTGCGATACTGAGGTCAATCTATCATAGGTAATGATGCTCGCATTACTGAGCCACGCAGATCAATAAAACTACCAAAACTCTGAGACCATCTGGCGCGAACCCGGGGAAATGGCGCGCATGCGTGGACTTGTGTTGCCAGGTTGAGGGTGAGGCTTTTCCACGGTTTTAAGGAAAAATTGATGTGAGAATATTTGAGAATTTTTATTTGAAAATAATACCAGTAGGGTATATTATTTTTGAATAGGGGTGCTTACTCTTGTTCTTTTTAAAAGTTTAGTGGTGTAAAGTGCTCCTGTCAATAAGGATGAAAATTATACCCGTCTAGGTTTAAAATATACTAAAATTTTATAAAAAAAATTGAAACGGGATTCTTTTTATGAACAAAAATGTTTTGTGTGACTGTGAACGTCTTCAAATTGAAAAAGCGTACACTATTTATTGCAGATTTAGATTCAATTGATGGCAACCCCATCAAAAACGTCAAACCAAAAAATCTGGAGCGAAACTATAGTCAATTTAACGTTTTTACCAATAATAATGAATGAAAATGTGAAAATTATAAATTAAAAACGATTTTTAGGGACATATTAAATGTTTATATTACATTTTTGGGGTCGAAACCCTAGTTGTTAAGTGAAACAAAAATGCGTGTATGTGTTCAGATAATAAATTAATGATAATGTTGTTGATGTTATAGATTGTTGTTGAAATAGTCTTCCTTCTAGTTGTTGTTGTACATATCGTTGTTTTGTTGTCAAATAGTTGTGGAACTGGTTGTGTTAATTAAGATTGAAGACATCACTGATACTGTGAAAGGTAAGGTTATGACTACAACTTACATTTTTTTTTTGTTATATTTCTTTTTTATATTATTTATTTATATTTATTTTACAAACACGAATAACATAACTTGAATGTGGCTTTTTCAATTCATAATGTACTTTCTAAGTTTATCGTGGATAAAAGAGATGTGATGAGGATCTTCGGCGTCATGAGCAGAATAGCTCCACAAAATGCAGTTAATGGCTCACTTGTAGATTTCTACCAGTGAAATCGGCCCTTAAACTACTAGGTAGGGATTGATGGAGCACCTGGGACCACATTATCATCACAAAACTAAGCTGCAGCGTTACCTCTGCCAATTAAAACCTATTAGTTACACGTGCAATGCTCGTGGCTTCTCTGTATAAGAAGAGGCATTTGCCGTGTAATAGGACAGTGATAAGCTGGTAGTATTATACAGAGTCAAATTAAATTAGCTAGTAAAACTCCGCACAGGTGATGGGAATCGTTATCTTAACACTACCTACTCGTATAAAACATTTTTTTTTCAACTCATACTTCAACTAAAAACACTGCAAGCGGTCGTTGACCCCCAAAAAAATCAAATGTTTTTTGTTTTTATTTTATCATGTTTTAGGTGTTGATATTCATCATGTCTGCAGAGTTTCGTTAGCTAATTTAATTCTTCATCATTATTTCAGCCGAAAGACGTCCACTCCTGGACATAGGCCTCCCCCAAAGGAGAGGTTTGCCATAATCGCCACGCTTGGCAGGTGGGTTGGCAATCGCAGTATCGTGTCTTCGCAGAAGGAGGTGACGGCCTCCCATGCATTCTCGCTCCGAACCATGGCCTCATCCAGGGCCGGACGCGAGAGATCGCCGCCGGCGATCGCCTCATTGAGGACACGGCGGTGCTCCGCCCAAACCGGGCAGACCTCCACCGTATGCTCCACCGTGTCCTCCGGGCGAACCTGCAAAGACCTAACATAACTTTGGAGCGCAAAAGCCCCACCGCGACGTATTATATTTTCGTCTTTGACATTTTCGGGCCCCTGGGGTCCCGGACCTTTTTAAGGCGTACGAGGGGCCGAAGCCAACTCGCAGAGGCATTAGACGTTTTGAATTAATATTATTACAATTACCTAGAATGTGGAAAGCATGTTCCCAAAGATTTAATTGAATTTAAGGATCATTATTTGATTTGAGTAGGTGTAGGGATCATCGCAAGAGATATCAAAATAGCTGGACCATTTTTTGGGTCACGTGATCTTGTTGAGTGTGACTCTTAGGGCCATTGTAAGAGAGATATTATATATTATTATTCTATTTAGTTAACCAACGCGCCTGGAACAAGCGTGGTGATCAATGTTCGTGACTTCTCTGTATGAGAAGGGCTCTTTGCAGTGGCGTAGCTAGGGAGGAGCGTCGGGGTCGGTCCGCACCGAGTGCCACCTGATTGGGGGTACACCCGGCCGTGTTTTTTTTTTATTTAACACACTATCACGTTTTTCAACGATAAACCTCTTTGGCTTGAAGCCATTTTAACCAGTTATCCAAACTAAATCATTTAAATAAAGCAAAAAAAAAAAGATTTAATTCGGACCTTGATCCATAATGCTAGTAATAAACTTATGCTATGTTAGTAACAAATGCAACTCAAATTTTAATTCAAATACCTGTTGCACTCACTTGACGCACCGGGTACATGCACCCAATGTGCCATACTGGTGCAACACGGCTTATCACTGATGACCATCAGAATGTCGTTGACGCTCCCACGCACTCTGCGCATCATGGACGCAATCCTTTTTCGCAGGATGGTACTGAAACCATCAGTATGTGCTTCGGCAAACATTCCTGATGCACTGCAGTAACGCGGGAGCCCCAACAACATTGCCCAGCAAAACAGGGAAGGAAAAAATCACGGCAGTAGGTATTATAGAACGAAGTTAAAAGGAAAACGAGTAATAGTCGACCAACTTTTAAAGTTGTAATGTATAGGAGAATATGTTTTTCAACTACAATGTTAAGTCAGTAACTACAGTGTTAACTGCGGAACCCCTCATTGTTCGACACGCACTTGGTCGGTTTTTATTCTTGGGTGACACAATTATGCGCACCGGGTGCCACCTATGCTAGCTACGTCACTGGCTCTTTACCCTGCACTGGGAAAATAATAAATTTCAACAAGCAGTGTACAACCCGAAATGATTGTCAATTTCTAAATTAACGCGAGTGATTTTTTTTTTTGGCATATACTTATTACCGAGTCATAACGACAAGGTTTCCTGTAGGTCTGGAATCGATGGAATTAAATTATATCTTTCATAACGTAGTTTTATAGATTATTATGTCATGTTGTACCTTAGTTAATACATATTAATGCCTACACTTACGATTAGGGTTGCCAACGTTTTTATATCAAATATAGTATTTTCAAAAACATTGCTTGATAAATTTAGAAGACAACTAAAAATCATGAATAAATTGTGACTTAAAATCATGAATAATTTTCACGCTTGCTCGCAGGCAGAATACTATGACTTTAAGGCTGTAAGATCTTCCCTTGTAAACCTTGTATTTACTTGCAAATAAACAATTTGAATTTGAATTTAAAAAAAATAAGTGGTAGGTACTTAGGTATGTTTAAAAAATATTTAATTCTTAAATGAAAATGTTTTGCTACTTTGAGCGTTTACTTATTCATACTCAGATACTCATAAACTGCTATGTATTTAATGTATTTAATACACTCTAAATTTGGGTTACAAAATACAATTCAGCTTTTATGAGATTAATACAGACCATAGTGTGCTAATCTCGCAGTTTTGTTACGAAATTAAAATAATTATAGTAGTTACTAGACTAAGTATTCTTTTTGATGTGAAACATCTATAGGCGCACGTAAAACCGATTGCTGGCGGGGCGACGCATGCCGCGTGGCGATCGGCTACTATACACTTATACAGTCTATATATAGTAGTGTGTCAATTTGTGTGTAGTGAAATGTTTCACATCGTCCCGTGGCGGCTCAATTTTTTAATTATAGTATTTAGGCCTCAAATAATAATACAATTTATTTCAGGCGACACAGGCCCATAGAAAAATACCTTAACCTAAACATACATATTTTAATATAAACAAAACTTGTGTTAATAAAAAAGCTTTTAAGACTATGTAGGTATGTTAGTAGCACGTTACTTCACTGTGCACTAAGCCTTGACTTTGTGCTGTCCTGTGGAACTTGTCCGCGGAAGCGACGGACCACCACACCACGTCCTGCGGCCAAAAGTCTTCTTCCATGACGAGAGGCAGATAACAGTTCGGTACACGGACGACGAACGCTTTGAAGTTGACGTTCCAGTACAATTCCAGTAACTGTATATAGTATACTATATTAAACATACACCGTTCTAGACTATAAACTCTATAAATATACCTACTAAAAATAAACACGATCAGCCTAAAAACCAGCCTGCTGCATGAAATTTAAAACCAGATGTTGCTGAATTTCACTTTCCAATGTTTTTTTTCGTATAATTTCCCTGAGAGTGGTTCCTGTCTGATTATAGCAAAAAGATAGCCCAATCAAAATCAAAAGTCATCTATTCAAACTAGGCTGAGAATCAGCACTTTTCGAACGTCAAACAGTCCCCCAAAAACGAACCTTACAAAGTTATGTGAAGCATATCTTCAATGGAATCAAATCAAATCAAATAATTCAGGCGTAAGTACACCCATATAAAAACACCAGATTACAAATAACACATTATTAAATTATACAAAACAATCAATCAATCAATAACAACAATATTACATTACATTACAAAAAGTATTATTTTAGCTAGAATATTAATTGCCATATATGAAGAAATCTCGTATATGGCCCTCAATATTCCATTGTCAGATTTATGTATTCGGTGTGTAATAAATTCGTGAAGCTTACCTGCTATCTCCGGTCCACTGCTTCACGCTCCTTGGGATCGGCGGGGTGGCTAGGTATGAATCCAGGTTAAACTACACTACACATATTGTCCACAGGTGCTGGTTATGTTAATTTCTAGTGTCTTGCGGGGCATTAAATCACTGAAGGACCATTTATTTTCAGAAAAATGTTTTTGTTACCGCGGAGCGCGTTGGGAGATTTTGACACGTAGATACAGTGAGAAAGTGCGCGGGGACGCGGCGCTAGTGTGCTCATTAGCAGGCCAATCCGATCGCTCAGCGAGTGGACTAATGAGAAGCCGAGAGCTTCATCGAATCAGCAATTACACATAAAAGCTTAATAACTAGTTGTGGGGTGAAAAACAATCCTAAAATTCAAAAGAAGAACGGTACTTAACATTCGGTATACATAAAAGACGCCTGCGACTTTCTCATGACTGCGTAAAAGTCATTCCGACAACAATTCCGCTTTATAACTGAACTCTGAAAACCACAGCCAAGTCAAAGCTAACCAGAAATAACAGCCTCATTAATTCCAGCACAGTAATTTACGAGAAAACATATCAAACATACATTTTTACTGTAGCTACCCTTCAACTTGAAGATAATAAATCTAAGATGTCTCTTGTTTCTCGCTTGTTACTATGGCAACATCTCGTTAGAATATCTTTGAGAACTTGATGCCATCCTTTGATACTGTGTGTTCTTTGTGTTTCTGATATTGTTTTAGCAAACCTTGTTTGCGTTTACCTGTGCCTTATTAAATTTTGTTTAAAGATAACGAAAGAGCAATAAATATGAGTACGAAAATGGCTGGCCTAATTAATGCACTTATTAACCGGAGTCTAATCTATTAAATATTTAAATTGACTCGATTAATCACTCATTTTGTTTTTAATTACAAAAACCCAGCCATAAAAAAACTTTTTACAAAAAAATAAGAACCGACTACCAAAAATAACACTACAAAGTGAAAAAATTCAAATAGAGATCCCAAGACACCGACTTCCGAAATTAAAGTTATTTTTTCACTTTGTAGTGTTATATTTGGTAGTCGGTTCTTATTTTTTTGTAAAAAGTTTTTTATTTTTCACTTTTTAGTGGGTCAGTTTTGAATTTATCTAAGTTACAATAGCCTAATGTTAACTGTTCATCACCTTTTACAAAATATTGCTTTTCCCGATGCTGGGATGTTGATTGTTGAGGAGTTCTGCTGGTAAGAATCAGGAAAACGGCCACTCACCATATGCATAGTGACGAGCATAAATTGCTTAATTGCAACCCGTTAAATATGGGTACTCATTATTATATTGTTCCGGTGGCCATATGTGGTCTCCATCATCAGTTCGAGATCAAATGCACGAGTTGCTATAAAAAATACCCAAATTGCTATAGGTTGCCTATAAAATTTGAGGGTTTCCCTCGAATTCCATGGGATCCCCTCATCTGATTTGCTGGCAATGGGACCACCTTTCAAACAAAAAAGTATTTTCAAAATCGGTCCATAATTAACGGAGTAACCGCGTTACAAACATACAAAAAAAAAAAACATACCGCCGAATTGAGAACCTCCTCCTTTTTGGAAGTCGGTTTTTTATAGCTTTACGTAAAAAGAAAACTTTTTCATAACATTTAATCAACAGCTATAATAGTGAGTTGAAAAACTATAGTTTTTAATGAAAAAGCAATTTTACACGGTTTCTGAAGTCCTCAGCGATAATTGAGAGTTCTTTGAGGACTTCAGAAACCGGACAAAAAGTTTTGTTTTCAACCTTTGTTACGACTACAAGTCTAATTTCACAACACCAATTTTATCTCGTCTGCTCAACGTCCGTATGTCACTGCCGATCAGGGATCCAGCAGAATATCAGGGATCCAGCAGAATATCAGCGTCTGGTATATTTTCCTGACACATGCTGAGCTGGACTCCCATTTGGTGCAACCTTGAGACGCACACCGCCTCTAATACTATTGATTAATTTGAATTAAGTCATAGTGTCACTATTTCTAGTATGTTCTTCTTTTTTTGCCCATTGTTTTTTATATAAATTCTTTTAAGTGGATATCTATTATTTTATTGTGCTATTGTGTGTTGTGTTATGTATTTTGTGTGCACTGAATAAATGTTTTATCTAACTAAATAAATTCAGGATGTAGGTAACTGTCTAACTGCAAAGCAAAGGGCTCCTCTGAAACAAAAGGATCGAACAATGATTGCTACGCTCGCTCCATTGTATTTCTTTGGTCAACCCTTTCTTTGGTAACCAATACGAGCACTTGGGCACACCTTTTGATCTTCGACAACCATCACAGGCAATCGAAGTAGCGATAACTATCGGGTGCTTTTTCTGTGGATGGATAAACGTGGTTCAGCGTTAATAATAATAGCCTACTGTGTCTGTACCGCAATCTTTTCTAGAATTACCCAAAAAAAACAAAAAAAGTGAGCCTTACAGTCTGTAGTCGCATATGATGTGTAATATCTGATACCTCACCTTGGTAATAAGTAACTAAGCAGCGACAGAAATGACTCCCTGTACTTATATTCTATAAAGTACTTACTAATTCCATGACTGCACTAATTCTATGCTATTATAAAGTACTTACTAATTCCATGCCATTATTTATTAACATGTTGTAGCCTACAATTGTTTACATATTTCCTTTCATTTAAAAGTAGGTTAACACCACATGCACTATATATTTAAATTGAAAAAAAAACAATAAATCCAGCAATTTAAAACAAAAAAAGACAATAATCGAATTAAATTAATATTTATACAAAAAAAATATATATTATTAAAAAAGAATATATTGTATAGATTGGTAATATTGTGACAGATAAATAAATAAAATTAAACCAAGATTAAATATTTGGTTTAGGTACATTAGATAGCAATTAAAAATGAAATAACGTTAATTATATGTAAGTTAACAAATTGGCAATTCAGATTCAGATAATATAAAGTACTTACTAATTCCATGCTATTAAACAGTACTTACTTATTTAATGCTCAAGCTGTCACTTCCTGTTACACATTGCCGTCCCTTTTCACGAAATCAGTCCCTGAGAACGTGAGAGGAAAGATGTTACCTACACATCAAAAATCTTCACAAAGAGATGATATCATTGGCTGTCTTTCAAAATATTTGTTTATTTTGAAAGAGACTGAGTTTAAGATATACCCGCAGCGGGCCGAGCACGGGCGTGCCAAGACGTTTGTGACAAGACATGATAAATTATGTCATGTCAATTTGTACTAGCATTTTATGACAAAACAGTTTTATCGCTCAAACTGTGATAAAATATGTGACTCAAGTCATGTCACAGTAGGCCGTGCTCACCCCGTAGCTGTAGCCCGCGATATACAAATTTTCTTAAATATTTTGCTATTTGCCGGTCAGTGTCAGGTTGTATCTTCATCAAATGTAGCCTCTCAATATATATTTGAATATAATTATATATATTTAAATCTATTGTATGTACACAAAAATATATTAAATTTTAAGAAAATGTCCGATATTCATAGTTTAAATACCAGGAATAAACACAATCTTGCTGTACATCGCACTCGCCTCCACAGAGTAGGCAACTCGTTCATGGGTCAATGTATACGCTTTTACAAAAAACTTCCTACTGACATTCGAAACTTACCCATTAAACGATTTAAAAGCTGTATTAAAACCAAACTTTGTAATAAAGAGTACTATAAAATTTCTGATTATTTAGAAGACAAAAAAGCTTGGGATTGAGCTGCTCGCTCTGCTAGCCTTGTGATCAAACTGGAAAACTTGAGATTTTAAATTATTATGAATGATTTTATATACATATAGACATTGCAGAATATTATATACAATATTACATGAATGTTCACTTTGAAAAGTTTTATATTTACTGCTTTAATTTATTGTGAATGTGAGCATTTCAATTTTTTTCTTTAAATATTTTGCTATAATTTTTTGCTTTTTCTCAGTTTTAATGGTGGTCTGGCATTTTGAGCACTTTATGCGGCCTACCAAAATGTACTTTCTTTGGTATTGTTCGTCGAGTCGTTGAGCTCCTTAAGTCTTGAGTCGAGCTGCACGATTACTGACAAATGCTTGCACTGATTGGACAAGTCCACTCAAATTTGTGTGGTTCTTTCCTCAAAAGACCATTTCAGACACAGATCTACATGGTCCTCACATGATCTGACCAAGATTATGTCTGGACTTTAAAAGAGACTTTGACCCCTGAGTTTGTTTCGCCATTTCTTCTCAGGGGTAGTCAGATAAGAAATGTCGACTACATCTACCTTATTTTTTACTTTTTAATATGACGTGTAAAAGTGATTCCGATATCCTATTTACAGAATAAACGATTTCATTTCATTTCATTTCAAAATATAAGACTATATGAATGATTCTAATGATTATAATTCTGTAAATACATTTGTTACTATCTGATATAATCGCGAATCTTATTTTTATTAAGATAAAACCTGAAACTAACCTGCAAATTGCATAACAATAACAAAATAATTTTGCGGGCTACAGCTGCAGTCTACATTCTGTATTGTAAATACTATGTATGCACTAGATTTAACATCGTGCACTCACAAAATTTTATCGAATCTCGTTTGAACGCTGCACAAAATTTTACTGTTATTCTTCACGTCTTACTTAAAGGTCGAATTTGTGGTTCAAAGAAATGTTATTGTTAGAAGTTGGAGTTGAATTTCAAAACTTCTAAAGGAAATACAATTTTACAGGAATGCGTTCAATTTGGAAACTGGTAGACGATTTTGAATTTACACAGAAAACAGTTTTCATAACATTACTCCAAGGTACCTCTATACCTCATATACCCACATTTCGCCAGCTATGTTTAAGCCTATTGCCATCAACCGGGCACAAATCCAGACTCCGGGCTGCTACTGAGAAATTCCAGACTACATAGTTAAGACATACTAGTGCGGCTACTCATTGGTTATTTGAGTTAAGGCGAAAGCGTGAGGCTAGTATTATATATTTCTTACATTTTATGCAAATTGCAGGTCAGTAACAGGTTGTTTGTTGATCTAAATATGATTCGCGGGGTTCACTAAAGTTTCACCAAAACTCCATTAATAAATTTTAATTTTACAACCTAATAATAATATAATTATATAATATAAATAATAATATCTATCTATCTGCTTAGCCTTTTCCCAACTACGTTGGGGTCGGCTTCCAGTCTAACCGGATGAATACCAGTATTTTACATGGAGGGACTGCCTATCTGACCTTCACAACCCAATAACTGGGTAATACGATACCTCTTGGTAAGACTGGTTGTCAGACTTTCGGGGTTCTGACGACCCGTAACGACTGTCAAAGATCCACGAATGACAGCCGGGACCAACGGTTTAACGTGCTTTCCGGGGCAAATATAATAGAATATTTTGAAAACAACTTATGCCGCAAATGTTTTATTTTATAAACACTCGTTTTACACACATTTATTTGGCAAACAATTTATTTAACAAATGCATTAGATGATATTTAATCATTTATACATTTTTCTCATTTAGATTCATTAGGATAAAGCACGTTTCTACTAAATATCATTTCATTCATTCATTTATTTTTTTATTTCTCCATTTCTGTCTGCTGGGTTTAAAGAAACCTAACCGAACCTAACTCCTCGTGACGTCAACCGTCTAGGGTTAGCGTTTCCGTCAGCAGGTCAATGAAGCCCCGCGTAGCGGAGCTCCGATTTCTGTCTGCAGGGTTTAAAGGAACCTAACCAACCGAACCTTGGGGTGCCCCTGACGTCAACCGTCTAGGGTTAATTAGGGGTAATGTCTTCATTCCAAACGTTGTCTTATGAAATAAAATTAAAAAATAATGAATTGTTTGTCAATAATACATAACGTATTATTGACAAACAATTCAGAAATAAAAATAAAAGTTTATCTGATATTTTTTTTTTTAATAATTAAAAAAAAAATATCAGATAAACTTTTATTTAATAACTAAATAAAAGTTTATCGGATAATTATTTTGCTAAGTGAAATATTTGGTAAACTTGTTGTTATAGAATGATGAAATGACAAATAATGTTTTTGCCAATCGTTGCTTGTCAAGTAATTTTTTTTAATAAAATTAATGTTTGGTGACCAGTCAAGTCACCGATTCGCGGCCGTAACAAATATGGCTTTAGAGAATTATAATCATTAGAATCAGCAATACAAATAAATAGAATCCTATTGAATGAACATTTCAAGAAAAAGTCATTTAATAGGATTCTACGAAGAGAGTTAAAGAGAGTGTTGTTGCTGATTTTAATGACTATAATTCTGTAAAGCCATATTTGTTACGGCCGCGAATCGGTGACCAGTCAGTTCACCAATCATTAATTTGGTTAAAAAAATTTTACTTGCGCGAATTATATGTTATTCAACATACAACCTGACATAGATAAAGAAATTGAAATTTAAGAATTGGAAGATTTGAAATTGAATTTTAAATTTCGCGAGCTACCTTAGCGCATCTCCCATCGATAAGTCCCCTCTTTGAGGAGTGGCTAGAGAGGCGCCACGGCGTCCTCACCTTCCGCCTGACGCAGGTTCTCACCGGACACGGTTGTTTCGGGAGGTTCCTGTTCAGGATAAAGCGGGAGGAAACGCCCGGGTGTCACCACTGTGTGGATCGCCCGGAGGACACGGTGGAGCATATGGTGGAGGTCTGCCCGGCTTGGGCGGAGCACCGCCGTGTCCTCACGGAGGCGATCGGCGGCGGTGATCTCTCGCGTCCGGCCCTGGTTCAGGCCATTGTTCGGAGCGAGAGTGCATGGGAGGCCGTCACCTCCTTCTGCGAAGCAGTTATGCTAGCAAAGGAGGAGGCGGAACGCGTGAGGGTGAGACAAGGTTCGCGCCCTCGCGCCCTTAGTCGCCGCAGGAGACGCCCCGGGCGTCGGGAGTCGCAAGCCGATTTCCGGCCACCATAGGCGCGGGCCTGCGGACGGTGAGCGATGGGTAGCTCGCCGTCCGATAAGGACCAGGCCCGGGTCGATGGCGCGTTGTGTTTCACGCGTGCCTCAAGAGATGTCAGCACCAATTGACGGACGGACCAATGCCTGCCGGGGTTGCAAGTTTGTCCGAAAGGGATATCGTGGCCCTGGCACACAGGCAACGGAAGGAACACGGGTGGGTTATAGTCAGTAAAAGTCTGACACGCCCTCCCACTCCGCCCAGAGCGGGAGAAGTTATTTGACATTTTCCCACCCAAAAAAAAATAAAGCGCATCTCCCATATGATTTGGTTTCTTAAGAAAGCAACTCCTTCCTATTACGAGTTATATAACGGCCGTCATGAAAATCTGACATTTTCACCAGTACTTGACATTAAAAGTTGTCAAAAGAGACTGTATTTGGACAGCCGTCCCATTCTGAGGATACTAAAGTTTTACAAGTATCTTTTGAGTAGCGTCTTGGATGGCGGGCCTGATATACAGGGTCAAAATAAAATTATTTAGTAAAAGTTAGCGAAACTCAGCAGACGTGAATGATGGTATTGATATCTAAACGAACTAGGCGAGTTTTTAGGGGTCATCAAACCCCTTTAGTGTAGTCCCTTGAAATATCAGTTTCAAGATCTGTTTTTTTTTTAAAGTAAACTTAAAAAAAAAATATCATTAAACCTTTTTCATTTTTATTTAATTGTGTTTGGATATCGATACCATCAAGTCTGTAGAGTTTAGCTAGCTAATTTAATTTTACCCTGTAGTGTTCTGATTTAGAATCAAGATATCGTACCTATAATCAATATTCTCTTGAATATAATAGGTTGAGGAAAAAGTTTCTTCTCATTTTTTAAGAAAATTCAAAACATTTTTTAATATAGTTTATTTACACTTAACTAAAGTATGTAGGTACCATTTTGTTCGATAACTTTTTGCCATTTTGTAGGTAGGGGGTATCCCATTGCTATAGAAATTTTGGGACTTCTGATCAAAATACCGCGACAAGTGGTTTTGGCAGTCTTCTCGTGATGTTAACCTGACACTGCCTAAAGAATTCTAAAGAGACCGAAACAGGTGGAAATCTGAAGGTGCAAGGTCAGGACTATACGGCGGATGCATTAACACCTCCCAGCCAAACTCTCTTAATTTTTGCTGAGTGGCTAAAGATGTGTGAGGTCTAGCGTTATCATGATGAAAAACCACACCCCTTCTGTTGATTAATTCCGGCCGCTTTCTCTCAACTTCTTGCTTTAATCTCTTCAGTTGTTCGCAGTAGAGTTCAGAATCGATGGTCCTGCCTGGTGGTAAAAGCTCAAAATGAATAATGCCCTTCCAATCCCACCACACACACAGCATCACCTTGTTGCGAGTTAACCCGGGTTTCGCCACAGTCTGTGAAGCCTGACCGGCCTTTGACCACGACCTTTTTCACACGTTCTTGTCGTACGTGATCCACTTTTCATCACCAGTTATCAGCTTCTTCAAAAATGGTTCGGTTTCATTACGCCGTAATAAAGAATCACAAATGAGTGCACGGTTCATTAGGTTTCATTCAATGAGCTCGTGAGGTACCCAAATATCGACCTTTTTTGTGTACCCAGTTTTTTTCAAATGTGCCAAAACTGTTTTGTGGTCAATTCCCAGTTCTTCAGCTACGTCGTAACTACTGATATGCCGAAATTGCTCCACTTTTTCAAAAATGGCATCCATTTTATCCGTAATAGGGCGACCAGAGCGACGTGCATCTTTGACATCAAAATTTCCGGATTGAAAACGCTTAAACCAAATTTGTGCTGCTCTCACAGACACTGCACTAGGTCCATAAACATCGCAAATTTGTTTCGCGGCTTGAGTTGCAATTTTACCTTTTTTGTAGTAAAATTTTAAAATGTATCGAATTTCTTCATTAGATTCACTCATCTTGACAGTACGAAAAACAAATGAAAATCACACATTTTCCTAATTTGAATTTGGAATTATGTTCTTTAAAATTTAAACTTTCAATGATACCAAAACCAGCCAGATACAAATAGTACAGCCAAAGAGATTTTATTACAAGTTCATACATACTATAATGCGAAAAGACTTTTTCCCCATTATATTGTTAACTCATGGTAAAAACCTCAAAATTCGGAAATTGGAACATTATTTTATTTTATTTTTTTGTCACAGGTTGCATTATGCGCTACAAGAGGCGCACGTCGCAAACCACGAGGACTTCTCGCCATTCCGACAAAAAATATACTATACGTAAGTACCCACCTATTATAAAGTACTTAAGGGTGCTATCACAAAAAAAAAAACGTCAATTTCTTAACTAATTGTGAGAAAGCTTGAAATAATTGAAACAATAAGTCTGTGTAACTCGTGAAATTCGTGTCAGTCTCAGCACCTGTTAATAGTTTCATCACTTTTGCGCTCTCGAAAATATAGCCTATTTTGCCGTTCATTAACTAAAAAAATGTGATGTTAAAAAAAAGGGAAGGTAAAGTCTTATACTAGTATGCATAACTTTTTTTTCATTTTGTCATTACCCTATGTTTAAACAATATTTTTACTGCATACATTTAACATCAGTAAATATGTATTTTTTTTAGATTCTACCGTGCGGTCAGTTTGATACAAAAGACAGGGAAAAACCTAATGTTTTACGTTTGTTCGAAATTGGCTGTCGGAAGATTACTGACTGGACATGTCCCCTCAATCTGTGTGGTTCTTTCATTAAAAGATCATTTCAGGCACCAATCTACATGGTCTTCACATGATCTGACCAAGATTATGTCTGGACTTTAAAAGAGACTGTGACCTCTGAGTTTGTTTCGGCCTTTCTTCTCAGAGTAGTTGGATACGAAACGCCGACCTCATCTAGTTTTTTTTTTAATATGATTGACGTGTAAAAGTGTTTGTACAAACCTACTTACAGAAATAAATCATTTATCATTTACAATTTCTCGAAAATTTAACATTGTTATAAAATATCTAATCACTCTACGAACTAAAACAAAGTCGGATTTATGATTCTTCATCATAATATTATGCCATTATCTTTAAATAACAAATATAGAAATAGACTTGAAATAGTACGTAATTTTGGTTAAACGCCCAAAATATGTGAGCGCGCTCTTAAGGCTGTTTTTAGTTCGAAAGCTCGCCCTGCAAACTATTTTCACATTGTTTCATCAAGTTTCCGGTTCTCAATACATCTCCAAATTTCTAAATCAAAATCGATGCGATTCAAAAATTGAAGTTATCAGGATCTCGGGAGTTTGCCGATCGTGTTTTGTTTTTCTTTTAATTAAAGAAAATAATCCAGGACTTTTACAATAGCATCGGGAATGAAGAACGCCGTTATGCGTAAAACCTTTTTGAAGTGAAAACTTATGTAGGAACTTTGAGCGATTTAGGGGGAAATCTTATGGGTTCGCGTCACCGACATGCTATAAGTTAGCAGTGTATATGTTAGCTATGAGTATGACATGTTGCGCTTGGTCAGCTATTTTAAATAATAATTTACAAATTATGAAAATTTCGTTTTGAATACTGTCACTTCACAATTAATTTGAAAATTAAAAAAAAAAATACTGTGATATCTTACTTTTAACTTTTCACTTCGTCGGCAGTCCCCATGAGTGCTTGTTTTTTTCCTGCTTATTTATTACGATCGACCCTTTGGTATATAAATTACCAAAGCCACAGTGTAAATTAATGTAATGTAGGTAACAGTGAAACCGCCTCCCAGAAAATAAATCGTTGAGGGTGCTATTTTAATACTCATATCCTCTCATATCCAATTAATGTTACTCGTAGTAATTATAGCTTGATATTACGTGTTCTAATAATAGAAAATCGATCTAGACTAGAAATACTAAGGTCTTTTCTTCGTAGAAATGGTACGTTTGCACAATCATGCTGTTATTAAGTAAAGGAAAACTGTTTTCTTTGTGAAGGTTAAATTGAATCCAACAAACAAATCCCTAGATATTTCATAGTGCTGTACTTACTTCGATAAAGTTAGTGTCTATATACATTCACATACGGTATCTAGCTACAAAATTTAAGTTCTAAAAGCCTTTTGAAATAACTTTAAATAGGTAATCTGTTGGTTTGTAATTAAAGGTGTATATAAATTAAACCGACAAACTTTTTAGATCATCGAACTGATTAACTTTTACTATGGGACCAACTTTCAAATCGCGAAAAAAAAAACAGCTGACCCGTACGGTCTTATTACAAAACAAGGTTTATATATAGGATAACTTAGACCCAGGTTTAAACCATCGTGTCATTTTTTAATTTCGAACCTGATTCCGTCTGAGATAAAGTTCTTAATACAAAAACTGATTTTAAATCCGAGTCTAAGTTATCAACTTTGTATTAAGAAACTTATCCTGGGTCTAAATATAAACCTTGTTTTGTAATAAGGCCGTTAGAGTTTAGAACAGTAGGCATAAACTTCAGTATGGTACAGCTGATATTTTTTTCGCGATTTCAATCTACTGATGGAACAGTGCAGGTTTATTCATATAAAACACAGATTGCGTAGAAATATTAAGATTTAAGGCTTTCTGTTTGTGGCGTTCCATGCGTCATGTTCATGAACGGGCGCTGTCAGTTGGGACTGGTCATCTCTTAGCTGCCACGGCGTATTTTAATTATTTTTGTTTTTTTTTATTTGTTTCTATTTGCTATACTATGGACGGTTTTTTTTGTTACATCGTCCTCACATTTATATAGATACAAATTCAACACTGAAGATGTATCAATATTTTTGTAACATTATCATTTAAAAGAGTTAAGATGGAGTTTTTTGCCCATTCTTCTCCATATATGTACCTACTACGTTTTGGAATGGGCAACTAACTTCATATTTCTAACTGACCGACTCCTTGACAGTTCAAAAGTGCCTGTAAATGGTTTAATTGAAATAACATGGTTTGAGTTCTGTTCGACCGCTAAATATTTAATATAACTGTCATGGCATGTCAGTTGAATACAGATATTAAAATGCAACGCAAATAATCGATTATAAATTACACCATAACTCGACGAAATATTATTAGGCAATACATTGTTGTAATTTTAACAACAGAACTTTTAAATTACCAACAAAATTTATCCTTCAACACTCATTTTCTTAGCTTAGGATTCGCCAAGCCGTGAGTAAATTGAATGATAGAACTGAAAGTTTGTCTAACTTCCGGGGAGCGATGCAAACTCGACTCAAACTATGGCAGTGAGGAGTCAAAGAATGTCCGATCGGTGAGGCTCCGTTCAATGTTCTCTTCTTTACTTTTGTATTGAAAAGTTTTGCATTTCTTGAAAACTTTGTTTAGGAATTTTCCAAGTGAAAATTCTGAAAAAGGAAAAGGGTGTTAGAACTTAATTTGGAATTCTGACGTTCTCATAAAGAAAGGTTCTTAAAGCCAATAGGTTTGATATTATAAATTACCAGAATGGAAATATTATGAAAAAAATAACAGTGTATTCAAATTGTCCGGTTCATAAATTTTTGAGGTGGTACTTTTGCCTCCATCACCGACATTAGATGGAAAGCAGAATCTGCCTGAAAACACATTTTCTATCACCAATATAAGTTACGCAATTAGGGTGCCGGATAGATCAAGTAGACACATCAAGAACACACAACTAGGTCAAGGACCAATCAAGCGTATTAAGGCACTGACAACAGCTAAACCGCGGTCACTGTCAGCCTGCATACAAAAGAAAGAGATGCGCGATGACAAAACGCTTGTAATTTATTGCAAAATATGAAGCAATTATCTATTTACTCAAAAATGAGTTGAGTAATCGAAAATAAAAAACAACCAAGTTCTGCATACAAATAAGACGTTCATGTTAATAATTACATACCAACCGTACGTTGATATTTAATACATATATTTTGGATTGAAACTCAAAGTAAAGGGTTAGTTATCGTTAATTTGTATCGAGTTTTTTTTTTTCTAAACGTGTTTTGGTAACAACCAAGTTCTGAGAAATATGTTCAGGAATAAGATATATTTTTCCGCTACCACAAACTACATAGATTTGGAAATTGTATTGTTTAAGACAAGCCTATTTTTATCATTTGCCTCTTGTCAGTGACTCAAGGGTAGGAATAGATAATCATAATGACAATGATACGATATGACTTAACTATATCGTCTATCTAATTTCTTTAATGCTCATTGAAAACATAATGCCAGAATAATAATCATTCCATGTTTGAATTATCATAAAACTAGTTTTTGCCCGCGGCTTTGCCCGTGTAGAGGTCGGAAATTATCCCATGGGAACGCTCTATACCGGGATAAAAAGTATTTTATGAACTAACCCAGGTAGTCTACCCATTTGCTAAATCTCATCCAAAACCGTTTAGCCGTTTTAGCGTAACAAACAAACTCACTTTTGCATTTATAATATTTGATAGGATAACAATAAAAATATTATGAGCAGGCAGTCTAAATCAAATTTCGAACGCAAGCTCCGCTCTGGCTCCCCGCCACTCCGTTATGTACTAAACGCTAACACTTCAGTAATAAAGTTGAATGTCACATGCGCTTTTTGACCCTGTTCGAGCACGAAACTAAATACCGTAATTCTCAATTCTTATTTCGTTTATAACTAAAGTAACAATCGATCTAGAGATTTTTTTTAAATATTTTCTTGCTATGAATATTTACTTTAGACATAAAAGCCAAACAATCTTGTTTTTTTGTTTTTTATTAAATTATCCTTAAAAAATACATAATTTTCGAATAAAAAATGTATTGAGAGAAAATATTACAATTACGTAACTGTTTTCAACATGGAAAAAAAAGGTCCAATAAATCATATACTTAAGTTTAATTTTGCTTGTAACTATGTGTGACTGTTTCAGAATATTCATGTAAATTAACATAAGAATAGCCTCCTCTTAAGTATAGATAACTTTCAATAATTTGGTACTTTTACTATTCTACTGTGTCCCTGGCCAAGTAGTCCCAAGCGCTACTGCTGAGCATTTCACACATCCTAGGTTTGATTCCCAGGCCGGACAAAGTGTTATTGGGTTTTTCCATCACGAATTTCTCAATAGCAGCCCGGAGTCTGGATTTGTGGCCGGTTGATGGCAATAGGCTCGCCCCCTATTTGGTGCAACAAAAACATAACTGGTGAAATCTGTGTGTAGCTACACCTCTGCCTAACCCTTCGGGGATGTTATTTTTCCATTAGGCTTTAGATATGAAAAACTTTATTGATTATTTCTATGATAACTCTTGTCAACACTAGAAAATTAAGTTTCAACATTACAAAAGAACCAAACATGGAGTTTAATAGGATCATGTAGAAATAATATCATTAGTCACTAATTAACAATGTATACTGATTAAAAACTGTAGAAAAACATTGATAATCATAAAACCTTACGTTCTATCCGTCTAGTGGAAATCGAGGTTGTCTTGCACAAGATTTCCAACCTAATAACGGTTATCTATCGGAAAACGTGATTGTTTTATTATTATTTCTAAGTAGAGTAAGAAAATAACATTTTCTTAAATATTAGAAGCAATCGCAACAATGTTGGTATATTTTGAGGGGTTATTATCGTGTCTTAAGAACGTTTGCATTCTAATCTTTGTCTAAATCTGTCAAAACGACCTGTAAATTACCAAAATTTACAAGATGCCTGAATTATTACTTGAATTTGAACATTTTTACAGGAGAGAATAAGCTCTCTGGTGGTTAAAGGATGTCGACGTTACTACACAACGCTTTGTAAACGAATACGAACATTGTTGATATCAGCCAGCTTCAAAATAATATACATATATTAGCTAAGTACGGTTTCCTATACCCAGGAGGTAAATACAATATTAATGATTATTTGGTGGTATGAAGAACTGGGTGTAAAGTTCACTCATCCACCATAGAAAAGGGAGGATCCTCCGACCAGACGGGTGTTGTGTCTGGTGGGCCACTGCCCGACGGTTGACGTCGGGACGTTGTATATATGCTAGTTGCGCGGTAAACTCTGCTTGCGCGATGCAGGATTAGCATGACGTCAGTGTGACGCGTAGTTCGCATGTGGCGATGTTGATGCCGCTACAATTATAAAATACTTTTTGTATCTTTAAAATAGCAATATGTGCTTATGTGAAAATTCATAATTCTAGAACTATAGGTACCCAAGTCTAATGATTAATTTCTGAACTTAATAAATAACGTTGGTTCATAAAAGTCATTAAAGTTTCAGAAGAAATAAAATGTCTCCTTCGATATTTAATTCATTTGAATCTACGTTCTTTCTTATAATTTTTTCTGAAGAGGTTTCATTCGATTCTTGAATAAAATCATTTCCGACCAGACGCTGACAGATGTATCGGTTACGTAATAATTCAGGACTATTACCAAAGGGAAATCATGGTAAAAGTATTCCTGATTTCCCCTGAGAATACCTATTTTCTTGAATTCTCAATTTTTTCTGGAACTTCTATCGAATAGATCTCCCTTCGTTATTATCATTTACTTGAAAATATCAGTAAACAATGGCGTTATTATCCTTCACTTGACAATCTAAAACAACTATAATTTTTATACAAACTACTAATATTTAAGGGGGCTCCCATACAACAAACGTGATTTTTTTACCGTTTTAATAGATAATGGTACGGAACCCTTCGTGCGCGAGTCCGACTCGCGCTTGGCCGGTTTTTATTTTCGATTACTCAACTCATTTTTGAGTAAATAGATAATTGCAATAAATTACAAGCGTTCTGTCATCGCGCTTCTCTTTCTTTTGTATGCAGGCTGACAGTGACTGCGGTTTAGCTGTTGTCAGCGTCTTAATACGCTTGATTGGTCCTTAACCTAGTTGTGTGTTCTTGATGTGACTACTTGATCTATCCGGCGGCACCTTAATTGCGTAACTTAGTTTGAATCACGGTCCGAGAGTTATGAAGGATATTGGTAATCCATTGCTTCATAAGTTTGAAAAATTTGTCTGCTCAACAATCTAAATAACGCTATGAATGTTGTTGAATTGTCATAATGAAACCCATTGCGATCCATTGTCATTTTATGTGTGCTACGCAATTTCTCCGTTGATCAGGTTGGATGAAGATGTTGTATATCATTTGATAACATAATAAGCTTCTATGTCTTAATGGTACAGTGATTGCTTTCGATAGAATTATTTTATTCTAGTAAGTAATCTAACTGCTTTCATTAAAAATATTTTTTAACCAGAATTGCTATTGTGAAATAGAATAGAATACTTTTATTTCAGACAAATGTCCATAGGGTTAGTAACAATTTTACTTATTATCTAGTGTTAATACGGACAGAGATTAAATCATTTAAAATAAAATTCAATTAAAATTCAGCGTGGAGCTGCATCCACCTCCGCCACATCGGGGAATCCCACCGATCTGTGAACACACTGAGAATACTATTGGTGCCTCCGCGAACACGCGACATCAGGGATGCACATCTTATTCTTATAATGGCGGCAAAACCATCAATGTTATTGTCTGCAATCATCCCTGACGCACTACAACGCCACGGCAGCCGCAGCAGTACCCTCAGTGCGTTATTATATTGAAAGCGTAGGTCGCTGTATGCCCGTTGAGTGAAATTGACCCACAGGCTGCACGTGTAGAAAGAAGGACTAATAATAATAATAATATATATTAAACTAGTTTATTTATAAAAGGGTAGAGGAGAGAAGGGGAGAGGAGACTGACAGTAGGTAAGCTTTGAAAAACGTTACTTTAACTGCACTTGTACTACATCGTGCAAACCTGCGGGCCAGCATGTTCAAAAAACAAACAAAAACAATATTTACTTTCTTACTTTTTTTTTAAGCTTAGGACACGAACTTGGCAGCTCTTGCAAACACAACAGTTGTGTGACTATAAAAATAAAACATCACGGGACCAATAACGTAAGATAACTCTTCATCGTTTTAGAATACTACCTGCCTGACTGTCTGCCCGCGACTTCGTTCGCTTGGAAGCCATAAGACACCACAATATACTAAAATAACAGCCACTTTCTTTTTAAACTTCCGTTTTAACTTTGAACGTTTGTAGTTTTGGTCGCAGTTACCAAAAACCATCCATTACATCTTCTTTTAAAGGCAACGGCCTATCACATAATTTTTCAGTTAATCATTCATAGTCAAGACACACATGCTTCACAAGAAACACATTCCAATATCAATAATTGAACTTACGACCACAGGTTTTCAAAGCCTGCAGTCATCGAACCGCTAAGCTATTTGCTTTGTTGAGGTTGATTAAAATAGCTGTTCTTATGTAATTATGTCATGATTTACTACTAAGCTCCATATAGGTATAGCGTGATGATAATCATTTAAAAGGTTATATTGTAAATTATCTGCAAAATTCTAACCTCTTGGTTCGTCTTTTTACAATTTGCTGTAAAATATAGAAGAATACGAACAAAATAAACATTCAGACAAACAGACACAAACCAACAAACAGACAGATAAACCAACAACGGACAAAATTTTTAAAAAACTATATGTTCGGTTTATAGGCAATTTCGGCGTTTCGAGACCACGTAGCAATTACCTTTTTTCAAAAATATTCTATGTACAGTTTTGAGTTTGCTACGATTTTATCATATTATATGTAAAGATTATTTAACAGAAACCTTCCTCTAGTATCTTGTTTACTTTATCTAACACTGGAGTAAACATTGCAGCAAAACTTCAGTTGCCACTCTTCCCTTTGTACCAAGACATCAAAGCAAGCTAACTGCTAGCTTGAAAGACAAAGCAAATATATTTCAACTATACGACACAAATTATTACAAACATCCAGGCAGAGACTACCTCGTTACTTTAGTGGTCGTTAATGCTTGTGCCGAGCATGAGGTCCAGGGTTGGATTCCCAGGTCGGCCAAATTGTTATTGGGTTTTTCCGTCAGGAATTTCTCAGTAGTAGACCGGCGCGGCGGAGGCAATAGCACAGATTACCAGATAACTCACTCTATGTACTTACGCGCGCTAACTACGTACCGGCCGCCGGGTCGCACGCGACCCATTTCTCAGTGGGATGCTGACAGCCGCGAGCCACGAGCGGCGCGGCGGTGGCGTGCGTGGCGGCGGCGTGCTGTTACAAAGCAAAACTTACTTTACGCTTATAAGGTTAGCTACATTTTCGTTCGCAGCGTCTAGCGACTCGAAGGTATAGGCTATTATAGCAGTAGGTATTGAAAATTTTGTATGGAGTGATTTATCTGGTAATCTGTGGCATTAGGCTCGGCCCCTATTACGTGGGCCTAAAACATAACTGGCGAAATGTGGGTGTACTTAGGTAGGTACACCTCTGCCTAACCCTACTAGGAATACAGGCATTTTGCTATGTTATATGATGTACAAAGAGACATTATGACAATATACACAAAACTATTTCTAACTGAACACTTAAACGGTTTTAATTGCAAGTCATAAAACGGGTTGTATTCGGTAGCCTTTGATGCAACGCGGCTATTACAAGCCTTTATTGCAGTTTAAAATTTAATACATAACAGTTTCACGGAGAATTTGTATTACAGAACAAAGTCGCTTAATAGATACTTTGTTAAGGTGAATCCGCAGCTGTAGCTCGCGAAATTCAAATTTTCTTGTTTTTCGGAATTAGCATGACAGTGTCAGGTTGTATCTTGATCAAAATTTGATTAGCGACTGTATCATAATAATATGTATTTACAGAATTATACTAAAGCTTAGTCCGAGATATCTTCTATATTCACTGTGTAAATGATAAATGATTTATTTCTGTAAGTACGTTTGTACAAACACTTTTACAAGTCAATCATATTAAAAAAAAAAAAACTAGATGAGGTCGGCGTTTCGTATCCGACTACTCTGAGAAGAAAGGCCGAAACAAACTCAGAGGTCACAGTCTCTTTTAAAGTCCATACATAATCTTGGTCAAATCATGCGAAGACCATGATAGATTGGTGCCTGAAATGATGTTTTGATGAAAGAACCGCACAGATTGAGGGGACCTGTCCAGTCAGTGCACGCATTTGTCAGTAGTCGTGCAGCTCAACTAAGAACTTAAGGAGCTCAACGATTCAAAGAACAATACCAAAGAAAGGACATTTGGGTAAGCCGTATAAATTACTCAAACTGCCAGACCATGATAAAAATTAACTGAGGAAAAAAAGAAAACGAAATGTAGTTTCACAATCCTCGCATTGTGTGTGCCGCGAAAACAATGAGTAGGTATAGAAGATTATCTCGGACTAAGCCCTTCGTATAATTAAAATCCCGTCGCCTTGGATGAGTCTGTAAAGGTGTATAAGTATGATTTAAATAAATAAATAATTAATAGAACTTCACTTCAGGTAAGTTCGTTTAATTATGTAATTATAATCATACTCCTAAGAATCATTAATACATCTCTCTAAGTTAGATTTGTTCCATTGAATGACTTTTTCATGAAATCAAGACTAAGGAACAAATCTATCTTAGAGAGATGTTTATAATTAGTGATGATTATAATTCTGGAAATACAAATCTATTATAGACCCTAATCATATTTAAATTAAATACAACTTCACACTGACCTGCAAATAGCAAAAAACGATAGATGCAGATCTGCCTTTTTTTTTTGGGTGGGTAGTTATCAAATAACTTCTCCCGCTCTGGGTGGAGCGGGAGGGCGTGTCAGACGTTAACTGACTAAAACCCACCCGTGTTCCTTCAGTTGCCTGCGTGCCGATATTCGTTTCGGACAAACTAGCAACCCTGGCAGGTAATCCACCTTGAGGTTTGAAGTAGTGTCAGCTATCATTATTGTCTTCAAGCAGGTACCTTCAATCTGGTACAAAATTACCTCTGAAGGTAATAATAAGCTATGCAAAGGCACGTATTTCAAACCTAAAATAATTCTTAATTTTTATGTTGCTTTCCTAAAAATTTGATTGAAAATCTGATATAATAAATGCACATTTTGGTGGGTAACATGTTTCCCCTCACTTTCTGTGGGAGTGATTTCATGAAAAGGGACGGAAGTGTAACAGGAAGTGACAGCTTGAGCATGGAATAAGTGCTTCATAATATCATGGAATTAGCAAGTACTTTATATTAAAATGGAATCTGTTCCATGTGGTACCGGATGTAAAGAATAGCAACATCCTATTTCTTCCCGTGGGTGTCGTAAAAGGCGAGTAATGTACTTACTAGAATTCTCTATGTATTTTAACACCATACTGCGATCGCCAACCCGCCTGCCAAGCGTGGCGATTATGGCAACCTGGGACCTGATTTGGGGGAGGCCTATGTCCAACAGTGGCTGTCTTTCGGCTGTAATGATGATGATTAGGATGGAATTAGTGTACTCATAGAAATAGTAAGTACTATAAAGATTGTAATGAATAAACATAATCAATATTTAGGTTTTTTAAATTTTGAGGATAATTTCTGTCGTTGCTCAGTTGCTTATTACCAAGGTGAGATGTCAGATGATCATATGCGACTACTGTTCCTCTCGCTGTTGTCAAATAATCCCTATTTTGGGAGTCTTAAAAATATGAAACAGCCATGTAACTGCGACCAACGGCATCGTGATTAGTCACAGTTTAAACCTAACCTAACTCGTTTGGTCGGGGTACCCTAGCTTAGTTACTGGGACCAACTGTGAGAAAAGGGAGGCTCATTTATTTTAAAAAGTGTGCATCATTAGAAGCCTAAAAGCTTTTTAGAGGTTCATTAATTTAAATAGCGTATGTCATTAGAAGGTCAATACGTTTTACAGGGTCAGTTAAATATTTCCCTTTTAATATTGTATAAACATTTCGATTAAGGATTGTAAGTTTAGTCTAAAGTGCAAACTTTAGTTATATAGTACTTTCTCTTATTACTGTTTCTGGCGGAAAATAAATAAATAACAAATACTTCTTTTAGTGAAATAAATAATAAAAATATTTTTTTTTCGCTTCCATCAATCGAATATGTAGTATTAACTAGATGTAGAATAATATGAGGAACAAAAGTTAATACGCGGTAACATAACCTAACATCAGTCTGAACCTGTTATCTATACCTTCATGGTCTGAACCGAGTTCATCATCTGCCTAGGCTTTTCCCAACTATGTTGGGGTCGGCTTCCAGTCTAACCGGATGCAGCTGAATACCAGTATTTTACATGGAGCGACTGCCTATTTAACTTCTACAACCCAGTGACTGGGTAACACGATATCCCTTGGTAAGACTGGTTTTCAGACTTTTCGGGCTTCTGACGACCCGTAACAACTGTCAAAGATCTACAAATGACAGCCGGGACCAACGGCTTAACGTGCTTTCCGAGGCACGGAGGAATCTTGGTATGAAAAGATGGTCACCCAGCCACGGACCAACCGCGGCAAGCGTAGCTTAACCTGAACGATCGACCCGTGCGGCAGTTATTATTTAGCCACAAGCTCCTCTGAACCGAGTTAGATAATAATAATAAAATATCATCGTTTCTTATCGTCTAAATGCAGGTTTGTACAGCTTACAGCTAATTTTTTACACAAAAATTTAAGTTCAAATATATCATCTCGGACTGTATTTGTATACAATAATCGTTTATCAATTCATTTCATTTTTCATTCATTCAGTTTTTCCAATACCGACTAAGGTTTCAAAGATGGCCGCGGTATAAAACCAAATACACCACTTCCCATAGTGATTTGGTCATTGTCCTTTTTTAATTAATTAAAAGCTTAAATACAATGATTTGTTTAAAAAAGAACCAACTCGGGAAGATCAGATAACGTCTTACCAAATTAAATTTCTGGTGAAATACAAAGCAATTTGAAATAAAATATCGTTATTTTCTGTCCTCGTTAACAAAATATGTACCCAAAGAAGTATTTTGGACTATGATGTCTAATCGCGACTTCTTCTTCTTCTCTACGCAGAAACATCAGAACGCCATCTGCCAAGATCATGCATGCACCATGCATCCTGCTGGTCATGTTGAGATAATGAATGTAAGGAGAGTAACAAATGGTATTAACCAGGCAGTTGTGAGTTGAAACGCCGGGAGGGACGCCCTAGAGCGACATAATAGTGATAAGGTCACTACTTGGTGATGTTTTTCAGAAAGGTCAGGTGCGTATTACTCGTAACCGGCATGCGTGTAGGTGTAAGACCAGTACCCCAAGTGTAAGTTTGCAAGATAGTAAACGTAACTATTTCGTTTGCGTTAAAATTTGACCGATAGATCATAATGCTAAGACTATAAGGGTGAGAATAAAAATCTTAACGCAAACGCGCTAGTTACGTATATTCTCTTGCTAACTTACACTTCGGGTACTAAACGAAGCAAAAGGAGTATGTAAGGATCGTATAAATAGCTTATTTTATTATATCCCAATCCCTAATGGCTTTGATCGTTAGACAACGAAGCCTTCAAAACCAACACGGGAAGGGACACGGGATAGAACACGTCCCCTTGAGCCGTATTCTATCAAAAAAATGTCATTGACAGCCCTGATTTGAATATACATATATATAATGATAAATTGAATACCTAAAAATATGTCGTGGTCTTCTTTTGGGTTCCGTTAATCAAAAGAAAAAAACGGTACCCTTATAGGATCACTTCGTTGTCCGTCTGTCTGTCTGTCTGTTTGTCATGACCCTTTTTCTCAGGAACGCGTGGATGTATCGAGTCGAAATTAATAATAAATACGTAAGTCTATGGTCCCTTATAGCTCTAAAGGAATCAAGCTTCTAAGTCAACGCAATAAAAAAATACGGCCATTTTTGCGACTTATTTTGATACTCGCAAATAGATTAAAGCCTATATGGGTACCTCCCGTTGACCTAGAATCATGAAATTTGGCAAGAAGCATGGTCTCACAGCAGTTAAAGCACGAAGTAAATGAAATAGTCCGAAATTAATTTGTAGTTTTATCACATAAAAAAATGTATGTATAAGCGATTACAAACTTATATTTGCAGTTGTGGAATTGACCGTGACTTATATCGATGTATGGGAGAACGTTTGTAGAACTACAAAGTTAAGTTTGTTCTTGGGATAAATTCATCCAAACTGCGGAACTCTTCATTGACCATGGGCCGACATGCACTTGGCTGGTTTTAAGTTATCCGTTCTAAGGCCCGTATTACAGAACGTCACTCAATACTCAAGCATAACTTAAAACTAGATTCAAGCCATTTGATTGAGGCAGTCACCTCCTTCTGCGAAGCAGTATTGCCCGCGAAGGAGGAAGTGGAACGCGTGAGGGTGATGCAAATTTCGCACGCTCATGCCCCTAGTCGCGCAGGAGACGCCCTGGGCGTCGGGAATCCCAGGCCTATTCCCGGCCACCGTAGGCGCGGGCTTGCGGGCGGTGAGCAAAGGGTAGCTCGCCGTCCGATAAGGATTAGGCCCGGGTCGACGGCGCGTTGTTTTCCACGCGCGCCTCTATCACAAACTGATGGGGTCCGTCAAGGTCGATGCCTGCCAGGGTTGCGGGTTTGTCCTAAAGGGATACCGTGGCCCTGGCACACAGGCAACTGAGGGAACACGGGTAGGTTTTAGTCAGTAAAAGTCTGAAACGCCCTTACATCCGCCGAAAGCGAGAGTTATTAAATAATTTCCCACGCAAAAAAAAAAATCATAGTTAAAATTGATTGGTTGAAACTAGGTTTAAGTAATGCATGAGTATTGAGTGTCGTTCTGTACTAAGGGACTGAAATTAGCCGCAGAACACTGAACTGTAACACAATAGAAAAAGCACTATGTTTGGCTATTTGTGAAATAACATTTTCTATATAATAATTAAGAATTACCTACACTTTTGGGAAATTATAGTATGGAACGGATGGGAAAAAAGTATGCAAAGACTTAAAGTAGCTTATTTTGAAATATTATTAACCTAACAGCTAAACTTAGTCAAACAAACTAGCAAAGAACAATGTCAACGCAACACTTCATTGAAAATCGCTACCTAACCTTATAAAATAAAGGACCTAAAGCCGATGCGTTGTTACTCGTATAACCTTTGAGACAAAGTTGAAGACACGTGCCTGTAATCGTGCCAACAATACAAAAGATTTACACGGGCGATGTCCACGATCACAAAATTAATAAATATAGAGTTTGTAAATAATTAACATTTTAATTCGCTTGTATTGGTTTTCGTATTGTACGCCACTAAAATGTAACACCGTGTTTAGTTAACCAGACAATAGTGTTTTTTGAGTTGGCAACATTGCAGTTCAATAGACGAAACATTAAATAGAATTGCATTGACTATGCCCAGATACAAAAATATTTGAACGGAAATTGTATACCCATCTCTTTTAGACTACATTACGATACGTAATACTGTCTTTGAATTTTATAACATGAAATTTCATTTTAATGATATTGTATGTGGTTTCCATGGAGATGTAGTTTATTGATTGATAAAAACGTAAATGGAAAAATATTTTTTAGGTATTTTATCATTTGTATTTTTTTATTTACGGGTTCATGAATATATTGCCTGGTGATGTAGTAGGTAGGTATATATAATATTAAACAAAATATGTTATTCAATGGTACTTCTTAACGTCAAGTTATTTTGACATTATTAAAACTAACCCAGCTGTGAGTTTGGTAGGAGTGAAGTCAGGTAGGAGAGGTTTTTTTTTTTTTTTTTTTTTTTTCCCTAGGTTTACCTCTAACTCTTGGTGGCGCAAGATGAATTATTTGATTAACTCCGGGTAAGCTGTTAACTCCGAGTTATTTAGGATAACGCTTTAATTATATAAAATAATCAAAGGGATAACCCATAAACACGCAACTGGGCCTAAATACCATCGTACTACAGTTACTGGGACACAGCTTAGTTCGGTTATATAATTAATCAACAACCCAGCACAGGTGCTCATCCATATTTAGCACCGTGATTTATGATCATACTCTCATTTCTGTATAATCCGTATTCACAAAAGATATATGTATAGCTTTTAAATTAATCATATCGGCATGTTTTGTGTGGTGGGGCTTAAAGGATTTTTTACAGTGTGAAAAATTGGAGTCGTGAATTTATGGAATTGGGTCATATTTTTTTAGTTCATCAATATGTGATGGTCGGTGATTACTTGTATTTCAGTGTTTTCTATGTTATTTACAATTAAGTTTTCTGTTTTCTGGAATGGTAAGTGGCCACTGGTCTTCTTTAGATGTAACACAGGGTAACAAATTCCGTATCTATACTTTGTTTAATTTTAGCAGGTTACGTAATTATTACAATTATTATTATTTTTGTTTGTATATTTGTTTTCCTCGGCCTAGCTGGGTACTGATGGCACGGGCCTAAGCCAAGTGTCCAGCAGTGGGGTTTAGTATGGTAGTAATATTATACGTGGGCTGTATGGTAGACGAAACTATATTGGTGCAAGATGTCCGGCTCACACTGAAGAAATTTTCTAACTAGCCTGCATGTGTTAAGAATTACTGCCTTCTGCAGCAGGTGGTAGGTGTTAGATGGTAGGTTTAGGAAACTAAGGGACTGATGAAGCTGTTTAAGAATTACTCCTGTTGTAGATAGCACTATGAGGACTATTGTGACTTTTTTAAGATGCTAAAGTCGGGTTATTTCGTCTTTTAGTTCGGTGTATTTGGATAATTTTTCGGCTATTGTAGTCTGTAAGTTATGCGTATTTGGCACGGCAATGTCTATTAGGAACCCAGTTTTGTCTGCTTTATTAATAAATGTGATGTCGGGTCTATTAAAGTGAATTGTGCGGTCGGTGAGTATGGCTCGGTCGAAGTACAGTTTTGTTGTGGAGTTCTCTAATACCGTTTCAGGGTTGTATTTATAATAAGGTACTACGGTGTCTATAAGTTTGTAATTGTAAGCTAGTTTTTGGTGTATTACATTGGGTATTTGATCGTGTCGATGTTTGTAGTCTGCCTGTGCTATTGATTTGCAGGCACCGGTGATATGTTGGATTGTCTCCGGAGAACTGTTGCATTTTCTACAAGTATCGGTTGTTAAATTCTTTATAATGTATTTTCTGTAGTTTTTGGTCTCAATTACTTGGTCCTGAATAGCAATCATGAACCCTTCACTCTCCGGGAATAGTTCGCCTCGATTTAACCATGCGTTCAACGCATCTTTGTCGACATTTAATTGGCATAAATCTGGGCGATGTCTCCCGTGTAGAGACTTCTGGGTCCACTCTTGACATTTGGTTCTGTCATCAATCACTTTCTCGTTTTTTTGTTCTGTAGTGTCTTTTAAATTAAGAGGTGTAAAGTGTTGGTCGTTGTGTGCTATAAGTTTGTGGAGTAGGGAAGATTCAGTTTTGGAAAAGAAGTATTGCCTAAGAGCTGTGATCTGTCTGTTATGTAAGTTTAGGA
Organism: Tiliacea citrago; assembly: GCA_963921375.1. NCBI lineage: Eukaryota > Metazoa > Arthropoda > Insecta > Lepidoptera > Noctuidae > Tiliacea > Tiliacea citrago. Next base: position 8,637,288 of record OY992800.1, read on the forward strand.
TATCTATAAGTCCTCTGCCTCCTTCTTTTCTTGGTAACGTTAACCTTTGTGAACAAGATCTTGGGTGATGTATTCAAAATTTTGTCATTGTAGTGTTGATTTTCTGTTGTAAGTTTATTAGGTCAGTTTTGGTCCAGTTTATTATTCCAAATTAATAGGTGAGTACAGGTACAGCAAAGGTGTTGATTGCTTTTATGGTGTTTCGTGAATAGAGCTGTGTTTTAAGTATTGTATTAAGTCGATGTTGAAATTGTTGTTTAAGTTTTTTTTTAGTATCTTTGTAGTGTATTTGACGGGATTGATTGTAACCTAAGTATTTATAAGTGTCTAGTTCATCCAATGGCTCTATTCGTTCTCTTGTACCTAAGGTATATTGGTGTTGGTAGTTCTCTCCTGCTCTAACTGAATTTATTTTGCATTTATCTATGCCGAACTCTATTTTAATGTAATTTGTAAATGTTTCTGTTAGGTTAGCTAGCTCGTAAAGTTGACTCTCGGTTTCTGCATATAGCTTGATATCATCCATATACCATAAATTTCATTCATTTTAAATGGTTTAAAACGCCTTTCTGTGAGTCAGTATGTCGGTTGGTAGCTGTAAAATGTAAAGGGGCAAACAATCTTTAGACAATAAACATTTAGTCAAATAATTGTATTAATTATTTTAATAGGTTACCTGGAACCAAACTAGTTAGATTAGGTTAATTATATAAAAAAAAGGTTAGGTTAAACTGTGACCTCCTATGCACGAGCCGAGCGAGCGAAGCGAGCGGTGCCACGGTGGCGGCCGGCGGGTGCCAGAAACGACTAGAATATGTTATAGAAAAGAATTACTTTAGTAGGTTGCAATTGACTGAATAGAAATGGGAAATTGGAAACTGACGATACTAAATATTTGGCTTAATTTTTTTGCGTGAAATAATATGTACCAACTGTAATATTTGACTACATTAAAATGAGTAAAAGCTACATAGTTGGTAAACAAGTTATTGTTTAAACGTTCACTTGCCAAACATTAGGTTTGCGTTACAATTATTTGTGAAGAGATTTTTTGCCAAGAAATTATTTGGCAAATTAAATTAAGCGGAAAATTGTTTAGGAAGTGATAACTTGTCAATTTCTTTTCAAAGAAACAAGGGTAACCCTATCCGACTGTAAGTTATACAGTATTTTTTCGCTTCGTTGGTGTAATTGCTGTATGGCGTCCCAGTGAGAGGATAAATAGATAAATATACGATTCACACGTCCAAACACTCTAGATATTGGTCAGGATAAATCCCAAAGTCTCTGCTCAATTTACTCAAAGCATTCCTATGTTTGTCACGTCGAGACAATTGGCTACTTCAGAGATTGATTCCTACTGGACGGGATCCAAACTGCCGTCTGCAGACTTCGAGACGCCGGATTATGGAGATCCCGTGAGATATTGTCGCTAAGATAATTTATTGTTAGTAGTTTGTTATCGTTGGCAGTAAGGGTTTTAGTGCTGTGTCTATGGAAGGTCTGTAGTCTAGCCAAGTAATGTATTGTAACTAGAAATATGAATACTGATTTATCCGTTAAGAGCGTTTTACAATTAGTGTACCCGCATAGCGGCGAATACAACAAGCATGCATTACGCATGGACGCATTCTAAGCGCGGAAGACGCGCGTAAACAATATTAAAAAAAAGGATAATCCAAAAGAGCTCGCCTCACAGGCAGAAACATGTTGACAATAAATTATGTTGAAGAAAATCTAAGAAAATTCATCGTTTTTTGTTAATATATTTTGAACGGCTATGAGTTTGATAACGAAAATCAATAGGGCTCATCCGAAGGATGGAAACAAACTTATAGAAGTTCAGAAAGATTTAGATTAATCCATTATGTGTGACGACGTGAATCTGGACACACTTCCCAACGGAAAGCACTACACGTAATTTAAACTTATAGAAGTTCAGAAAGATTTAGATTAATCCATTATATGTGACGACCTGATTCTGGACACACTTCCCAACGGAAAGCACTACACGTAATTTTTTAATTACACTTTTTGTTATCTAGCAAAGTATATAATTATCTAAATTTATATTAAGCTTATAATGTCAAGTGTGCAGTTTTTAAAACTTCCCTGCTGTTATGAAATCCATGTATAATTGAGAGTATAGAAATGATCATAACTAAAAATGATGACAAGGCGACTTAGTGAGAAGCGTGCAAAAATACTAAGTCTGGAGCATCGATGAGAGATACTATATCAATGGTCAGAAGGCTAATTATTCTCGTACTTAAGAAATTGTTCAAATTTTCAGAGACAATCAATGTCAAAAATGCAAGAGATTTAATGGCAGATCGAAACTGAGATTAGAATGAAAATGTTCTTAAAAATAAGGTGACTGTCGCTCTGGTCTGGGGCAAAAAATTTCTAAAAGCAACCTTCTTCTCGCACAATCAATCTGCCTAGCCTTTCCCGACTATGTTGGGTTCAGCTTCCAGTCTAATCAGATGCAGCTGAGTACCATACCTTACCATATTTTACATGGAGTGACTGCCTATCGACTGTCTGTGTGGTGCTGGACGTTAATAATAGCACCCCCCTATTTCTTCCCGTGGGTGTCGTAAAAGGCAACTATGGGACTTACTAGAGAGTGGGCAGCAGCGTTCTCTATGCATTTTAACACCATACTGCGATCGTCAACCAGCCAGCCAAGCGTGGCCATTATGGCAAAGCTTCGAGCTCGTCGACGTCTATCGGCTGAAATGATGGTGATGAATGATGACTGCCTATCTGACCTCCTCAACCCAGTTACTGGCTAACACGATACCTTTTGGTAATACTGGTTGTCAGACTTTTGGGTTACTGACTACCCGTAACGACTGTCAAAGATCCCCGAATGACAGCTACGAGCCTGAAGCGAGCGAGAATCCTTTTCTTGTACAATCTTAAAAAAGTCTCAAATCCATTGTAAAAAAATTAGAACCGACTACCAAAAATAACACTACAAAGTGAAAAATAACTTTAATTTCGGAAGTCGGTGTCTTTGGATCTGTATTTGAGTTTTTTGCCACCGAGTTCCGAAATTAAAGTTATTTTTCACTTTGTAGTGTTATTTTTGGTAGTCGGTTCTTATTTTTTTGTAAAAAGTTTGTTTATTTTACACTTTTTAGTGGGTCAGTTTTGAATTTATCTAAGTTACAATAGCCTAATGTTAGCTGCTCATCACCTTTTATAAAATATTTCTTTTCCCGATGCTGGGACGTTGATTGTTGATGAGTTCTCCTGGTAAGAACCAGGAGAACTGCCACTCACCATATGCATACGACGAGCATGAATTGCTTAATCGCAACCCGTTAAATAGAGGTACTCATTATTATATTGTTCCGGTGGCCATATTAGGTCTCCATAATCAGTTCCACTTCACCAAATATTGCTTTCCGAGACCAAATGCACGAGTTACTATAAAAAATACCCAAATCGCTATAGGTTTGCCTATAAAATTTGAGGGTTACCCTCGATTTCCATGCGATCCCCACATCTGATTCTGATTTGGTGGCAATGGGACCACCTCGGGAGGTGGTTGGTCCATAATTAACGGAGTAATCGCGTACCAACATACAAAAAAAAAAAAAACATACCGCCGAATTGAGAACCTCCTCCTTTTTGGAAGTCGGTTAATAAAATAACAAAATCTTTTCTTTTCTCCGTCGTTCAACAGCTGTAACTGACACTGACAAAGTCTGAAATTTAGTAAATGTCACGAGCTTCCACGTTTAACGATACTGAAGTTAATTAAAAAGCCCACGTTCCTTTAATTTGCATTTGCTGTAAACAAATGAATAAAATATTTTCGCACAAAAGCAGGAAATTGTGGCCCCGTTGATTTTTCCTGCTGTCGTTCATAATGAAGACACAGGAAACACGGTGCCTTTTTATGGTGAAAACATTAAAATAATGTCTGATATCTTTCGTAGTTTAAAAGCGCACATTTCAGCAGCCCACCTGTAATGTGCGATGGTTCATACAAAATGGATGAAAGAGATGCAGGATTTTTGAAGTGAAACTTCTATAGTCGCGTTGAGCAGTTCATGATGGGTGAACAAAAATCATGGAACTCGCGGCATCATCATCGAACGCTTTCCATGAACTATATGTATACTGTGTATACAACATTATTTTTAGGATATACGAAACCTTAATATAGTCAGTTCAGAATAAGGAACTAAATCGATTTCAATAATTTATACACCATGTTATATTTTGTCACTAAAATATTTAAGTGTGATAGAAAATATTATCAACATTGAATTACTTACAATACAATCGCCGTACGGTTAGGTACCTACTGCTTAATTATTATCAATGAGCCCAAGACGACTCTGGAGGCGCGGGGGCGCCGTTAGTAAGTTTTTGTACGGACAACCCGGTAACATAACAACGTTATAACTTTGTGATTTTTCATAATACAGTTTTGAAATTTTGTACATGATTCTTTACATAAAAATACTACACACGTGTTTCGGGTTTCGCATATACTAAAACTAATATTGTAAGTGTATTTATTGGGTGAACAAAAATTATAGAACTTGCGTCATCGTCACCGAACGCTAGTTTTCACTTCTATCGGCAGTCCCCAAAGACTGCTCTGCATGTTTTTGTTTTGCAATACGGTGCTGCCCGCCGCGCCTGCAGTAAGAAACAATGTATGGACTGACTGTATGCAAGATGACGGGTAGAAATGGGGTGACTATAGAAGTACCTATGGATGAACAAGACGTGCCCCCGACCCCAAATAAAATGGGACAGGGGTAGGAAGGTGAGGCTATTGATGGTTAGCTAAAAAGCAGAATTTTCTTCTGCGATACAAATCAAGAAATAACCCTAGGTAATGGGTACTAGCAATTACGGAGAATCATCATCCCCCGGGGGGTTTGCCATAATTTCCACGCTTGGCAGGTGGGTTGGCGATCGAAGTATGGTGTTAAAATTACTTAAAATGCATAGAGAACGCTGCTGGCCATTCTCTAGTAAGTCCCTTAGTCGCCTTTTACGATACCCACGGGAAGAAATGGGGTGGTGCTATTCTGTACGTCCGGCACTACACATACCTTATTACGGAGTAATATGTGTTAAAAATAAAAATCTACGAGTATGATTTCAAATAACTCTTGTTGAGTACTGAACTACCTCCATCATCTCTAATTACTCCACCAAGAGTTAAAACATAAACTAAACAGTAATGACAGCACATTAACAAACTTACTAAACTACCTAGTTGTGTATAGTTTGACAGATACCGCTGTACCGCGCCTTAGGTACGTATGCGGCGAGACGGGGGGGGCAGTGCAAGCCGCTCATTCGTCAACGCCGTCCCCTGCTTCACCGCAGGCATACCTAAGACGCGGTATAGCGGTATCGGTCAATCTATGCCACACATCTCAAACAGTAGGTACCCACAGGCGTCTCAAACAGTAGGTGTTATAACAGCGTTAACTGCCTATTTAACTTTTACGATCCCGTTTACGTATTCATTTTATTGTAATAACATCTCCCTAATATTATAAAGGCGAAAGTTTGTGAGTGTGTGTGTGTTTGTTACTTCTTCACGCTCAAACGGCTGGACCAATTTTGATAAAATTTTGTATGGAGGTAGCTGACACCCTGGATTAAGACATAGGCTACTTTTTATCCGTATATTCCCACGAGATCGAGACTTACGCGGGTGAAACCGCGGGGCGCAGCTAGTTCAAGTTATGAAATGGAAATATAAGACTCAATGCACGACAATAAAAAATTTAATGCACTGCAACTTGCACTGTCATGTTATTAAAAACATGGTTTCTTTATAATTTTTGCGAGCCAAAATCTGATTATCGGTTCACGCAGGACGACAGGATGGTATCAGGGCCAAGTTCAAAATACACATACACATACATAAACTCACGCCTTCTTCCCATGGGGGTAGGCAGAAACAATAGAACGCCACCTGCTACGCTCCTTACATACTCCTTTTGCTTCGCCTACGTTCCTACATCTGGTCATACACGCACGCCGATTGCAAGTACTACGCACCTGACCTTTCTGAAGAACATCACCAATTTGGTCACTATATGTCCTCCTAAGGCCTCCCGGCGTTTCCACTCACCTCTGCTTTATAAATACCTTTTGTTAGTCGCGTTCCACTCATCCTCTCAACATGACCAACCATCTAAGATCAAAATAATAATAATAATACCAGCCTACTATATGCCCACTGCAAGTCAAAGGCCTAGCTCTTCTCATATAGAGAAGGATTATTATGTTTAAAAATTACACAAACAATTTCAGGCTGCTTTTGACTTTCATATCGTAAACCTTAAAATGTACTAATTGACTTAAATGAATGCATTTTTTTGTTTAAAGGTTTGGGCACTTGATTGCAAAGCAGATTGACAGACTTCACCAATTTGCTGTGTTATGGCCATTGTATACAACTGTTAAAGAAGTAATTCTTTATGACAGTCTTAGAGAATGGCATTAATTTTCGTTCCAGAAACCGAGGGTCATTGTAAAGTGACACTCGGTTTCTGGAACGAAAATTATCAACACGTCAACTTTAAACGAAAGTCAAGTGATTGGCTGTTGGTAATTCATTCAACTAATCACAGGAGTTTGCGCGCTAATTTTTGTGTTGATTTTCGTTCAGAAATCAGGCGTTAGTGATTTGATCCAGGCAGTGGCGGATTTATCAGCAGGCTGAGTAGGCTTGAGCCTAAGGCGTCACATTTTAGGGGTGGAAAAAATTGGAGGCAATATTTTTTTTCGTTTGTCTTCTAATGTCATTCAGAAAGAAGTCTACAACACATCTTTCGGATGTTAGAATGTAAACTTAATCTCATCATCATCGTACATCATTTCAGCCGAGTGACGTCCACCGCTGGATATAGGCCTCCCCCAAAGGGGGTGTTTGCCATAATTGCCATGCTTGGCAGGCGGTAAAATGCATAGAGATCTAAGAACAAACAATTGTTGGGGAATGTGTAAATCTGCCACTGGAGCCAGGCAGAAACTGCAGAACTGATGCTAAGTGATTTTAGCAAACAAACCCTCTGCGCCTCTGCGTCCTTTATGATTCTATGTGACAATCGTTTCTATACGAGTATTAGGGGAATTTCACGAACATTATATCTATTGGATTCGCGCCAGAATGGACTAGTCTCTACGGCGCCTGGGGACAACATTTGAGCAATGTTATGTAGTGCCGATTCGTTGCTCTGCGGATTTGAGTAGGCAATTTCGTTGTTTTTGCGGAATGAGGGCAGTTATGTAAATAGATTTTTAGTTTGGAAAATAAAAAGATTGGAGAATAGAAAATATAAAATATTCATACAACTTTGTTTTTTTGCAAGGATTTGATACATTCTTTGCAACACAATCTTTTTTTTGCAGCACAATACAGACTGGTTTTATTTTTATCAACATAGTTTGGTTTAAAATGACAAAAGATTTCACAAAAAAATTAAGTGCAGTTTTGGTGATTTCCAAAACCGATTTGCTATTGCCATTTTTTTCTACTTCTCATAGTCACATATTACACCCTGTCCAATTTCAAAACCTCACCCGTATATGTAAAATCAAATCTATGCATTGGTTAGCTGAGCAGAAAATGATTACTGATTACCATAAAACATGCTGAGCCCTAGTCAATCAATCAAAAATTCACCCAAACTTTGAAGGACAGGAGCAGGAAAACTTTGTACCTACGTCCACCCAATATTTATCCCCGGACGAAAATTAAATAAAAACGTTCTAAATTAAGAACAGGCTTTTGTTTTACACGCACAAGTTAAAAGTTTGTTCAGTAGGTATAAGTTTAGTAACAATTCATTAGGTTTGTTTACTTGTTCCTGATTTATTACAGTTGTTTCAAAGTTAAGAAAAAACGCCTACAGTAATTTACACATCCGTTCCGATATTGTTTGAAGTTCTTTTTTAGTTTTACAAAGTTAAGACCCTTTGTTTTTTTTAGCTTTTCACCTACATAGTAATATGAAATATTTATGAACGGTCGTGGAATAAAAATATTGAGCACCATTAGGCCAGTTTGCTCTTACTTTTACCGGCTACGTAGATACCTACTGTCACTATGATAAAATGAGAAAATGACAGTTGGAAATGGTGACATGCAAAAAAAAAAAATGTGATGGAGGATTTCTTAACCTTTTTGTTAGAGTAGGCAGACCGTGTACCTACATTACCTGTACTACATTATGTACTTACCTCATTATTATAATCATCGCAGATACTTACTATAGCAGGATAATTATGGCATAGTTCCTAAGTAACAACGTATAGGTACCTAATTAATTAATAAAAATAGAAAAAAAAACTATTCACAAACTTAAATATGGCGTCGAAAAATTCATACTTGAGAGATGAGATTGGCGGAATTGCCACGATGTATGGCAGTGATTAGCCTCTGGCCAGCCCTTCGGCCACAGAAAGTGACAACCAGCCGTTTCGAGATTTGTCTAGTTCTTAACTTCATTTTATGTATAAAACAAAAGTAAATTAAAAAAATCGAAAAACCCGACTGCGTAAAAAGTAAACTTAAAAAAGATGGTGAAACAAGATTTATAAATTAATAGATACTATAAACAATCTCATGCAGTTGGAGGCAATAGGTCGTTATTGTTTGTCAGTCCATCTAGTTATATAATTTATTAGAATGGACAAAAAAAGCCCAATTTGTTATAATGCTCAATGTAACTTATTGGATTCGCAAAAAATAATAGAGGTTTATACATATAGTTATACCTACCTACCTACATATAAACAGCTATAAATTAAACAACAAAATACCTAACATAAATATTAATAAGATAAACAAAAGTAAGTGATGATGAAACCTTTGGCAATGAGCATGGACTTGAGCGCTTGGTTCTTATCGCAGTGTTTCTAGGAAAGTGGCAATTGATATTTCATCGTTGATAATGCTACTTTCTTTTCGGTTTATATTTATTTTCCGCAATATCCATAATGGCATCTTCTACATCCTCGTTTATTGCTTTCAAAAATTGCATAACGCTTACGTGTTTTCGGGTTTTGTAGGCTTGGTTGGTGAGTGTCATAAGCCATGCTTCTACGTTGTTGGTACTCCGATGACGCTCACCATAGACGCACCACGTGTAACTTATGAATTGATCATTCCTGAGCCAGTACCTTTGAACATAATTTATGAAAGTGCTTTTTTTTTTCTTGTATTTTTGCAGCCTTGTCCTCAATGTATTCCCATCCCTCATGAACATAATCATTTGGCAAAAGCAGTAATGCACCACAAAGGCCTACAATTTTTTTTGGCCATTTGTCCTTCTTTTTAATTAAATCCAATTTTTTGGCTTTTTTCCAAAGGCTATCGGAAAAGTGAGTATGACACCCTTTAACCCCATTTATGTAGTATAAATAAATTGCCATTGACACTGACATCAATTGAATCAGAATGTTATTATGTCATTATATTAGTAGCCAGGAATATAATAATTGCTTATCATTGATATTAGAACTCATTTGAATATTATTTTGTTGTTTAATTTATAGCTGTTATAACTACATAGACAAACCTTTATTATTTTTTGCGATTCCAATAAGTTATAATTGTGCATTATAACAAATAGGACTTTTTTTTTCCATTCTGGTATATTGTATAACTAGATGGACTGACCCGTTATTGTCGGGTCAGTCGGGTTTTTACATTTTTTTATTTACTTTTTTTATTTTACACTTTTTAGTTAGGATTATAAGACTGTAAATTAGGTAATTTACTTACTTATAATCGGGTGATACGGCATATTACTCACTTACTCCAATAGTTCTGGATAGATTTTTATTATTTCTCATTTAAATTCGATTTAAACATACAAAATGTATATATTTTTAAAACCCTTCATTTTGACACCCCACTTGATAGGCGTCGGATTTTTTTTTTCAAAAAACACACTCTTTGGCACCACTATTTTGACTTTTATTAATTTTATATGCCCAGCGACACTCGCGCAATAAAGACAAATCTAACGACATATCACTAATCAAAATCGGTATAGACGTTTAGTAGTTACGAGGGAACATAGGGACGTACATACATACATAGGTACATACATACAGGTCAAACACATAACCATTTTTTGTGGTCGCCGCAGTTGGGTAAAAATCAGCAATCTTTAATTACCATGTTTCTATTTACATGGATTATTAAGACAATTTAAGGGGATACTTTCCATCCATTTTCAATTCTAAAACACACGAGTACCAGGAATGCAGAACAAATAGAAGCTTTTAGCAAAAGTTTTCTTAGCAAGAATATCCAGTCCTGTGTTGTTTTATTTTTACCGTTTTGTTACAGAGCTTTGCTCTTTAAATCTATTCTTCGGAGTACGATACCGACGTTACGCTTCAGTAGTTGGGAAAGAACTTGAAAATAAGGTATTCGAACAAAGTATCCTTGTAGTTGTAGAGAAAGGACGTGTGGAAACTAATATTATACTCGCTCATATATACCTATTTGCTTAATTGTTAGATTTCTGCAGTCAACCCTTATAGTTTCGCCATGTCTGTCTGTCTGTTTGCCTGACCGCAGCTTAGCTCAGAGACTCTTAATACTAGAAAGCTGTAATTTGGCATGGGTATATTATACAGCGTGTTACGGAAAGGGTATATATATCCATACAAAGCGGGTGAAGAGTGCATCTGGTTCACTTTGAAAATTTATTAAATTTTAAGGGTTGGGTCTTATATCAAGTCGCCTGAATTTAAGGAGTCTGTCACTGTGGGGGGTCGAGGGGGTTTATCTCAAGGGCCCCCATGCAATTTTAGCTGCCGGAGCTGCGTCGAAATATTTTCTAAAAATATTGGTAAATCACTAACTATTGCTTGAAACGGAACTTAAATTTCACAAAATTTTGGCGTTTTTAAGTTGCATCTGTCAAAATCATGTCAAAATGCGTAAAATGAATCGCTTGGCCATCATTTTGTTAAAAAAAAAACAATTCTAACAACCCGGAGAATTTTGATGATGCGAAAGTGGAGTACTTGTGGCGGCCGGTACATTATAAAATATATATGCGAAGATAAATGGTTTACGAGAGAAAACAAAATCGCTTCATTTGGGTTAAGTTAGGTTAGAACAGTGACCAAAAACAGATCCCATGTATTGTTAGTAAATTCAGTTAAAACAAGAAAATTCTCAGAAAACATTCGATAAAAATTTGAACCCTTGAAACATTTAATATAAAAAAACTACGTACTTCCGGCGAGGGAAAAAGGTGGGGGACGACTCTACCCCTCCCCCTCAACCCGCCCCACAAAACCCCGCCCTCCAATTCAGGCGACTTGTTATAAGACCTTACCCAATTTTAATCATAACAAACGTGTCACCGCACCACAAGGGTCATTAATTCATTATGTATATTATCTGTGTCTGTGCGCCTAGCACACACACTCCAGCCACAGCTCTTCGACACGGCGATGCGCCGCACCGACACGCGGTGGCTCGCTGGCGGAACGATTGGCGGCGGGATCAAACAAATGGATTAAAACGTGTACCGATCAGCTGACTTGGTCTAGTGATGTGTAGAATTCAATTGGAAACATTTGATTTTTATTAGTTAAATGTTTATTAAATTTATAATTGTGTAGCTATTATTAAAAAAATGTTGCCATGTAGTTTGTTATCACCAAAAGAATCCGTGTCTTTGATATGTATATACCCGTTCCGTAAAACGCTGTATTAATCACGCTCACAATGCACAATGTGGGAAAATATAATCTTGGAAAAAGAAGTACATATTTTGTATTTTGTAGGGTATCTACCTCCCGTGCGCGTAAAATTTTTGGGGGTGATATATATTTTGTCACATCTATCCCATCGTGTGGAATATCGCTGGATAGGCCGTTCAAGAATATTGCGTGTCTGTGGAAACTATTTTTCGATTCAGGCATCTGTTTGCGTATTATTAAGCTTTGAAGTGCAAAAATTTTTGTTAGTCAAGTGGTCTCCATGCTAGCTAAATGGTTGTTTTTGGATATGTATAAAAATTCAGTAATTAAAAGGAAAACTATTACAGCCAAGTAAGTTTTACAAGTTAACGAGTACTTAATAGTCGACCAACTTACATTAGCAGTTGAACGTATGGGAGAACATGTTTTTCAACTACAATGTTAAGTTTGTTCTTGTGATTAATTCATCCCAACTACGGAACTCTTCATTGTGCGTAGTCAGACACGTACTTGGCGGGTTTTTTATTATAAAAGCATTTCATACCCAGACCAGGCTCAGAGCGACGGGTGAAAAACATTTGGATTAGACTAATAGTTTGTTAAACGAGTGTGAAACTGAATTAAGACAAATCATGCATTAGTTCACATACTAATTATTTTACTTGCATCAGATCACCACCTAACAGAACGGACTTTTAAAAATTGATTAGATACTTACATTTAAAAAAAATCAGCGGTTCCATAAAATGGAAATTAAATTAATTAAAATGGAAATTATATATATGTCTATTTACACAAAAGTGGTTTGTTTTTTCATGAAGTCGAGGAATTCAAATTGTGTTTTTGATGTATAGCATCTTTCTTCTTGCTTTCTGTGGGAGTGATTTTGTGAAAAGGGACGGAAGTGTCAAACTCAAACTCAAAGCATTTATTTCAAATAGGTAAACCAATTACAGGCACTTTTGAATTGTCAAGGGGTCGGTCAGTTAGAGACATGAAGCTAGTTGCCCATTCCAAAGAGTAGTAGGTTCCTATGGAGAAGAACGGGCAAGGAACTCCACGGACACTCTTTTTAATCAAAATATTGTGACAAAGTATTGGTTACATCATTCATGTTGAAATTATACATGTGAGGACAATGTAGAAAGACGTGCACGTTAAAAGCGTCCGCAATAAAAAGATAAACCATTAAAAAACAATTAAAATAAGTTAAAATAAGCCGTGGCAGCCAAGAAATTACCAGTCCCCACTGACGGCGCCCGTTCACGAACATGACGCATGGATCAGCACCATTTAGCTCAACCATTTTGAAGGGAACTTAACGATCCAACACACACGCCACCATCAGCGAGACATTTGAGTGAGCATGACACACTCAGCCGCCAGGGCACATTCAAGTCAATGAAAGACGTACTTAGTAAATGGTAGGTACATAGTGCTTACACATGTGCTAAGAAATTATACAACAATATTTTTGAATGCTAATCAATTAGTGTATGCGCCCTTGTGGAGCAGGACCAGCGTTAAGCCAAGCATTTTTGTCAGCGATGTAATCCCCCAACTTATAATATGCTTGGCTACATAGTGTGCGTTTTATACAAGATTTAAATTTTGTTTCAGTTAGTTGGACGATGTGGGGAGGTATTTTATTGTAACATTTTAAACGGTACCCCATGAAGGATGAGTCTACTTTAGCCAGTCTGAAACCTGGTTGAACTAATTGGTCCCTATTTCTAGTCCCATAATTGTGTCTTTAACCTCTTTTACTGAAAAGACTTAGATTTTTTCTTACGTACATGATGTTTTCATATATATATTGACAAGGTACCGTCATGATGTTAATCTTTAAACAGTTCCCTTAGAGAATCGCGCCTGCGGAGACAATATATTGCTCTGATGGCTCTTTTCTGCAGAATAAAAATAGACTCGATATTTGCAGCCCGTCCCCATAATAAAATACCGTAAGACATGATACTATGAAAGTAGCTGAAATATACTAGCCTCGTGGTATCTACATTAGTGAATTGACGGATTTTTCTCACAGCATAAGCTGCTGAACTTAGCTGTCTTGCAAGAGATGAAAACGAGGACCCCATTGCAGCCTTGAGTCTAGCGTTATCCCAAGGAAAACAGTTTTATCGACGAATTCAAGTTTCTCCCTATTCAATGCTATGTCACAATCACTACTTTTTACATTCGGTAAAGCAAATCTTATGCATTTAGTTTTCTTCCCATTTAATACAAAATTATTAGCAGTGAACCAATTTTGGACCTGCAGTAGGGCGTTATTTACGTCGTCAAGATTTGATGCCTGTCTATTTATATAAGATTAAAGAAGTGTCGTCAGCAAATAATACCATTTGTGGTTGGTTTTTTAATAAATGGGGTAGATCATTAATATAGACTAAAAAGAGGAAAGGGCCTAATATTGAGCCTTGTGGAACACCCATTTTTCGTTTTAAACCGAGTGAATTGACACCATTTATTTGAACTTGCAGTTGTCTATCATTTGAATAAGATTTTACTAAACTTAGCTCAAGCTTACCTAGTCCATAATGCTCAAGTTTCAAGAGTAAGGTTTCGTGATTTACGCAGTCAAGTGCCTTGGAGAGGTCACAAAAGATTCATATGGCATCTTGGGCCTCCTCCCACGCTGTAAATATGTGTTTTAATAATGTGACACCGGCGTCAGTCGTACAACGTCCTTTGGTGAAGCCATATTGCTGATCGTGTAACATTTGGTTGGTGTTAAAATGATTAAGCATCTGATTCAGCATTACGTTTTCGAACACCTTGCTGAATACCGGCAACACGGATACTGGTCTATAATTGTTGGTGTCTTTACTGTCCCTAGATTTAAAAAGTGGTATAACTTTACTGTATTTCATTAAATCTGGGAAGACTCCTTGATCCACACACAAATTAAATATTAAAGCTAAGTATGGTGTTACAGTCTCGATTATGGATGTGCAAACTTTGATTGACAATCCCCATAGATCTTCGGTCAATTTGATTTTTATTTGCCGAAAAGCTTTAATAACTATCACAGGGTTTATATGTTTAAATTCAAATTCAACCGGGGAGCTTGGAACGCTTGCTCTCAATAAATCAATTGAGACATCGGGTGAGGAATTTAAGGCTTCCGTCGTTTTAGATGGTATATTAGTGAAGAAATGTACAAATTCTTGAGCTACTTCTAAGTTAGAGCTTATGGCTTATGGATTTGATCTTGTTGCTAATGTACAGGGGTTTAGCTATCTTGCAGGTATTCCTAAAAAAATTGGAATAAGTAGCAACATACTTACTGAATGTTTCAGTGTTAATGTAAGGCTTGAGGCCATACAGCTCAAACAGTCTTTCCCTACTTATCCTAATATCTCTAGTCGCCCAGTCACTAAATATAATATTAGGGCAAATATTTTTTGTTTTCTTTTCAAAAGTTTTATTGAATTCAGTGTGCACTACTGAAATGAAATCCTCATACAATTTATTTGCATCGTCTATACTATGGCCCAGAACACTTGCTTACTATTTAGGATACTATTAAATCTATTTAATTTTCTAAATTGTCTAAATTGTATTTGCACTTTTTGCAAAGGTGTTTTAAACTTAAAAATTACCGTTTGTCCACAATGATCAGACGGCAAATAATTTACGATGGCTTGTGCGATGCAAGTAGCAGAAGTTGGAGTTACTCTAGTTGGTTCCGTGAAAACATTGGATAAATTAAACGATTTAAAAAGGCTTAATAATCTAGTGCTATTTCAATTATTTTCCAGAATATTGGTATTAAAATCACCACAAACAACTGCGGCTTTGTTACTGGATGCAAGTTTTGCTAGGACATCTTCCATTATTGACTCAAATAAAGAAAAGTTCTGATAATTAGGGGGTCTGTACACGCACATTACAACATGCCTATCCAGCTCAACACAGGACAGCTCGAAGCAATGTTCAACCGATAAATCAACTATGTCATTACGTTCCTTATATTTTAAACAATTTTTTATCAAGATTAGAGAACCTCCACGCAGCATCAATTTACGGTCGGCCCATCGTGCTGCTTGACAAGATGGGCAAGCTCTTTGAAAGAGTAATTGCAGACCGCCTTGTCGGGCGGCTGGTGCGGGAGGGTCCGGATTTGGCGGAGAGCCAGTTTGGTTTCCGTAAGGGGCGCTCTACGGTGGATGCCATCATGTGCGTTCGAGCCCTCACGACGGGGGATGCTGTTGCCCGGGGTGGGGTCGTCTTGGCGGTGTCATACCTTGCCCTGGAGTTGCATTAGGGAGGCACTTCGGTATCACCGGATGCCGACCTACCTCTGTCGTGTGGTCGAGGCCTATTTGACGGACAGGGCCGTCATCTTCCCCGGTCACCACGGGGAGTGGAACCGGTGAGAGACGTCGTGCGGTGTCCCACAGGGATCGGTCCTGGGGTCGCATCTGTGGGACATCGGCTACGACTGGGTGCTGCGTGCCGACCTCCCTAGCGGCATCAGCGTAGTCTGCTACGCTGACGACACGCTGGTCCTGGCACAGGGGAGGTCGCATCAGGTGGCGGCCGAACTGGCGGCACGTGGGGTAGCGACAATCGTCGATAGAATCCGGCAATTGGGACTCGAGGTGGCATTGCACAAGTCCGAGGCCATGTGTTTTTATGGTCCTCGGAACGCGCCACTGTCGGGTTCCCAGATAACGGCGGGAGGGGTTCACATCGGCGTCGAGTCGACGATGAAGTACCTGGGACTCGTCCTCTACAGCCGGTGGAACTTCGTGGAGCATTGTCGATGTTTGGCTCCCAGACTGGAGCGGGCCGGGGCAGCCTTGAAGCGGCTCCTGCCCAACCTAGGGGGTCCAAACGCCTCCTGCCGGAGGCTCTAAGCGGGGATCGTGCGGTCCGTGGCCCTTTACGGGGCACCGGTGTGGGTGCGTTCCTTAAGGCTGCGACCAGCCCAGCGGTTGAACGCGTCCCAAAGGGTCATGGCCATCAGGCTGGTACGGCGTTACCGCACGGTCTCCCGTGAGGCGGCGAGCCTCCTTGCCGGACTGCCGCCATGGGAACTGAAGGCAAAAGTCCTCGCGCACATCTGGGAGTGGCGCGAGGAGGCGAAACGCCGGGGTGAAACTCCGCTGCCGCGAGAAATCACGGCACAGTGGACAGAGCTCCGGCGGGATCTCATGGCGACATGGAGAGTGCGATTGTCGCAACCCAGCGCTGGGCACGCTACAATTGTGGCGATAAGTCCCCTCTTTGAGGAGTGGCTAGAGAGGCGCCATGGCGTCCTCACCTTCCGCCCGACGCAGGTCCTCACCGGACACGGTTGTTTCGGGAGGTTCCTGTTCAGGATAAAGCGGGAGGAAACGCCCGGGTGTCACCACTGTGTGGATCGCCCGGAGGACACGGTGGAGCATACGGTGGAGGTCTGCCCAGCTTGGGCGGAGCACCGCCGTGTCCTCACGGAGGCGATCGGCGGCGGCGATCTTTCGCGTCCGGCCCTGGTTCAGGCCATGGTTCGGATAGAGAGTTCATGGGAGGCCGTCACCTCCTTGTAATCCTCCTCCTCCCAGTAATGCTAACGAAGGAGGAGGCGGAACGCATGAGGGTGAGACAGGGTTCGCGCCCTCGCGCTCCTAGTCGCCGCAGGAGACGCCCCGGGCGTCGGGAGTCGCAAGCCGATTTCCGGCCACCGTAGGCGCGGGCCTGCGGACGGTCAGCGATGGGTAGCTCACCGTCCGATAAGAACCAGGCCCGGGTCGACGGCGCGTTGTGTTCCACGCGCGCCTCAAAGAGACGTCAGTACCAACTGATGGGGTCCGTTAGGACCAATGCCTGCCAGGGTTGCGAGTTTGTCCGAGAGGGATATCGTGGCCCTGGCACACAGGCAACGGAAGGAACACAGGTGGGTTTTAGTCAGTAAAAGTCTGACACGCCCTCGGTAACCTCGTACCAGCCTGATGGCCATGACCCTTTGGGACGCGTTCAACCGCTGGGCTGGTCGCAGCCTTAAGGAACGCGCTCACACAGGTGCCCCGTAAAGGGCTTTGGACCGCACGATCCCCGCCCAGAGCGGGAGAAGTTATTTGATAATTTCACAACCAAAAAAAAAAAAAACGCATCAATTTATGGTTGAAACAACTGCCCACGATATCGTTCTCATAATTAGTTAGCATTTGGTAATCCTTTAACCAATGTTCGGTAAAACAAACAATGTCAAACTTAGTTTTTTCTAAAAACATTTCGATTTCTAATAATTTGAAAGAAAGAAGAAGTGTGTAACAGGAATTGACAGCTTGAGCATGGAATGAGTAAGTACTTTATAATAGCATGGAATTAGGAAGTACTATATAGACTGTAAGTAGAGGGGGTGGAATTTCGACCAGTGGGCGACCACTAGTGATGAATAAATATTTCAATATTTAGCGTTTTTAAATTTTGATGTTAATTTCGATCCCTGCTCAGTTGTTTGTTACCAAGGTGAGATGTCAGATGTTACACATCATACGCGACTACTGCATCAGTGTGCTTAAATTTATCAATGAAAAAGTTGCAAAATGAGGCAATTCGTCTTGGAGCCTATACAGTCTACTACGTACCTACTGACTTACGCGCGTAATTACGTCACACAGGCACGAGAAGTTGCTATATGTGTTCAAACAAGAGTTTTGTTTTTAAATAGTTTGTTTTATTTTATAACATAGTTAAATAAATGCATTTGCGAGTATTTTTATTTTTAATACTCAAGCGCATTGCTTGTAGGACCTAATGCTTGACCTCTTAAAACCGGGAGTGTACATGAATGCTTTCAGCCTTACAAGGCCACATCTTTATTGACCTTTATGTCAAACCTCATCTTTCTTAAACTCATCTGTTACAACCGTCAAAAGAGTGTCAAACTTCACTAAACTTCCACCAACAAATCTTTAAAACTTTACCAACAAATCTTTAAAACTTTACCAACCTTCTTTCATCACAACTTTATATTTTCCCTGTTTTCCAAAATCTGACAAATAAACAGACCAAAATGTTGCCAAGTAACTACAATTAATTTCCGATTGTTTACGAACTCGGGTAGTCTGTGGGAGTTATTAAAAGTTTAAATCTTGTCGCTCGGAGCTTGCCAAGACGATAACAAGTATTGACGAAGAAGTTATTGGTGGAGTTACTATGGATTTAGAAAGTTAAATGATTGTTTTTCACTTTTTCGGTGACTTAAAAAGAGACCTTAGGGCCTAGACAAATGGACACGCCACAATTGTGGCGAAAAGTCCCCTCTTTGAGGAGAGGCTAGAGAGGCGCCATGGCATCCTCACCTTCCACCTGACGCCGGACCTCACCGGACACGGTTGTTTCGGGAGGTTCCTGTTCAGGATAAAGCGGGAGGAAACGCCCGGGTGTAACCACTGTGTGGATCGCCTGGAAGATACGGTGGAGCATATGGTGGAGGTCTGCCCGGCTTGGACGGAGTACCGCCTTGTCCTAACGGAGGTGATCGGCAGCGGCGATCTTTTTTTTTCTGGTTACATGAAATACTAAGATTTAATTGTAAAGGATGAATCGACATCACACATCTATTTAATTTTTGTCATTAACTATGTTTAAGACCCTCATGGCGGATCACTGTCTCTTAAGATATAGGTTTACCTAGTTTAACCCTTTCGCGGACAGTGAACGCCTAATGACGTCATAACAATAAAACTTCTGTTGTGTCTCCTTCACCGCCCGTGAAAGCGTTAAGAGGCAAGGTTATAATTATACTTGAGTTCAGATATTAACATAGAACCAGATGTTACAATGAACACTATTTTATAATAAATCAGGTAGGTTCCTATCTGTATTTTTATGGCTAGTAAATTTATCATTTATCATTATCATTTATCTCTCGCGTCCGGCCCTGGTTCAGGCCATGGTTCGGAGCGAGAGTACATGGGAGGCCGTCACCTCCTTCTGCGAAGCAGTAATGCTCGCGAAGGAGGAGGCGGAACGCGTGAGAGAGTGGCAATATTCACGCCCTCGCGCCCCTAGTCACCGCGGTAGACGCACCGGGCGTCGGGAGTCGCAGGCCGATTCCCGGCCACCGTAGACGCGAGCTTGCGGTCGGTGAGCGATGGGTAGCTCGCCGTCCGATAAGGACCAGGCCCAGGTCGATGGCGCGTTGTGTTCCACGCGCGCCTCAAAAAGATGTCAGCACGAACTGACGGGGTTCGTTAGGGCCAATGCCTGCCAGAGGTGCGAGTTTATCCGAAAGGGATATCGAGGCCCTGGCACACAGGCAACGGAAGGAACACGGGTGGGTTGTAGTCAGTAAAAGTCTGACACGCCCTCCCGCTCCGCCCAGAGCGGGAAAAGTTATTTGATAATTTCACACCCAAATAAAAAAAAGGGCCTGGACAAAGTGATACTCTATCAGCGATAACGGTGCACATTGTGTTAGCCTGTAAGTGATTGTTGCACTTATAAATGTATATATTATTATGGAAATTATTGTAAAAGTATTGTGTAAACAATTGTTGGATAACGTAAGTAAATAAATAACTATGATGGGAAAGTCAAAAGTGTATTGGATTAACATAAGCTACCGAAAAGCTTCTAAGTCACTGTAGAAATACGAAACACTTCAAAAGCCATTAATAATAACCATTGTTACCATTTCACATGACGAGAACCTCGTGAAAGCTGAGAAAGAGAAACGAATTAAATATCTCGACTTAGCACACGCTTTGCTGACATGTGGAATGTGAGCTCGGCTGTCATTGTGCCGATTGTCGTATCGGCTAATGGCCGAAAGCCTCGATCAACATCTCTCGAGGCTCTCGTTAGGTGGTTGGATCAAGGGCCTGATTCAGAAGGCAGTACTCCTCGATACGGCTTGCATCGTGAGGAGGTTCCTATCTCTGGAGCCCTAACCACCGGTAGCTTGGACCCTGCTCCCGATACCGGGGAACAACATTTGTTTTTATTTTTAAATGTTTTCATCTAACTTTTTATATTCTAATATTTAAAAATGTAATTTATATAATGTAGTTAATGAAATAAAGATAATAAAAACTTATAATAATAATAATCGTTTAGTTATAAAAGGGTCACGTTTACAATAAATACCTTAACAATTAAAATCGAGCACAGTTGCTTATTTGCCTGAACTAGGTTCAACCTGCGCTTCAGGCTAGAAAGTGCATAAATACTTATTGTAATAAATTAACAATGAGTATATACGGTGTATCTATTTATACTTATACTATCTTATAACTTTTACTATCGGACCAAACCTGAAATCGCGAAAAAAAATCAGCTGTTCCATACATTTTGACGAGTTATGAGAACATAAATGTAGGGAACAGCTGATTTTTTTCGCGATTTCAGGTTTGGTCCCATAGTAAAAGTTGTTCATAATGATGGGTACAAAACCTGAAACACGTGTCTAGTATTTTTATGTAAAGAATCTATGTACAAAATTTCAAAACTGTATCATGAAATCACAAAGTTATAAGGTTGTTAAGTTACCAGGTTGCCCGTACAAAAACATGCTAACGGCGCCCCCGCGCCTCCAGGGTCGTCTTGCGCTCGTTGATAATAATTTGACAGTAGGTACCTAACCGTACGACGATTGTATTGTAAGTAATTAAATGGTGATAACATTTTCCATGACACTTAAATATTTTTGGGACAAAATATAACATGGTGTAAAAATTATTGAAATCGATTCAGTTCCTTATTCTGAACAAACTATATTCAGGTTTCGCATATACTAAAAATAATTTTGTATAGTAAAAATTAAAACTTAGTTAAATAAAAGTAAAATAGCATGTTAGCGGTTCTATTTGCAGACAACAAGTAAATCTTCGTTGTCATGATCGTCATTGTCATTAACTAGGCCCTATTAACTTAAAAGTTTATTTTGGTGTCTGTTCTGGCGAGCTACACAGAGCTTTCAAGAATATTGCTATCGGCGGATACTGTTGCTTGGATATTGTTTTTACTATTTATATCTGTCAAAATCAAAAGTCAAAAATGACATAAGACAGTCCCCCAAAAACGCCCACCCTTCACCACTTCCTAGAGCTTTGGCTGGGAAGAAGATGTGGCGCAACAAACTCCCCAGCAGCACAGCTCAGATATGCAGCTATTATATGCTCAGCTGTTCAGATATGAAACTTGAATCTATACAATAAAATGGAAAATAATTTGCATTACGCAACACAGAACATTAAAATATATTATTTTCCTTATGTTAGCCAGCACACGCCACTATGCCAAAAAAAAACATAAAAATCGTCGAAAACTATACTCAAGCAGTATGTTCCGGTTTGAAGGGTACCTATATGGTGACAGTGTAATTACGCCTATATCCTGTGTAGTTTTGTCAGGTATTCAAAAATAAACAAGAGACAAGATATAAGTCGTAACAAGGAAACTTAAAGATGGCAATGTGTGGTATTTCGCTACACAATACCCGCGTCGGAGGACGGATAATGAAAACGCCAAATAGAGGCTTAGGCCTTGTTTACGGAGGGCGTCGCGCGTGGCATTGGACGGTCCGGCCCGCACTAAATTCGAACAGATGGCGTTGTATGAGAGCGTTTACGGAGCAGCGATTTTACACGCGTTAGCTTGAAATGCAGGCGGAGCACGCGGATGGCGTCGCACGCGACGTTTATCGCGGCGGCACACGCGCCGTTGCGATTCTGTAATTCTCCGTTCAGGGTAAAACGTAACAACACCCGCGGCGTCGCACGCTCCAGTACGAGCATACGGCGATACCCGCCGCGCTACACGTTAGAAGTTCCGCCGCGACCGCAGCGGCGGATACCGCTACTCTTCACGCCCCGCGGCTCCTAAACAACATCGTACATTGCCATATGTTTGTGTTATCTCTTAAAGGGCCAATACATTATTTTTGTACTTTTAGAGGTTTTTGGTTGTGTCGGAGTTTTTTTATATTATAAATTATTTTCTATAAACAGCTCTGTTTGCAAGCCAGTTCGAAATTTAGAACCTTTGATAATTTACCTCCTTGGTTGCCATGTTTCGAAGTAAAAAGTTCGTTCTATTTTTAAATTACAAGATGGCTATGAGTTTTCATCGTAACATTGCCGGCCGCTGCTCGCATGTATTTGACCAGTACAGCAATTTCGATTTATCTCGAAGAAGGTTGTCAAAATAATGTTCGAATTTCCAAGCATGTTTGAGAAAAATACTACTTTGACCACCAAGTGAACAATGTAGTTCCTTTACTTTTACAAATTAAAATAAATAAGTGGCTGGATCCTTTGTAGAAACAACATGCTCTAGTGGTAACAGAATAAAGTGAACAAGAGGTAAAGTTATCTAATTACTAAGAACTTGACGTAGACAGTTCAGACGCTTCGAAGACGCAGCGTTAAGTTTCAAACTACTAACTTTCTTGGAACTTTAGAAAGATGGAATCGTCGTTCGAAGCCTGTTGAACAAAGAAATGTTACGAGAAAATTCGTTCCGCCGAGTACATTTTTTTACGAAATATGGCTCATTTTGTGTTTTATCGCCTGGAAATAGATGAATAATCATAAAATAATACTTCGTTATAGATAATCGATCGTTTTAGATAATAATATCACTAATTATATCATAAATACATATGAAATGTTTCGAAAAATCATACGTCGAAAGGCGGCCCCATGCACTGTGATGTTTGGGATTTATTATTACGCAAATTTTACATAGAACTCTCTAAAAAACGCTGTTGTTAGATTACTTATCTATTCATAATGCAAGGTGCAAAATTTCGTGTAAATTGAAACAGTCGTTTTACCAGAAATAGACATAACGTAATACCAAAACAATGGCAGCTGTCATCTGAAATCATATTTTATTTAGAAAAACTATAAACTTCCCAGATCCATTCTTGCAATTGTTTATTCTGGCCTGTCTAATTAGCTTCTCAGAAAAATTTACTCTTTAGGGTTTACGTCTTTTGTAATTTTTTTAAAAATATGTTTATGAGTGCCGGCGGCCCCTGTCATAACAATGACAGGCCATAAAAAAGGGCGGTCCCTGAATAGAGTTAAGTCAAACGCGAGTGAGGCCTCAGAGATAAAAATGCTTTGGATATTTTTAGCAGGTATTTCGATATTTTCTCAAAAGGAATTTCAGTACCTACTTACCTACTGAAAAGTTTCGATGAACTGATCTGACGGATATTTTACGCAAATTCCATTTCAATATTAAATTTAGCCAGAAGATAGTTACATAATCCATACGTCATGTTCGTGAACGGGCGCTGTCAGTAGGGACTGGTCATCTCTT
The DNA here is from genome assembly GCA_963921375.1 of Tiliacea citrago. Lineage (NCBI taxonomy): Eukaryota > Metazoa > Arthropoda > Insecta > Lepidoptera > Noctuidae > Tiliacea > Tiliacea citrago. The sequence goes on from OY992800.1 coordinate 8,661,300, forward strand.
AGCTGCCATGGCTTATTTTATTTGTTATTTTGTTAACTATGGATTAATGCTTTTAACAAAAATGTCTTTCTACATCATTCTCGCATTTATAGTTTCAACATGAATGATATAAATAAACAATATTTTGTAACAATATTTTGATTTAAATTAAAAGAGTGTCCACGGAATTTCTGGGCCGTTCCCCAAAGGAACCTACTACGCTTTGGAATGGGCAACTAGCTCCTACATCCGTGACTATCGCTAACATAGGTATACGACGCTGCAGGCAAGAGTTCAGTGTCCACTATACACAGTTGTTGGTCACTACAATATTCCTTAAGCTCATTATAAAAAGGCATGCCAGGATGCGCATTAAAATCACCTAACAAGTAAACCAAGTCCACATCTTCATTCTCGATAATCGCATATGTTTCACCCAGACATGATGAGAACTCGCCTAGATTTTCACGTTCGTCAGTAGGCATGTAGACCGATAGTATTATCATAGAGCTATCAATCATTGTGACCTTGATACCCGCTAAACGAACACTTCGGCACTGAATTACGGAGACACATGGAAAAAAACTCCTACGCCATAGGAACGCGACGCCACCGTGTGGCCGGCCTCGCAGAACTCCCGCAGAAAGGTCCACAGCCGTATTACCGGTGTATGAAAGATCCGAGTCTATTGTTCCTAGCACTGGAATATCATGCTGAAGTAACCAAGTCTCTTGGAGTGCCACGATGTCCGCTGACTTACATAGTTTCCTCACACACTCCATTGAGCGTGCAAGACTCTTACAATTAAAACATATAAAATTACAGTACCTGCTTATAACTGCACTATCCCTTTTTTGGGTCTTGTTCTTCCTTGAACCTTGTTATTTCTTAAAGGGTGCTGGTTGCAACACCTACCTGTTTTGGTTAACTAGCATAAGTCAACCAAGTGTACCTACCGATGATAGTATTTAATGTTAACATTGTTATTTTGATTGATTGAATAAATTAAGGTATACCTATAGCGATTTGGGTATTTTTTACAGTAACTCGTGCATTTGCCCTCGGAAAGCACCATTTGGTGAAGTAGAACTGATGATGAAGACCACAGACGGGCACCGGACCTACTTAATAATAAGTGTTTCACGGGTTACGATTCGATTAGGTACTTTAATATGGTTGCTAAGCACCATATGCATTGTGCTCGTCACAATGCATATGGTGAAGTGGACCTGATGGTTCTAACCAGGAGGACTCCTCAACGATTAACGTTGATGAGCAGTCGATATTAGGCTAATTGTAACTTCGACAAATTACGAACTGACCCACTTAAAATTGAAAATAGGAAAAACTTTTTACAAAAAAAAAAACAACTGACTTCGGAAACCTAAGTTATTTTTCACTTTGTGGATTTTTTTTTTGCAAGTAAGTTGTTTTCGCCTACCACCGACTACGCGCTGAGTAACGTAAAAATAAAAATTCACATGAAAATGTTCGGAAGAATTTACCATGCAAATAGCCAATTCACAAAGTTTTTGTTTGCCAGAAATCTGCAGGTTGTAACTAGCAAATAATAAATGTATGAAATTTTTCATCTAGGCAGTAGATTGCGAGCCTGGCTATGTACCGGCCAATCTAGAGAAGTGCCCGAATTTCAGGCTTGTTGCCAACTTTAAAATTCAGTAAATTGAAATTTTCTTGCCCGCAATGTGTTTTTAATTTTTGTCGGTATGCTTCTATTCCTTTTCAAAATGCTTTTAACAGAAAATAGGAACGAAATACGGGAAGTTATGTTTGCCAGATGAGTACCTAATTCTTTTAAGTGATGCTTTTTGAAAGGCTATTATGATTTTGATGACAAGTTTCTGTACTACATATTATGTAGAATATAGTAGATGTGTGGACCCGTGCGGCAGTTATTACGAGTACTTAGCCACAAGCTCCACGCTTGTGGCTAAGTAATAACTGCCGCACGGGTCGATCGATCAGGTTAAGCTACGCTTGCCGCGGTTGGTCCGTGGATGGGTCTATCTTTTCATACCAAGATTCCTCCGTGCGTCGGAAATCACGTTAAGCCATTGGTCCCGGCTGTCCTTTGTAGATCTTTGACAATTGTTACGGGTAGTCAGAAGCCCAAAAGTCTGACAACCAGTCTTAACAAGGGTTATCGTGTTACCCAGTAACTGGGTTGTGGACGTCAGATAGGCAGTCGCTCCATGTAAAATACTGGTATTCAGCTGCATCCGGTTAGACTGGAAGCCGACCCCAACATAGTTGGGAAAAGGCTAGGCAGATGATCTATTAACACAACGAAGATACCTTGTTTTATTAGTTAAGCTATGCTTTTAACACGTGGTTAGTAATTCCATGAGCGACCTATGGGTGAAGAAATATTCGTAAACATAAGCAGCTAAAAACCCGGCCAAGTGCGTGTCGGACCACGCATAATGAAGGGTCCCGTAGTTGGGATAAATTTATCACAAGAACAAACTTAACATAGTGATTGAAAAAACATTTTCTACCATACATTTCAACTGGAAACAATCAAGTTAACTTGTAAAGCCTACTTAGCTGTAATAGTTTTCCTTCTAACTTCGTTATAATTATACAACATTATTTTTAGTATATGTGAAACCTGAATAAAGTTTGTTCAGAATAAGGAACTGAATCGATTTCAATAATTTTTACACCATGTTATATTTTGTCCCAAAAATATTTAAGTGTGATGGAAAATGTTATCACCATTAAATTGCTTATAATACCGTCACCGTACGGTTAGGTATCTACTGCCAAATTATTATCAATGCGCGCAAGGCAACCCTGGAGGCGCGGGGGCGCCGTTAGCACGTTTTTGTACGGACAACCCGTAACATAACAACCTTATAACTTTGTGATTTTTCATGATACAGTTTTGAAATTTTGTACATAGATTCTTTACATAAAAATACAGGACACGTGTTTCGGGTTTCGCATATACTAAAACTAACATTGTATACTACTGCTTCTACTAAAAACAACCGTTAAGGGCGAATTTCACCAATGAAACTGAACGCGATCAGCACATCAAAACTGAGTTTGAGCTTTGAGTGTCAATATTTTAAAGAAAATAATGACACTGAAAGCTCTTAAACGTGGTTTATGTGTTGATCGCGTTCAGTTTCATTGGCGAAATTTGCACCTAAATGTCAGGGGCAACACTTGACTTTAACAAAAATTTGCACTTTATAGCAAATATTACGCAAACGGATCCCTAAATCGAAAAATAGTTCTCACAAATCCGCAATATTTTTGAACAGCCTATACTATCCAACGATACTATGTAATAGACGAGAAATAAAATATCATCCCCACTTTACGTGCAAGTGAGGCGAACCCTACAAAAAATATATTTTACGAATATTTTATTTCTAGTACTAAGATTCTCTGAACTAAACCGTGGACAGACAGACAGACATGGCCAACCTATAATAATAATAATAATTTCTTTATTTGTATAGAATGCAGGTATTACAATGATGATGTTAGTTTTAGATATGTTTCCAGTACATTCTGCCTGTTGGCATACAAAAATTTGTTAACTTACAGATAATTTAAAAACTAGGTACCTACTTATATTCAAAATGAGATCATTGATCAGCTAAGTCTAATATATAAAACATAATAAATGAGATAAGGTGAATCAAATATTACAATTCATCATTTATAAAATCGGTAACAGAGTAATAACATTTCTCTGTCAGCAACGACGACAGGAATTTCTTGAATTGTTTTAAGGGCTGATCCTTAATACAGTTTGGCAAATTGTTAAATATAATAGGTGCCATACCAATAAGGGTTCCTTGTTGACTACGGAACCCAAAAAAAAACCGGCCAAGTGCGAGTCAGACTCGCGCACGAAGGGTTCCGTACCATTATCTATAAAAGTGGCAAAAAAATCACGTTTGTTGTATTTGTGTATTTGAGCCTCCCTTAAATATTTGTTTTATTTTAATTTAATTATTTATTTTTTAATAGAATATACAACTAAATATTCTGTGAGTATTTCAAGCGTCTACCTGTTACCGTTAACAATATCGAGCAAAAACGAGCAAAAAAGTCACGTTTGTTGTATGGGAGCCCCGTTAAATATTTATTTTAATCTGTTTTTTAGTATTTGTTGTTATAGCGGCAACAGAAATACATCATCGGTGAAAATTTTAACTGTCTCACTATCACGGTTCATGAGATACAGCCTGGGGACAGACAGACAGACATACACATAGACGGCGGAGCCTTAGTAATGGGTTCCCGTTTTACCCTTTGGGTACGGAACCCTAAAAAACAGCAAAATATAAATGCAGACAAGTAGACGCCCCTCTTCTGGAGAGGACCGCCTAAGGGTAGAACCCCTTATTACCGACTGCAGTCGTAATGTAATAAAAAAGTTAGTCAAATGCCTAGTTCGTTTGATCGTTTTTTAATGGCTTTCGTGTCGTAAAAGCTATAAAAAATTGCTCTTGCTTTAATAATAACATTTTCTTTGAAAACTGATTCAATCAAATTCTAAGCGGCAATTTTAAATCGTCATGTCCTAGAACCAAAAATTCGAAGATATGTGACACCTGCCAACCCGCACTGGGCCCGCATGGTGGATTATGGTCCCCTCTCACCGAGAGGAGGCCTGTGTCCCATTAGTGGGAACATTATAGACTGATTATGCTTATGACCTTTTTGTTCAAAGAATAGTATCTGGACTTGGCTTACTTTGTAACCATTTCATCTAAAATAGCATAAAATAAAAACTAGACACTCGGCATCAGACGCGGTAATAACTAGCGCTGGCTTATTATACAATTTGTAGCTAGCAGCTTTATGAATTTGTTATACTTACTAATAATGACAGCATGAGAGCATAGACAATATTATAAAATAATTATTGAGTACTATTCCCACAAACAACTGAATATTAATTTTTATTATTTGAGATTTTATTTGTTATCGATCTGTTTTTAGGGTTCCGCACCCAAAGAGTAAAACGGGAACCCTATTACTAAGGCTCCGCCGTCTGTCTGTCCGCCTGTCACCAGGCTGTATCTCATGAACCGTGATAGTTAGACAGTTGAAATTTTCACAGATATTGTATGTATTTGTATTTCTGTTGTCGCTAGAGTAACAAATACTAAAAACCAGAATAACATATATATGTAAGTGGGCTCCCGTAAAACAAACGTGATTTTTTAGCCGTTTTTATAGATAAAGGTACGGAACCCTTCGTGCGCGAGTCAGACTCGCACTTGGTCGGTTTTTTTTAAATTATTTTGAATGAATTTTTTGTTATTATTATTGTTACCCCGTAAATTACCAAAAATTATTGAATAACTTTAATTGTAAATATTCTTTTTGGCTTTGTAATATTATGTAAAACCATAAATGGTGTATGTTATGTTAGCCTGTAAGAAATTGTTGCTCTTATAAACGTACTATTAAGGAAATTATTTTAAATGTATTGCGTAAACGATTGTTGGCTAACTTATATAAATAAATAAATAAAATGAATAATTACTATCAAATATTTTATACACTGTATGCTATGCATTTTAACTCGAACTGTGAACACAAATTCTGCATGCGCACTCATCGATGGGCCATCAAGGTGCTCTTGTATTAAGTTTTCAACTAATTCACAGAATAATTTTAATCCCTCATTGCGCCCGTCTAGGTATACGCCCAAAGACTTTTTATTCTATTGGCAGTACAGCCTTTCATAATGAAGGTAAATAGGAGATTCACCTTCATTACGCAATTACCTACGTACAGTCGGTGATCAGCATTACCGGACCCCTCTTATAAAGAAGAATAATCTAAGAGGGGTCAGTTAATGCTGCTCATCGATTGTACTGCCAAAGTTGTGTTTTACTTCACGATTTGTTTGTGCCGATGGTTGTTTAGTGTTGCTGTTTTAAATGTCGCAGCATTATGCTGAGATCCTTTTGGCCTCATACAGGGCTTTCTGATGTTATTTTTATACTTACTTTGTTTTTTTTTTATGTTCCTCAGAGTGTGTTTTAGTTTAATTTGTGATCTCCTGTGTGAATCCCAATAAATAATTTTTCCTTCTTTCTTTCTTTCTAATATGATGTGGTCTGCAGTGGAACTCTTCACTTTGGTTTTGAACGCAGTGCGGCAATTGCACCACGATTTTCCGTTTCAATTTATATGAAACGCAGCTTAAAGAATAAAAAAAAACACATTGAAAGCGCTGCGCCGTAAAAACCGCGCCTCGTGTTTAGAGGCTTTGTAAATGCAATTTTCTCGGGATTCTTTCTAAGAGCAGGTTTAAAAAGTACATGCCTAATTGTTAACAACGTACTTTCAAAATTTTTGCATCGAAAAGAGCTCCAATGCATTTTGCGATCAGAAAAACATCCCAGCAAAAACTGCTACATTATTTCACATTTTTTGTTTGCTAGGTAAACTACTTCTCGGTCGGCTAAAATTTTGAACGAGTTTCTTAAAAACACGTCTGCCTTCGCGTGGAAATTGAAAATGCTGGTTTATTTTCTTTATGTTCATCGCTGGAAAAATGTGAATGTTTTTGCAATTTCTCGCTATTATGTTGCAAACTCTTATCGGTTCTGAGTACCTTTGCAACAAGCATAGATAGTTGTGACTGCTACCAGGATCTCAGAGCTTCGAGGGATTTAACGAATTAGAGAATAATAACGAGTTTGAATACGTTCGTACATCGGTGCTTTATTTACGTCACACCCTGAGCCATCAATCAGCTAGGTACCAACTTGGCTGACTGACTGATCAGGCATCACTATCCATTATTTTTGTAGCCGCTGTCAAATGTTTATTAAATGTGTTAAATCCAATATGATTCCAATCTACTGCTACCACACTGCTACAGAACATTGATATATGTGGGCGTCCTAGCAAAACGGGTCCAGGGGGTCTACTCCGAAGCGCTAAACCGAAGTATCGGCCGAATGTTCGGCCGTTTTATAACTTCCATAGTTTCCTTTTTTGAGTTTGAGTCCTTACCCGACTTAAAGTTACAGTTTTGACTTTGGCTTATCTCTTCGACTGCCTTTTGTTTTTTTTCGCCGTAGTCAGCGATAATTAGACGTAGTAAAGAAACGACCGAACATTCGGCCGATACTTCGGATTTATTTTTGGAGTAGACCTCCTGTAGTGGAGTATTGAGACTAGATTTGGTATCTAGAATAGTCAATTGATAATAAGAATTTAAAAAAAAAACTGGCACATTTTTTTATCAGACATTTGAAGTTGAAACTCTGAAAAAACTTGATTAGAGAAAAAGCATTTACAAATTGTGACATACCACTGATTAATACCTTGTTCTTAAAAACATCATATTTATGTTAACTTCTTGTAGAGGGTTCTCGCGTGGATTCAATCAAAGACTTTACTTCTTTGATTGAATCCACGCGAGAACCCTCTACAAGAAGTTAACATAAATATAGTATATATAGTTATATATATTGTACATATATATATATATAGTTGTACACCAGATATATTTAAAATAATAAAACATATAAAATATACGAGCGCAGCCGTCAGGCGATCACATTGGCGAATATAAAAGTAATTCTCAATTCAAAAGCCTACGACAGTAGTACAGAATAGAGATCTAACTCAAACAGTGACTGCACAAAGAAGGTCTAAATCAATATAAAGCTATTTACTATAAGAAATTGTTGTTAATTGAGCATTCATTAATATACAATTAAAATCACGAAATGCAATTTTTTCACCCAGCTTTACAAGACTGATCTCGGAAACTAAATGCCGAGAACTGGACCCTTTTTGCTTGGAAGCTCACAAATGGTTTCAAGAAGTGGCTAAGCACACACACACACACATACACATGCACATTTGGTAAACCGTAATGTCTTTAGAAGATCGCTTTTAGCGATAAGATCGCCCATTGTGTCACCATAAGTACAATTTCTACATTTATATCTGTAATTTTTATGGTGTACATATTAAAAAGTATTTCTATTCTTTAAAATATCGTTTTTAGCGATAAGATTGCCCATTGTGTCACCGTGTGTAAAATTTCTACATTTATATCTATAATGTTTATGGTGTACATATAATATTAAAAAGTATTATATTCTATTATATTATATTCTAACGATCTATGCATGCTACGACACCTGCAAGATTTCTCTGGACAAAAACAACGCGATTCTAGAAGACTAAAAAGTTAAACCAACTACGTATTTTCAATTGATTTTCCTTTAAAAACAAAGTTGCTCTCGCCTGCGATAAATTGAAAAATGGTCTTGGCGTATGCTTTGCGCTCGTCCGCAAAAACATTAATATTTTTTATTCATTGATTGAGTGTACCGCTTCCCTTCAATTTGTCGCACTTTGGCAGTTATTTTGTTTCAGTTGCACATCTGTTTGAGTTCGTCCATTTTTCATTCGAAGTGTTGATTTTTCAAAGCGTTTGTTAGAGTGCTCGAATGTTGACTAAATTGTTATGGCTTTGTTTTGAATGGTCCAAGTTGTTTCTTAGGGTTCCGTACCACAACAGGAAAAAATGGAACCCTTATAGGATCCCTTCGTTGTCCGTCTGTCTGTCTGTCAGTCTGTCAAGACCCTTTTTCTCAGGAACGCGTGGAGGTATCAAGTTGAAATTAATATCTAATACGTAGATCTACGGTCCCATGGAGCTCTAAAGAAAACAAACTTTTAAGTCAACGCAATAAAAAATACGGCGATTTATGCGACATATTTTGATACTCGCAAATAAATTAATACCCATAGGGTACTTCGCGTTGACCTAGAATCATGAAATTCAGTAAGAAGCAAGGTCTTACAGCACAAGTAAATGAAAAAGTCAGAAAATCGATAATTTTTTGTTTTATCACATACTTACAATTTTATTTTTTGCAACTACAAACTTAAATTTCCAGTTGGAAAATTGACCGTTGCGCATATCGATGTATGGGAGAACGTGTTTTTAACTACAATGTTAAGTTTGTTTTTAGGATAAATTCATCTCAACTACGGAACCCTTCATTGTGCATGGTCGTGATTCTCTTCGAAAACTCGACATTATTGCAGGTACAGCTCGATTCAAACCTGATAGAGGCTTTGCAGTGCGCTACTCGCTTCGCAGTACCGCACCCCTCACCCCCGCTGACACGTGAATTTTCTACTGCGCAGCGACTCGCCTCATGTTCCGAGCCGCCATAAAGTTTGAATCGGGCTATAAAGTAGGCCACACGTCAGAAAAACATACTTTTACGATGTTTGTAAATATGTGAGCACCATGTATCTATCTCATAATGAAGTTATTTTTCATGGCTTAGTTTTTAATTCTTTTTACCTATTATGGTATAGTAATTTTATTCTGGGTGCATCGTCTTCACATATAATCATATAATTAATGTACTCGAACAAAATATTGTAAAACATTTTTAAAAGAGTAACGGTGGAGTTTCTTGCCCATTCTTCTCCATACGAAACTATACCTTTTGGAAGGGGCAACTAGAAACAATTCTGTTTTTTTGTTTGAAATAAATAATTTGACTTTGACTTTGAGTGGTAAAAAAAAACAGTATATTATGATGAGTGACCTCATAATCTATTGAAATTCAGTACTACGCTAGACCAGAGGTATAATTGCGAAGCACACATAGAATGACAATTGATCGCAATGTCTTTTCATTCATTCATTCATTTCGTTCATTTTGACAGTTCTGCCACGTTTATTGCGTTATTTACGTTGTTCACGTTGTTCATCATCTACCTAGCCTTTTCCCAACTATGTTGGGGACGGCATCCAGACTAACCGGATGCAGCTGAATACCAGTATTTTACATAGAGCGACTGCCTATCTGACCTCCACAGCCCAGTTACTGGGTAACACGATACCCCATGGTAATACTAGTTGTCAGACTATCGGGCTTCTGACGACCCGTAACGACTGTTAAATATCCACAAATGACAGCCGGGACCAACGGCTTAACGTGCTTTCCGAGGCACGGAGAGGTCTTGGTGTATAAAGTTGGTCACCCATCCACGGACCAAATGCGGCATACGTAGCTTATCCTGATCGATCGACCCGTGCGGCTGTTATTTCTTGTTGAGTAGACGAATTTTTCAAACATATGAAGCAATGGATTAGGAGTATCTTTCAAAACCCTCTTAATTTGATTGAAAACGGGTTATGTTCGCAGTTAGGGTAGTTACTGCTCAAGGTCAAACAATAAATATTGACATGCGGTCCACTGTGGTAACTAAACTGACTTAAATAAACTAAAATTCACCTCTTATATCTAAACCAAAGTTCTCAACAGTCTAATCAAATGAAATATCGTCCATATACTATCAAAACTTAATTAAAACTTCCATCAACATCCCTTCAGGTTGGCTAACTTTTTAATAAAACTTGAAACGGGAAGGCAAATGGACCAGGGCACCATAAGTTAGTGGAGGCTAGATTGCCTTATCGTGCACCTGGTGCCGAGAGAAAAGGAATATTTTTAGGGTTCCGTACGCCGAATGAAGAAAATGGAACCCTTATAGAATCACTCGTGTGTCTGTCCGTCTGTCACAGCCGATTTGCTCCGGGGATTTCACTTTTGGAGAAAAAATTAGAAAAAAAAAAAGGTTTTGCGAACTGTACCTACCGTGTGACGTATTAAATTAAAGGACGTATTTAAGATATACGTTTTTTATAATTTTTAAATAAATACTTTAAAGTTATCTATTGTAAGTTACTTTTAAGTTAATTATGATTAATGATGAAATGAACCTTTTTGGCGCAGTCGTGAGGCATGTAATCAAACAAAATATTGTAAAACATTTTTAAAAGAGTACCGGTGGAGTTTCTTGCCCATTCTTCTCCATACGAAACTACCTTTTGGAAGGGGCAACTAGAATCAATTCTATTTTTTTTGTAAATTTTGACGTTCAAAAGTGCCTCTTATGTGCCTATTTGAAATAAATGGTTTGACTTTGACTTTGACTTTGACATACACTATTTTTGCTAGAACATTATTTTCACTTTTTATTTGTATTTTGTGTTATAGCAACTGTGTCTGTGTGTTAATAAATGTTATTATTTCTTTCTTTTTCCTTTATAAACTTACGTATTCGCAGTTGGAATGTATGGGGTACCATGTTTTTCGTATTATTAAGTTTGTTCTTGGTACGGGTACGGAACCCTTCATTGTGCGTGGTCCGACACGTACTTGGCCGGTTTTTGTGTTATATAGGGTAAGTTACATCAAGGTCAAGCTCAAGCGACTGATTTGCGTAGGTCGGCAGTTTTGTTTAGGCTAGAATTTTCCCAATCTTGTTAAGATCGGCTCTCAGACTAACCAGATGTGTCTGGATATCAATATTTTATATTCGATCGAGTGGCATCTGTCTACCAGGACAATTCGTTGAGCCGATACCGATATCCTAAGGTTAGCACAGCTGCTAGGTTTTCGGTATTGCTCAACAAATTGACCTGAAAGTCTGATGCCACTCGATTTAATATTAGTGCATTGTGATACGAGGGTGGAAAGGACAGCTCGTTTGCAATAACCTACACACCCATGTATCACACGACGTTTTTCAATACACTTGTGGCAAATAGTAAAAAACAAATCAAAGAATTAAATATGTTTATTTCAAATAAAAAAATACCAAATAATTAATTCTGAAAATTAAGAGTAAAATTCGAGCAATTAGTAAAATTTAGTGAAATTTGTTGTTGTGCACGGGATGAAGATCGCTTAAATCGTATAGACTCAGTAGTTTTTTCAGTGGTCTTTTTCTCAAAACATGTAGTGCCACTGAATTTTAGTTGTTGTGAGGGCGGCGCGGGCGGCGGCAGCTCTTCCCAAGATTTTGATGGACTTGTCTCGAATGACGGCCCTTCTCGAGACGTCGACGGGCGTGCTTCCGTTTGATTTATTTTTATAGAATCTGTGATTTGATTGGCAATTTTATTTTTATTTTCCACCGAATCTTCTATGTACCCCTCTGCTACCGTGGTAGAGCGCCATCCTCCGTGACGCTTTAAAGTTGTTATATCTGCTCCTGCATTTGCCAGCAAAGTCGCAGAAGTTCTGCGGAAGCTATGGCCAGTATAATTATGTCTCAGTGTTTGGCAGTTTAAGGAATGTAGCAACATCTTTAGGTATGGACTCTATTTTATTTACGCCAACATTCTGACGGATACATTTTCCGTGTTGGTAATTTTGAAAAAAGCGGCTGCTTTTTTGCATTGTAACACGCAGACCTATGTATTTCATAAAATTTGCCATGATCTACTGTGAAGGTTCGGGGTATTTATTTTTTTCTGTTTGGTACTTTAACCAGAAGCATTTCGCCATGGAGTTCTCTGTTACTCATATCCATATTTGCTAACTCCTGTCGTCTCATGGCGCCAGTTATGCCAAAAATCAATATAACCTGAAAACAAACAAATACGTAGGTCAGGTAAATATTGTACATAAGTCAATGCCGTCCTTAAAGTTGTTTGATTTATAGGGCAAATTATACTGTATACAAATTGGTGAAACAAACCTTTAACAAATATTTATCGTCTGGCGCTTCATTTAGGTATTTCTCCACGTCATCGGCTGTCAATACTTTTGATTTTTTGCTTCTAAAACCATCAGACTGCCGTTTCATGAAACCTGATAATTTTAGGTAACTTCGAAGATCTGTGTCATTATTTATTTTGAGAGTAGTTTTTAACATGGAATAAATTGACCACAATGTAGATGGTTTATATTTGCCACTCAATTCATGAAAATAAGCTAACGAAACGTGTTCTGAAAATGAATTAGTTTTCTTTTGTTTTTTCCATAAAATAAAATTATCGTAAGTCGCCTTATATCTTTCTCGAGATTTTGGTGGCAAAATTTCATCTTGCGCAGTTTTTGCCTCAGATAAAATATCGGGAGAAGTCAATTCCATTTCATCACTTGTACTTGAACTCATATTTACAAATAAATAATCAATTTAACACACAAAAAATTAAAATTTTCAGAAAATGGCGCGTTTTTGCTACTGGACATATTTTTTTTACAACGGAAACAGCCTTATACAGCCTATTCGATTTTCGACAAATGTTGATGTGAAAATAATTAAATTAAAACTGGGAATTAAATATATTAAAGAACCATTTAAAAGACTTTTCAGAATTCAATGCTAAGACGTACGGACTCATTCATTTTTCCTCGTATAAAATCTATCCCATTTTGTTCTATGTATGAAAACTCCTTGCTACCAAACTTTTTAAATTGACTTATAAATTTAAAACTCAACTGCAAAACTAATGATAGAGCGCGTAAACAAAAGTCACGACCGCGTAACAGAAAGATGCCTATGCAAAAGATTTAATTTTCGAATCATAATTATAGCCTCTGAAAGTAAGCCATGTTTAACAACTGTATTGAAAAAAATATTGATATTCAGACACATCTGGTGGTTAGCCTGTAATAGTAGTGCAGTCATACCGGAGAGAGAAAATCGCGCTTTAAATATTTAGGATTCGCCTGAAATTTTACCATTTACCATACTAAATAGAATAAGTGTTTAGAAATAAATCAATAATAAGGCTCTCTCATGCCTTCTCACACACTGTAGTTTACATGCTCCAAAAAGCCGCCATTCTCAATACCTGTCGCATCACCCGAAAGTTCCTGACTTCGTCTACATTATTTATTTATTTATTTAATACTTTAAGCACAAAAAAAAATAATGTACAGAGGCGGATTTAATACCATAGGCATTTTCTACCAGTCAACCTTTAGGCGATGCAGAGACAAGCAGTGGTAGGTGCAATAACAAAAAATTGTGAAACCATATTTATTAAAATTTAAGGATATATACATATACCTATTAAAAACTTTATATATATAATATATAATATACCTAATTATACATAAATATAAGACCAATTAAATACATATATACACGAATATACCTATAAACCAAACAAACAATGGGAAAACTTTACCGTTGTGATGATACTGCCAGCTTCTTACGAATGTGCTCGCGAACTTTAACTTTAAAGGTTAATCGGTTGGTTGCCATCCTGATTTCCTGGGAGCGCATTCCACAAAGAGATAGACTGAACGAAAAAGGAAGAGTGAATGAAGTCAGACATTGAAGAAGACGATTGTGTGAAGAACGTAGATTTTTATTGTGGTTGGCGCAAAACTACTGAAAATGGGTGGATTATCATCTACCTTTTCAATTTAAATATCCCCTTACACACTTGGCTATGGCCCGTGGGTAAGGTTGTAGAACTCTCTCAAATGAGAAGAAAAATAAAGAACTCAATATAATTACTTCTGGACACGGCTCGCATTGTGAAGAGGTTCCTCTCTCTGGAGCCCTGACCGCCGGTAGCTTGGACCCTGTACCTGATACCGGTGGGCTATATGTGGGTGGTATATATGTATTTTTATATTTTTAAATGTTATTATATATATTTCTTTATTCTAATATAAAAATAAAAAAATATATTTTTATTATTATTATCTATTTATTTGGTTGGTGCCTCATTCCATTTAAAATTGTCCACGGGGCCTACGCGAGTTTGCTTCGGCCCCTCGTACGCCTTCCAAAGAGCCGGGACCAAAGATTCGGTCTCGAGATATGTAAACAAATAAAAATAAATAATAATAAATATTATAAGTGAAGCTTGTAGAAAACATAACATCTTTTATTATATACTTTCCAGGAAAGTCATAGTACCTACGACGTATCGCACAGCAGTGTTGTTGTATTTTCTATTTCCATGAATATACACAAACTGTTTAAGTAACTGAAAAGCAAAATATTTTAACTGAAATTCATGAGTTTCTACGCTGCAAATTGCAGATTTCAGCAGTGGTTTCTTACAAAGTGCAATATGCAACACATTTTCTCTGTGAATATAAACTCATAATGAAATAGAGCTCATTAAATTGTCCTAAATTTTAAAATTTTGCATAAGGTTTCCTATATTTCTTTATAAAATTGGCATGTTTTCTTTGCTATTAACTTACTTCTTGTCAAGTAGTTTAATTCGTTAGTTCCCAAATTATTTCATTTGGGGCCCATTTTTCAACCGTCAGATTACTTTCATCTGAAGAATAAATATATCGGTTTGACATATTTTCTACACAAATAAAAGCTAAAAACACATAATCCTCCTTTTTTGGCTTCGCCCCAGTCGTGTAAAAATAGAATTACTACCCTTGATAAGAAAGAATTACTTACAAACTTAACTTAGTATTATTTATTTATTTTTCTGGTTGTGCCACTGTCTATCGACGGTTATGATAATTTTACCCGACTGCCAAGAAGGGTTATGTTTTCTACGTTTTTTATTTTTATTTTTTTTTATTGGTGGGTAAACAAGGGACCTGGAGGCCAAGTCTGCTATTTTCAATGATTGGTCATTCTGACGACCATACCAAGACAACGCCATGACCATTGTGCCAATAGTTTGTAACCTCCTAAATTCATAATGGCGTGACAGTGGTCCATAGGAAAGTCAAAATCATAGGAGCTTGTCAGTACGAGATTACCAAATACAGACATTTTTTTCCAATGGAGTATCAGTGGCACGTCATTGGAATATCAATAAGACGCTTTTCAATTAGGAGATTAGCAAAACTATCAAACTCTACAATTACGGTCCCAATGATCGGCCATTCGGACATACCTGCGTTAGCAGACTTGGCCCCCTGTTGGTACATGCTGACATGTCATAATATGCATTGCCAGGGGTATCGCCGGTTTGTTGATATCAGTACACCGGCTCCCATATCTTGCAACGATGGTAGACGGCTGAAATAGTTATGGTAGTAGTAGAACTTAGACTAAGCTACGCTTGCCGCGGTTGGCCCATGGATGAGTGACCATCTTTACGTACCGTGACCCGTGCGTCCCTCGGAAAGCACGTCAAGCCGTGGGTCCCGGCTGTCATTCAATGTCGTTACGGGTCGTCAGTAGCCCGAAAGTCTGACAACCAGTTTTACCAAGGGGGTATCGTATTACCCAATAACTGGGTAGAGGAGGTCAGATAGTCAGTTGCTCCATGTAAAATACTGGTATTCAGCTGCATCCGGTTAGACTGGAAGCTGACCCCATCATAGTTAAAAGGCTAGGCAGATGATAAGTAGTAGACTCACCGGTGATTAACGAGAAGCGAATAGAGCTAGCAACTAAAACATAACCCTCCTTCTGGAGCAGTCGGGTAAAAACTAGTTGGCGAGCTATGTGCAGCGAGTTCGCGACGCCGACGAGCGATTACTCGCTGGTATGCGTATTTTATTAATATATTAAAACTTTATGCACAAGTAAAATACACTGTATAAAAGGCGGACTTACAGCCTGAAGCATGTTATACCAGTCCAGTCAACCTAAGTGCTCGTTTACGGAGACGCGGGGCGTCACGCGTCACGTGCAGCGTGGAGACTCGCGGCGCGTCGGACGTTTTTTCTGTTTACAGAGAGGCGGTGCGTGCAGCGGTCCGCGTCATCACTCGCGCAAACACAAACATATGGCAATGTACGTTGTTGTTTACGGAGACGCGGGGCGTGAAGAGTAGGGGTGTCCGCCGCTGCGGTCGCGGCGAAACTTCTAGCGTGTAGCATAGCGGGTATCGCCGTATGCTCGTACTGGGGCGTGCGACGCCGCGGGTGTTGTTACGTTTTACCCTGAACGGAGAATAACAGAAACGCAACACCACGTGCGCCGCCGCGATAAACGTCGCGTGCGACGCGGCGGTGCCATCCGCGTGCTCCGCCTGCATTTCAAGCAAACGTGTGTAAAATTGCTTCTCCGTAAACGCTCTCATACAACGCCATATGTTTGAATTTAGTGCGGGCCGGACCGCCCAACGCGACGCGCGTAAACAAGGCCTTAGGGTGATGCAGAGACAAAACATGGCAGGTGCAACCTACGGGATAGATAGCTCGGAAATAACTATAAAATACAAGCATAAATACTAATACATAGATAGATAGATAGATAAATAGATACATACATAATATACCAAAATAAACTTTGTGAGGAGAACTTTGTCGGTAGTGTAGAAAACGACTCCAGCAAATCACTGCTGGGATGTTTCGGCCAACTTCTGACGAATATGTTCACGTGCCTTCACTTTAAAAGATAACCGGCTGGTCACCATCCTGATGTTCAGAGGGAGCGTATTCCAAAGAAAGACCGCCTGGACAAAGAAAGAAGAATAAATAAAGCCAGAACGGTGCGAAGGACATCGTAGAAGATGATTGTTGGTGGAACGAAGATTTTTACTATGGGCAGAGCAGAAGTATTTAATTTGGGAAGTCAGGTAAGAAGGAGAAGCGGGTTTGTCAAGAATAGAGAAAAATGCGTATGTACCAGGCGCCTCTCAGCGAGTCTTCTGACTGCTATGCGAGCGTCGCTGAGCGAGCACACTCTTTGATAGCTTGTATTGCTGCTACAAACAAATATCTACTCGCCAGCTGTGGTGTGAACAGTCACGATCAACTATTCATGTAATATAATGTAAGTATCCCTTTTCTTTATACGGGACCAACAATCTTTTGTGCGTTTCTTGAGCGAGAAAGTAGTTGATAGTCTGTTAGTCGCTTCCCCGTCGGCGGTGGGATACAGGTCCCTGAACGAGCTTCATTAGGCAGGGTCATATTAAGTCTCTTACAGACTCAAGCGATATCGCGGGCGCGACAGGCAGCGAAATAGTTATGTGCTACTAATGTCGCGTCACGCCCACGATATCGCACCACTCTGTACGAGCCTTTAAACAATGGACATTTACGATGCCAATCTATAAAACATTGGATCTATTTCGCCGCTAGTTTGATCATAAAACAGCACTCGGTTTCAAGCATCATAAATAATAAAATGGCGGATAAAACCCAAACATTATGTTACACGAATAATAATAAAATACGAATACATTTTGGAATAAACATCGAATATACTCGAAGCTTAGTTAAATACTAATAGTAATACAGGAAAATTGAGTAGATATAACTGTGGAAAATGTATTCGATGGTGAAGACAGTTTTATGAGATGCTTTTCCCAAAACGTGTTTTTGTTTCGATAAAAAAATGTCTGTCTACTATGATTTCTATTTTTTCCTTTAATGCTACGGCTACATATGTTGTACAGCGAGACGTCGAGAGAGAGCGCGCAAAGTTTAGTTCGAGTTATCGCGATACGAGTAATGTACCGTAGCATCAGAAATAATCAAGTTTCATGTAAAGTAAATAAAAGTGTATAAATAGGAACTTGCTACCTACCAAATGAAGAATTATTGGAAATGGGTTAAATATTAGGTGTGTTACTCGCTTACTAAGGAAAAATAAAGAAAAAGGCCGCAAAGTCACGGTGTATGTAGGTACTTAAGAATTGTGCAGCTATCGTGCAACTTTGATATACATTTTTTTTTGTGC
This sequence comes from Tiliacea citrago, assembly GCA_963921375.1. NCBI lineage: Eukaryota > Metazoa > Arthropoda > Insecta > Lepidoptera > Noctuidae > Tiliacea > Tiliacea citrago. The sequence continues at coordinate 8,679,705 of OY992800.1, forward strand.
TTTATTAAAAATAACCTGGTTCTTAATAATTAATTACAATCTGGCCTTTATGACTAATAAGCAATTTTAATCTAACCTAATTTTTATGCGATAATTATTTTAAAACTTAGAATAGTGTTTATTGTACTTTACACAAGTCCGTTCCACTTTCTTAGAGTCTGATTTTATAATAAAAACACTTTTGTTCATGTGTTATATTATGTGTGTCATTGTCACTATTATTTCAATTTTTTTTACACTACACCTCAGATTATAGAATAGTAGCACTACACTAACTCAAAGGGTTTCGTTCGTTTTAGTCTTCGCACTATATTTGTGTTGTCTAACAGCTGAATTGCCTCGACATTTACATATCGGTGGAGTCGGTGTTCATGGGCCTCAGCAAATTTTTAAATTATGTTGGTGACGGGTTCCATTTTTAGGTCACGATGGAGGTCGTCATTTCTTATATACCAGGGCGCGTTAACAATACTTCTGAGTACCTATATACATATACATGCACCAAAGCATTTTATTAGATGGTCAGTTTCTGGGTTGACATACTTGAGTAGGTACAATCGGTATCCAGCATTAACTGACCCTTCTTCCATTATTCTTCTTTGTATGAGGGGTCAGGTAATGCTGGTCACCGACTGCACTTATGTTCTATTACAAAACATAATCTCCTAACTGATATACATATTACGTGAAATGCTTGGAAGTAAGGGTCCATCTTCTGCGTATTTATGAGACGTAAGATGTCTTTCTTCAAGTCTGTTGCAGGTTACTGAAGTGTTTATAAAAACCCAATTCCTAAAACTTTGAGAGGCCGAAACCCTTATAGAAAACACGTTTTATTTTCATACAAAATATCCGCAAATATCCTCAAAAAAAAATATCACGTCCGGGCTCTTATTCATAAAAACTGTTTTCTCTCGTAACTTTTTACACAGAAAACTTCGCAACGACCGATTCTTTTTTATCTGTGCTCTGCTCACTAGCGCCCTTAGAGACATTTCTTTTTTTTTTTTTAGCTTATGCTAGCGCCACTGTAGGATGAATACTTAATTGTCTGTGCACCGTAATTATCCGCCATTTTTATTCTATTTCTCTATACTTTACTTTGCAAACTGTTGGTAATTACGTTTTTAAAATGTGGTCTGGCAACCTATGCGCTTTACTTTATTACGGTTTTCGCTGCAGTTTCGGTACCTATTTATTATTCGTTCATTTTCCCGTGTTTTCGTTTTTCGTGTATTTTTATGGAGCTTATTTTTTGGAGCTACAGAGCTATGTCCGCTATTATTTTTTTAATGTTTATTCGCGTGAAGTTTTGTAACTGAGACCGTTTCAGTAAAAAAGTTCGGTGATTTATGATCAAAAGTGGCTTGCTCGGAAAAAGCATTTTTTATGAACGTATTGTGTTGTCGTTTCAGTTTTATATCAAGAGGGTGGTTTTTAATAACATTATTTACTAACAACTTTAGGGTGGCGCCCACGAGCGATTTTCGCGGCAATTTTTTCGGCGGTTTTTTGTCAATGTATTTCTTTCTGACATAAATCGCCGAAAAAAACGATCGTGGGCGGGATGATAAACCCTTATAGATCTTGTAATTTGATCTGAAATAAATTTATTAATGTTTTTTTTTAATTGGAAAAAAAATTCATCGGCCACGACGTAGTTTTACAAAATAAATAGAAAGTAGTTAATAACTAAGATCTTAACTTAATTATTTTAATAATTAACTAATCTAACTTAATCGCTAATTTGGATGTAGGTTTACGGCCGAACCCAATAACCTATTTTCAGTGAAAGACAGATCGCTACTGATGATAGACAGTATAATTCTATCTATCCTTGAATGACGTCTAACAATCATTGATAAAGGCTATCTAACTAACGAAAACAATAAATAGGGTTCTCTACTTGACCCTCCCGTGCATTCCGTTACTAACAACCAATATCAAAAACAACGTGTCTTATTATAAAACTTCTTTGTTTCTTAATCACACTAATATTATAAAGGCGAAAGTTTGTGAGTGTGTGTGTGTATGTTTGTTACTTCTTCACGCTCAAACCGCTGCACCAATTTTAATAAAATTTTGTATGGAGGTAGCTGATACCCTGGATTAAGACATAAGCTACTTTTTATCCCAATATTCCCACGGGATCGAGACTTACGCGGGTGAAACCGCGGAGTGCAGCTAGTTCTAAATAAATTACTGGATTAAGATATAATTTATTTTAAATATGACACAAGATTTTACAGCATTTTGCTGAACAAATAGTTAATGCTGAGAAGAGGAGTAATGAAACCTAATTGACAGTTTGACATAAGAAACACCACACCTTGGTAAGGTTACTAGACGATACATTTCGGTGATTACATTGCTCACCGCTGTTTCATTTAAATTAATAACAACTTAATTTGAAAAGGAGGAAATCAAAAGATGGATTGGTGGATTTCAAAAGGAGTATGTAAGGAGCGTAGCAGGTGGCGTTCTATAGTTTCTGCCCACCCCCATGGGAAGAAGGCGTGAATTTATGTATGTGTGTAATTTGCTCATATGGACGGTGCGGCCTTTATAGGTTAGTTCTATGTAAACTGGACCCTAAAATTACTTTCCGAGTCGATCACTTATGCTACCATTCCAAAATCACCTCCAGATAATATACTTTCACTTGAACCGGACATGTTTTATATGATTAATTTATTATTTATTAAGTAAACAATGCTTAGTAGATAGATACGTTTATCCTTGCAATCGGGCAATAGACCAATCTGTAAGCTTTAGTAACTGTCCTGTCAAACAAATAGCTGTCAACAGGTTATTGGGCACTTTGGCATTTTCGTACAAATAGCTATCCGTAGTAAGCGATACACCCTCCCATCAATAGATAGCCGGGGCCGGTAAGATTCCATAATGTCTGATAGATTATTGGGACGTTAAAACCATTTAGAGATAGATTTTTCTATCTCCAGTATGCCAAAACTGGTGATAGATAGGTTATTAGGTTCGGCCGTTAGACAAGATCAAGTTACGCATATCAACATCCCCTAACAAATAAAAATAAAAATCAGAAGCTTAAGTCCAGCTCTTTATTTTTTATTTTTACAATTTTAAAGAAAGCTTACAGACTAATACACGTAAATGGTAACTAAATAGTAAGAACTGACAATTGCTAATTACAAGCTTCAACATTTATATTGCAATGTTGCAATATAACAATGAAAATAGGCAGGTAAGTGCCATAATGACCCGCGAACATTCACCCATTAAAATATTCATGACTCAATATTTTGCTGATTCTTAATAGACTCGTGCATAATAAATCAACTTCTAAAAGGTTGTTGAATAATATTGCACTGCGTATACAAAAAGCGTTAAGCCTGTAATTTGTTTTTGTAAACGGTACCTGTAATAATGGTCGTAATCTTAGGTTGTTTTGATTGGTGCGAAGATAAATTTTACTAAGTAAATCAGGACAATCGATTGATCCATTTGCAATGCTGATAAGAAAACAGATATCACTAATATTACGCCTTATTATTATTAATCATAGGACCCAGTATAAATAATTTTTGTTTCAACAAAGTTGGCTTATTTAACAATATTCCACCCACACTGACGCCATCTAGAGCTAATTACAACAATAAACAAATCCTCGCCAAATAGGACATGTTTGACCGAGATTTCCCGAGACTGGCCGAGGCACAGCGACTCTGTCACGTGATTGGCTCGTTAATTACGGCTGAAAGTGAGCTGTTCGTACGTGACCGCCATGTTTGATAAGCATGGTCGTGCTCAAGTCTTGACTGTCTGATGTTGGGAAAATATAAGGGCTTTTTCTGTGAAAGGAGGTTTCATAATTTAAATTGTGGACGAACTCCATTACTAATTACATCAAGACTGCAACGATCAATGCAGTACACCGACTTGTGGTACGCGATGTTTTGCCTGCCTCGGTAGTGCAGCGCGACCACCATGATCGCCGCGGGCCACGTACCCTGGTAGCAGGCGCTGGCGAGGATCCGATCGGCCAACGCATGCACCACTATACGTCGATCGGACAATAGGGAATATGCACGTAATTCAAAACGTATCCATTATTTTTAATATACAATGTGTAGGAGTCAAGAAACAAATTCGAATATTTTTTTACATTTTTTAACGCATTACTTATTTTACAATTAATTAATCTATGTTGCGTTTTTTTGGTGGAACGGAATGCAAACTCAAAACGCGTCCTCTTCGAAAATGCCGGAAGTGACGAAACAAAACATGTGAATAAAATCTATTCTTTGCAAAATGCTTGAAATCTCACTAAAGTAAATATGTAAGTGCGATTTCTACTTGATTATAGCATAAACAATAATTTAATATATAATATTTGGGGCTAAAATCAGATGTAAACAAAGCAGTTTCGTGAACAATGACGTCACATCATGACCGTGACAGAAACGGAAGTTTGAACTGTAGTAGAAAATTGTTGGAGTTTCATAATTTTTTTGAGCATCAATCAGTAGTTCAATTTAACTTTCAATACTTTTCTTAGGTTTATAATTACCGTCTAATATTGATTTAGTGAAAAAATAGATGCATATTCCCTATTCTTTGATGGCCGCCTGCATATATGGTGGCAATCCTACTACCATACGCTGATTACCTTATTGATTACTTGTGTCTAATGTGAATGTGTTACTTAAATTTTCTCAAACATGCTTGGTAAAGAGCATTATTTTGACAACCTTCTTCGAGATAATTCGAAATTGCTGTACTGGCCAAATACATGCGAGCAGCGGCCATCAAAAGTTGTATGAAAATCCATATCTGTCATGGTTTAGCGGCCAAATAAATTACATAGTAAACTCATATTATCGTTTAATTTAAATGGAACGATCTTTTAAACCGAAATATGGCACCCAAGGAGGTAACTTAGCAAAGGTTTTATTTAAATTTCGAACTGGGTCTGCTATTTTTATAAATTCAGTCATTCCAACACGATCCCATTGTCATGCCATTGTCATTTTGCTAAAAGTTCGTAATCTGGTAAATTCATAATGGTCGTTCATTTTCTCTGCAATTTCTTTCAATGTAGTGTCAGTGGCCGACCATTGGAAAGTCATAATGACGCCATTATAATAGTAGATTACCAAACCTGTCAAAATCAACAATTATGAAATCAATGATCGACCATTCTGACACTATTGTAATAGCAGACTTGAGGCCCTGGTTTGCAAGAAAAACCAATGAACGCGTGAAAAATTATCGTTGTTCGTCATTGAATCTGGAATTTATAAAAAAATTACTTAGGCCCGTATTACAGAACGTCACTCAATGCTCAGGCATTACTTAATACTAGATTCAAGCCATTTGATTGGATGAAAATAGTTTTAAGTAATGTTTGAGTTTGAATTTCCGCGCATTATTTGAGAAAACCACTATACTGGCCTTGGCCGCAACCAGGCATTGATGGACGAGCGTGTCGCCTCGGCACACATACGTGAGTCCTTCAGTGCCTCTTTTTCTGGCCGCTGCAATTATATACTATTATGGTATTGTATATTTATTGCATTATCTATAAGTATATTTATTGAAAGTTGTATGTTGATTAATATCTGGACATTAAAAGATTTCATTTCGTTTTATTTTATTATCTGTTCAATATATCGATGTTCATTAGATTTCGCGTATGTTATAACCATAGAGTTCTTAATTAGGTGAGGGAAAGGAAGGGAACAGGGAGTCCTTTGCCTTATAGGAGTGGGACATTATGGGCTGATTTAATAATTATATGAGAAGTGTATGTATGTCTGTGTGTATTTATGAGTTCTGGGTATGTTTGTTTAGATATCACATACTTAGAAAGTTAATAACGTTTTAAATATTTCACATTTTTCATGAATGAAATTGTAGGTTTTTTTTTTCCCCCAATTTAGTTTAATCATTTTATTTAAAAGTTTATGTATCACAATGGTATTATTAGAATGAAAAGATTTAAAGTTCAGTTTTCATTCACACACACATTTTATTATACTTTCATTCTTCAAGTTACAAACTTCAACTGTAAGTAGTCAGAAACACATCCGTCATCCAAACTCTGCTGTAACAGAATAAGTCGAATGAACGACCTATTTTTGAAAGTAAGTGCTGGCATAAAAACTTCAAAAGATAATAAAATATGAAGACTTGAATAGCTCGAATAATGCGCGAATACTATAAGGTTGAGCCGTAATAATGAAAAATTACGTGGTTGTATTGCCAAGTTTTTTGGCATAAATATTTAAATCTCAGCACACGTAATGTAGGGTGACGATTGAGAACTGTTTTTAGAAAAAATATTAAACATACTTTCATGACATTTATAAAAGGACAAAAAATAATAAATTAATGAATGAGTAATTAATTCTGCGTTTATAATCGGAAGGGTCCTAAATAATGTTTTAAAGAATATAATAGAAAATATTAATAAAACTGGCAAAATCGAGTATTTTAAAGTAGTAATGGCCGTTTTTAGGGTTCCGTACCCAAAGGGTAAAACGGGAACCCTATTACTAAGGCTCCGCTGTCTGTCTGTCTGCCCGTCTGTCACCAGGCTGTATCTCATGAACCGTGATAGTTATACAGTTGAAATTTTCATAGATGATGTATTTCTATGGCCGCTATAACAAGATATACTAAAAAACAGAATAAAATAAATATGTAAGGGGGCTCCCATACAACAAACGTGATTTTTTTGTTCCTTTTTGCTCTATATCGATAACGGCAACAGGTAGACGCTTGAAATATTCACAGAATATTTAGTTATATATTCACTTTAAAAATAAATAATTAAATTAAAATAAAACAAATATTTAAGGGGGGCTCCCATACAACAAACGTGATTTATTTGCCGTTTTTATAGGTAATGGTACGGACACCCTTCGTGCGCGGGTCTGACTTGCACTTGGCCGGTTTTTTATATTATTAATTAGTAGCTTTTCCCCGCGGTTTTACCATAATTATAAGCACCATAATAACATTGTATAAGTAGGTATCGAGCCCGTTGGAATATCGGGATAAAAAGTATCTTATGTCCTAATCCAGGTCATTGTGTTCCTATGTGCCACCGTGTACTCGTACGTATTGTGCCAGACTGCCCATGTGTTTGTTTGTAATGTAACTCTAAAACTACTTAATAGATTAAAAAAATATTTCACCAATAATAAGCTACATTATCAGCAAGCAACATGGGCTGTATTTTATTTAAAGATTTTTTTTAGATCCCTACGAAAATTACAATAATGTAACCCAAGGTATTCAAAATTTGCCTATAAAAGGTTATTTGGCGTGCGCTGCAAAAAATATTACATACATACATACATAAACTCACGCCTTCTTCCCATGGGGGTAGGCAGAAACTATAGAACGCCACCTGCTACGCTCCTTACATACTTCTTCTGCTTCGCCTACGTTCATACATCTGGTCATACACGCACGCCGGTTGCCGGTACTTCGCACCTGACCTTTCTGAAGAACATCACAAATTTGCAGAAAATATTGATGTACATAAAATAATGTACTACCTACATGTTTATAGTACTTATTAATAACCACAAAAAAGTCCATGCACTAGGCTTTACGTCTCACTATCTAACTGCCTCATCTTTTCCCAACTATGTTGGGTTTGGTTTCCAGTCTAACCGGATGCAGCTGAAGACCATTATTCTACATGGAGCGACTGCCTATCTGACCTCCGCAATCCAGTAACTGGGTAATACGATACCCCTTGGTAAGACTGGTTGTCAGACTTTCGGCCTTCTGACGACCCGTAACGACTGTCAAAGACCCACGAATGACAGCCGAGACCAACGGCTTAACGTGCTTTCCGTGCATCCACGGACCAACCCCGGCAAGCGTAGCTTAACTTGATGGATCGACCCGTGCGGCTGTTATTACTTAGCCACGAGCTCCTCTAATCTAATGATTAGAGGAGCTCGTCACAAATAATCGTTTTTTTAATTAAATTAGTCAATCAAAACACGGGTAGAATTGAAAGACGATGACATTCGTATCATGATATTAATCCTTACCCAGTTAAATAAATTCATAATCAAAGTTGATTATGTACTACATGTAAATTCCTATTTAAATTATTCGAATAGGACCTTTAGTTTAGAAGTTACGACGGGTATAAACATGCTAAAAGTAAGAATAATGCCGCGGTGTGGCCGAACAGCCCCTTCGCTTCGTCTATTAGTTACCTGCACATTTTTTTTTGATGTGAAACATCTATAGGCGCACATAAAACCGATTGCTGGTGGGGCGACGCATGCCGCGTGGCAATTCGTCGCTACTATACAGTCTATATGTAGTAGTTAAAACTTGAGACTAGAGATGCCGATGCATTCTACCAGTTTTTATGACAAGTCTTTTACAGTTCAAGCAGTACGGTTATGGAATGCCTTGCCCGTGTCGATAAGGCGTGCTCAATCTTTGTCCACTTTTAAAATTCTGGTAAAAAAACACTTTCTCTGTTCTTAGACAGCATCATTACAGAATACAGTTCCTTGATCTTGTTTCATGTTTATTATTGTATATATATATTATGGATAAGTTATGCTTAGTGTATGTATGTATTTATTGTACATGTAAATAGTTCACCACTGACTACCTGCAGTACTGTCTCTCCTTCTCTTTTTAATCCATCCAAAGGTTGTCTGTAAAAGATCGCTTTTAGCGATAAGACCGCCCATTGTGTCACCCTGTGTAAAATTTCAACATTTATATCTGTAACTTTTATGGTGTACATAATAAAGAGTATTCTATTCTATTCTATTCTAGTTTGTAAATAATTTCGATGTTTCACATCTGCCAGGTATCCCGTTACGGCTCAATTTGTTTTATTGTGGCTTAATTCATAGGATTAACTACTTATAATCCCGGTAGTACGTGCCCGTAGGATATTTTCCTACATCCACGCAGGCGAAGCCGCGGGCGTGTGCTACGGCGTAGCACACGGAGTCGCGCTACGCAGTCGTAGCAGAAAACGCATTCGCTATGCAATACTTTTGAAAAAATATTTTTTTTCCATATTTTACTACTGTTATTAGGGTTCCGTACCTCAAAAAGAAAAACGGAACCCTTATAGGATCACTTCGTTGTCCGTCTGTCTGTCCGTCTGTCTGTCTGTCAGTCTGTCAAGACCATTTTTCTCAGAAACGCGTAGAGGTATCAAGTTGAAATTAATATCAAATACGTAAGTCTATGGTCCCTTGAAGCTCTAAAAAAATCAAGCTTCCAAGTCAACGCAATAAAAAATACGGCGATATAAGCGACATTATTGCGACATATTTCGATACTCGCAAATAAATCAAAACCTATAGGGTACTTCCCGTTGACCTAGAATCATGAAATTTGGCATCAAGCAAGGTCTCACGGTACAAGTAAAGGAAAAAGTCCGAAAATTGTTAACTTGTAGTTTTATCACATAAAGTTTTTTTTTTTTGCGATTACAAATTTACATTTTCAGTTGGAAAATTGACCGTGGCGTATATCGATGTATGGGAGAACATGTTTTTCAACTACAATGTTAAGTTTGTTTTAGGGATACATTCATCCTCACTACGGAATCCTTCATTGTGCGTGGTCCGACACGCACTTGGCCGGTTTTTTATATTAAAAAAACTTAAAAAAAAAATATTAGATTTTATTAAATAAGTAAGTTCACTGTGATAATTACAGCCAGAGCTGATTGTATCAGTATTCTTATTATACTTGTCTAACAGCCGACCAATTCAGTTTTAACGTGCCAGCCTGCAACTAGATTATCCCATAAATGAACCCCGGACACTTCGCAAAAGACGTGATACCAAAAGATCCTTCCAAAAAGATAGCCGTATCTTTCCACAGCATCTAAATTAGGCACTCCTTCCTTCGACTTTCTCGACATGTTCAAGTTTACGCGGCAGAGTAAAGTAAAAAAGACATTAAAGGCTGGTGACGAGTGAGTCACGTAGAAGCTCCGTAGAGTATACCGAAATGATATTCGTTTGAAACCGAAACGTTGTTTTATAGCGGTTTCTAAACTTTGTGATGAAAATGATACGGTTTTCATGCTCTTCGTTTTTATTATTGTGGATTGTTTTGAGGTGAATGTACAAAAGAAGATATTCGTAGGTATTGGAATAAAAATCTTAAAAAAGTATTTTCAAACCTGCTTGCATGATAATTTAAGACCCAGTCAGAAATCAAAGGAGATTGCCACGGAGCAGGTCCCTTTTGTGGTATCGTGTGCCTGATTGAAATAATAACGTAAAAATATGATTTATTTTTTTGTGTACAGGGTATTTTTTATACAATTTATTTCATCCTGGGAATAAAGTTAAAGTTAATTAATTAATAGTTAAACATTACGTTGACATCAGTTTGATACAATGTAGTCTGTGGTTTGATTGATATAAAAAAAATGTTGCCAGGTATCAAAGAAATAACTAACGAAAATGACGTCTTTTAATCAATTGAGTAATCGATTTCAAAATAAAACGATAATTAAACAATAGAAAACAATTATTGTTAATTATATCTAACCTATTGGCAGCACATCTCAACATTAAGATTAAAATCTCAACATTTGACAACTTCCACGCTACTGTGGTATCCTTTTTGTTTTCACAACGATGAGGTAGAATCATGTTACCCCTGTCCTTTTTAGACGTATTATTGTATCTGAAATGAACAAAGATAGGCGTACCCGCCAAATATGAATAATAAAATCGGGAAAATACTTTAGATAGTATAATTGCGTATTATTGTAACTGTCTAGTGGGTAACCGTACTTTAGGGTGTTGTGCTCATACTATGACAGTACTGTGGTATCTGAGCTGGGGCCGCTTCAACAACGTAAGTGCTCCAGCTCAATTCTTGGACGATATATTTTATGAAGAATAAATGGTTTGTTCAAGTTTTGATTTGTTTTATTTCCTTTGGTACTTAGACATGAACTACTTACATATCAATAACGTTAATTATGAAAGTCCAATGCTGAAGCTGTTAACTAGTTATACATTTTTTATCATATTTTAAACTTCATTATTCTACACCGTCTATGAGTACTTATCTACTTTTTATTGTGTTGCTATTTTATGTACCGACATAAAGTAATAAAGACAATCCCATCCCCATAGTGATGTATAATATATAGGTAGTAGAAGTAGGTACTTAGCCTATATAGAATAAGGAGGAAATGTCAATGTCAAATTCTAATTATAACCTAGATTTTTACAACAGGAAAACAGCGATATCTCTTGAACCAGGATGAATAAACGAAAAATGGTTTCTGATTAAGAAAATACTATGTTTTTACTATTATGTGAAATAAAAATCTTCAGGGTACAACAATTTTCCACTGGGACCCAACTTCCCCTACAAAACGGGCAATCTCCTTTCCACGCAAACTCCACCCCTTGCTCGGGACGCCACACCATTATGTGCAAAACGCTAACACATCGGTAATAAAGTTGAATATCGCGTGCGCTCTTTGATCATGTTCGAGCACGAAACTAAATAGGGTAAGTCTCAATTCTTATTTCGTTTATAACTAAAGTAATAATTGATCTAGAGAAAAAATATCTAGTAGGTGGACAGTAAACTATATTTTCATTCTGTGTATATTTATTTTAGATATAAAAGCCAAACAATCTTGTTTTTTTTTTTAAAATATCCTTAAAAAAGACATAATTTTCGAATAAAACTGTATAGCTTGTATTGTTGACTGTTTCAGAATATTCATGCAAATTAACATAAAAATAGGGCCTCCTCTTATGCCGTGTTTTCACTTGGCAGTATTTGATTTTGTGCACAGCACGTTGCAAAACTCGAATCAGTGATGAACTACAATTATTATGAACGTTTTCTTATAACATGCATCAGGGACACGCGCCCTTCGTGATGGTAATCATCCAATAACTTTTAATATACCTAAGTCATTATATTAAATGCTAATTATTTTCAGAGAAATATCCCGATGCTAACAACTTCGTTGAGGGCCATAGATTTGCATTTTAAATGAATATGAGAAAGATTCTTAAAGTTTTAAATGTACAAGAGATAATTAACTGAATGACTAGCTAATTAAATTAACGCTCGGGATGAGTTGCTGTTAGCGATTTAAAATTCCAAGAATACGTAGGTCGAAAATAAACTACAAAGGAAGAGAGACGCTGAGAAAGCTGCAAGCGAATTGAGATAAAGCCTTTTTTTTTCTTTTTTTTATACCTGAAATTGTTTCTTTTAAAATATCTTACTGAAATAAGCTTCCCTACAAGATCGAATCAGAAATGAAGAGATCCGCAGGCGAACAAAGGTAACCGGCATAGCCCGAAGAATTGCCAAGCTTAAGTGGCAGTGGGCAGGGCGCATTGCTCGCAGAACTGATGGCCGATGGGGCCGAAAGGTTCTGGAGTGGCGACCGCGTACCGGAAGACATAGCGTTGGAAGGCCTCCTACTAGGTGGACTGATGACCTTGTGAAGGCTGCAGGTAACCGCTGGATGCGAGAGCACAGGACCGGTCGAAGTGGCGGTGCTTGGGGGAGGCCTATGTCCAGCAGTGGACGTCGTGTCGTATACTGAATACGAGGCTTTTGACTACTTTTTAGGTGTGTACTATATTAATGTTATTTTGTTGTCACATTACAACAAAATAACATTAACGTACGTACGTATTTGTTTGTACAGAATAAACAATTTAACTTTCTTTCTTTCTTTCAAAATTCTTCTCTGTTATCTACAACAGGAATCCTAAATACCCAGTAAAACAATAAAGAGGAAACGCTAAAAGATCCAAGAAATTAGGCCTATATCTACTAACGGATGAAATAAACAAAGAAAATACCCTTTTTACTCGAAGAACCCTTTACAACAAATTCTTCAAAATAAAACAATCTGAAGTAGGTAAAGCTGATCTCAGACGCTTCACTCCAGGAGGCCGATCGCGCTAATTTTGAACGATAATACCAAAACTAAACCACAATCATAAACGTTATGTTAGACACATTTCCTATCGCGCTAATCATTTCAACGGAAACGATTTAGCTTTACTTTGGAAGTTACGTTGGAGGAACGATCGATCGAACTTTCAGTATTGGGTAACGTCAATGATTTTGTCGTTCAGAAAAAATAGCGCGATACCGTTTCTTACATCAGCTAAACCAAATCCAAAAACGTTCCGTTCGAACGGTAATTACGTTGAGAAATAACGCGATCGGCCCCCAGTTCACTCTTATTTTATTCTATGTTCACACGACACCAACAAAATAACATAGAAATTAACATTCATCTGTTTTATTTATTAAATTTATCGATCATTCGAGTGAGAGATGCCGCACGCCGAAATCCAACATCGTTGGATTGGTACACCAATACCTACACATTTACATACATAAACTCACTCCTTATTCCGATGGGGGTAGGCAGAAACTATAAAACGCCACTTGCTACGCCCCTTACAAACTCGTTTTGCTTCGTTTACGTTTATACATCTGGTCATACACGCATACCGGTTGCGAGTACTACGTACTTGACCTTTCTGAAGAACATCACCAATTAGGTCATTTGGTTAATTTTCTACTTTTAATACATTTTGTGTTCAGACGTTTGAATTCGAGTAAAAAGATATAACGGCGCAGTAAGTGGCGCCGTCTAGTTTTGTTATGACGTTACTGGAATCGCCGAAATGGTCGGATATAAGTGACACTGGCTGCTGACAGTCACTCTAGCAGAGTGTCGCATCGATGGTTGCGTGGCGGCTGTCTTCTGATGACAGAAGAGGATGTCAGGGGAGCCGCAGGAGACGCCCCGGGCGTCGGGAGGCACAGGCCGATTCCCAGCCACCGTAAGTTCGGGCTTGCGAGTGGTGAGCGATGGGTAGCTTGCCGTCCGAAAACGACAAGGCCCGGATCGACGGCGCGTTGTGTTCTACGCGCGCCTCAAAGAGATGTCAGCACGAACTGACGGGGTCCATTAGGGTCAATGCCTGCCAGGGTTGCGAGTTTGTCTGGAAAGGATATCGTGGCTGATATAGATATACAGGCAACTGAAAGAACACGGGTGGGTTTTAGTCAGTAAAAGTCTGACACGCCCTCCCGCTCTGCCTAGAGCAGTAAAAGTTATTTGATAATTTACCACACAAAAAAGAAAAAAGGCGATCCACGACCAGCTGATGGCACAATCCTGATAATATTGAAACTGCTGAACGACTAATACGATAATCACTTCTAGTGAAGGCTATCCTGCGCCGTTAGATATAAATGAACAAAAAGTGAAGCGTCTGATATCAGCTTAACGAACCACCGCAGCTAATTTATCAAAAGGAAAGCTGAAGTCTCGCGTAATTTATTTACAAAAGATTTTTCGTCTGATTTCGGTCTCGTCTGAGTAAAAAACCTTGTTAAGAGCCCATCTTGGGCTCAAACTGACTGTTATTAGCACCGTTATTATTTGCAAAAATATGTGATTACGGTGGACCTGAAAGCGGTGAAAAATATAAGGGTGTGGATATAGCAAAAGCGTGTGAGACTGAAAGAGCGATTTCATAAATTTGCTGTTTGAAGCCTGTGAATTTATTTAGCTTGGGCTAGACACCGAATAAAATGTACAGCAGAAAACATTTTTTTCCAATTTGTCTTATAATAGGGCATCTAAAACCAGGCTCATGAAAGACTTTTTAGTTTAAATGACTGTCAACAAATCTCTTACTGGTGTTCCTCTATAAGACGTTTAAATGGGTACGTAATGAAATCCCGAAATTTCATAATAACTATGACTGAAATACCAACGTCCAAAACAACGAAATTCAAAACACCGAAAGTTTTAAATGCCGATAGCCGTTACATCGAAACATAAAATACCAATGTCCAAATGCCCGAATGGATGAAATCCCGAATGGAATAGGTTAGGTTAGGTTAGAACTGTGACAAACCGCGCGCGATCCGAGCGAGCGAAGCGAGCGGTGCCGCGGCAGCGGCCGGCGACCGCTACTTCTCAAAATAAAACAGATTTGTACGCAAATGATATAATATATTTCTTGTAATCAATATCAATATACAATACAAAATATTAAACAAAATAATTCTTCTGTGTTGAATAATCAATTCGCTAAACTATACGTTAACTGTTGCAGTTGAGGACAGGCTAATGACTAATAGCAATGCGTTGGCAGAGTGTGACAATTTCATATCTACCTACATTTTTTCCACTCATAATACCACATAATCAAAATTTGTTCGATATTTTAACGAGTAGGTATTTCGGAATTTTAAGCTTCGGGATATGGATCTTCGGGATTTTAAGCTTTCGGGCAAATG
Organism: Tiliacea citrago; assembly: GCA_963921375.1. NCBI lineage: Eukaryota > Metazoa > Arthropoda > Insecta > Lepidoptera > Noctuidae > Tiliacea > Tiliacea citrago. Next base: position 8,695,029 of record OY992800.1, read on the forward strand.
AACTTTCGGGATTTAAAACGTGTTATCCAACCCATTTCGTAAAAAAAATTGTTTGCTGCAAAACGCCGCGCCGTTCCGCTCATCGCCCCGCTTTTGACCACACGCGCCTCTTATAGTCACATCAGTAGTCTTACAGTCTGTTTCAGACCGCCAATTTGCGGAAAAAAGAGATTTATTGCGAAAAAGTATTTTCCACTTAATAACGTACATTCTTGTAAATTTCGAAGCTTTCTTCACATTTTTATACGGCTATCTTGATCAGTTATATATTTCAATGGACTCCGGGAGAATGAGTGGGTTCGTTGGCTCTTTTTGACTGAATTATGAAAGGAATGAAAGGCTTCAGTCGTTCTTGAGTGCATGAAGTAGGAATGAGCATAAAACGGGTATTGTGGAAGATAGCATGCACGAGTGGCATTATATTTTTGTTGTAAGCTTTACAGATTTAAATATTTTTAGCATAGGTATATCATAAAATCTCGTGTTCTTTTCCAACGAAAATTTATTCAGTGGCGTTAAGGCGGAGATTACCTTGAAAATGGTCAAAAAGGTGGTTTTTTAAAGCAGTTCTCTTAAACCGTAAATATTTTTTCCAAAACAAAAACAGTATGATATTTTCAAGTCTTTTGTGCATACGGTGATGGAACTCAAAACATAATTAAACATCATTCAAAAAATCATCAAAGACAACTCTTAATTATTTTAAAAAGCAGTTTATCCCTTTTTAACAGTTATAATTATAATTAAAAGTATACTCGTCCCATAAAATTGCAAATGCCAAACTGCATCCGGTGATGGATTAATTTTTATTAATATCTAATTTTATACGATTTTATTTGCATTTACGCCATACGTTGTGTCATCGCGCATCTCTTTTTTTTGTATGCAATCTGACAGTGACAGCAGTTTACCTGTTGTCATCCTTTTATAATAGAAAACACTTTGGGTAAGGTTTGAGTGCCTAATGGTTTAGGTAAGTTACTTAACATTATCAAAAATTTCGAAGGACCCTAAACGCCCACCCATGTGCCGCCAATGTGCCGGAAAGGGTTTACGTGGTGTGACTGACCAGATAAATAAGAACACGTAAATTGTCAACATAAAAAATATAATCACGTTAAAAAAGTGAAGGGGGTAGGTAGGTCACTAGGATTAACACACCCTTACATAAACACACACACACATAAACGCTTGCACTCACCCTCACTCACATTATACTTTTACACACGCAGTCATGGTTCACTACAATCAAGGTGCGATGAAAAGGACTATTTGAGCACGAAGTAACAGTAGAACACTGTCTCCTAAGGCACAGGTTTCCCCTAGTTTAGGAGGCAGGGTTTCCACCATTCCAGACACCTTTTCACAATTAATTGTGTTTTTGTTACGTGAAGATTTGTTTATTGCCAACAGCGGTATGCAGGCAGTATCCAATATACTGCGATGCATGAAGTTGTTTATTATTTTAATTCAAAGGAATCTCACCCCCTACTACTTATTGTAACGAAGGTATTTAGTATCAATAAAGTTATTATTATTATTATTATTTCCCTTACTTCCCTTGGGAGTAGCACAGTACTCTCCTGGCTCAGCCTGGTGTGACGAAGACCGCGGCGGGTGTGCCACGCTGCAGACGCCAGGGATGAAGACGGTCGGCGGATGTTCTCGCCAGACCCGAAGCTCAGTTCGACGTGCCGCGCGGGTAAAAATATGTACCCGGCATGGAGCTTGAGGTTCAACAATAAAAATTTTATTGTTTCTCGTTCAGTGTCCTTCAACTTGTTTAAACAAGATGACTGCCTCGCTGGTCTAGTGGTTGTAAGCGATACTGCTGAGCATGAGGTCAGGGTTCGATTTCCAGGTCGTGCATATTGCAGTGAAAGTTTTTCCACTAGGAATTTCTCAGTAGCAGCTTCGAGTCTGGATTTGTGCCCGTTTGATGGCAATAGGCTCACCCCTCATTACATGGGACAAATATAACTGTCGAAATATCTGTGTACTATACGTATATCTCTGCCTAACTCTTCTGGGAATACAGGTATGATGTTGTAGCGGCATTAACATCGCCACATGCGAACTACGCGTCACACTGACGACACGCAAATCCTGCATCGCGCAAGCAGAGTTTACCGCGCAACTAGCATATAACAACGTCCCGACATGGGCAGTTGCCCACTAGACACAACACCCGTCTGGTCGGAGGATCCTCCCTTTTCTATGGTGGATGAGCGAACTTTACATCCTGTTCCTCATGTCACCAAAATGTTATGTTTTGTCGTTTTACAAGATCTCTAGCCAAGAGAAGGATTTAAAGTACTGTGACACCAAAAATAAAATAGAACGGTTATTTTACATTTCATTTATTGAAGATGCAAGATAGATAGATGAGGGTTACACAGAATTAATCAGAAAAGTTTACTGCAAAGCACGCTTGAAGATTCTTTTAGTTATCTGGTTCTTCTCTCTCTTTTCTTCTTTCTTGTGATGAGTTTTCACGGTATCTTGAATCCATTGTTTCACGACAGATATCTTGGTGTAGACTCCAGGAACTAATCCACAACCAGCACCGAAGGAGGTAATTCCAACTTGCACGTTCTTCCAAGTAAGAGGACCTCCACTGTCGCCCTGTAAATACAACTTATTTAAATAATCCGCATTCTAATTGCGCAACACACTTTCAATGAAAGTCAAAGTCAAAGGGACTTTGACTTTTGACTTTGACACTTTCAATCACAATCCGAGGGTTATGAAGAAAATTCCTAATTCATTGTTTTATAGGTTTCAAAAATTCAGCTGTTCAACGACATACCTAAATAACTTATAATGAATGTGAGTGAACTGTCAAAATTAAAAGCATTCCGATCGTGTACCCTGCGTGTTGTTGAAAATTAATAAAGATCCTTTCCTGGGACGTAGGTTGGCCTTCAGATATTTATTTATTTAAACTTCTCGCACACAATTTGGTACAAAGCCAGACTTAATGTCTTAGGAATTCGGAGTTTGTCCGAAAGGGATATCGTGGCCCTGGCACACAGGCAACGGAAGGAACACGGGTGGGTTTTAGTCAGTAAAAGTCTGACACGCCCTCCCGCTCCGCCCAGAGCGGGAGAAGTTATTTGAAGATGGCGGGCGCTCTGATTGAGAGAAAATTATAATATTAAAGGTAGGCATCTTAGAAGTAACGTTAAAACTGGTAATAAAATGGTAATATCGGTAAGACGATTATGCAGTTTTAACCGATTCTGGGCATGCGCTGGACAATGATTGCAGTGACTGGACAGGTCCACTAAAATCTGTGAGGTTCTTTCCTCAAAAGACAATTTCCGGCACTAATCTTCATGGTCCTCACATGATCTGACCAAGATGTATGTCTGGACTTTAAAGGAGACCTTAGGGTTTGTTTCAGTCTTTTTTCTCAGGGTAGTTGGATAGGAAACACTGAACTCATCTAGTTTAAAACATATATTTTTGACGTGTTACGCTTGCGCAGACAGGCCCGATGCGACAGCGCGACGCAACACTAGTAGCACAATTTCTATGAAAACTTCATGTGAAGGTGTCGTGCTGTGCGTCGCGCTGCGATGTCACACCAGTCTGGACGAGTCTTTAAAAACTCAAACTATTTGGGAAAAGGTTTGCTAAGTGACTGCAATAAAACGTACAAACAAGGGCAAATACTCCATAACTTTTCCCTCTATTTCAGCAAGCTGAAGTCAATTTTATATTGTTATCAAGTTAAATTAAATACCTGTTTAGTCTTAAAATAATAATATGTAGAAGTATATAAAAAACCGGCCAAGTGCGAGTCAGACTCGCGCACGAAGGGTTCCATACCATTATCTATAAAAAAGGCAAAAAAATCACGTTTGTTGTATGGGAGCCCCCCTTAAATATTTGTTTTATTTTAATTTAATTATTTATTTTTAAAGTAAATATATAACTAAATATTCTGTGAATATTTCAAGCGTCTACCTGTTGCCGTTATCAATATCGAGCAAAAAAATCACGTTTGTTGTATGGGAGCCCCCTTAAATATTTATGTTATTCTGGTTTGTAGTATTTGTTGCTATAGCGGCAACAGAAATACATCACCTGTGAAAATTTCAACTGTCTAACTATCACGGTTCATGAGATACAGCCTGGTGACAGACGGACAGACAGACAGACAGACGGCGGAGCCTTAGTAATAGGGTTCCCGTTTTACCCTTTGGGAACCCTAAAAAGGGAGGGCAAATATCCTATTAATACGTCCACCAATACCGCCTGCTGGCTGTGGATGAGCGAGAGTCGGGCCTCTGGGTTCAGGTGCTACCATCACCCAACATAGGCAGTATTCTGGGCACCTTCGGGCTCGCTACTTGTCTACGTCTGGGCGCTACTTGTTTGCGTCTGGGCGGTTCTTGCGTGGCTCTGCATTACTGCCAATGTGGTAATGGTGTCGACTGCCTTGGACACCATGGCCTATCCTGCAGTAGTAGTGCAGGCAGGATAGCACGGCACGCCAACATCAAAGATATCATCCGTCGTGCTCTTGTAACCGCCGGGGTGCCAGCTGTTTTAGTACTTGGCACGTGACGATGGGAAGAGACCGGACGAAGTGACCATAATGCCTTGGAAGTTAGGTCGGCCATTGGTGTGGGATGCAACATGTGTCGAAACCCTTGCCATTTGGGGTTGAAACACTAGGGGGCTGGTTCTGATTGCCCATTTAGGTTGTCGAGACATCGCCAAGCGGTCGGTCGACTCTTCACGTGACCAGAGGGCTAAAAATCACGTTTGTTGTATGAGAGCCCCCTTAAGTATTTATTTTATTCTGTTTTTTTAGTATTTGTTGTTATAGCGGCAACAGAAATACATCATCTGTGAAAATTTCAACTGTATATCACGGTTCATGATATACAGCCTGGTGACAGACGGACAGACAGACAGAGAGACAGACAGACAGACACATAGACGGCGAAGCCTTAGTAATAGGGTTCCCGTTTTACCCTTTGTACGGAACCCTAAAAAATAAATTATTTTGATAAGTTTCTTTTTTGGGGTCGTAAACCGCCGGTTGTGTAGTCACTTGAAATATCAGTTTTTATTTTTTGTGTAAACTTCACAGACGTAATGAGTATCGCTAACTTAACACGATAAAATAAAAATAAACTTATTTTTTCAAGTCATAGTTGTAGTAATGGTGGCAGTGGTGGCCCAGCAGTAACGGCCGCGACTTATGAGTTGTCATAGGTTCAAACCCAGACAGGCGCTTTACTTTGTGTAAATTATTTCATCACTACTGCTCCCAAAATGGTGTAGGTAAACATCGTGAGGAAACCGGCATGTCCTAGAACCAATCATTCGAAGACTTGTGACATCTACCCACTGGGCCCGCGTGTTGGATTATATCCCACTCCCTCTCACCAATAGGAGGCCTGTGAACATTATACTTAGACTGATTATGATGATTAGGATACTGCTAGTAACAACCCTACCCGCGGTCATTGACCCCAAAAGAGAAACATTAAATCTTTTTCCTCATAACGTCTTCGGAGTTTCACTAGCTAATTTATTTTGACCTTGCATAAGGAACTATTGTGCAAAATTTCAGGCTTCTAGACCCAGCGGTTGAGGCTACGCGTTATCTGTCAGTGAATGTGAGATGTTTATTATGTAGATTGGACACTATAGGCAGAATAGTGATAATAAAATGGTACTTACCATACAAGAATCCTTTCCATGACCCCCAGCACACAGCATCCTGCGTGTGATCTTTCTCTGTTTTCCGTAAGACAACTGACAATGAAGCCAAGTCACTACTGGAACTGTTGTTTGTAGAAGGTGGTTGGAGATATTACCTTTAGGCTGGAATACATAAAATCATAGATAAAATGTACAGAGGATATTAATTTGACAAAAAACATAATTTACTTCTTTTTCTCGTTTGGATATAATAAGGTGCACTTTAGTGACTTTTAAATCTGATAATTCGCCAAAGCATAAAGAACGATATTACTTTCATATTACTTTTTTTTTACTTCTTTTCATATTACTTTCAAACCATCACAGCGAAACCGCAGTAGTTAAATTGTACTGGTTCGCGTCATGTTCCGCTACTCGAATCGGATGCGAGTAGCGAAACATGACGCGAACCAGTACAATTTAACTACTGCGGTTTCGCTGCTATGGTTTCGCGGCGGAGATGTGCTACCAGCGTAAGATATTTTCATACGTTTTTTTTTTTATGAACAGCCTATTTAATTATCTATAAAGCTATTTGTTTTTTTTTTTCAAATATTTATATTTTCGTTACTACAAATAAATAATCCCTATGAAACCGAACGACGCGACGCCGCGAGCGTGACGCCAAAGTCAACGGCTATTACCCGACCCTTAATGGATACGTCTGATTATGTCAGCCTCCTCCCAACTGAAACCGGTGAATACGGTGTCTTTCTCCTACTACCATGAGTCCGGTGCCTAGGATTTACACCGATCAAAAATATAAGGCTTAGTAATAGGAGGGTAAACAGGGATAAGGAAATAACGATTTTTGCCTTTATAATAATCAAAACATTTATGTAGTAACAAAAATTGAAAAGAGTACCTATGCTTATATGGTTTGGTCATGTTGAGAGGATGATTGAAACGCGACTAACAAAAGGTATTTATAAAGCAGTGGTGAGTGGAAACGCCCTAGGAGGACATATAGTGACCAAATTGGTGATGTTCTTCAGAAAGGTCAGGTGCGTGGTACTGGCAATCGGCGTGCGTGTATGACCAGATGTATGAACGTAGGCGAAGCAAACGGAATATGTAAGGAGCATAGCAGGTGGCGTTCTATAGTTTCTGCCTACCCCCATGGGAAGAAGGCGTGAGTTTATGTATGTATGTATGTAATAATGAAATGCTCTTTATTTGTATTTTTAAGATATAACCCCTACCTTACCCTTTGGGGAGTGCAGGCGTGATGTTATGTTATATGTGTTATTTAGATTACCCGTTGCACGAGTGACTCCATTATTACTTTACCAGTTAATTTCATTAAAGATTGAAGGTTCCGTTTCAATTTCAAGCCTTTCAATAAATTCAACTCCTTTTCTCATCTTCATAATTCTTTTCCCTTTTCCTCCATTGAAATATACAGCAAGTACCCTTGTAACATCTACTTAAATCTAATAAATCTCTTTTATTATTCATCGTCACTGGAGATATTAAATGCTGTGACAGCTCATAATATTGCAGACACAATGTAGTTGGGTATAGAAGGTCGGCTCCGTACAACAAGCGAAAATGCAAGTGCACTCACGACTGGCATTCGGTTGACACAGGCTTATACTGTGAAGGTCGTATCAGATTGCCATCTCATCGGACTATGAGAGTAAGTGCAGTTGCCTCTGCTGTTAACGCGTCCCGCTCGTCAGCATGATCACTGAATGGTCAGAGAGTTTACCTGTGTTTGCGCAGACACTTGTTACACTATTATATCTACTGCGACCTGCGGCTAGTCTCCGGTGAAATTGGCCACCGTAACCATAATCGTCCGGGAGGATTATTATTATACTGTGACACAGTACGGCTAGATGGCTTATTGGTAATCAGTTACTGAGTTCTCAATATATTAATAGAAATATAATATTGTTAAGATTTAAAACGAATACAAAACCCTAATAACCAGTGTTTTTAGAAATGTTATAATAATTATTACAGCAAATTAATAATACGTCTAACATTTATTTAAGGAAGAAAGATGCGTTAATTGGAATTACAGCAAAAAAAAAAAAACATTAAAACTATAAAAAACAGAAAACAATGATTATAATGCCAAAAGGGCTCATCTGTTATTATTGTCAGATGACAACACAAGGTGTATCATCTGACGCTGATTTTCAGCTGCAACCCACTTTTAAATTTTTGTATATCCGTTGCGAAACAAGTAAGATCTAGATTTATACTTCTATTGATAAGATATGGTTTTGTGTACGTGTATGTTCTGTTTTAATTCAAATAAAAATATTTTAATCTACTCTATTCTGATGTCACTGTATGTACGTCTATACAATATGTAACAAAAACCCTGTTGTTCCTTCTACCTATGTTGTAAGAATCGGTATAGATACGTAATAAAGCAAGTCATTTATAAAAACTGTTCCACAAAAATAAATAAAATAAATATTGATTTATTAATATTTGTAATGTTTAACTGATTTCTTACCTCTGCAATTCTTAGAATTTGACTTCTCGACTAGCCAATGCTTAATTTTTTTAAATTATAATTCCATCAATGTTGTGCTTGTAGGTAAATGTATACGTCCCTAAAAGGAACAACAGGGTTTTTGTTACATACTGTATGTGTGCGTGAGCCGGTTTTCGCTCGTTGTATGTAATGGGCCTTCTGCACCTATATCTATTCTATTTTGTGTTCCAGGCTCGTCATCATTTTTATTATATTAACGTATTGTGTCGCATTTAATGCTTCTATTAATATCAGTCTAGACTTCAGTGTCAATATTAATTTTGATTTGGTACAAGCCTTAATGATTTCGCTCGAATCACATAATCTCAATAGGTACATATTATATTTTGTCATCGATGTTGGTACATTATTTTCTTTGTTCTTTTAGAGAAGTGATTCATTTGTTTTTTGTTATTTTTAGAAACAAGCATAGTGAAGATATTGTGCGCTTTTATAATTTCTAATGTGATGATATTATCGTGGTCCTCCACTTTGACGGCACGGCATCACGATAACACAGAAAAGTAAACCCAATGTGATGTGATGCGATGTGGGTGTATCGTATGTGTGTAATGTATGGAAATCTATGAAGACGCTTCAAAATTGTCGTCCACAATAACATTATAACGTACTGTACGTACTGTTGCAGTATTTACAAGAGGAGTGAAATAACACTATCTTTCCACTCATAGTTACGTATATATTTATTACTTTAATTTCATTAAAATTATTGATATTCTAGTGATATTTATTTTAGAAGTATGTAAATATCAGTAGAATATCAATAATTTTAAGATTTTAGATTCTCATATTTGTTTTATTTTATTTAGTAAAACGTTTTTTTATTTGTATTATATTTTCTCTTCTAACACACGGCTTACATACGGTGTCTACATCTCTTTTACATCTGTTTTCCGATTGCAGGTATGCTGGAAGATATTTCTTTAGAAACAAGCATCAACTTTGTATGTTTATAATTATATTTGTGTACATAAATGGTTAATTAAAAAAACGTGCATGTATTTCCATACATTTAATAGACGTGGACGGGGACCACAATAATAAGTATTGCGAGTTTAGAAATAATGAAAGCGCACAATAGATTACTAGCCCGTTTTGCTCATCTCCGAATAAATTAAAATTAATTTACTGGCACTTAAGTAATTCTCTACAAATTCTGTTCCACTCTAATTTATCTTTTAACTTAAGCGGACTATCTAGAAACTGTGAAATATGCTAATGTTTGATTTCTAAACTTACCTGCGTGATTCCCCAGCCGGTCGTATTAAGCTGTGTCCCTTTCTTCAACTTTACTATATCACCAGTTAACAGAACTTTTGCCACTGTAGGTCCAAAAGTCAAGGATTCATTCAATTTGAGGATGCAAACGTCATAGTCGTTGGTTTTGTTTGAATATTTTTCATGTATTATAATTTTTTCAACATCGTATAGCTTTCCCCCTTCGTCAACCTTATCGGTGCCAACAAGGACTTTAAACTCTTTGTCTCTGGAAATAAAATTAAGAGTCATCTGAGATGAATAATAATTGTGGCATTAAGTCCGCTTTTGTACCTAATTGTGTGCGAGAAGTTTAAATAAATAAATAAATTGTGACTTAAAATCATGAATAATTTGCACGCTTGCTCGCAGGCAGAATACTATGACTTTAAAGCTGTAAGATCTTCCCGTGTAAACCTTGTATTTTCTTGCAAATAAACAATTTGAATTTCTTTAAGATGACGCAATACAATCGTAAATAATCATAATAGAGAATAATATATTGAAAGATCTTCTAAGGAAATTGAATATTGGCTGCTATTCCGTTGGTAGAGACCTTTTTCTGAATAAGTATATGAGTTTAAAACAATGCTGTAAGGTATTTTTGAGTATAAAATTAATATTACCTCTGAAGAATATTACATCAATTAATAAACTTCCTTCTAATTATTAATTAAATAGAAGCCAACATAGGGTTATCATGACGAATTAATGTATGCTTATCATCAATTTCGTATCAAACGAAAAACGTTTGCCGCTAGCTAAATCAGCCATTGACATCCAAAAATACATAAAACAGGATGTCATTATAAAATGGAAAGTAGGTACTGGAAACAGATTCAAGATACGTGATAGGCATTTTCTAGGATAATCCTTCGAAAAAGATTTTTCGGCTGATTTTAAACATAAATACTTGAATTGGAAAGGTAAATCAGGCTGGATTCATCGAAAACTCTCAGCCTATTCAGCTCAATCAATTCATTTAGTATATGCCTTTTTTGCACCTCAACATTTTAGGTTCTATAAATCAATTCGGAATTTTATTCCTAGACGGTATTAGGCAACGGAAATACAAAAGGAAACCACCTCGCACGCTATTCGAAATGCGACTGCGACAGCTCGACGACAAGACGCAAATAGCGAGAGCATGCGACTCCCCAGCCTGTCGTGCGACTCTGCAACTCGACACCAAGTGTGCAGCTTAGAACAAAATATTATATAAAAGTTGTCGGCTACAACCTGTCGATGCGTCTGGTCGCCGAGCTGTCGTAGTCGGATGTCGCATAATGTGCGTCATGTGAATAGGTCAGAGGCGCCTCTTAAACAGTATGTAATCAAAAGAAAAATAAATGGGAGTAAATCATTTTAAGCAGGATATTGATAATTTATCACCTTCAATAAAAAAAGTGTACGTCATAAATACTAAGAAATAAATAAATATACGACAATAATGTTAAAACTAATTAAAAGTAATGCTATTATTAGTTATGACATTATCATTTTCAGGACACAAGTATGTTACATAATTCTATGAACAATTTAAGCAAGTGCCTACTGTACAGCGAAACGCGCAATAGAGTGCAAAATTGTGATAACATATACAATAGCCCGTAATATTTAACGAAGTTGCCTCGGCTTTGAGGTTTCTTTACTTCGATCTACAGAATGTAATAATACGCCTTGTTATTCAGACCCTGCTTCCTTGTGTGTATTTTATTCAAGGTTTTTGACAAAATATTTACGCCTTTGTCGACCCAAACATTAATTAACGTCTGGCTGATCAGTTTCACCATCATCACGTGATAGGTATTTGCTAGGCTAATCTTACGAAAAAAAAATATTCTGCTTTCAAAGATAAATGCTTGAATTAGAAAGGTAAATTAGGCTTGAATCATCGTAAAATTGTGCCTATTAAGCTCTCAATTAATTAATTGAGTATAGGCCTATAATGCCTTAACATTTTAGGTTCTTTAGATCAAAAAAGAAAATGAAGGTCAGAGAGCCTCATATATTTTATGAAAACAAAAGAAAAATAAATGGAAGTAAATATTAGAATGATTACTCAAAGAGAAATAAAATAGACAAAACAATATTATTTTTCGGGATTTCTTCTTCTGGCTTTTGGCAAATAAAAGGAAATAAATTGAGCCTTGCTTCATTAGAAGTATATTCTTGTGATATTTGATATTGTTTTCTATCTTGATTTCTTGGTAATGTGATATTAAATTACTTTTATTATAAAAAAACGTTGGTCGTACTACGAGTACTAACAAAGATATACAACATGTAAAAATAATGTTATAACTAATAAAAAATAATGCTATTATTAGTTATAACATTATTATTTTCGGGACACAAGTAAGTTACAGAATTTTGTGTACATTTAAAGCAAGTGCGTACAGCAAAAGGATTTTGCTAAACTGTGATGACATTTTCAACAGACCGTAAAATTAGGCAGAGTAGCTTTGGATTTTTCTTTACTTTGATTAACAGTATGTAAAACGCCTTATTATTCAGACTCTGCTTCCTTGTGTGTATATTTTTTTTATTTGTCAACTAACTATATACGCCTATATCATCCCAAACATTTATTAACGTCTTACTCATCAGTTTCATTATCACCGCTACAACTTCTTCATGCAATTTCAAGCACTGCGTAGGATATGGACGGAGAGGTTACGCACGACAGCCGCGCAGATTCATTGTTTTCCAGCAACGCAGTCGTATACAGCGTGGACTTGGGTCGCAGGGGATGAAGACGCCTAATTTTCAATAAAAAGTCAAGCAAGTACACGTGCGCAACTTAGTCGCTGGCAGCAATGGAACTGCACTTTTAAGTTACCTACGTCTCTCTACGATCTAAACGTTTGTATACTAGTATCAAGATAACTAATTTCGCACGGACTCTTCCCATTACATTTTCTTTTACATATCGAAACTCCACCCCCCCCCCCCCCCCCCCCGCCCGTGCCTCGGAAATCACGCTAAGCCTTTAGTCCCAGCTGTCATTTGTAGATTTTAAACAGTCGTTGCGGGTAGTCAGAAGCCCAAATGTCTTAAAACCAATCTTACCAATGTGTATCGTGTTAGTAACTGGGTTGTGGAGGTCAAATAGGCTGTAGCTCCATGTAAAGTACTGGTATGCAGCCTTTTTACTGGGGTCTCGTAGTTGACCATGCGAGGTCGTAACTACTTAATCGGACTATCCTGGCTGCCTTAAGCTAGCTCAAAGCCTCCAGCCTGAGGCGAATTTCTTATATTTCCCGGTTAGACTGGAAGCCGACCCCAATAAAGTTGGGAAAAGGCTAGACTAATAATGATCAAAATAACTTACCGCCCAATACAATGAGCAGCACTCAAGATGAATCGCTCATGTATAATAGATCCCCCGCACAAGTGGAAGGTACTATTGAGGCGGACTGACACTATGAAGGGTACTTGCTCAATGGAGATCTTGTGGCCACCGATGATGCCAACATTGTGGTCGTGATGTTTCTTCTCTTCTGGTGAAATAAAGATAAGTTAGTTAGATAAAAATTAATAAAGGCCAAAGAAATCATGGAACTAGAGCTTGGCTAGAAGCATATTCTTTAACTAGTCACCAGCCCTCGCTTCGCAAAACATGTTAAAACATTGAGATTTCTGTGCTATCAAACTGAAATATAATATGATTAGGCATATACACCTTTCGGAATAAATTGTCTAAAAATGATGGTAAAACCGCATCAAAATCCATAGTACACTATGGATTTTGATGCGGTTTTACCATCATTTTTCATCTTTAGAAGTACAAACAGGTCACACAGACAGACACAAAAAATGATTTGGTTTTGTATCATTTAATTTTGTAGATGTGAGCCCAATATGACTAAACATATACGAGTATCGTAATAAGTTATTGAAATGATTATGTTTCTGTCAGAGAGAAAACTGGACTATAGTTGTCAAAAAATAATAGGCCCGTTTTGACATTTAACTTGAATCGCGATTGACGTAAGTAGTGAAGTGACCATACGACTCGATACTCACGATAAATCAATTCAAGTTAAATGTCAAAACGGGCCTATTATTTATTGACAACTAAAATTGGGCATGTTAGATGTTACGATAGAGCAAAAAAATATATACAACATTTTATGTTAATAGGAATCACGAAAAGCTTGACTTAACAAATATCATAAGAAAAGAACTAGAGCAGAAAATAACACTTCCCCAAATGGAACTGCATTACATAATACCTAAATGAATGCTTACGATCGCAGAACGAATGCGAAATCCAAGTTGCTTGAAATATCTCTAAAAAATTGGCACGGTACCAAAACCTGCTTGATCTTAGTTTACCCCACTTTCATACAAAGTAGAATATACACAAGCTTGGACAATCTGCTTTCTGAAGCTAAAAGCAGCTTTATTGCTAGATAGAGGAAAATAATACTGGGATTACCTTGGTACTGAATTGGTTTAAATAAATCAGATGATTTTAATTAAGATCCTTCATATAAAGCTTAGATATATTTATTATACCACTACCTGCTTTACTTTTAAATGTATATTTATAGGTAATTTTTTTAACAAAAAGTATTTTCTAATTTGACGAAAACATTTTGCTATTTAAGACAAAGTGCTTTATCGGATGCTTTATTTAATACAGAGAAAAAGGATAAAGTTATAAAAGACAAAATTGTTAAAATACAAGTAAAAACACTTACTTTTGACCTTTTTATGACCATATGCGCAACATATAAGAACTAGAAGCAGCAGAACTCGTGTAGAAAACATGACGAATAAATTAAAATGACCAGCATAAAAATTATTGGACCAGTATATATAAATGTTTTATCTAAAGGGAAAACTATTTCCATAATTCATTTAAAAAAAGGCTAGATTTATTACTAAAAAGTACAGTCAGATGAACAAAATAGCAGAACGAGTAAAAGCGAAAGTGACTTTGAGAAGTATGAATCTAGCGGGGATGGAGTATTAGCATTGTTAAACTCACATCAACTCTTAATAACATAATGTTTGAATTTTTTAAAGAGACCATGATATCTGAGTTTGTTTCGGCATTTCTTCTCAGGGACCAGTCAGCTAGGAAATGCGCCAGCTTGTTTTAAAATATTGATCAAAAAACATAATTTCGTCATTTCATTTAATTTCCATTTCCATCCCAATCTCGATGTGGTCTTTGTCGACTCTTGTGATTCTCTCACTCAAAGACTCAGATTGGCAAACTTGGCCGTTGTTTGATTACAGACAGAGATCGAGATGAATATTGGAATTGAGATAAATTATTAATTTCGGGCAAATAAGAAGTTGTAGGAGATGAAGAACTTGCAAAAGAAAATCAGGTTGGGAGGGTTGGTGTGTTATAAAGTAAAGTCCACGTTTTTTCAAGTAATAAATAAATAGACCACTTAAATTTCAGTTCTTATTACAATGAAATTTTACCGACCATACCGAGGCAACAAACAATTTACATAGATTTGGTTAATGAGGTCATTTGAATAACAAATACCGATAAACGCTTTTAATGAGCACACAGTTTTGAGATTTAACGTGGAAAATAATTATTATTATCACGTTTAATAATAATAGCTTTGATTTCAATCACTGTTTCTGTGAATCAGCCTTATTAATTAGAAAAATCAAATGTTTTTATACAGGGTTTAACCCACAGACCGGAGTAACGACAAATAAACTGATAAAATCTGACAGCGGTTCCAAACCCAAAGATTTTGTGATAATGTCCCAAAAATAACTCCTAAATGCGTTGTATAGGCAAGGAGGAAACGTTTAGAAGTGACTCCTAATAAAGATGGCCGGGAAAGAAAGACGTATGTAATGCACAATCTTTACGATGCAGACGTCGCCAAACTAGAAGTGGACAGAAACTACAAATTGCTTGTCAAATTGGAGAAGGAAGAACATACCAAGTAGTGGAATTTCACACATTTTCATTTGTTCCATATAAAGGTCTGTTCCGACGTGTTACACCACTGAGACAAAAATGTCGCCAGGCAGGGGCTTGTGTGAGTTGGTGCCACTGCAGCCATTTGAAGTGGCGTTTCGGCAAATAAAAACACTCAGTGGCCCCGATGTGCTCAGATAATAATGTCGTTCATCCTATATTTATTGTATGCTTTGTTTGTGTATTATTGTGCTTATTTGATATACATGCTTGCGTGTGAGGACTGGCGTGGTCGAATTTTTTTCGCAATAATATGTGCTGTATTGACCTGATATTCGTGACAGCCATTGAACGCGACTGCAAATTGTAGCGCGTGTGCATTGAACTTCACTTTTGCATACAATCTGTGCCCGGCTACAGTTTTTCGATTGCGGTGTTGTAGTTGCGGCACGTCTAAAAGGACCCTTATAGTTAGAATTTCGACTATACACACATTTTCATGTGTTTTGTCACCCATGGAAGGCTTTTCACATATTGCTTTGGAAATTTATGTAAATGTATGTGAGAACAGGAAAACTTTTATGCTTTTTTACCCCACTACGGCGAAGCAAAAAGGAGGGTTATGATTTTGACCGGTATGTATGTATGTAGTAGTATGTTCATCTGTTCCCTCATTACTTCTAAACTGCTTATCATAATTTGACAAATGAGGTATTGTTGAAAGCGTCTTGATTGTCCGCTGGTTATAGGCAATGTGAGGTCACAATAAATTCAATATGGCGCCCTCTGGCGGACAAAAAGTAAAAGCCTAAAAAAAAAATGTTTATTCATGCCGTGTTGGGTATCAAATGAAAGGCCCTAATTAGCACATTTCAAAAATATATATATTGTCAGCTGTTGCTCATGGCTATGCTTGTATGCATCCAATAATTAGGTATATTTTCTATAAAATCATAAGCAATAACAAAAATATTTTCTCTCCAAACCTACACAAAATACATAATTATATTATAATAAATACATATTTCAAGGTGGCCTATTTATAAAAAAAAAAACAAAACGTGTGTAATAATAAAGACATAAGCTGGGAGTACCTGAATTTGACGGATTAAGAAGATCGGGAAAAATTCAACGCAAAATGTTACCACGGCTGTCTTCTGAACATCACTATGAATATGTGTTAAATACATTAAAATAATAGTACGTGTAAGTTGTTTATTTAATACACGATAAATATTGAATAGTTTGTACATAATAATTTCAGATGAGAATATTTTCTTGTTTCATACTTTTTAGAACGTGATTTTTCAGTAGTCGGGTTTTAGTTTTTGAACTTATTTTTTTGTTACTCAGTGTCGAGTCAAAGACGGTTTGTTTGTGTTTCAAATATTTCGGTCCAGAAAAGGATATTGGAATATCGTAATGAGTTCCTTTACGTATCATCGAAAGTATGTATATAAGTTTTGAGTTCATTAAATAAAATCAGCAATTCAAGTCAATTAGCATTAGACCTTTACTTAAAACATTGCATATCAGTCTCAAAAATAACTACATCACAATAACAAATATAGTTTTTGGAGAGTTACATCTGACATTGAATTTCAGCTTTAAATGTTTTCAAGCTCACGTACGTTCCGTTAATGGGAGTCAGAACATAACTGGCCAAATATGGGTAGATACTATAAAACTCAGCCAGCCCCTTCAGTTAATAAAAGCGTCATGCAGCGGTCACGTTTTGATGCGAATCTTTCCGAGTTATACACTTTTCTATAACATAGTCTTGTAAAGAATTTAATGAATGCCCTTTGAAAATCTCAACGTCTATAACATCACAAGCAATTTGACCTAAAAACAATTTCCGTTTGAGAGTCACATTTTATTACGAAGCACAAAGAACTCATGTACGAAGCTGCGGTGGGTTTCTAATCTACTTTTAATGCCGCCCTTTGAGAGCTAGATGAGAATATAATGGAACTAGCTTAGAATACTGCAACAACCGCATTTTGTTATATATAACTTCATTTTTAAAGAGCGTGCTTATTTTTTAGGGTTCCGTACCCAAAGGGTAAAACAGGAACCCTATTACTAAGGCTACGCCGTCTGTCTGTTCGTCTGTCACCAGGCATCTCATGAACCTTGATAGTTGGACACTTGAAATTTTTACAGATGATGTATTTCTGTTGCCGCTATAACAGTAAATACTAAAAAACAGAATAAAATTAATATTTAAGGGGGCTCCCATACAACAAACGTGATTTTTTTGCCATTTTTATAGAGAATGGTACGGAACCCTTCGTGCGCGAGTCAGACTTGCACTTGGCCGGTTTTTTTTACCGCTGAGCAGGGTTCCGTATACTGTTTTGTACAGTTATCTTACGACAGACATGAGATACATTTTAGATTTGCCTCTAAGTTATGGTGTACATAATAAAGAGTATTCTATTCTATTCTTATTTATATCTCTCTTTATATTGGAGATGCAATATCAGAGGCAGCATTCGCATAATCAGCCTAAAATTTTTCCACTGCTGGGACACAGGCCTCCTCTCTGTTAGAGGGAGTGGGCCTGAATCCACCACGCGAACCTAGTGCGGCCCAGTGTGGCCAAAGGCCACCATCAAAGGCAGATGACCGACAAATACCGGGTGCTTCATACACTTGTTTGTCAATTTACCTAAGTAGGTAATACTAGGTATTGGTAACGTTTCTCTCAGTTGTCTTCATACCTACGATCTGTGTACCTTCATCAATTATGGTGTTCTACATGAAAGCGATCATAGACGACTCATTATCTTGGGGCCTACTCCGAAGCGTTATTCCGATGTATCGGCCGAATGTTCGG
The DNA here is from genome assembly GCA_963921375.1 of Tiliacea citrago. Lineage (NCBI taxonomy): Eukaryota > Metazoa > Arthropoda > Insecta > Lepidoptera > Noctuidae > Tiliacea > Tiliacea citrago. Next base: position 8,713,275 of record OY992800.1, read on the forward strand.
CCGTTTCCTTTTTACGGCTGACCATGGCTGACCACGGCGAAAGTTAAAATAAAACGACGGTCAGAGAGATAAGTCAAAGTCTAAAATGTGACTTGAAGTCGGGTAAGGATTCAAAGTCAACTTTGGGCCTCAAGAAACGGCCGAACATTTGGCCGATCGCTTCGGAGTAAGCTAGTCATTAATCTTGCCCTCCTCTCTCCTTTTATAGTTGTCGCGGGGATGATATTAAAAAATGGCGTAAAGTTCACCCATCCTCCATAGAAAAGAAGAGATTCCCTTTTCTATGGAGGATGAGTGAACTTTACGCCCTGTTCCACATGCCTCTATAGTTTTAATTTCTTCCGACCAGACGAGTGTTGTATCTGGTGGGCAACTGCCCGACAGTTGTTGTCAGTATGATCAACGGCTTAACGCGCTTTCCGAGACACGGAGGGGTCTTGATAGGTAAAGATGGTCACCCATCCACGAAGCCAACCGCGGCAAGTGTAGCTTAATCTAATCGATCGACCCGTGCGGCTGTTAGTACTTAGAATATGCAATACATACTTAAATATACTGCTTTGTGTCTCTTGAATTGAAAATGTAGGATTGGTGTCCGCAGTGTAACTAAAAATAAAAAATCTATCCGTAAATCCGCGGTAACGTCCGGACCATTGTCAAATATTGAATTTCGCCCGTTTATCGCGTAACACAGACTAACTGGCAACTTTTTCTGAACTCATTCAGTGAGTTACGGATGAGAATGACTTTTATTCATTCTCATTTTTTTTTCAATGCTGACCATGTTTCTCTGATGGCGAGCATACTTTGGTGCTGGGATGCTCTATTCCGTTTTGCATCTTTTTTTACAGCGTTTATGAAAATATTTTGTACTAAAATCATAGTAATTTACAAAAACTATGAAATGTGCTTTCAACGGGACCACCGATAAATAGATTGGTGCAATAAAGAAATCATCTAATTAAAAATAATTTTATCTGTCCTGTGTATAATTGTCATATTTAAGATTTTTTCTTTTTTCAAAAATGCATTTTCAGCGCATGTCTCGCACGGACGTACCCTAAGAATTAAAATATTATAATCTAACTTCATACTCTAGAATTACCCAAAATTAGGGTTCATGTACTTTTGGATCTCATCTACCTCTGAACTGACACAATTTTCCGGGATACCCCGTACATATCGCGTTGTCTTCAATTTATTTCTATTCATATTCCACAATTTATGCTATCTTCAATAAAGAAAGGTATATCTCTGTCAGTGACTCCTGAACAAAATTGCTCTCCTGAGAAAACAACAGATGGATCATTTTGCTTAATTAGTACATAAACTCACGCCTTCTTCACATGGGGGTAGGCAGAAACTATAGAACGCCACCTGCTACGCTCCTTACATACTCCTTTTGCTTCGCCTGCGTTCATACACCTGGTCATACACGCACGCCGGTTGAGGGTACTTGACCTTTCTGAAGAACACCACCAATTTGGTCACTATAATGTCCTCCTAAGGCGTTTCCACTTATATCTGCTTTATAAATACCTTTTGTTAGTCGCCTTTCACTCATCCTCTCAACATGACCAAACCATCTCAGCATACTCTTTTCAATTTTTGTTCCTACATCTTCTTTTAAACTGCAGCGTTGCCTTATCACCTCATTTTTCAGCCTATCATTCATAGTCACGCCAGACATGCTTCGCAAGGAACGCATTTCCACAGCATTTTTTTCAACTTTCATGCTTCTTTTGCCACACCCAACATTCACTTCCATACATAAGCGTAGACACCAGCACACCATTGTGAACAGCCAGTCGAGCCTTTTCGACCATCGACTGATTGGTTACAATCGCATGTATAGCACTATTCACTTTATTTGCCTTGCCTTGCCTTAATTTGTCTTTTGCTTGTCTATTTTTTACCTTTTTGGCATCGCACAAGTCTTGATTGTTTTTATTTTGGATATTGTTTCTTGTGTGTGTCCCAAATAAAATATTTTTCTTTCTTTCTTTTTCTTTCTATTTCCCGCATTTACTCTCCTTTCCACGTCTTCATCAATCTTTCCATCCCTTGTAAACTGACTCCCCAAATATATAATCTCATTTACTTGCTCCGCACTCTTATCATTTATTTTCACATCACACACCGATACATTGTCTTCTCTTTCAAACACCATGACCTTCGTCTTATTCAAATTTATATTCATCCCTTTATTCCTATGCTTCATCCATCACAGTCACCATGTCTTGCTTAATTAGTCTTTGCTAATAATACGAGAGGGATGCTGTTTATGTAAGCAGAAAATATAAATAAGTTGTATAATTACGAATAAATGCAACAAAAGTAAACATTGCTTACCACTGAATCAGGGACTACTGCTGGTACATAGGCCTCCTCTCGGTGAGAGGCGGTGGGTTGTAATCCACCACGCGGGCCCAGTGCGGGTTGGTGGATGTCACATGTCTTCGAATTTTTGGTTTTAGGACATGCCCGTTTCCTCACGATGTTTTCCTTCTCCGTTTAGAGAGTTGTGGTTATGAAATAATTTACACAAAGCAAAGCGCCTGGAATCTCTCAGTAGCAGCCCGGAGTCTGGATATGCGCTCGGTTGGTGGCAAAAAATAGGCTTATTTTGTTATTAATAATTGTTTGATTAGCTTATTTTGTTATTTCTTTTGGGTTATGATGGTTATGTTTATAAAATTGTTCTCATTTTCGACAGGATCTGCGATTTTATACGGATACTGTCTTGTTGCATTTGTTATTCGCGATGGTGTTGAATTGAATAAATGTAATGTAAAAAAAAGGTGGTGTTTTGTTCAAGCTCTTGAGTTGGCTCAGAATTTAGGTAATACGAGTATATTGGGTATAGGATATAAATTCATCGACACTATTCTTTGAGCGACCAATGTAACACTGTAATATTTTAATGAATGACTTATCCCTTATAATCAGTGCGGCTGGTAATTATTTTGAGTTTAAATGGGGTCACAAGGCTCTAATATTAGTTAAAGGATTTTAAATGTAACTTTTAGTGTACCCGTGTACTGTGGGTACACCTCAGCGTAACTCTTCAGGGTTGGACAGTTACCAAAATATAAAATAAAATTAATGTCTTGTTTTTTCTTTTATTCTCAACTCTGAAGTATATAAAAACAAATAAATAAAAAGTAATGGAAAACATTTTTTATCATTGTTTGTATACACACTTACATATTTGATTTATTTGCACTAATTAATTTTATTTTGATTTAATTTATTTTTATTCTTTAATTATTACTATAATAATAATATAATTTAAAAGCTACAGTAACAATAAACAATGAAATGAAATCGTTTATTCTGTAAATAGGATATCGGAATCACTTTTACACGTCATAATAAAAAGTAAAAAATAAGCTAGATGTAGTCGACATTTCCTATCTGACTACCCCTGAGAAGAAATGGCGAAACAAACTCAGGGGTCAAAGTCTCTTTTAAAGTCCAGACATAATCTTGATCAGATCATGTGAGGACCATGTAGATCTGTGTCTGAAATGGTATTTTGAGGAAAGAACCACACAAATTTGAGTGGACCTGTCCAATCAGTGCAAGCATTTGTCAGTAATCGTGCAGCTCGACTCAAGACTTTAGGAGCTCAACGACTCGACGAACAATACCAAAGGAAGTACATTTGGGTAGGCCGCATTAAGTGCTCAAAATTAAAACTGATAAAAAGCAAAAAATTATCATAGGAAAATATTTAAAGAAAAAAAAAATTACCCACATAGTGCTCACATTCACAATAAATTAAAGCAGTAAATAAAAAACTTTTCAAAGTAAACATTCATGTAATATTGTATATAATATTCTGCAATGTCAATATGTATATAAAATCATGCATAATATTTAAAAATGTCAAGTTTTCCAGTTTGATCACAAGGCTAGCAGAGCGAGCAGCTCAATCCCAAGCTTTTTTGTCTTCTAAATAATCAGAAATTTTATAGTACCCTTTTTTACAAAGTTTGGTTTTAATACAGCTTTTAAATCGTTTAATGGGTAAGTTTCGAATGTCAGTAGGAAGTTTGTTGTAAAAGCGTATACATTGACCCGTGAAGGAGTTGCCTACTCTGTGGAGGCGAGTGCGATGTACAGCAAGATTGTGTTTATTCCTGGTATTTAAACTATGAATATCGGACATTTTTTAAAATTTGATATATTTTTGTGTACATACAATAGATTTTCAAATATTAATATAATATATATATGAGAGCATATAATATATGAGAGGCTACAGTCAGAATATCAATTTCTTTGAATTTTTCAAGAAGTGAATCTCTTGGACCTAGATTGTAAATGGTTCGAACAGCCCTTTTCTGTAAAACAAAGATAGTATTAATTCTCATAGATAGGAATAATACAATAATTATTCTATTTTATTGATTTTGTAAAAAATACACATTTAAATAAAATGTAGGTATGTATTTTAATGTAATTTATGCATTTTGTTTTGCAATTTATTAAGTATATTTATTTTATAAGTTGCATGTTTGAAAGTTATAATCATAAGATTATATGTTTCAAAAGAGGAGGTTGGAATATTCCAACCTCTGTACAACATGTTTGCAATAACTGAATTGATTTGGTTTAAAATAGGACCCAAAAAAAGACAGAATACTTTTATCCCGATGAGGTTTTGATACGAGTGCAATAGGCTCACATGGGACCACATACATAGCGAAATGTGGGTTTATTCTACCAAACCAATCGGGGAATACAGGCGTCATGTTATGAATCCGCATAGTTACAGGGTACTATCAAAATATGTAAGGTTTTCACATAAAAATCCTTTAATATAGAAACATTCAGGCATTTGGCAGCGATCCAAAATATCATGTTCGCTCTGAAACAACACTGACCTGATTTGGTTCAGTTGCTATTTCAGCGGTTTTTCAGACAGTACCTATTAACTAATAGAAAAACAAAGGCTATTTGCGGCTGGAAATTACAATATTTTAAGTCAGCTTTTTGTATTGATAGTAGATTTTTTTTTAGTATTAATGGGGTTTAAAGAGGAAAGAATGTGAACTGTTTTGGTTGCTTTAAATTACTTTTGTGGACCAAATAAGTGCAAGGGAGCTGAACATAATCCATCCAAAGGTTGTCTGTAAAAGAGCGCTTTAAGCGACAAGACCGCCCATTGTGTCACCCCATGTAAAACTACTTTTATCTCTTCGTCCCTCTGTCTGTACAGACAGACAGACGGCATGAAAGACATGACGAAACTATAAGAGATGCTTGATGACTACGGAGCCCTAAAAATAAAAGTTACCTCGATGTAATTCAGTGTCCTAAATATTTCTACTAGCCAACAGAAATACTCTAGCGTCCCTCAATTACGTTAGGAACACAAAGAGTTCGGGGCAACAGGGATTATTAGTAGATGTTCTACAGAAAGTACACGAGGTATTTTCGGGTTTATTATTAAAGGGACAAAGGCGTCTTGGACATTTTTTGGACTTGCACAATTACAGGGACCTGTGGGAGAGTATTTAGTTCAATTAAAGGGATATTCTGTAGACGTTTAGGAAAAGGGTTGGTATTTATTTAGTGTAAATTGTAACTTCACGGCTGACCAGGCTTATACGGAATATATTAAATGTAAAATTAGATCAGGCCTATCCGGTAGAATTTGCGTGAATTCTGTTTTATGAGGTATTTCTTTCCGACTTGCAAGACAAAAATTTTGATAGCTCGGATAATATGCTTGATATAAAAATAATAATAATAATATATATATATATATATATATATATATATATATAATATAATTAATACTCTATAGCACTCAGGAATAATGTAGCTTTTTACCAGTAAAAAAAAATAGAATTGGATCATTATTTCCCGAGATTACCCCATACATACAAACTTACAAACAAAATTTACCTCTATAAAATATTAAGTATAGATACATCAACGCCTTCTTCCTATGGGGGTAGGCAGAAACTATAGAACGCCACCTGCTACGCTACTTGCATACCCTTTTAATTAATTTTATTGCTAAGAAAAATTATTAATATTCATCGATTTAACGAGGAAACGGGATGTTGTTGATAAAAATTTTGCATAAAAATTTCTTTACCTCAACGGATTTGAATGCAATTTGTTTTTGATATCTGTAAAATGCTTTGAGAGAGTACCTTATGTACCTTTAAGGTAGATCACGTTGACCAATATTTCATTTTATGTAAAATATGTTAATCTGTGAGATGGACAATATGTTATTTTTTAGCTTTACAAAAAACATTATTTTAAACTTTACAACTTACATTTTTACTAAAATAAACAAAATTTCCCCTTAAACTTAAGGGGAAGATTTATAAAACAATGGTAATACCAACTGTCTTGATAAGAATGCTAAGAGGGATGTTTGTCACGCGAATGGATAGAATAAGAAATGAGTTTATAAAAGGAAGTGTTAAAGTGGCACCGGTGACTGAAAAGTTGTTTATTGAAATCGGTTGTCATGGTATGGGCCAGTGATGCAGAGGAAAGAGGGAAATTGAGAGAGAAGTTTTGCATATGAATGTGCGAGTAAGTAGGGGAAGACCAAAGAAACGGTGGATGGACTGCGTAGAAAATGAGATGGCTAGAAAGAGAGTGACTACTGAAATGACGACTAATAGAGAAATATGGAAGAAAAAGACAGTCATGTTGCACCGACCCCAAAGAAATAGGATAAAGACAAGAGAATGATAATTCTTACACATTTAAAAATTGTGAACATGTTAGTTACTCAATCACGAAAATAAACGAATGAATGTAGTTAAACGTTTGTCAGAGACAGATCTTGGAATTCAGAATTTTCGGTACATAAAGTTCCCACAGAAAGTGGTTAAAACCATCGCCAAACAGGCCATGGTAGAAAAAGTTATCGATGATGTGATTAATATTATATTAGAGTGTCCATGAAGTTTTTTGCCCGTTCTTTCCACAGGAACCTACTACGCTTTGGAATGGGCAACCAACTTCATCTTTCTGAATGACCAACTCCTTTGAGAATTCAAAGGCACCTGTAAGTCTAAGCGTATACAGAGACGCAGACTGCACAGGCGACACAGTTCAGCACAGCGCACTTTTTTGTATACAATGCGTAAGGCTGCTTTTCTACCAGAGATGTGCTGTGCTACGTTGCTGTTTTATTGGTCCACATAGCATAGCAATGGTGGAAACGGGTTCAACTAAGCTATGTTTTTACATGGAAGGATAGGTAAGTGCTATGGATGCGTTTGATATCGAACGCCTCTCCCCTCATCGCGCCGCAGCTCCCCGTGCCTTCCCTACTGTCGATGCATCGCATAGCTCGAGATGCGCATCTTCCTTACATAGTTTCGTCACGGCGGCGCATCTACATAGCACATCTTACTCGCTCCACTACACAGCTCAGCCTTAATGGACACGATCACATAGTTTCGTAGCTTAGCTTTAAGCACATCTCTGGTGGAAAAGCACCCTTATCATAAAAGAGCGTGTCCAGCAACACGCGCGCGTGTGGCACAGGTTCGTGCTTATGCAGAACTGCAGACCTGTGTCGCACAGTACTCGGGACACAGATTTCTGCGCGCAGACAACATGTGCGCTCAGTGGTCCTTGGGAGACTGGTAGAGAATGCCTAAGGCATTAAGTCCGCCTTTGTAATTTATTGTGTGGGTGAAGTTTAAATAAATAAACAAATAACTTATGTTGCTTGTCTTGTGATTTGCTATAGACTGAACAAGATCACGCGCGTTTCATGCGAGTATTGTAAACGCTGTTCAGACATTTGCTGTGTTTGCACACAGTTTAATCTATGCTGTTCTACCCTGTGCTGTGCTGCGTGGTCGGTATCTCCATATACGCCAAGGCTAAATGATTTAGTTGAAATAAACGCTCAATAATGATGAACTCAGAAATATGTATCCTAATGTGTGTAAAAATACGATACACTACTGTACTATGATAGAGTATCGAATCATTTCAAAATTTTGCTTGAACTGTAAATATAAATACTGCTAGATGTATAAGGCCTCGTAGGAGGAGCTCGTGGCTAATTCATAACAGCCGTATGGATCGATCCAACAGGTTAAGCTACGCTTGACGGGGTTGGTCCGTGAATGGGTGACCATCTTTACATACCGAGACTCCTTCGTGCCTCGGAAAGAAGACTAAGCCTTTGGTCTTGGCTGTCATTCCTGGATCTTTGACAGTCGTTAGGGGTCGTCAGAAGCCTGAGCCTAACAACCAGTCTTTTTTACCAAGGGGTATCGTATTATCCAGTTACTGGGTTGTGGAGGTCAGATAGGCAGTCGCTCCATGTAAAAAACTGATATTCAGCGGCATCCAGATAGATTGGAAGCCGACCCCAACATAGTTGGGAAAGGGCTAGGCAGGCATGCAGGTTTTTAAGGCCACTCCACATCCCAACTATTCAAGACTACCCAACATAGCTACGAAAAAAAGAAAGCCAAGCAGACCGATTACGATTTGAAGGCAGGAACAGACTAGCGACAGTATTTAGTGGAACAAAAGACTTCCTCGGTTACATTCTCTTCAGACAATAGGTCCACAATTAGAGGAGGAAAGATTTTAATGTGGTCTGGATTCAACTACCTAAGTATGAGTATGATTAATGTCTACATTTGTCTTAGTCTATCTTTAGTTTTTATTTTTACATGGTTTTTGTATGTTTTGACTCATATTAAAAAACCAGCCAAGTGCTAGTTCGACGATCACACCCAATGAAGGGTTCCGTAGTTAGGATAACTTTATCCCAAGAACAATTAACTTAACATTATAGTCGGAAACATGTTCCTCCATACATTCCAACTGCAAATGTAAGTTTGTACGCACAATGTTGAGTGGATTCACCATGTTATTTGAAGACTTCTTGTAAGTTTTTCTGTAATCTATAAGTATTCTCTGTATTTGTTTCAAAATTTTAGGTTCAGTAGTTTTGGAGATAAGGGTTTTTCATCTATTTCCTTTAAAAAACTAATTATTTTTAAATTATATTTGTAATTCGCAGCCCTTTCATTTGATATGTCACGGTACAGTTTGCAATTTTTTTTCTTTAACTTTCTTGTTTGCTCCCTAGTAACGAAGATAGACACTTCAAAATAAAGTTTCTGGTGTACAATAATAAAACATTTCGTATATCCAGTACAAAAACACCTCTTATTTCATATTCCAATAAATAAAGAAAGATAATAAAACTCCCCGACCTGCAAGGACTCCAAATATCGAAGAATCCCTCGTAATAAAATGTCTTGGCCTCCTCCGTAACATCGTAAAGTCGCCGATCCCGCGGCTAAGCTAAGTAGCTACGTACTATAAAGGCGCCGCTCCACAGTAGCCCATGCCTTTTTTTTTTTTTTGGGTGGGAAATTATCAAATAACTTCTCCCGCTCTGGGCGGAGCGGGAGGGCGTGTCAGACTTTTACTGACTAAAACCCACCCGTGTTCCTTCCGTTGCCTGTGTGCCAGGGCCACGATATCCCTTTCGGACAAACTCGCAACCCCGGCAGGCATTGGTCCTAACGGACCCCGTCAATTGGTGCTGACATCTCTTTGAGGCGCGCGTGGAACACAACGCGCCGTCGACCCGGGCCTGGTCCTTATCGGACGGCGAGCTACCCATCGCTCACCGTCCGTAGGCCCGCGCCTACGGTGGCCGGAAATCGGCTTGCGACTCCCGACGCCCAAGGCGTCTCCTGCGGCGACTAAGGGCGCGAGGGCGCGAACCTTGTCTCACCCTCACGCTCCTCCTTTGCTAGCATAACTGCTTCGCAGAAGGAGGTGACGGCCTCCCATGCACTCTCGCTCCGAACCATGGCCTGAACCAGGGCCGGACGCGAGAGATCGCTGCCGCCGATCGCCTCCGTGAGGACACGGCGGTGCTCCGCCCAAGCTGGGCAGACCTCCACCGTATGTTCCACCGTGTCCTCCGGGCGATCCACACAGTGGTGACACCCGGGCGTTTCCTCCCGCTTTATCCTGAACAGGAACCTCCCGAAACAACCGTGTCCGGTGAGGACCTGCGTCAGGTGGAAGATGAGGACGCCGAGGCGCCTCTCTAGCCACTCCTCAAAGAGGGGACTTATCGCCACAATTGTGGCGTGCCCAGCGCTGGGTTGCGACAATCGCACTCTCCGTGTCACCATGAGATCCCATGAGATGAGTAGCCCATGGCTAAGCTACCCACGTGTACGCTTCACTTAGTATGAAAAAGTACGCACGATCGTCCATCGCGACCCACGGCCACGCTACTCATGGATGTGTGGCTGAGAAACAAATGAACCGCACAGCTAACATAGCAAGCCTCTCCGTGCACATCTCACGTAGTAGTAGACGGTCAACTTTACGTTAAAGGGCCTAAGACATAAAAATGTCGATTACATCTGTCAAAAAACACCTTTATATTTTGCAGGAGGCAACTGCTGTGTCAGAAGCCAATTTTTATTAGGTATGTCTAAATTTATTAGTTATTTTTAAATTTGTGAAAACGTTTGGAAGACAATTTCGGGCTTAATCCAAATTGTGTGATAAGTTAGCTTTGCTGAGATTCTATTTTGGTAATTATTCTGCTTTCCACATTTACAAAGTTTACCAAAGTTCGTGTAGTTAGAACACTGAGCGTTTTCATTAGAATTTCCACTTTAAGGATTAATATTCTGCATTCATTATCCAAATCGGGAGAGCAGGCAATGAGGAGCAGCGGTGGTACAATGGTAGCCCAATGGTAACGGTCCCGACTTACGAGTTGTGTAGGTCGTGGGTTCAAACCCAAGCAGGCGTTTTACTTTGGGTAAATCATTTCTTCACCACTGCTCTCAAAACAGTGTAGGAAAATATAGTGAAGAAAATGTTTTAAAACAAAAAGTTCGAAGACATGTGATATCTACCAACCCGCACCGGGCCCGCGTGGTAGATTACAGGCTACAGCCCACTCCCTCTAACAGAGAGCAGGCTTGTGTCCCAAGAGTGGAAACATTATGGTCATTATGGTCCATACCGCTGCCTCCGACCGCTACTGTCAGCTGTACGTACGGGTCGCGCTAGGCCCATAGTGGCGCGGGGACCCCACCGCCGCGCGCGTCGCTGGCGTCGCTGCCGGCGGCGAGCGCGGAGGAAGTGGCGCCGTCCGCTGAACTTAGTGAGTTACATGTCACAGCTGAGGATGTATTTCAATGTGTTAAAGGTATGAAACGTGGCAAGTCCCCGGGTCACGATGGGCTCAGTGTTGAACACGTTTTGTTTGCACCTGCATTGGTTTTTGATAAAATTGCTTACTTATTTAATTCTTGTATTGACCACAGTTATTTACCTCAAGACTTTATGAAAACCACTGTTGTACCCATTGTAAAAAACAGAACCGGTGATGTGTCCAGTCTGTCTAATTACCGCCCAATATCACTTGCAACCATATTATCAAAAATTTTCGAAAACCTGATTATGAAACACTTAAATGAAACGAACATTCCGCTTAATAACGCACAGTTTGGGTTTCGTCGGGGCCTATCCACTGACCTAGCTACCTTTGCACTAAAAAATACTATCTATAAATACCTTAGTAGAAATACAACAATATATGCATGTTTTTTAGACCTCAGCCGAGCTTTTGACACAATTAATTATAGTATACTCTGGAACAAGTTGAGACAAACCCATGTGCCGAATAAAATAGTAGACCTGTTTGAATATTGGTATAACAATCAAAGTAACCAAGTCTGATGGGATAACGCCTTTTCGGAGACGTATAGGCTGACCGGTGGCGTGAGACAGGGTGGCCTAACCTCCCCGGTGCTGTTTAACTTATATGTCAACGACCTGATCGAGGAGCTGAGCAGCACCAGAATCGGATGCCATATTGGCGGTGAATGTTTAAATAACCTCAGTTATGCAGATGACATGGTTCTGCTCAGCCCCTCGGTCAACGGCCTCAGAAAACTCATTTCCCTTTGTGAGAATTATGCAGCTCGACACCAACTAACCTATAATGTTAAACAGACAGAAGTAATGGTCTTCAAACACGGCAATGGCCCTAATAAGGTCTTGCCAATTACTTTGTGTGGCTCAAAATTAAAAATAGTTAGTGAATTTAAGTACCTCGGACACGTCATAACGGAAAACCTAAAAGATGACTATGACCTGGAGAGGCAAAGACGTAGCATTGCATGTAGAAGTAACATGCTTAATAGACGTTTCTTCCATTGCTCGAAACAAGTAAAAATAACTCTGTCCCAGGCTTACTGTCAGTCGTTCTACACCAGTCAACTTTGGTACAAGTACACGAACAGTGCATACAACACTCTTCGTGTACAATATAACAACGCGTTTCGGGTCATGCTTAACCTGCCCTGGCGGTGTAGTGCGACTGAGATGTTTGCTGAGAACAAAGTAACAAACTTCTTTACGCTCATGAGGAAGCTCAGGGCATCGTTCTTTTCGCGTGTGGTGGCAAGTAAAAATAATATTGTCAAAGCTGTTTTTTATACTGTGCATTTACTGAGGGAGACAAAATAAATCTACTCATCAATGTTATGATGGAAACATTTGTTTTGGCTTCCTTGGTGTGAAATGATGGGTTGTTTTATTGTTACTTTTCTTTACTGTTTATTTTCATTTTATGGGTGCTAATGCCTGAAATAAACGATTAATAAAATAATATCATAAATATATAATAAATTCTCTAAATTATGTTTTTTTTTTTTTTTGTGTGGGAAGTTGTCAAATAACTTCTCCCGCTCTGGGGGGAGCGGGAGGGCGTGTCAGACTTTTACTGACTAAAACAAACCCACCCGTGTTCCTTCCGTTGCCTGTGTGCCAGGGCCACGATATCCCTTTCGGACAAACTCGCAACCCCGGCAGGCATTGGTCCGTACGGACCCCGTCAGTTTGTGCTGACATCTCTTTGAGGCGCGCGTGGAACACAACGCGCCGTCGACCCGGGCCTGGTCCTTATCGGACGGCGAGCTACCCATCGCTCACCGCAGGCCCGCGCCTACGGTGGCCGGAAATCGGCTTGCGACTCCCGACGCCCGGGGCGTCTCCTGCGTTTCCTCCCGCTTTATCCTGTACAGGAACCTCCCGAAACAACCGTGTCCGGTGAGGACCTGCGTCAGGCGGAAGGTAAGGACGCCGTGGCGCTTCTCAAGCCACTCCTCAAAGAGGGGACTTATCGCCACAATTGTGGCGTGCCCAGCCGCTTGCTAGCGCTGGCGTCCCGATTACTCAAACGAGTGACTAACGTATTTCCGACTTATACTCGTAAATGAGATGATAAAATACTTACTTGCAACTACAAACTGTTTATTTTAAAGAAGTGCCACTTATCACAGACATCTACAAAGCATTTAAGTACTAAAAACATGGTAGTAAACAACATTTTATTTTAAAGTAGCGGCCCCTGCTTCCTACGGTTTTACGACTAAACAAAGCATCGATATTTTTTATTATGGGTAAGTTGAATGAATATTAATACACAAACTTTCCGGAATACATTTTCTAAATTATCGTGAAAACCCCCATCAAAATCCGTTACGTATTTTAGAAGAACAATGCGGTCACACAGACAGACAGACAGACACGAAAAGCGACTATAATTTATACACTCGTATTGTATTGACCGTTAAAACTAAATACCCAGAGCAACATTTTCATACAAACAAGGTCATTTCGAACCCTCGGTTCTCCGTCAGGTAAGGATTCGGCTGAAATCTGATAGCAGCTTTCCAGAATACGGATGGAGGAGGTCTAGAGCGCCTAAGGCCCTACTGATCTAACAGACATTTCATACCGGGGTTATTCATGAAACAAAAAGCATCAAAAATAGCATCAAAATGTATACAAATCCGAACACTCAGAACTCTACACACTCTCTGGTGTAAAAGGCCTGTCTGATCAGCTGGTCGCCATAGGCGCTGTAGACTTCCTCCATCCGTACTCTGGAAAGCTGCTATCAGATCTCATCTGAATCGTTACCTGACAGAGATACGAGGCTTCGAAATTACCTCGTTAGTATGAAAATGTTGCTTTGGATACTTAGTTTCGCGGGCCTGCGGATGGATGGTGAGCGATGGGTAGCTCGCCGTCCGATAAGGACCAGGCCCGGGTCGACGGCGCGTTGTGTTCCACGCGCGCCTCAAAGAGATGTCATCACCAACTGACGGGGTCCGTTAGGACCAATGCCTGCCACGGTAGCGAGTTTTTCCGAAAGGGATATCGTGGCCCTGGCACACAGGCAGCGGAAGGAACACGGGTGGGTTTTAGGTAAAATTCTGACACGCCCTCCCACTCAGCCCAAACCGGGAGAAGTTATTTGATAATTTCACACCCAAAAAAAAAAAAAAGGGTACTTAGTTTGACGGTCAGTGTATTCATAAATGAAATGGTAATACGTACTCGTAACTACAGTTTATTTTATAGAAGTACTTACCTCTATAATTATTACAAACATCAACAAACAACCTAACGAGCACTCACAAGAGGGCTGCATTTAATTAATTAAAATTCATCACTTTGCAGTGAACTAACTATGCCTATGTCTCCCGAACAGTTTCTTATAACTAGAGATCGGATATTCGGATGCATATTTACCTAAAGTATGTTTTTTTCCCGGCAAAGGATACAAAGTATGGAAACGGCTTCTTAAAATATATTTTTATTCCGGGATCGCGGGGTTTAATTAATAACAGTGTGTAAGTATACAATTTTGTATTCCTAAGTATAAAAAATATTTCTTATCTATTTAGAAATATGCAAGAATTTTGTGGAAAATATAACGTTTAAAAACACCATTAATATTTCTTCAAAACCTTTTATTCTAAAATAAAATATATTTATTCGGGGATATACAGTATAAAAGAGTAGTTCTTAAAAACTTGTCAGTCCTGGAAACCGACACATTTCCCATAACGAAGCGCACTCCATACTAGTCAACTCTCAAACTTTAGGTGAATATGCATACGAATATCCGATCTCTACCTAAAACTGCACTGGCGATTCACATGACATATGCATGAATATACTTCCATTAGAACTGTTATTTGTTTGAAATAAACATAACATACATCACGCATGTAATCCCCGAAGGGTTGGGCAGAGGTGTACCCATAGTACAGGGTAAGTAATAGATGATATAACAACAAAATCTCTAATATTAACAACATATAACAACGGAACCTCTAATTTTATTTAATATAGCGATTAGTTAATATAATGAACGATTGATATAATTTTAAAATAACTAATTTTTATAAGCATAACATACATTAAATATAACATCGTTTGACATAACATACATTAAATATAAAATCGTTTGACATACCACTCAAAAGATATAAAACTTATTTGGTCTAATATGATGAAACCGCCTACTTAAAAACACAAAGCAAAATTGCATAGACACGTGTAAGAAATCTTATGAGCAAAAGCAACAGAGAATTAACAATATACTGCAGCGGCAAAACGAATATTCAGAGTGTGAATCCTCCGAGCTAGCCACAGCTCGGAGGATTCACACTCTGAATATTCGTTTCTAATTTAAGCTTTAAAAAACAATAACTTTGTATTTTGTTTAATAAATATTTAAAAGTATTTATTCTTTGTTTTATTATTTGTAAGTTTTATCGTAGCTATAGGTAATAGTAACCTAAGTAGATATTAAACATAACTAGTAACTGATTACCACCTGCGCTAAGATAGGTCGATGGCGGCGGCGCCCCGCTCCGCGGGGCTCCTATTTCCGGGTGGTTTAAAAAAAATAATCACGTTCACGTTCTAACCTAACCTATCCGAGTCGGGGTACTCTGAGTCGGGGTGTTAACCACAATGACGTTTTTTATATGATATTAAACGTTAGACCTAATGATTTTCAATTAAATAAACAATATACATATTAAACGTTAGACCAAATGATTTTCGATTACATAAACGTTATATCAAACAACGTTATACTAATTAAGTTTTAGAATAAATAAATGTTATATGTAAAAAAATTATATCCACAGTTGGTATATTTCACGTTGATTATATCTTATGAACGATAATAAAATGAAATTAGACCAAATGAGTTTATACGTTATGAGACGCACCCCATAGTACACCCACATTTCGCCAGTTATGTTTAAATCCCATGTTACAGGGAGTGAGCCTTGCACAGTTCCTGACTCTGGGCTGCTACTGAAAAATTCCAGATGGAATAACCTAATAACACTTTGCCCTACCCGGGAATCGAACCAGCTACTAGACTAACGAGGCAGAAACATCATCATCATTATAATTTCATCCGAAAGATGTCCACTGCTGGACATAGGCTTCCCCCAAGCACCGCCACTTCTACTGGTTCCGTGCTTCCCGCATCCAGCGGATACCTGCTGCCTTCACAAGGTCATCGGTCCCCCTTGTAGGAGGCCTTCCAACGCTATGTCTTTCGGTACGCGGTCACCACTCCAGAATCTTTCAGCCCCATCGGCCATCTGTTCTGCGAGCAATGCCCACTGCCACTTAAGTTTGGAAATTCTTCGGGCTATATCCGTTACCTTGGTTCGCCTGCGGATCACTTCATTTCTGATTCGATCATGTAGGGAAATTCCAAGCATAGCCCTCTCAATTGCCTTTTGGGTGACTTTGGCAGAAACATAACACCTGAGATTAAAGAAAGGAATTTAAATAGATAGTTAAAATGTATATCACATCACACTATAACCACACTAATATTATAAAGGCGAAAGTTTATGAGTGTGTGTGTACGTTTGTTACTTCTTCACGCTCAAACGGCGGGACCAATTTTGATAAAATTGTGTATATAGGTAGCTGACACCCTGGATTAAGACATAGGCTACTTTATCCCGATATTCCCACGGGATCTAAACATACGCGGGTGAAACCACGGGGCGCAGCTAGTAGGTATATAAATTATAATGTTTTGTATTTTTACTATGCAGAAATCAAAAGCGATATTAAAGTATGGGGTCAATAAAAACTCGTCGAATGTACAACCCCTCTTTTTTTTAAGTTGGTTAAAAATGTGTATCCATAGTGAATTGTGTTCGATTCTTATGACATGGGAGGGTGAAAGAGGATTAAAAACGAAAAGTGAACAACAGTTTCAATTACATGATTAAATAATTAATACCCACTAATAACTACAAACAGGACGTTTCATGGAAGTAGGTACCAGTGAATCGCAGACATCAATAAACAACCAAACTAGTACTCACAAGAGAGTATTTAATTAATTAAAATTCACCAGTTTGCACTGTACTGACTACTAACCGTTCTACAGTGTCTACCAAACAGTCTCTTACATACATTGGCGCTTCACACGACATTAAGCTTTGAATAAACTTGCAGTAGTACTGATAATTGCTTGTAGGTAGTAAACAGCTGTGACTAAAAAACCGCCCAAGTGCGTGTCGGACTTCGCACATTCAGGGTTTCGTATCAAATGTAGAATATAAGCCGTCCGAATGGCAGAGTTATTCTTAAGCAGTAGGTGAGTGACTTGACCCGGTGCTGAGCTACGCATTCGACTGCAAAATCAAGTTGGTTGTAATAGGAAAAACCGGCCAAGTGCGAGTAGGACTCGCGCACGAAGGGTTCCGTACCATTATCTATAAAAATGGCAAAAAAATCACGTTTGTTGTATGGGAGCCCACCTTAAATATTTGTTTTATTTTAATTTAATTCTTTATTTTTAAAGTGAATATAATTATAACTAAATACTCTGTGAATATTTCAAGCGTCTACCTGTTGCCGTTATCAATATCGAGCAAAAACGAGCAAAAAAATCACGTTTGTTGTATGGGAGCCCCCTTAAATATTTATTTTATTCTGTTTTTTAGTATTTTTTGTTATAGCGGCAACAGAAATACATCATCTGTGAAAATTTTAACAGTCTAACTATTACGGTTCATGAGATACAGCCTGGTGACAGACGGACAGACAGACGGACAGACAGACAGACAGACGGACAGACAGATAGAAAGACAGACGGCGGAGCCTTAGTAATAGGGTTCCCGTTTTACCCTTTGGGTACGGAATAATAAACATTATAACCAAATTTCAAGTTCAAAGGTCAATGGGAAGTTAAAAAAATATTCGAAACAAAATTTTACTTTGGTGGCTTCTCATTCCTTTGTTTTCCAATATTTTTTTAAACAATGAATACATTATTTATTTACTCAAAGACTTTTAACCAACGATATCCCACTCGATGGGGTAGATCAACTTTTTTTTTCACGCCCCCCTTCATCTGTATAGGATAAAGACATTTAAAAATATTTTTTGACAAATTGTGTACAAACAGGGCCTCCAACCGGGGATTTAATTTGGTCGGTTTCTGCGTTTACACTAAGGTATAAAACATGTAAACTAAAGCGCTTTACTTTGTGTAAATTATTTTATCACCACTGCTCTCAAAACAGTGAAGGAAAACATCGTGAGGAAACCGGCATGTCCTAGAACCAAAAATTCGACGACTTGTGACATCTACCAACCCACACTGGGCCCTCGTGGTAGTTTCAGCCCATTCCCTCTCGAAGAGAGGAAGCCGGTATCCCAGCAGCCGGAACATTATACGCTGATTATGTATAAAACATGTAGGTATTCTACATGTTATGTCTCCTGTTATAGTTTATCCTTTACACCTTAAAGAAGTTGTAAAGACTAGTTGTATACAAAACGTTTAGAATCGTCAACAATTTCAAAAAGGTTAACAAAATAGTTAAAATTAACAATACCTACATAATATCTGTGAAACATGTTTATACTCGAAATTTTTCGACAAGTCTTGTCGAAAACAAGTATCACAATTAAGCTTGTTGTGTTGTAGTGTAAACACGGGGTTATAATTCTAAAAACAAAACGAAATTGTAGAATAGGGTTACGAAAATTTTGATGTTGTGTGTTTTTCGGATACTTAGCAAGGAAGTTTTTCTACTTATAACATGAAAAGCCATGAGAAGCCTTGAATTCTATCGGTCATACATCATCTCAATAATTATTCCTATACATTGTAGGAATTATATCCAACTGCTGGTAGTAGGACTCTGGTAATATGTCATGCTAAACAGTACATTTTAAAAACCCAACAATATTTTGTGCTAGAACCAATACCAGGTGTTCACATTTCGATTATTTTCTTTAATCTTTGCCCAAACACAGATGGGTACCAACCAATACATATTTAAATTAAATTCGGTACGGTTTTACGACTGCAGGCCCAAAAAAGCAATCATTTTGTAGGTACGTACTTTGATAACATTGGCATTTGTTGGAGAAAATGTAGGTAATAAAATTGAGGATTAAGGCTAGTGCAGACTGGCGCCATATCGCGGGGGCGACACGCAGCGTGACCCTTGTCACACCCGAGATATCGCGCTAGTCTGCGCAAGCCATAAGGAAAACAATTATTGATGATATTTATCGAAACAAAGTTGTTGGGAAACAACTTTGTTTTGATAAAATGTAATTGAATTAAGAGTGATAAATGGATGCTTAATGATTGTGATTATCACTTGCCGAAATTAGGTCAATTTAATAAAGCTGCGGACGCTGCGGTAGTAATTTTAAAGTTGAAAGTTGTCTAAATGGCTTCAAAAAATTGTATCCGCATACAAGAGGACTATTTGACGTTCCTGTCGTGGATTCTTCAAGGAATTGTCACCGATCACACATATAAAATCTCGTCAAGGTAAAGTAATTTTGCTTTGTATTTTCATTTCTACCAGAATTCATATTTTCGTAGATTGTGGTGACGCAATAACATATCTCGGCAAAAATCTTTGAAGTTATATCGTATAAACATTCTCTTACTTAACTCAACTGCTAAATTGGCTGCGAAGAATTTTGCGTCTCATTCGACAATAGCATTCGCACAATTCTTGTCTAAATATTCTTCTAAATAAATCGCCCATTGTCCATATTTCTCTGTCGAGTGTAAAGGCTCGTACAGACACGCGCGATATCGCGACTATGACGAGCCTTAAATTCGCTAATTCCGGCAAATGTCAGAGCATTTCAAACAACGTTCCTCAGAAATGCAGTTTTAAGACTTAAGGTCTGTGGTAAGCATCAAGTTTTGTGTTAAAACCTTATTTGAATAAGCCTTTGAGGAAATACAATCCAAATGGTTTAATGTTTCTCAAAATGGTATCGTCGAGATGAACAATTCCTTTTGAATGTTGAATCTACAGCAGCTTTGAATAAGGATTTGCTAAGAAGGCCTTTTGTTTATCCTGCCTTGAACCTTATTTCGATGTAAATAAATAAGGAAGATAAACGTAAATAACCTATTAACTTTATGAGTGACGAATGTTTTTTCGTCGAAACAGACGAGACGGCTATAAATAGAATAGAATCAGAATCATTTATTCGCAAACATAGGTAATAATTACACATAGGCTCTTAAAAATTAGGTAGTGCGCTATGTTTTGCCAATTGACATACAAATTACAAAAAGGACGATTATACATACTATTAAATTAAAATATAAATGTCTTACAATATAATACTTCCATATTAGGGCTGTCATACTTATAATTGTATTATCACATGCATGGCAATTCAATTTTATTATTGGTCATAATCAATTTCATTTCATGTCAAAGTTAATAGTCAATTCAATTCATTCAAGTTAAAGATATAAATGTAAAATATTAAAATGTACGTCAGCATTATATAGTTACAGAGATTAGTCTTTAAAAAATTCGTCAAGAGTATAATATCATTTGTCAAGCAGTAACCCGTTAAAACTCGTTAAATTATAAGTTTATTGTACAAAGAGAAACCTATCAAGTTAGTCATACACTAAACATGAGCAATGGTCAAAAGGAGGTTGAACAGCTGGTTCTGGAACTAAGTAAGTAAATATATTTCCCGCAACTTTCTGCTACATACATAAACCAAATTCATGCATACAAATTCATATATTATTCAGCAGCACTACCTACTCGTTTCTTTGATCCTGTAGAATTGATGAGGTAGCAAGTAGGTCGTTAATATTAATTCCACAGTTATTGGAATTAGCTAGCATTAAGCTTAGATTAACATAGCATTATTATTTAAAAGTTCTCACAGAACTTAATGTAATCCTCACTTATAAATCCTTTTTGAATTTAAAACACGACATTCCGAAGTCAGAAATAAAAAATAAAATTTTCCAATATTTGGCATAAAAATTCAGCCATCGTCAAAAAAACCTGGGGATGACATAAAGCCTGTAATGAACGTCTCCCGCTTTCAGGTTCGCTGTTCGCGTGGCTGCTTCAGTTTCAGTAGATCCCGACGCGTCATCGGGGGCGGTCGCGCTGCCCTTCACAGATTTTGCCGCCAATTTTACGATAATTTTCAATTAAGTGCTTGATGTTGGTGAAGATCTTAAAATATAAAACTGTACTTTAGGTACTTGAATTAGAAGCAGTTGATGGATTAGTTAAAGTTTGCAATAATTATTTATTAATATAATTATTAATTATGATTAGTGGTCATTTGTAATTAAATATGAAGTAGATAAATGATAAGTGTTCTGAGTAGTTAAATTCGTAAGACAATACTGTGACTCAAATGACGTAGTGATTTAACACACAAAAGTTAATTAATAGGAATAACTTACCTTAAATAAGTTATATTAGAAACAATGTGAAACTTAGAGTCAAACTTGAACTCAACCATGATCATAAAGCTACTAAAACATTTCAAAGTGAAAAACAAAGTATCGAAAGATGTTGAAAATTAGAAATGTGTTAAACGAGTGCGTGTAACTGAAATGAATAGATTTGACAATACGTCGAAACTGGATAAAGAGGATGATAACGATGCTAGAGGGAACTGTACTAAGCAAAATAAAATATTGGGTAAGTTTGAAACTAAGGGAGAATTTCTCCAATAGAACTGTCAATGTTCCACAACAATGCTGACACTGACAGCTCTCGAACGCAATTTAGATGTGCTGATCGCGTTCAATTTCATTGGTGAAGTATTACTGGGAAGGTTAAATTAAATTGTTTACTACTGTTGGTCGCTCCAATAGGTCTGTGTTCCTCGAAGGGTAAAGGATGTATTAGGTACAGACTCTGAATTGATGAATGACGTTAATATTTTGATAACAAGGGGGACACTGTTATGTGTATCTCATGAGAATTAGATAGGAACGTGCATTTCTTTCAATAATTGTGCAAATTCCTAACTAGGATTATTTAACACTATAGCTGCTGTCAGCTTTTTCCCACACAATCTAGAGGCACTACAACATAAACTTACTCTAACAAAGAGACATCAATTACTGACCATAGATTTATATATAAATAAATATTTAACATAGAATAGAATAGAATAGAATACTCTTTATTATGTACACCATTAAAGTTACAGATATAAAATGAGGAAATGAGTATGTTGTAGGCTTAATAGTAGATGTAGATTTTAAGACTATTTTCTATTTTGTTAAGTACCTGGTACTTTTTGACGGGCCTACACTGTCCTCCCATACCTATTAACACTATAATTTGAAAACATTGTAAAAGCCAATCAAAAAAAAAAATCAAAATCAAAAGTCATTTATTCAAACTAGGCTGAGAATCAGCACTTTTCGAACGTCAAAAATTACATAAGACAGTCCCCCAAAAATGCCCACCCTTCACCACTTCCTAGTGCTTTAGCTGGGAAGAAGAAGTGGCGCAACAAACTCCCCAGCAATTATTTTAAAAACAGTAACCGTGGAGTTTCTTGCCGGCTCTTCTCCATAGGAAACGACCAATTGGAACCGTGCACCTAGCTTCTGACGTTTCATACGAGTATGTGACCTTATAGGTTTATCTACACTTATTATTATAAAGAGATAAAGTTTGTTCTTTTACCCGTAGATAGCCACATTATTTGTGAGTGTCATAGGCTTTAAATTAATCCGAAAATGAACAGACTTTCTGCCCAACGAAGTGGGCACGGGTCACAATATAGTGTGAAATAAAATATTTTGAATTTGATAGCTTATCTCTGAGACTTTCAAATCAACTCCATTTAGCCATTCCTGTGTGACTGAGTCACAAAAATCTCCACCGACCATATGAACGGTTGCGTAGTCAACAAGGAACCCTTATAGTGTCGCCATGGCCGTCGTTCGTCCGCTGGACGCGGGAAGCACACCAACCGGTCGAAGTGGCGGTGCTTAGTGGGGAGGCCTATGTCCAGCTGGAGTCAGTATGTCGGACGTCTTTCAGCTGAAATGATGATGATGATGATGTCTGTCTGTCTATCCGTCTGACTGTCTGTCCCCGGCTTAGCTCAGAGACTCTTAGGAATAGAAAGCTGCAATTTGGCATGGGTATACATATTAATCACGCATACAAAGTGGTAAAATAGAATCTTAAATTGCATTTTTAAGGGTACCTCCCTTGCACATAATGTGGACATGATATTTTTTTTCTCGTCTATGCCGTGGTGTGGGGCATCGTTGGATAGGCCTTTCAAAAATATTGCGAGTCTGTGAAAACATTTTTCGATACAGGGATATGTTTGCGTAATATTAAGCTTTAAAGTGCATTTTTTTGATAGAGTCAAGTGTCCCCCCCCCTGCCACATAAATGGTTAGCTTTGGATAAGTGAAAAAATTCATGGCAGTACTACATAATTATAACGAAATTAAAAGGAAAACTATCACGGCTAAGTAGGCTTTACAAGTGAACGAGTAATATTCGACCAACTTGCATTTGCTGTTGAAGAATTTACCGTTACGTATATCGATGTATGGGAGAACATGTTTTTCAACTAGAATGTTAAGTTTATTTTTGGGATAAACTCATTCCACTTACGGAACTCTTTGGTCAGACACGCAGTTGGCCGGGAATGCCTCGGTTTTTTTCACGTTCATTGAAAAATTGTTTATTCTGCACAAACAAGACACTCTCTTCAAAAATAAAATAAAAATTGACAAAACACACACTCTAATACAAAGTAACCAATAACAATGATATTTTAAGACTATGATGTAGATATTATCCAGAAATAAAAATAAGAATACAAATATTGCCAAAAGCCTAGTATTCAATGTACGCTTTTGTGTTTTCATTTCACCAAAGAAACCAAAGCCCAACTATGTACTAATAAATTTGTCCCTTTGTTTACAAGATTAAATTTCATTGTAGATAGGTACAACATACAGTTACCTGTACAGAATTAATTACTTTTCCGGTCACCAGCCTTTTGTCTATATAATTATAGAGCTTACACCTGACCACTATCCTCTTAATTACTTAAAGCTTACGTAGAATCGAGAAGATTTGGTCGCATGGAATATAAAAGGTGAATAGACTAAGTTGGTTAAATGATGTTGGACTTCATAAAAACTCCCGCAGACGGACGCGGCGCGACGGTGCGACGCGATTCTGATAGAATAATTTCCATTCAGTTTTCATAGAAATTGTTCTACTAGAGTCGAGACGCTGTGTCGCCTCGCGCCTTTCTGTGAGACCCTTAACGGTGTATCTTCATGGAATAATGAGTTTTATTTATAATTTAGGCTGTAGGTAAGGTTTGCTTGAAGAACATGTTGAAAAGACTAATTGCCTATTTTAATCCCCAGTTTTTTGTAATATTTTATGCATAAGAGGGTGCATACTGAACGCTGGCAAGGTCTCAAATAGCTGGCATATATTTCGCCATTTTATTTAATTTGTCAATATGAATAGTAGCGTAGTGGCGTCCCGTAATTTCTGCCTAGTCCATGAGAAGAAGGCGTGAGTTTATGTATATGGTGTTTCAAAATTAACCCGACAAACTAGAAGGAGTGGTTTAGAACATCGAACTGAATAACTTTTACGATGGGATTAACTTTGATATCGCGAAAAAAAATCTTCTGTTCCATAGTAAAGTTTAATACCTACTGTTCTAAACTGTCTGGGACAGCTGTTTTTTTTTGCAAATTTCAAAATTGTTCCCATAGTAAAAGTTATTCAGTTCGATGGTCTAAAGCACCTCTTAAAGTTTGTCGGGTTAATTTTGAAATACCTTGTATACTTACTTAAACTTAACTTTGTAGTTAAATAAAGGTTAAAAAAAAAATCCACGTGATGAACTGTCAAGTAACCGACTAAGGCCATTAACACACGGCACCGCGCACCGCCGCGGTAGGCGGTGAAGCGGATCTCATGTCGCATTGGCCTCTTATAAATCCGTTGATGCCTAACACGCGTATACCGCCTGACCGCGCGGTCGAGCGATGCTCTCACCCTCTCCGACCGCGGCGGTGCGCGGTGTCGTGTGTTAATCGCCTTAAAGTAATACCTGTCACTTCAGTTGTCATGCTACGTCACAGTTGTACTCTTCAATTTAGCAACGTTATAACACGTAACGACGTAACGTTCTCTTTACAATACTCTCGTACTCTCGGGCTCTTTACAATAGACAGATTACAAAATATTATAGTATTGTTATAAATCTAACAAAAAAAACGTGTTCAAGCAGTTACATCTACGAAGAGTAGTTTATGAATATACTATAAAGTTTAACATACAGTAATAAAAGAGGAAACTATCGTAAAAATCTAAAATAAATCTAATTTGATTATTAGTTACAGCGTATTTTTAAACAAGAAAGTGTCATCTCAAAACTCCTTTTTATGATTTGTTTATCTTTATCTAACTACCTAAACCAATGGAGTATAAATGGTTCCTTGATGTAGATGGACGTAAACAATATTAATATTCGCTACCCGATTAGAGGATAAATTAAATACAATCAAATAGCCTTAGTTACTAACAAATATTATTACACTAAACACAACTTTTTACATAACAATTTTCACCGGAAAACAATACCTACGTACATAACCTGCGTCCAATAAAGGTCACGCTATAAATAGATCTTCATAATCTCATACGTGTTATCCAGTTTCATTCGAAATTATGTAATATTGCTGATTCGTATTATTATCTCTCATAAACTAAATGGAACTCTCGAGTGTCCTAAAGGTATAAATGAAGTAGAGGTACCATACGTAACATTCCAGGTATTTGAAATAATGTACAGACCAGCACATCAAGTTACTAAAATCTGTAAAATTTCTTTAAAACATTTTCAACTTTATCGTTAAAGCACAAGGTTCAAGGTTGATTGGGAAAATTTTACAGTATCGGGTAGCTTGACCTGCTGGTGTCTGTACCTATTGTGTTATAAGTTTTGTCATTTCAACTTTTGAACCCATATTTATGAATACTGTTCGATAAGGGTTTTCTATTTGTTGGTATGACATAACCACTATGCTTGTGAGAAGGATTGGTGCGACCCTATTACGTTCATTTTTCCGTCAGAAAACTTATGTTGCTACCCATCTTCTTTACATGATCTAAAATCACCGTTGAGACCATACAAAACAATGCTATCACGACATTGATTTTCTCCCCATTATGAGTTATCTCAACTCAGTCTATAGCAGTCCACTGCTGGACATAGGCCTCTCCCAGGCTGCGCCACAACACCCTGTCCTCCGTTTTCCGCATCCAGTCTGTCCCAGCCACCTTTTTAAGGTCGTCGGTCCATCTAGCTGGGGGACGCCCCACACTACGCTTGCCGATACGCGGTCTCCACTCCAGGACTCCTCTGCTCCATTGGCCATCGGTCCTTCGACAAACATGGCCAGTCCACTGCCACTTCAGCTTGCTTACTCTGCAGGCTATGCCGATAACTCCGGTTCTCTTCCGGATAACTTCATTCCTGATCTTATCCTTCAAAGAAACTCCGAGCATAGCCCGCTCCATAGCACGCTGAGTGATGAGTTATCTAGCTGTCCAAAATATATTTATTTATTTGTGCATATATATATAACCTTACTAAGTTCTTATTGTATCTACATTAATATAATGGTATATACACAGAGTATCAATATGCAGACACGAAAAAAAAACCAACATTAATTTAAGGAAAAAATACTTCTTTTTTTTTTTTCGCTGAACCCATTGAAAGTGTTTTTGATAGGGTATTTCTAAGCGGTTAATCAAAAACCCATACGCTATGGGTTTTTACTGGGTTTCCCTTTTACTGGGGTTCAAGCAAAAACCCATTCAAAGAGATACTTCATGATAAAGGTAACCTCTTATACGGCTTAACTCTTAACCGGGGTTGTGCGGTACCTGCTTCGAACTTAGGATTATAATAATAACTAGCTGCGCCCCGCGGTTTCACCCGCGTAGGTCTCGATCCCGTGGAAATATCAATATAAAAAGTAGCCTATGTCTCAATCCAGGGTGTCAGCTCCATACAAAATTTTACCAAAATTTGGTCCACCCGTTTGAGCTTGAAGAGGTAACAAACATACACACACTCACAAACTTTCGCTTTTATGATATTAGTGTGATATAAGTTTACTGTACAAAGAGAAACACATAAAATTAGTCATACAGCTGGCTACTGAACTAAGGATTACTGGAGGGAGGATCGCTCTAACGGTATCCCAAAAAGCTTTGTTTCCTTGTCACTAACATCTCTTTGAACAATTCGCGAGACCTCATTGTGCGACCCTATCTTCTATTAGAAATTAACTATCGGAGAGCACTAATGGAATCTAAAGGACCCTTTTCTCCATTTTACCCTTTGATGTCCGGTAATTGAATTATTATAATGAATTATAGGACTGGGGTTGTATTGTCGTGACAATTTTGGGCTTGTCGCTTTTGGCTTTGAATTCTGTTTTTGATTATTATCTCCGGAGTTATTGCTTACACACATAATTTCATAATAATAATTTATTTTTTCTTTTCTTTATTCGCATAAATAATTTTAACAAAAACAGTGAGGCCCTGACTCCTGCACTAGGTATAATAGCACCTGTGTTACAGGAGCCAGTGTCATCTCCAATTACATAGGTCGATTTTTATGCAATAAGAATTAATCCTAAACACATACAAATAATATAGGTAATAATAAAGATGGAAATTAAAATTAAAATAAAAAAAGAAAATTATAAACATGTAAAACATTCCTTATGTGGAATAATTTATGAGAGTGTTTGGTGTATAGAGTATATGCTAGGTGTAATGTGTGTGACTATGTAGGTATGTGTGCTTGTGTGGGATGTGTGCATTGTTTTATTTGTACCTATTTGTACATGAAGAAGAAGCATGAAAGTAGAATAAATGCAGTGGAAATGCGTTCCTTGCGAAGCATGTCTGGCGTGACTATGAATGATAGGCTGAAAAATGAGGTGATAAGGCAACGGTGCAGTTCAAAAGAAGATGTAGTAACAAAAATTGAAAAGAGTATGCTTAGATGGTTTGGTCATGTTGAGAGGATTAGTGGAACGTGACTAACAAAAGGTATTTATAAAGCAAAGGTGAGTGGAAACGCCGGGAGGGGACGCCCTAGGAGTACATATAGTGACCAAATTGGTGATGTTCTTCAGAAAGGTCAGGTGCGTAGTACTCGCAATCGGTGTGCATGTATGGCCAGATGTATGAACGTAGGCGAAGCAGAAGGAGTATGTAAGGAGCGTAGCAGGTGGCATTCTATAGTTTCTGCCTACCGTGAGTTTATGTATGTGTATGTATTTGTACATAAATGATAATTGATCGCAATGAGTTTCATTTTGACAGTTTACCTGTTAATTACGTTGATTATTATGTACGATGATTTTTTCAAACCTATGAAGCAATGGATTATGAATATCCTTCAAAACTTTTGGATCGTGATGGAAAGTGTGTTACGCGATTAAGGTGCTGTTCAGTTTTCTTTTTATTTTAAACTTTTGTTTGTTTAAGTAACCTAGTTTATAGCATTATCCTAGTCTGAGATATCTTCTTATGTTATTTATTTTTATTTTATGTTATTTATTTGGGAAAATTAACAGTTGCACATTACATTAATACGTACAATTTGAGCTGTAGAGTGAGTAAATGTATAATAAATAACCCACGACATTTTCCACATAATTTATATATTTTTTATTTATAAAAACAACTTACAAAACTAATGCGATGTGCACTTACAATTAGGTATAGTCGCCGGCACGTAACTTGGCAAGAATCGTTAGATGTTTCTCTCCTTTCTTTAACTTTCTTCTAAACAGACACGTTTAAAAATAAATTCTGGCAATAACCATAGAATGACAAGCAATAAAAGTAATATTTTTTTCGTTGCACTAATTGTACATGCGTAAACTTACTCAGACTACGCCAAAACCTTGCCAAGTTACGTGCCGGTGACTATACGTACAATTAAATTATTCTGTAAATATATAACTAAACACTTAAAATAAAATTATAAAGATATAAACTAAGAGTTAAAAATATTACGGATATTTCTTCATCATTTTCCGGTCTGTATTTCGTTTGTTAGTCTTTTTTTACCGCCATAGCTTCATCGTTCATAACAGTATTAACACAAACAACGAGTAAAGCGAAATCCTCAAACTCTTTATAATTGTAAGCTTAAGCAGGAAAATATGGAACAAGTCTGCCAAGTCAAAAATTTCTGTAAGTTTAATGGCTTATGCTTGACTTACTTACTATGTTTTATACATTCTCATCATAATTGCAAAGTAGCTTTTCCAAAGAATTGTTTCTGTCGTCTTACCTTCTTATTTCAACATTCCATTTTAATCCACTTATTTTTAGGGTTCCGTACCTCAAAAGGAAAAAACGGAACCCTTATAGGATCACTTCGTTGTCCGTCTGTCTGTCTGTCAGTCTGTCAAGGCCATTTTTCTCAGGAACGCGTGGAGGTATCAAGTTGAAATTAATATCAAATTCGTAAGTCCATGATCCCTTGAAGCTCTAAAAAAATCAAGCTTACAAGTCACCGCAATAAAAAAATACGGCGATATTAGCGACATTATTGCGACATATTTCGATACTCGCAAATAAATCAAAACCTACTTCCCGTTGACCTAGAATTATGAAATTTGGCAAGAAGCAAGGTCTCACAGCACAAGTAAAGGAAAAAGTCCGAAAATTGTTCATTTGTAGTTTTATCACATAAAAAAACCTTTTTTGCGATTACAAACATAAATTTTCAGTTGGAAAATTGACCGTGGCGTATATCGATGTTAAGGAGAACATGTTTTTCAACTACAATGTTAAGTTTGTTTTAGGGATAAATTCATCCTAACTACGGAACCCTTCATTGTGCGTGGTCTGACACGCACTTGGCCGGTTTTTTTTCAATGTTACGATCAAAAATTCTAACTCGATATGGAAATTTTATCGGGAGTATCAAGAAAATACGCACCCATAACGCGAATGGTTACAAAATGTACGTACATACGTTCGGTAGAAATGGGGTACTAGACCGGCATTTTAGATTATTATCGGTGTAATGTAACCTCTTTGGGTAGATCTTGGAAATACGTGAAAAGGAAAACACACCAGCTTATAAATTGAAGTACGTATAAAATAGAATAGTGTTTGCCTCTGACTGGTTTTGTATCGTGTGCCACATGCTTATCAAACTCTCGAACTGTGGCTTAAATATAAATTAATCAGAATCAGAACTTAATTTGCTATAAATTTAAGTACAGGTATACCTAAGATGTGTTACATAAAATAATGAGATCGGCTACAGCCTAACTTACGGCGTACAAATTGTTACATAAATTAAAATATTAATACAAACAAAATAATGTCAACATAACAAAAAAGCAGAAATTAAAGTGAAGTCAATTAATAATATTATACTCAGGTACAGACGCCAGCACATCAAGCTACTACAATCTGTCAAATTTCTTTAATAGATTTTCAACTTTATCCCTACAGCTTAAGGTTCAAGGTTGATTTGGAAAATTTTACAGTTTCGGGTAGCTTGACCTGCTGGCGTCTGTACATAAGTCTTACATGGTCAAATTTGCAAATAATAATGAATTAATAGTTTCTATTAAATTATTTCAACATTTATCGGAAAGAAAAAAAATAGAGGAGCTTGTGGCTAAGTATAATAACTGCCGCGCGTGTCGATCGATCAGGTTAAGCTACGCTTGCCGCGGTTGGTCCGTGGATGGGTGACCATCTGGACTGACTGGTTGTCAGAGTTTTGGGCTTCTGACGACCTGTAACAACTGTCAAAGGTCTACAAATGACAGCCGGGACCAACGGCCTTGGTATGACTTTTCATACCAAGGCCGTTGGTCCCGGCTGTCAGGATACCAAAGGATATCAGGTTACCCAGTAACTGGGTTGTGGAGTTAATTACTAATAACAATAACGAAACCATGGTCAGCAAGACGGCCAGTCGCCACAAGCAGCACCCGTTATTATATTTGATGGAAGGGGGCCACCCGACCCCCGACGCCACCGCAAGCAGTGACATCTAAGGGAGCATGACGAACTTGCTGCCGGTTGCCCAGTCAAGAATAATATATACGATCAATTGATCAATCAAACCCAATGAGGAGCTTGTGGCTAAATAATAACTGCCTCACGGGTCGATCGTTCAGGTTAAGCTACGCTAGCCGCGGTTAGTCCGTGGATGGGTGACCATCTGTTCATACCAAGATTCTTCCGTGCCTCGGAAAGCACCTTAAGCCGTTGGTCCCGGCTGTCATTTGTAGATCTTTGACAGTTGTTACGGGTCGTCAGAAGCCCAAAAGTGACAGCCAGTCTTACCAAGGGATATCGTCTTACCCAATAACTGGGTTGTGGAGGTCAGATAGACAGTCGCTCCATGTAAAATACTGGTATTCAGCTGCATCCGGTTAGACTGGAAGCCGACCCCAACATAGTTGGGAAAAGGCTAGGCAGATGATGATGATCGGAAAGAAAAAAAAAATATAAGGCTATTATTGTCCCAGGCTATTCTTGTCCCAGGCTATTATTGTCCCAGGCTATTATTGCCTTCTATGATTGTGCAGGGCAAAGGCCACTTCTCATATAGAGAAGGCATGAACATTGATCACCACACTTGCTCAAGGCGATTTGGCGATTACAAACTTGTTTCCTCACGATTTTTTCATTTTCCGATGTCAGTGATATCCAAGATGATCGTAGAAAGTACAAACGGCTACACATCAAGCTATACAATTCCAGTATAAGCTGATCTCGCATTGTGTGGGATTTCCGTACAATGAGAGGTCAGTTTATACTGGACATTTAGGATAGCTTGATGTGTAGCCGTGTGTACCTACATATGAAGTGAAAAAGTCACATTGTTACTTGCCCGGATTTTAACCCATAAATATCACAAGAATATTAGTTTGAAAGTAAACGAGGAGGTGAAGAACCTTTTCCACAATTTTTGAATATACTGTTTGAATATATTTGTTAAATTGATTGAAGCAAATACGTATAACCTTATAAAAAACAACTCGTTTCTTGAAAAAAATTTCATTAATTGTAATCGAGAGTTTCAAACCACACTTTAATATCTAAAAAAAATAACTGCCTGGATTTATTTCAAAGCTCACTATATTGGAGTCAAATTCAATGGTATTACTAAGTAACTAACTTCATCAAAACCACATAAAAACATTACGTATAATTTAAAGGTGCTAAATTTCTAATTTTTATTATTTGATCTAGAATTTGATTATGATAAAAAAAAAATTGAAGTAAAGTTATCATACCAGTCATTTTCAAAACCACGCCCATTTTTTTGTTAAATATCGTAACTTAGGTTTTCCAGAAGTCTATGCTACACTACACAAAAAAAAAAAACCTCACATTACCAAATTTAATTTTTTCAAAATATTGGCTAAGGTTCTTATCATTTTTATCAGCCATTTGGTACATCAGATCGACAGAAAAACTAGTTTAATCTGACTCAATTAAAACAAATGTAGATATTGCACTAGGTTAGTTATTTACATTGTACTGTTTTCTCCAAAATTAGGAAAAGTGGGACGGTGAGGTTTTTGTTCTTCACCTCCTCAAATATTACCAACAGGTTGACGAAAAGGTTCTCAGTTCTCACTGTAACTTGTATTTACTTGTTCATCATACAAAAAAAAAACCGGCCAAGTGCGAGTCGGAATCGCGCGTGAAGGGTTCCGTACCAGTATCTATAAAAACGGCAAAAAATCACGTCTTTTGTATGGGAACCCCCCTGAAATATTTGTTTTATTTTAATTAAATTATTTATTTTTAAAGTGAATATATAACTAAATACTCTGTGAATAATTCAAGCGTCTACCTGTTGCTGTTATCAATATAGAGCACAAAAATCACGTTTGTTGTATGGGAGCCCTCTTAAATATTTATTTTATTCTGTTTTTTTTTGTATTTGTTGTTATAGCGGCAACAGAAATACATCATCTGTGAAAATTTCAACTGTCTAACTATCACGGTTCATGAGATACAGCCTGGTGACAGACGGACACACAGACAAACGGCGGAGCCTCAGTAATAGGGTTCCCATTTTACCCTTTGGGTACGGAACCCTAAAAATACTGCTGGTAATCCTTTTGACAAATACCCCTGTCTTATTTACTTTATCTTAAACCTCGGGCCAAATATGAGACAATCCCAGAACACGTCGTTGCGTCAGCCAAAGGTAAAACTGTCGTGAACAGAGATTTAAAGGGAGAACATCCCTGTTTCATACCTGAGCTTCAACGCTAATAGGCTCGTATTTTTACTTTTTACCCATATTTCTCCACAACACGATTTATAATATTTGCCAGTATTTTCGTACGAAAGAATCCTTGAATTATGTTTACTGTGTCCAATAAATTCACCCTGAAATTGAATTTATTGCGTAGGTATATATTTCGGAAATTGAACAAATAATGTGTTTGTGAAATGTTAATGTTTGAAATATAGACATTAGTTGCATTTCATTCTGTGAACAGTGAAATTCCAGCGGGTATAGTCAGACATTTAATCAGATGTAGTCAGTAGAATAAGCTGTTCTATTTCACTATGGTACATTATCTTCCTACTCTTTTTTTTTTTTTTTTGGGCAGGAAATTATCAAATAACTTCTCCCGATCTGGGCGGAGCGGGACCAGACAGACTTCTACTGACTAAAACCCACCCATGTTCCTTCATTTGCCTGTGTGCCAGGGCCACGATATCCCTTTCGGACAAACTCGCAACCCTGGCAGGCATTGGCCCTAATGGACCCCTTCAATTCGTGCTGACATCTCTTTGACAACGCGCCGTCGACCCGGGCCTGGTCCTTAACGGATGGCGAGCTACCCATCGCTCACCGTCCGCAAAGTAAGTTTATTTTTTTTGTTATTGGTTTGAGTTGCTTGTCTATAAAATCAACCAAATCATTCTTGTCCCTAAATGGCGTTAATAGTACAGTTAATATTCAAGCATTGCTTTGTTTTTCTTTAACTTGTTTTCATTTTCTTGTCTTTTGTTTTATTCAGACTATTCTGTGATTGACAGTGTCTTTGTATTTTCTTTTTCTTTAACATCATTCACAACGAATATCATTTTTAAATCTTTATGATTTTGTATGTCCAAAAATATATTTATTATTTTAAGCCATGTTTTTATTGCAAAATCCTTTATTTACCTACTTTTATCTTTTTAGAAGCATTTTACAAAATCCTCTTTAATTGGTCTCAAGTTATAATTCTCTGCTCCCACTAACGAGCAATGAGGTCTAGTTTTATTGATCTCGGTTCAAAAGAGAGCTGTTTCACTAACGCAACTCATGAATATTTTACCTTAGTCGTTACTGTCAGGCATTATTCTTGTAACCGAAACCTGGAATTTAGGGACTGTAAATAAAGCGTTCTTATTGCTAAAGTCTGAAGATGTTTTAATATTAAATTTGGTCTTAATTTACAGACAATATATTTCGTCTTAGTTTAAAGAGACTTGCAAATTCTTTTTAGCCAATCTTTTTACTGGAGAGTGGTTTTTGATAAGGAATTTAAATTTGTTTTATCAAGTGTTCTTGATACTCTATGTCTTAAATATTTTGATTAATTTTCATTTTGAGTGTATTTGTATCAGGTTAGTATTTTTATAATGTTGTATTATAATCATCACAAGTGAGTGTGTGTGTCTTGGCTGAACCAATTTTGATAAAATTTTGTATGGAGGTAGCTGACTCCCTGGATTAAGACATAGGCTATTTTAAGTATTCCCGTGGGATGGACAAGGAATTGTAATACATTTTTGCCCTTTTACGTTTAATCTGGTATTTGGTAGTCTGTTTGTTTGCAATAAACATGCATTTTTTCGTTCAATTCACTACTATTCATTTCGTACAAAATCCGAAACTTTACTACGAAACTAACAACAACTTAACTGTGTTTATTAGAACTTCCACTCCTTCAAAAAGTAAACAAACAGCTCCGTAACTCAGTTTCTTTACCACAAACAAAATCACAGTAAGTATTTCAAGTTTATCCTTGAAAAAAACTTCGGATAAAACTACAGCTAACTAAAACTGCTAGAAAGACGGTTCTACTCGTTTTCTTTACAGACAACTACAACACAGTTTTTAGCTTGAAAATCCCGCGCAAACTTGAAATTAATTTTCTTGGACAAAGAAAGGGTAGTTGGAAAGGATTAGCAGATAGTGCAAGAGTACAGTCAAGCAAAGCGATAGGTACCGGGTAGCTTAATACCTAGAAGTGCAAGTATTTTTAAACAATGATGTTAG
Source organism: Tiliacea citrago (assembly GCA_963921375.1). Taxonomy (NCBI): domain Eukaryota; kingdom Metazoa; phylum Arthropoda; class Insecta; order Lepidoptera; family Noctuidae; genus Tiliacea; species Tiliacea citrago. The sequence continues at coordinate 8,748,828 of OY992800.1, forward strand.
TAGTCAAGTGTTCCTTATAAAAATATTTCCGACAAAATAAAAAATCTAAAATTGAATGAATAATTAAATTGTATGTTAAAACAAGCAGTGCCTCTTTGCTCTTTTATCTTGTATTTGCTTTGTAAAGTGTTTTGTATGTCTGTACATACAAAACACTTTACAAAGCAAATACACAAATAAAGACAGCTACACAAACAATACAGCAAAGTAAATACACAAACAAAGACAGCTACCCGAAACTTTCAAATTTTCCCAATCAACCTTGAACCTTAAGCTATAACGATAAAGTTGAAAATCTTTTAAAGAAATTTGACAGATTGTAGTAGCTTGATGTGCTGGCGTCTGTACGTCCTATCCTACTATCCTAACTTAATATTATAAATGCGAAAGTGAGTTTGTTTGTTTATTTGTTTGTTTGTTTGTTAAGCTTTCACGCTAAAACGGCTGAACGGATTTTGATGAAATTTGGCACATGGGTAGATCATGATCTGATTAGGATATAGGATACTTTTTATCCCGATATTCCTACGGGATCCAGACTTATGCGGCTGAACCCGCGCGGCACAGCTAGTAATATTATAAACGTGAAAGTTTGTATGTTTGTTACTCAATTACGGAAAAACGGCTGAACGTAATTGGAAAAAAATGCACACATATAGTTGATAACTTAAAAGAAAAAAAAAAAAGAAAGAAAATACGTTTATTTGCGGTAAAAATAACGCAAAGAAATAAAAACACAAACACGAAAGGACAAGTTGAGAAAATATGCGGCACATTCACGCAAAACGGCCATCGCTCAGCATAAAGCTGCGACCCTATGCGAGACAGAGCCCCAGCGCTGGTTTTCAGCGACAGCCAGCGTTGACGTGAAGACGAACTTGGATTAACACATAGGATACATATTATTATCCCGGTAGTACGATCCCGTGGGATAATTTTCGACATTCCCGTGGGCGATGCCGCGGCCAAAGAGCTAGTAAATAAATAAAAAGATTTTTTATAAGAGTAATGTAGAGGAAAATTGAATCTTTTTGCCCGTATATCTAACTCTGGTTGACTGTGCAGCCACGAGCATAAATACGTTACACTTGAAGCCATTTCGAGCGAGCTGATCATAGTATTTCAAAACCATACTATTATGGAATAGGTCTTTTCTCAAAGTTGATATTGTTATTTCACGAGAAAATCGCTTTTGAATTTTATAAACTAGTGTAAGATATTTATGCTCGTGACTGTACATGAGAGAAAATAAAAGAATTTTGGATTATTCCTTGGCGCATCTTGAAAGCCATTTCACAAAGAATTTTCTTGTCATCGTTTGATTCCAAAGCTTGCGTTTCGAATGGAATTTCAATTAAATTAGATTAGATTCGCTCCGTTGAATTCAAGCTATTAAGTTCATCATGTACAGCATTAGATGTGTATTTGCAATCCAATATTTCATTATTAGTAAGTTGTGTGGAAATATTGGCATTATTCATATGCATGAGCATTTTCTAAGATAATTAAACGATACAAAATTTTTGAATATCAACAACATCTCTCATTTTCTCATCAGATTATTTTTCAGAAAAGTGTTTAAAAGCTGCGAAAGTAATCAAAATCATTTTTTTTTTAATATCAACTATACGAGCACCAAAGGGAATCATATTTTTTTATACCCTTCAAAAGTATTGCGGGACTTTGAAACCCATTTTTTGATTCAGGGATCCGTTTTCGTAATAGTAAGCTGAAGAAAACTATCACAGCTAAGTAGGCTTTACAAGTTAACGTAATAGTTAAAAAGTAATAGTCGACCAACTTACATTTGAAGTTGGAGAATTGACGATGTGAGAACATTGTTTTTCAACTACAATGTTAAGTTTGTTTTTGGGACAAATTCATCCCAACTACGGAACCCTTCATTGTGCATGGTCCAACACGCACTTGTCCTTTTTTTTTTTTTTTACCTTATCGTGTTTTTTTTATCATATTTGTGACTGAGTGAATTATCACAAAATCCATTTTGATTATTGCTATTGCTATCCATAAATAATCCCAGTCTTTCCATAAGTAATAATTATACGAGTATATCTACAATAAAACGTAGATGAACCGATAAGGCCATTATTATGGATCATTTATCACGTAGGATCATCTCTTTGTCACCGTCGCATATACACGTCGTCTATAGGCAGTATAGAGCACTGGCGGACTATACATTATTTTTCATGGATTGCTGATTTTACTGTTGTCATAAATATTTTTGATCGTGTTTATTTTGTGAACGTAAGCAAGTTTCTTTGGATATCGTATTACCCAGTAACTGGATTGTGGACGTCAGATAGGCAGACGCTCCATGTAAAACACTGGTATTCAGCTGCATCCGGTTAGCCTGGAAACCAACCGCAACATAGTTGAGAAAAGGCTAAGCAGACGAAGCAAGTTTCTTTGTTTGTGTGTGCGTGTGTCAACACCGAATGATTTTTGTCAAGGTTTTGTGTTTCAAGATGTCACTAACAATAAACACGTCAAATAATATCCAAATAGACAATTAATCAGTATTTACCTATGAAAGATACTTCATCTTCTTTCTTTTTTTTTTGGGAACAGTTTTTGCAGTGTTTAAAAATACAAGACGGCATTATTCTGAAATTATCTGTTAGAGCCCATGACGTACTATCGATGCGGCGCTCCGTGCTGTACTGACTCGAGATTGTATTAGCTTTTGAATTTGTATTTGATTTGTTGGCCGCACTCTCGGTGTTCCACGTGGTCTATCTGCTTCTTTCTATAATCTGAGGTTTTTCTATACTTGATTCTATAAATAATGCAATAATGATTATAGAATGAACGACATAAAACTATGGAAAGTAGGTTTTCTTAGAAAGGTATATCTATGGTTTTGTGTGATATAATTATATTACCACGTACAGCTCCGCCAGTACCTAGAACTAGCCAAGGCAACCGACGGTCAGTCGCCAAAAACTGCATCTTTTTCAATACTATAATATTATTATAGTATTGCCAGTTGTGAAAAAGATACAGTTTTTAAGGACCTTTATACAATCATTATTATACCTTGCTGTAAAAAATATAAGCTGAGTTCAGCTCTCTGCCTGTTTGTTATCTACAATTCACGGCTAAACTAATGCATACCAAGCCGATTTTAATGTAGGTAATCGAAATAGAGGTCGTTTTGTAACTGAAATAGGAAAATCTTATTTACTTGCCACGTGCTAGTAAATACAAATTTTCTCTTTGACCGCAGGCACGGGTAGACTACTTGAGTACTAAATTACTTTGGCCCCGTCTGTGGCCACGCTGATCGTGCCTTCAAAAGCGTTCTTTATGTCCTCAAATGTGTAGGAGTAGGGACCGATTCGAAAGAAGAAGAGGCTAACTATATGAAATTCTATGTTGTCGCATTTAACGTTTTTTCATTGTATTTAACAAACTACAAAATAATGCAGTCATAATTATTATAATAACCACTATTTTAACCTATTAGGTTGACTCGAAGTTTTGCAATACAGGTTGCGTCAGCAGCGTCAAATCTATTAAACTGAATGTCACGTAATTTCGACGATTCAACTTCAAAATGTGTAATTTTTTTCATCACAAAATGCTCCCAAAACAGTGAAAGTAAACTTCGTGGGGAAACCATATCGTAGAACCAAAAATTCGAAGACATAATATTATGACCCGCATTGGGTTCGTGAGGATTACGGCCTTCTCCTTCTCACAGAGCCTGAGTCCCAAAAGTTGGAACGTTTGCTGATTATGCTAACTTCAAAATTAACATTACTTTAACGTTTCTTTCCCTTTGTCGTAGAATTGGATCTGGACTACCTGGAGAGGGGCGGAGGGGGTACCCTGACAGTGGGCGGGGCTCCAAGCCTGGAGCCAAGTCCTGACAGCCTCGACCTCGTCAAAGTGGTGCTACTTGGGGCCCCAGCTGTTGGGAAGACTAGCATTATACAGGTAATAACTTTATTGTTCTTCTTCTTCTGGCCTCTCTCCAATTAATAAAGGTTGGCCGTCAACTTAGAATATTTCTTGCCCTTTGCGAGGTGGAACAACTCAGTAGCACTCTTGACTACGGTCCACTCGCAAATGTCTTTCCAACCAAGCCTTTATCCTATGGCCAACACCGCGTTTATCATCCGTTTGCTGAAGTATTTTTTCCGTGAGGGGTATCCAATTGATGCGTCTTTCTTATCATTGTGTAGCTATTTATTTAGAATAAGATATTACCTATAGGTGATTGAACAATTTTTCGTTATGTTCTTTCTTGATTTTATAATATGAAAATGCCTAATAATAACATATACAGTTAACTAGTTGAAGGTTGTTGGGTGGTTGGCCAAAAGAATAGCAGCATTGCATTGTCAATTTAAGCAAGCTTTGTTTTTGATGGAAATATACAGCAAGAGAAATGTCAAAACGGGCCTATTATTTTTTGACAACTATAGGTACACAAAAATAAAGGCCAGTATTAAAAACGTCAGACAAAACAAAAAGAAGACGTTTTCTCATTACAGTAGTATTACCTTTTTATCGAGCGTAAAACGTATACAGTTTTACCACCTTATCCGTAAAAGCCTATACTCTTAGTCAACAACTTTGAACAGAACAAGGAGCCAATATACCTCATATTTATTCCAGTGCCAACACAATACAAAAAAATACCGGTGTGTGAAGGTATCACACAATAATACCTTCATATTTCGGGAACACGAAAAAAGCCGAATAAAAGATTTACTGCCGTCAATGGAGCTCATATTCGGATGACTCGCCGTATTTTCCGATTCATTAGTTATGCGTATGATTTTAGAATTTGGGGCGTGAAAAATGGATCTCGCATTACGGAAATTTCCATGATGTAGCTTTCATAAATATGAAGACTGGATGTGGGATGTGTCGGTCGTAATTACTGAATGGATTTTATCTAGGTGAACGGGTTTTTATTTGCATTTTTATTATTTCCCACATGATATTTTTCTGTTCGATGTAGATATACCAAAATGTATGAGAACAAACGTAACTTTTAATACCTACGCCCAAAATCTACAATTCGGGAATATCTAGGTGCTTTACTTTACTGAAGAATATGCATAATATATCAATTCTTTTTTTTTTTTTTGATCCATACTCATAAAAATCTAGCTCATGAAAGAAGTGCTAGCAAAAAACGGACTTTCATATTTTAGGACTCCTAAATGACATTTCACTTTGTAGAATTTCAAATTTTACACCAACAAATGGCGTCTATTAATCATCACGGCCTCACTCTTCATTATATAAAAATACGAATACATCTCGATCAAACACAATTCTACAATGACAGATAACATATTACGGCCATATCACAACGTCGTCTTTCATAAACGTTAAGGGTATACCCTGACACTTGATCTATCTGGCGCGTTCTACCAAATTGGGTTCGGTAGTAGGGTTATATTACTCATATTGTATGGGAGGGTAGATCGTTAACTATCTGTGGCACAGGTGTAAAACGTCGGGAAATGGAATGTGTAATTACATTATTTGATATTTGGGTAGTATTTTGTGTGATATGATATGTTTTTGTTAGTAGTTTATCTAGATGATGTAATAGTTGTCGGGAGTAAAATGAATAACGTTTTTGGGTTGCGTGATAATAAATTCTGGTATATCTTTTGTGTAGCATAATATATGAGTACAAACTTATCTTTTCTTCACACTAATATTATAAAGGCGAAAGTTTGTGAGTGTGTGTGTGTATGTATGTTTGTTACTTCTTCACGCTCAAACGCTGGACCAATTTTGATAAAATTTTGTATGGAGGTAGCTGATACCCTGGAATAAGATATAGACTACTTTTTATCCCAATATTCCTACAGGATCGAGACTTAAGCGGGTGAAACCGCGGGCCGCAGCTAGTATTCCATAATTATGTCGTGATTTCTTTGATTTAATTTATAAAATGTATTAATTTAATACCAAATTATAATATTCACTGTGGCAACACTGTCAAAGTACAAATTATTACCGTTGTAACAAACTTTTAAATGTATTTTAATTATGGCAACTGAATGTATTATTTTACTTTGGCAGCACAGAAATAACGGTTATGATGTTATCGTTATTTCTGAGTGGGTGAAAAGTCAGTTAAAATAGTAAAATGTAAAGCAGGGCCAGTCGTCGTTTTGTTGTGAAATAGTGCAGTTGTGCGGAATAAAGTGAAAAAAAAATAAGTTCAAAAACTAAAACCCGACTACTGAAAAATCACGCTCTAAAAAGTATGAAACAAGAAAATATTCTCATCTGAAATTATTATGTACAAACTATGCAATATTTATCGTCTATTAAATAAACAACTTACACGTAATATATTTTAATGTATTTAATACATATTCATAATGATGTTCAGAAGACAGCCAATTTTGATAGGTTAGGTGAAAAAAATTGTGCTCATTAAGGCCTTTCATTTGATACCCAACACGGCATGAATAAACAATTTTTTTGTTTTTAGGCTTTGACTTTATGTCTGCTAGAGGGCGCCATATTGAATTTAATGTGACCTCACATAGCTTATAACCAGCGGACAATCAAGACGCTTCCAAAAATACCTCATTTGTCAAATTATGACAAGCGGTTTAGAAGTAATGAGGGAACAGATTAACATACATACATACATACATACCGGTCAAAATCATAACCCTCCTTTTTGCTTCGCCGTAGTCGGGTAAAAAGGATGTTTTTCTTCAAACACAGAATTAGGTTTTCGTATTCATGTTTTTTTATTATAATTTAACAAATTAGTAACAGCTATGATGCTATTAGATATTTTTATTGAAAACATTCAATACAATTTTACTTACGCGAAAACATTATTCACATCCTTTGATCTAAATCAAAAATTAAATATTCCACACGGTCTTTTACATTAACACGTTGATAGATTTTCAACCATTTTCCATTTGTTTGTATTATCTTGTCCTTTGTATAAAATAAACATACACCACATGGAGCTCGCATAACAGGGGAACAGAAAACAATACGTCAAAATGATTGATTGTGTCTCTAACATTACTTTTTTCTCGAATTATTTACCCATGCGACGTTTGTTAATGTATCGTTGTTATTAACGTGTTTCAGTCTTTTTGTTACAATATCATATTTTTGCGTGGCATTCGTAATTTGTCAAGACAAATTTTTTGTCACAATATTAGAATTAATAATATTGAACACAACCTTTCCAAAAAAAAAAACATAGAGAAATAATAACTTTCATAGCTCATTTCAATTGAATACGAAGAAATAATAAATGACTTAAAAGCTCATAAAAATATGGGAGACTAGGTACTAGGAGAAAATGAACACGTTAGAGCTTTATTGCATGTTCACTCAACACGTGCTACAGGCGCTTAAAATGTGATGAGTTCCAATACTGCACTACGCTACGATAACGAGTATTGTTAACCTCCTCCACTTTTGAAATGGCGAGAAAATCCACCAGGAGCTATGAAAGGGGGTGGAGGTAAAGAGGTTATTGTCGACCTATTAACGATCGACTAGCAGTACCTATCGGAGGGTAAAGTTATGTTTAAAACTTTTAACCTTACCTTCGTGTGGATTTAAGTGGCGCGTGTAAGTGAGCTATTGAATAGAGTTTTGTTCTGGACAAAAGTTGGTGTTAAATTGAAGTTTGGCAGTATGTTTTGAGTGTATTTAAAAACCTTCGTATTATGATTCTTTTGATGTGTTAAGGCTGTACAATATTCGATCATACCTTAACATAACATCACAAGAGAATGAAGTCAAATGCTAGTCCCAATAGGTTGGACTATACCGGAAAATCTCACAGCCTGGGGGTCTACTCCGATGCGCTAAACCGAAGTATCGTAATGTTCGGCCATTTTATAACTTCCAAAGTTTGCTTTTTTGACTTTGAGTCCTTACCCGACTTCAAGTCACAGTTTTGACTTTGGCTTATCTCTTCGACTGTCTTTTTTTTCCGCCGCAGTCAGCAATAAAAATAAAGACAGAAAAATAATTTTATTTGTCACAGAAACACGTGCAAAACATATGAAAACATAAACTCGAGTTGGTAAAAACAAATATTCGGCAGCTGTACGTCATGACTGTGACAAGAAGGCTTGCACTCAGCATGATGCTGTGCTATGGGGGACCCACAGCACAGCGCTGATATTCAGTGGTCACCCGAAAAATACGTACGGAACCCAAGTCAGGTTTAATGAGTTGTACATAATAGCTAACAAAATAAAATAAAACAAACAGTACTTAGAATATAATGCCTATACAACCAAATACTTAAGAATAAATATGCACAAATAAAGCCGATAGCCGATAGTAAGCTGTAGTAAAGAAACGACCGAACATTCGGCCGATACTTCAGATTTATTTTTGGAGTCCCCCTGGACTCTATTGTAGCTATCGGAAAGGTTAGGTTTCAGTTTCCTAAAAACGTAGACGACTTTTTCTTCCTTTTCTACATTTTTTTCAGTCCCCACGTAATGCAATATGACATTATCAGACATGTACATTTATTTGTAACAGCTCATCACTTATTCTATGAATATTTTACTTCACGATAAACTTGACACTACCGTATGCTGCACAGCTCTCGGGTTAAACTTAATTAACTTTGCAGAAGATATTTGGTGAATTCGATTTAAAATACTGAATAAAAAATGGATGTTGGTGAATTCGTTAAATATTAAAATTGGAGGAAATTCGTTCGCTCGCGAAGAAAATCTAAATTGGAAATATTTTGTGTCATAATATTCTTTTACATAACGAATAATAATGATCGATGTATTTCTATATTTAAGGATTACAACGATTTTGTTTTATTTCTCTAAATGTTATCAAAATCTTCGTTCTGGCTTTGAAATGATTTGAATTTGATGTAATGCCTAAAACACATACAGTAAACTCACGCCTTATTTGCTATGGGAGTAGGCAGAATCTACAGAACGCCACCTGCTACGCTCCTTACATACTCCTTTTGCTTCGTTTACTTTCATACATCTGCACTCTAATTGCGTGACACATATTTAATCGCATTCGGAATGATTTGAAGTCTATTGCTAATCCATTGCATTTCATATGTTAGAAAAATTTGTCTTTGTCAATGAATGTTGTTGAACTGTCAGATTGTAATCGATTCCTACTGATAGTGTGTTACGCAATTACCGCTGGTCATACACGCAAGGCAGTTGCGAGTACCACGCAACTGATCCTTCTGAAGAACGCCTAAAACGTCAGCAAAATATTTTTCATCTATTTCAATTTCCAACCTCATTTACCGTTCATGAAATTATAATACAATCAATGTACACACACAGTATATTTATACAAATAACTATTTACTGTAGGTACTAAATATAGTTTACAAACATCCTTAGTTTCTACTTTAATTGCAACATATACGCACTCAGAAAACTAACTACATGTCGCCTGGTTTTAGTGAAAATGGGCAGCGTTACTTGTCATTGTTATTTTTTTTAAATTGGCATGTCATAATCATAAGTCAACCTAGAAGAGTGTCGTCTGCTTAACCGGAATTTCCTGTGGGTGCTTCAAAACATTCAGGCCTCCAGGCAGGGCATAAACTTATAAAAAAACCGGCCAAGTGCGAGTCGGACTCGCGCAGGAAGGGATCCGTACCATTATCTATAAAAACGGCAAAAAAATCACGTTTGTTGTATGGGAGCCCCCCTTAAATATTTGTTTTATTTTAATTTAATTATTTATTTTTAAAGTAAATATATAACTAAATATTCTGTGAATATTTCTGGCGTCTACCTATTGCCGTTATCAACATCGAGCAAAAACAAGCAAAAAAAATCACGTTTGTTGTATGGGAGCCCCCTTAAATATTTATTTTATTCTGAGTTTTAGTATTTGTTGTTATAACGGCAACAGAAATGTACATCATCTGTGGAAATTTCAACTGTCTCACTATCACGGTTCATCAGATACAGCCTGGTGACAGACGGACAGACGTCGGCGGAGCCTTAGTAATAGGGTTCCCGTTTTACCCTATGGGTACGGAACCCTAAAAATAACTTAAAATTTAAAAACCTCAACGCAAAAAAGAAAAGTGAACATTTTAAAAGTCAAAAATAATACCTATCCTTGAGCCATCAAATTTGAGGCTCTTACAGACTCACGCGATATCGCAGGCACGACAGGCAGCGACATAATAACTATAACGAAATTGTGCTACTAGTGTGTAGCGTCGCACCTGCGATATCACACCAGTCTGTACGAACCTTTGATTGAGTAATACTCTAATAAATATATTTTAATTATAGAAATTGATGGATGGCACGATACGGTTTGCTCATTGAAATGTTGCGACGTGCACCTAGTGCATACCTATCTGGTGGAGAATAAGAAAACGAATCCAAACACATGTGCTATTTGTTTTTCAAGAGTGTACTTTTGTGTTGGATAACCTGGCTGCAGCATCAGCTCATCGTGTTGCCAGCATTGCATTGAATACAGAATAAAATACTGATCAAAACAAATCCAAACACAAAAAATATCTGCTATTTTTTTTTCAAGACTTCACTAATGTGCTGGTTATCCTGGCTGCAGCATCAGACCAAGAATTCTATAATCTTGCATAGTTATATAGCATACATGAGTGTTTCAAATTTTAGGTCACACATATGTTTCAAAGTAAAGTAAATACCCATTATGCGTCGATCCGTATCGCAGTTAACAAAAGAGTGGATAATCTTGAAACGGCTGAACCGATTTTGATAAAACATGAGAACGGAAGAACAACCGCTAAAAAACCTACTTTCAAATAAAAAAACCGGTCAAGAGCGAGTTGGACTCGCGCACCGAGGGTTCCGTACGTTTATAATTATGATGTTGATGATTTCTGAAAAATTATGCTATTTAGAGACATCGTTTTATTTTACCTGTAATCTTTACATAAACTTCTATCACATAGAATAATTTCAGATTTTTATCTTTGCAAACTTCGGAGATAAGGGTAATTCGGGTAACGGTATTTTTTTTTACATTTTTCATCAAAAGTCGAACACTAAAATGCCTAAAAAAAAAAGGTTTGAGAATGTGCAAACAGCGTTCTTTTATATGATACCCCACATGCCCTAGTAGACTCCATTCGAATTTTTAAGACCCCCTTTCAGGCCCTGTGGCAAAAAAGATATATTTTTTTAAATTTCTTTCTTGTTTGCAAAATAGTTGGGTAGATGTCATCATAAACTATTCCAAATTTCAATTTGATAGCATTAGTAGTTCTTGAGATATCCAGCTGTGATAGACAGACAGACCGACTTAGTCTCACCATAAGGGGTCCTTTTTTCCATTTACGGAACCCTAAAAAACACATCCAAATCGGTTCATCCGTTTAAGAGCTATGGTGCCACAGACACTCACACACACATAGCGGTCAAACTTATAGCACCCATTTTTGCGACGGAGGTTAATAAACTACTTGTCATTGTAGCAAGTTCTGTACTTATATCAACCTGACAAAGTAACTTCAGTGCACAGAGGTACTAAGGTAGCATAAAATACAGCAGGTTTATATTCCCGAACTGTTTGTCATGAAAGTTGTAATACAACTGCAGTTCTATTTACCTCAACAACACCTGCTCGCCTGGTTGATAGCATTGGTGTTGGTTTTGCTATGAATAACTTTGTTGTGTTGCGAGCTGTTACAAAGTAGAATTTTGCTTTACAATTCACGAAGTCGTCGTATTTCCTTTCGTAGGAGAAAAATTTTCGGGTTGAATGGATCTCGATGGAATTAATTTTTTGAATTTAAAACGTATTTTTTTTATTTCTCTAATAATATTATAAATGTGAAAATTTATATTAAGGAGGTTAAGATGTTTGTTACTCCATTACGCAAAAACGGCTGAATCGATTTGGATAAAATTTGGCGCAGATACTTTATAGTCTTTTTTTTTTGCCGGGGTTGGAAAATCCTCATGGATGTCCTCCGCCCTGGGGCGGGCGGAGGGGTCTGTCAGACTCATAGTGACTAAAAACCACTCCAGTGTTCCCTTCCCACACGACCCCCGGCTAAAGCCCGGGCAGCCCGCCTCTGCAGGCCCCCCCCCCCCGTGACGCCTGAAAGGGGTGCGCGTGGAACACTACGCGCCACCACCTTGGGTGCAGTGTGATAGGGGGCGGCAGACGTCCCCGAGTCCACCGTCCCTGGACCCATTTAGGGGGGCTGGAAAAGGGCATTACCTGCCCTCTGCCGACGCCCAGTGCACCTGCTGCGGAACGAGTGAGCGGACGAGATCTCCCACTCCCTTTCCGTAGCCTCCTTCAGCGACACAACTGTTTCGCAGAAGGTTACCACCGCGTCCCAGGACTCCTCGCTGCCGGCCATCGACTCGACCACGGCCGGCAGCGACAGGTCACTGCCTACTCCTGAGAGATAGTTTATAGCCTAGATTATAGCCGTTATTCTATGTGTTAACATAGAATAGCGGGCAGAAGCTAGTAAATAATAAAAGTGGAAAAACTGAATGATATTGTTTATTTTATCATAAACTGTCATGTCATGTTATGTCTTTGTCCCAGGCCCATGTGCCAAATTTCAACTAAATCCTTTCAGCCGTGTTAGCGTGAAAGCGTAGCAAACAAACAAACAAACCTACTTTCGCATTCATAATATTAGTTAGGATAGCAAACCTGTAGCCCCTGTAGGTAAATTATAAATAATTGGAGGGAAGGATGAACCAATAAAATTGCTTTGAAAATAACGATGAACCTGAAATGTCTAACTACTTATTATTATTCTTTTAGAAAGCTATATAATATTTTCTTGGCAAAAATTAATTTTGTAACAATAACCTTTATTGGGAACTTATAAAATGTGATCTTTGAATATGCTTGTGAGGAATTTTAGTCAAAATAATATTTTCAAAATAGGCTATTTGTAAACGTAGGAAGGTATAATAGTACCTATCCCACTCCTGTTTTTTCTTGTTTAACTATACCGAAAGCCTTTAATTTTTCTCGTTTGGGAATATGTTATTATTATTTATAAACCCCACATTTTACGATCACCTATTTTATTTCAAGGTAAACAACACATAAACTAAGGTAAATAAATAGCTCTGACAAAACAGCAGCTTTTACGCCTTTTGCCTCCCTACGGACCAATAGCGAAGATCTTGCCTACCTAACTGCCAAAGTTATAGCCCATGTCGCACCGTTCATGGCGGGTCGTCAACCTGATAATGAGCCTGACATATCCGGGCAAGGTGACGCACAGCTTATACGGTGATTAATGAATCCGACCCAAATCCATCTTAGTCACTTTACAAAACCCCTTTTATAAAATACATTTTTCTTTGTTCGCAGCAATTCGTGTGGAGCGATTTCTCAGAGGAATACGTGCCGACAGACCGTAAACACACGTTCTACCCTTCGGTGATCATCAACGAGCACCTTTATGAAGTCAAAATCACAGATGTACCTGTAATACCTTACTTTCCAATAAACTCGTATTACGAATGGGCTCACTACCGTTTTTACGGACTCCGAAGTGCTACTGCCTATATCCTAGTCTTCGATTTATCTAACGTTGAAACTTTCCAGTATATACGAACGTTGAGAGACCAAATGGTTGAAAGTCGGGACATGAGAAACGTTCCAGTGTTAGTTGTTGGCAATAAACAGGATCTACTTTGTAGTAACACTCCATCTGCGGCTAGTGGACTTCAGCAACTAGCTATTGCAGAAAGTGCTTGCGGCGATTCAAGAGAGAAGAGAAGAAATATCGTGAACTTAGTTCGTAAACACTGGAAGTGTGGGTACGTGGAGTGTTCGGCTAAGTATAATTGGAGGGTCATAGCTGTGTTCAAAGAGCTGATGGAGATGATTGATGCTCTTGAATGGAGTGGAGGTGGAAGGAGCTCGGAACCTCCTCCAGACTCATCAGCCGGTGGAAGTACACAAGAGACTCGGTGCGTGATTGCTTAGCACTGTTAATTACTTTGACCTAACCTCGATTATTTTAAAAGAACCGAAAAAATGTCAACCGAAGTATTTACAAGATAACTTTGTCCCATGAATCTTTGTTTATCTAATCTGATTTAATTACGCAACAGAGAGGATGCGAGAACCAGAGGGCTTTTATTTATTTTAAAATTTCTAATTGACCACTCTCTGCTCGAGCTTTCAGAAAGTTTCGTAGATTCATCAATTCACAAACTTGCACTTGTAAAACTTTGGCTGACGAGCTTCATTTGTGCATAATCCAATCTAACCCTCGTAAATTGGTCCATATTTCATGCAACTTCTATTCTCTTTTACGATTTCTTTTCGGATTGTTCATTCCTTTATTACTTATTTTTCCTTTGTTTTTAACCTTAAGTTTAGACACTTGAGTAAACTTGACGAGTTGGTACTTTTAATATAATTAGAAGATCTTTCATATGATTCATATTTAGTGGTAAATTTTCTCAATAAGACATGTTCCTTTTTAAAATCAGTTTAATTAAAATAATCGAGTACATTTCAAGTCTTAACGCACAGAATTTAGGAGTTAGTGAATGCTGTTAATGAGCGAATGTTAAATGTTACCAAATGGTTGTAGTTATAATGTTGTGTAATTCCATATTCCGTGTTCACATTGCAGACATTCATTCAATAGTATATTCTGATGATATAAAATTAAATGAAACAGTAACGATCAGTCATTCCAGCAGCAGGCTTACCATGACGCTTTCTATTTCTACGAAGAATAGACAGAGCTCTTTCTATACAAAGTGACATTTCGTTTCTCCATTATTGACATCGTACCGTAGAAATCCTTCTATAATCTGTCATTTTGTCTTTCGTTACTAAAAATCTTTGTCTAGGTCCTTTTTTATGTAGACTATTTTAGAAGGAAGTTTTCTATCCCAAACTGTCAAAATCACACTGACAACTGACAGTTGTCGCTAATGAAGATTATTTGATTTTGTAAGCGCCATGCTAAAAACAGTAGTTTTTTTTTTTATCGACGGCCCCCAAGTTTATACGGTTATCTACAAAATAATGATTTTAAAGGCAGAGCGTTTTGAACGCGAAACTGTGATATTAGTAGAAGAAAAAAGCTATCTTCTCCTATTTTACATCATTTAGTTAATAGGGCATTACCAAGGAAATGGTTAAAGTCAATATTGCTGTAATATTTTTTTGTTCAAAATACGGTTCTTCGACACTTTGAGAAAAGTTGTTGTGTTCGTCTTTATGTGACTTAGTAAAACTTGTGAATCAAACAGAAAAAAAAATCTTATGACAAAACAAAGAATTCTGAGTCGAAAAAAATCTTATGACAAAACAAAGAATCCTGAGTCGAATTATGTAAAAGAGTATATTTCGTAAAAAATGCAGTTGACTCTTTCTACTTTGCAGCCGTCGTACTGTCTATACGGATCGTCATTTTTGTCTTCTCTGCCGTTGACAAAACGGTGCTCGTGCTAAGCCTGCTGGAATTTTGGATGATCCCAAAATAATGATCATACACAGTTACAAACATAAATGATTAATAATAGCACATTGATCCGCTCCGAAACTAATACAGATTCAATGAAACCGTAATAAATTCTATGTATTAGAGAAACGACCGCTTTCAGGAACAATTTGTACTAGACAAAGGCAAATAATGCCAGTTATAACATGAAGGGAATATTACTTTTTTTTGCGGAATAAAGCTTTCGTGGAAATTGATTGCCGTCATTATATTTATTTTCCTTTCACGAAGAGGACAAAGGCTTCAATGGCCTTCATAATTTTTACTTCCTGTACTATCGTTTGTATCTCTGGAAAGCTGCCGTCTTCCTCTTTTTGCTAACTAATGTAGATATTTTCGTACACAATAAAATTCTAAAATGTGATTTTGTTTCCATAAATATTATTATTACTTGTTAACAGCAACTTACTCATGTTAAGGGCTATAATTGCTTAACATTGTCATGTCTCCTCATTCACATTAAATTGATTGATTAAACACCAGAAAATTCCAATTGTATCGGGCTTTGCAGTCAATTGTGTCACTGTAACTACATTTATAATTATCATGCAACGACATTGTTACTGGTAAACAGATCAAACAATTGTTTAATTATTTGCATTTGCCTACAGCTCTGTGTTTGTTGAAATGAGTGCGCATTCAGCATTGAATTCTGTTGTAAGAGAAATATATTTTGCTCCACTGTTTTAGCCTCTATGTTAGTTTGATAGTCCACAAATTGAAAATGCTCCAATTTCTTGTAACAAAATTTTCTTGTGGCCCAAAATTTTCTCCACCATATTTTTGTAACAAAATTACACCAGCCCACAATTCGCCCTTCAAACAATATGTAAGCTTTAAACATATTCGTGTATTAAATTTATTTCAGGGTACTTTTACACTTTTCTACTAACACTTGTACGTCTAGTTACTGTTTAGAATCTCGACCTGTAAGTTGTGAATATTGAGTGTACAATTTGATAGATTTAATAATGTTTAACCGACTCAATGAGAAAAAGAGAGATTCATTATCTTGACTTTATTTACGATGGCTTGTTTCAACGTCTGATTTTCCATTTGTATTGTTCAAATATATGTACTTTTTCTGTTACATTCATCTGTTTATCTTAATAACAGAATAGTAGTGTAAGTATTTATTCTTCTTATTCTACCTCTTTATTAATTCCATGAGTTTGAATTTTCAGTGTACATGTTCTCCCTAATTTTCCTAGATCTAGTAACTTACTCTGTGTTGTGCTTCTTACCTACGTGCTTCCTCTGTCGTTGTTTATAGATATTTCTTTATTAGTATTAGTACCAATCCAAACGTTGTATAAAGAATCTATTTACAATTCATTGCATTTTAGAGTTGTTAGAATATTTTGTACAATTTTATCAAATGTTCGAGTTGGTGTTAAAATGAGAAACGCTACCTGAAATTCATATCTTCGAAACAACAGAGAAATGTATCAAGTATAATTTTAATAAAATACAAGACCTTGCTTCCAACGGCTGGCTTTTACCTTAGCCCTTAGCCATACAACATGGCAATGCCGCCAGCTAATTGGGTACATTACCCGTCGACAGCGATGCGGAGGAATTTTTCAATCCAGTTTTTAGATAGTTAATAGTTTTAGTTAAGTTGGATTTTATATCGTGTTATTTTTAATAATTATACAAACAAAGTACACGACAGCAAAATGCGGTAAAAAAATAGTTTTCTTTGTAAAAAATATGCGTTTTTTTATATTCTAATAATAAAATTAGTTTAAAAAGAAAATTTATAAAATTAATCTACTGTTATGCTACTAAATCGGAATTGTGATAATCATTAATAAAATTAAAATCTAGCGTTTCTCATTTTTATAATAACTTTAAAATATCATTTTTATTACCAGATATTGTATAAAATTGCTGTGTGAGAATTATAGGCTAGATAGTAATTAGTTATTTATTGTTAAACTATTATAATTCTTAGAAAACGGAGGAGTTAGAAAACATAATACAAAAAATGTCTGAGTTAGTTATATAGATTTTTCATGTCTAAAATAAACGTATTGTTTTAAAAGTTTATAGGTATTTAGTTAGATTTGAGTTTATGATATAACAAGTTAATGGACATGATATTTTTGGTATCATCTAGTCAGTTTCGATCAAAGATTTAAATCGTTAGATTCGCCCGACCGTCGACCGCGTCAAAAGATGACCATGTTTTTTTTTTAATAGTATGGTATTGCTCGTTCATACTGAACATCTATCGTTCCATGCAGGATGCGTGAGCTCACTCTTCTTAAGGCGCTGACAACAGGCAAATGATAAAGTAGGCTTGAAAAAAAAATTGCGAAATCTAGCGTTTGTGGTAGCGGAAAAAAATATATATGTTATATAACTATTAAACATATTTCTCAGAACTTGGTAGTTACCAAAACACGTTTAGAAAAAAAAATCTCGATACAAATTAACGGTAAACTAACCCTTTATTATGAGTTTAAATCCAAAATCTCTGTATTAAATATCAACGTACCGTTGGTATTTAATTAATAACAAGAACGACTTATTTGTATGCAGAACTTAGTTGTATTTTATTATCGATTACTCAACTCATTTTTGAGTAAATAAATAATTGCTTCTTATTTTGCAATAAATTACAAGCGTTGTGTCATCGCGCTTCTTTTTCTTTTGTATGCAGTCTGACAGTGACAGCGGTTTACCTGATGTCAGCGTCTTAGTGGGGACAGTTTTTCACGCGAGTTAAGTACAGTGAGGGCAAATCTAACGATTTAAATCGTTGGTTTTAGTTTAGTTTCAATGAAATTAAGGATAATTTTATGAATGTTCACAGTGGCCAAATTGTAAATGATTGCAGTGTGACTTAAAGCAAGTAAACTTTAGGTATCGTTATACAATTGTTACACGGTGCAATAAAAACGTTGTGAACGATTTTAATGTGTCTTCTTATTTTACTTAAGGCGGATGCGCTAAGGTAGCCCGCGAAATTCAAGTTTTTCTTAAATTTTTTGCAATTTGTTTTTGTAGAGAGTTAGTTGTATTGCCGATTCTAATGATTATAATCCTGTAAAGCCATATTTGTTACGGCCGCGAATCATATTTAGATCAACATACAAACTGTTACTGAGCTGCAAATTGCAAAAAACCTAATAAAATTTGAATTTCGCGGGCTACCTTAGCGCATCCCCCTTAAACATTTACATCTTCCTTGAAAATTAGATTATGACGGTGGGCAGATGGTAATGTCAGCACTAGAGGAGCGCTGACGGTACCAGGATAAATAAAACACTTGTTTGTGATATAACTCGAATACTTACTTATTTAAAATATTTTAGATTTTATATTATTATTTTCTATATTATTATTAATCATGACATGTTTTTGTCATCTCGGCCGACTCCTTGATCTTTTTCATTTATTCTAAATATAAATTAAATGTTTGTCTCGTATTCATGTTATCAACTTACAACTCGTGGAGGTCGCATACTCAAAGCATGTCAGGTTACAGACTCAAAATCAGCTACTACTGGCTAAAATAAATAATAATTAATTCATTTATTTCAGGTAAAAAACACGGTAGTGACAAACATAAACTAATAGAAACAAACCATAGCCGCACTCACACATCCAAATCACAAACAACAGTATAACACTAACATAAAATTGTGACCAATAAAATTTAAACATTTAAATAAATATAATTAATTAATGAAGAACTGCCAAAATAAAATATATCAAATAAAATAAAATATTAAAAATAGCACTAACGTAGTGTCAAATTTTATCCATTGGAGACAAACATTAAATTATCCTACCTATACTCGTTCCTACTCAATCTGCCTAGGCTTTTACCAAGTATGTTGGGGTTGGTTTCCAGTCTAACCGGATGCAGCTGAATACCAGTATTTTACATGGAGCGACTGCCTATCTAACTTCCACAACCCAGTAACTGGGTAACACAATACCCCTTGGCAATACTGGTTGACTTTCGGGCTTCTAACGACCCCTAATGACTGTCAACGACCCACGAATGACAGCCGGGAGCAACGGCTTAAGATGCTTTTCGAGGCATGGAGGAAGTCTTATACCTAATCGTATAAGATTAATTACTAAAATTTACAATATGAGGTCTCTCCCTCGCAAGAGAAAACTTAAGTCAGGATGACCGAATCGCGATGACCTGACCCCACGACAAGGGTCAGTCAAGTTAAACAATGATATGTGTGGTTTTGTGTACCCACAAAACTAACGTTGTCATGCTTAAGCCTCGTCACGCTGAAACTGCCGAAAAAGATATAACACAGCTTTCTACAGAGCAAACAAAATGATGGGACAATTCACATCAGCCGAGACCCTGCAGCGTCGACAGGCCCGACAGTGTTAGTTGCGACTAAATTCGGTCATAAAGCGACCGCTATCCATGTCGAGACTGCAGGCCCTGAAGGGATTATGAAAAAAAGAACTTAACATCGTAATATTTTACCCCATCGGACGAAATTGAGGCAGAAGTAGGTAAAACGCCAGGAAGTAATAGCTCATAAAAAAAACTTACCTATCTTGCCCACACTCAAGAGGAAAAATCTCAAAAAATTACTCCGTTTTCTAAATTTACATTAAATGTCAGTCAATCCTGACCTAACTGTGGGTCCTCGATCATAAGCTGAACAAATTGTGTCAACTAAACACACTTTGCGAAGGCTATGCCCCGTTAGCAAAGCTGGTTATAACCTAAACTGAGTGCCTGAACTAGTTACATCTCTCCTAACTCGCGATATTAAATTCTAACTCAACCTATCAAAACCGTACTATTGAAGATGAAGACGTGTGTTCACTCCCTCAAACCCCTTGGCGCTTGGCGAGGTATGTCACCTCACCTGCTCCCGGCCACGTTCGATGTTTGCTCCCAAAATTTGTAACGAATACAAATAACAATGTATTAGTAGAACGATCGTAAGGAAGTTTGGCAAAGCAAATAGCTTCACGGACGCTTTTTCTGGGCCTGCTGTAAACTTTTTGGCGTCTGTATCCTGGCTGCGTTTTGGTGACCTCTTAGGGGACACCAAAGGTTTGTTTGAGCGAATACGGATGAAGTTATCATGACGAATAATTATCGGAAATACATTGTCAAGGACGGTACAGTTGACATCTGTCGGGCATGCCACCGTCCCGGTGAATCAATCCGACAAATTGTTTCCAGTCTTGCTAACAGCGAGTACTTGCACAGACCCACTCTAGTGGCTAGGATTATCCACCAGCAACTTGCCTTGCAGTATAACCTTGTGGAGCTCGAAGTACCATACTACAGGTATGTGCCCGACCCAGTTCTCGAGAATAGACATGCCACATTGTACTGGGATCGATCTATCATCACTGACAGGACTATTGTAGCCAGTACGCCTGATATTTTGGTGATGGATCGACGAGAGCGCCGTGCAATGATTGTTGATATCGCTGTCCCTCATGATGAGAAACCTGAGAAAGATAAAAGAATCAAGTATCTTGACTTAGGACACGACGATGTTGACTCTGCAATCAGGCCTAATAGCGGAGAGCCACAACCAACACCTTATGAGGCTCTCATTGCGTGGTTAGGTCAAGGGCTGATTTAGAAAGCTGTATTCCTGGACATGGCACACATAGGTAGGAGGTTCCTTTCTGTAGAACCCTGATCACCAGCAGCTGGGACCCTGTTCCTGATGCCGATGGGCCATATCATGGCCATACCGGTTCAACAAGGTAAGGCAAACTTCAAAGCGCGCTTTTCTCTGCAGATTAGTCAAATCATGGGGCACCCATTTTTTAAGGTTTTTAATCTTACCGATTTGATGCAAATGGATCAATATTATGGGTATGCTAACATCAAACCGCTAATTCCTTGGTAGTTTGAAACGGATCGGCTTCCACCGTCGCATTCAATTCATCGTTATTTACCTTAGAGGCTCGTCTTCCTTGGGGTTCATTCTTCAAGTCAAAGTTTCCCGTACGAAAGCGATTAAACCAGGAACGCACGGTGAATTCATTAGCCATATCCTCCCATCCCCTATCCAGTACAGAACAAGTTCACGCGCCACTTGTATAGAAAATTATATGGGGTATACCCGTTGATGTACCTCACTCTGTTTGTGCTCGGTATGGTCGGGTACAACCAACTGAGGGTACGACGGGAATTCACGCTTGTCGCGTATCTGGTTAGGTTACTTCGTGGCATTGAGCATAACCTAGGAGTACTGCAGTGCCTGAATGTATGTGTACCAGACCGCTATGTGTGGAGGCGGCGCCGCCCGCCGCTGCTGGCCGTGCCGGTTGCCAGGACCAACCTCCTCGCCAAAACACCATTGACCCGCGCAATTCAGGTTATTAACGTGAAGATCGATGTATTTACATGCCATTTGAGTGAATTCGCAAAAATACTGTTGTTTATTTTATGTTATTGTGTAGATTAGAGTAGGCTATATGTTGTTTTTTTTTTTTTTTTCTTTATATTCTATTTTTATTATATTTGTTTTTTTTTCTTTATATTCTATATATTGTGTTTGTTATACTTAGGGCAGTTAGTGAAATAGTTATTATTATTAGAGGTTAATTAAAGTACTAGTAGTTTAGTTTTTAGTTTTTACGTTTTTCATAGTTTTAAATTGTAAGTTAATTTTAAGACCGCGCTATCGCATTAGGTATACACCTGTAATGATAGTTGTAAGTGAGATTTTAATAAATAAATAAATAAATCCTCTCTAAACACAGCATTGATATTGCGAGCTGTTTCTGCTGCGTTAGTTCCACGTCGGAATTCGTATTAAAAAACTACTCTAATTTTCAATGTATCCATTTTTACTTTAAAAGTTGAATGAAAAAACAATGGAAAGTCAAACAATCGAATGTTGTACATTTCTCAAATTTAGAATGTTATAGTTATCGTGTGAAAAAAGTTTCACTCTGGAATCTCACACCAATGGTTTTTTTTTTCAATGTTTGATTTTAATTCAAATTTTAATTACGTTAAAATGGCAATTTCATATTACCCCTATACCCAGTAACTGCAGGGTTGTGATGATCAGATAGGTAGTCGCTCCATATAAAATACTGGTATTCAGCTGCATCCGGTTAGACTGGAAGCTGACCTCAACATAGTTGGGAAAAGGCTAAGCAGATGATGAGTCAATGTATACCTGAACAATTTAATTTATTCAATTCAGATTGAAATTCAATTCAATTTTCGAAGCCCTGCCTTCTGTGCTTTTCCAAGTTAAGTTTTTAAACACTCTTTAATAACTTTCTAAAATTTAAACCACGTGGCAGTAAAAGATTCTGATTCTTCAGTCCATAGCGTAATGGCAAAACAGATATTTTTACTCGCCTCAGGAGTTTTTCAAAAGATTAATCTCCGACAAAATTTGTCACGCTTAAAAAAAAGAAAAATCTTCTGCTACTGATTTTTATAAATCCCTTTCACTCACACTAATCTTTCAAAGAAATGCTATAAAAAACGTACTTTAAAAGATTATCAAAATACCCTAAGCTTAACACGCAAAGGTAAAAGAAAGAAAACCTTTATAACAAACTAGGCTTCGCATGGGTGCAATTTACATGAAACGTGAAGACGGTATTCTGTTCACGACACGTTGTGCACAAGTTCTGAGCAGTATTCTAACAATAAGTATTGCATGAATTCAAGATTTAATTAGTATTATGAAGTACTTCTTTTTAGGGTTCCGTATGTCCGAATGAAAAAACGGAACTCTTCCCTATAGGATCACTCGTGTGTCTGTATGTCTGTCTGTCTGTCTTATGTTGAAATTTGGTACACATATCAATTTTTATGACCCAAACACGGGTTACGTAAATAAATGAATTTTAAATATGCGCCTCACTTTTGGGAGACAAATATGAAACATTAGAAAAAAAGTTTTGCACACTGTACCGTGTGACATGGCAAATGAAAGGATTCACTTTCGGGTCTCAAGTATATATTTTTTTATATTTTTCAAATAATCACTTTTAAAGTTATTTAAGGCGGAGATTTCTTGAAAATGGTCAAAAAGGTGGTTTTTTAAAGCAGTGTATCTCTTAAACCGTAAATATTTTTTCCAAAACAAAAACAGTATGATAATTTCAATTTTTTTGTGCATACGGTGATGGAACTCAAAACATAATTAAACATAATTTCATCAAAAAAATCTTCAAAGACAACTCTTAATTATTTTTAAAAGCAGTTTATCCCTTCGTTAACAGTTATAATTATAATTAAAAGTGTAACATAAAATTGCAACTGCCAAACTGCATCCGGTGATGGATTAGTTTTTATTAATGAGTTAATATCTAATTTTATACGATTTTATTTGCATTTTTAGGCCATACGTTGTGTCATCGCGCATCTCTTTCTTTTGTATGCAATCTGACAGTGACAGCGGTTTACCTGTTGTCAGCTTCTTAAGAAACTACTGAACCTTCAATTTAAAAAAAAAAAAACAAAAATTAGTTATTTACATTTATGTAGATTACAGAAAAACCTATAAAAAGTCTATAATATTAAAATAACATGGTAAATCTCCCAATAGTGTAGTACAAACTCACTTTTGCAGTTGGAATTTATGGGAGAACATGCTCTTCAACTACAATGCTAAGTTTGTTCTTGGGATAAAGGCTCGTACAGACTAGTGCGATATCGCGGGCGCGACGCGACACTAGTAGCACAATTTATTTGTCAGTGCCTGTCGCGCCGGCGATATCGCGCGAGTCTGTACGAGCCTTAAATTCATCCCAGCTATAGAACCCTTCATTGTGCGTGGTCCGACACGAACTTGTTTATATATTATTTTTTGTATATGCGAAACCTGAATATAGTTTGTTCAGAATAAGGAACTGAATCGATTTCAATATTTATTACACCATGTTATATTTTGTCCCAAAAATATTTAAGTGAGATGGAAAATGTTATCACCATTTAATTACTTACAATACAATCGCCGTACGATTAGGTACCTACTGCCAAATTATTATCAATGAGCGCAAGACGACCCTGGAGGCACGGGGTCGCCATTAGCATGTTTTTGTAGGGACAACCCGGTAACATAACAACCTTATAACTTTGTGATTTTTCATGATACAGTTTTGAAATATTGTATATAGATTCTTTACATAAAAAGTCTAGACACGTGTTTCGGGTTTCGCATATACTAAAACTAATATTGTATATTTACATGTTATATAACTATAACCATCTGGAATAATGCACCTTTCAAATGGTGAAAGAATTTTTCAAATAGGAGCTGCGGTTCCGGAGATTACCTCCACTTATACACAGACTCATAAAATTCGCTCTCTGTCTTTATCATTACTATAGATTAGTTTTTACCAACTGTTTGTTTACCCTTATCGCCTCAGACCAGGGTCGTATAAATTAAGTCTATTAAACTCGTCCCCACCATTTTTTACTAGGACTAAATAAAAAGCCTGTGCTTCCAGCTTTTTGCCTCCACATTCATTAATTTAACTAAGCTGTTTTTACATTTTTGTTTCTACCATTTTGTTTTTGTGTCGTGTGAAAAATGGTTTCACTACTTTTGTTTTAATTCTTGGAAGAGTCCATTTTTTTGAATTAGTAAATGGTTGGGTTCTTAATTCAGTGCCACGAAAGGCACTTAATTAGGGGATATTCTTTTACTTTTGTAGTTTGTACTTTACTATCCTTCAGTGTTGTTTACTAATTTAGTAATTGTACATTGTGATACAAGGGTGGAAAGTAGGTTATTGCAAACGAGCTCTCATTAACAAGCCCGAGCCGAAGGCAAAGGGTTATTAATCACACGAGTTAGCAATAACCTACACAACCGTGTATCACACGACGTTTTCAATACATCTGTGGGAAATAGTAAAAAACAAATTAAATAATTAATTCAAATTTTCAGAAAATGGCGCGTTTTTGCAACTAGACATTTTTTTTTTTATAACGAGAACAGCCTATTCGATTTTTGACAAAATATGTTGATATGAAAATAATTACATTAAAACTGGTAATTAAATATATTAAAGAACCATTTAAAAGACTGAGAGAGAAGAGAATTCAATGCCAAGACGTACGGAATCATTTTTACTCGTATAAAATCTATCCCATTTTATTCTTTGTATGAAAACTGGAAAACTAATGATAGAGCTCGTAAACAAAAGTCACGACCGTGTAACAGAAAGATGCCTATGCAAAAGATTTAATTTTCGAATCATAATTATAGCCTCTGAAAGTACGCCATGTTTAACAACTGTATTGAAAAAGCCATTAATTAAGTTCCTAGTATGATTAAAAAATATTTCATCTGGCCATAAAACAATTTTATCGACGTTTTTTTAATGGAAAGTATTAATTTGTGAGACGTGGCTATTCACAATAAGCGTTGGGTACGGAACCAAAGCATCGTAATAATAAGTTTGACATTATGTAGGTACGTATTGTCAATAAAAGTAGATATATCCATATCTAGGCAAGTAATAAACACCATTCAGAATTAATAACATTCAAAAATAAGCATATGCATAAGCATAATCAGCCTATAATGTTCCCACTGCTGGGACACAGGCCTCCGCTCTGTGAGAGGGAGTGGGCCGTAATCCATCACGCGGGCCCAGTGCGGGTTGGTAGATGTCACATGTCTTCGAATTGTTGGTTCTAAGACATGCCGGTTTCCTCACTATGTTTCCCATCATTCAAAATTACTTTTAGATAATTATCATAAACCTAACTTAATTATTATAAATGTGAATGTGAGTTTAGTTCTTTGTTATGCTTTCACGCTAAAACGGCTGAACGGATTTGGATGAAAGTTTGCACACAGGTAGACCATAACTAGCCAGTCTATTTCGTAAAATTCTCACCGTGTAAACTTAGGTGAAGTGAGCTGTATTGACTAGCTCATTTCACTTCTTCAAGTGAGCTGTGTTGAAAAAATCACCGAGTAACTTTTAATAAGTAGAATGACCAATCCCTAGCATTAGATGGAATGACACTATTGAGTGTCAATCCCTAGCATTAGGTGGAATGACACTTTTGAGTGTCAATCCCTAGCATTAGGTGGAATGACACTTTCGAGTGTCAATCCCTAGCATTAGGTGGAATGACACTATTGAGTGTCAATCCCTAGCATTAGATGGCATGACACAATTGAGTGTCAATCCCTAGCATTAGGTGTAATGACACTATTGAGTGTTAATCCCTAGCATTAGGTAGAATGACACTATTGAGTGTTAATCCCTAGCATTAGGTGGAATGACACTATTGAGTTTCAATCCCTAGCATAAGATGGAATTACACTATTGAGTGTCATTCCCTAGCATTAGGTGGAATGACACTATTGAGTGTCAATCCCTAGCATAAGATAGAATGACAGTTTACTTCTCCTATTTACAGTTGCTCCGTGTGGTGCCGGACGTAAAGAATAGCACCACCCCATTTCGTTCACCAACCCGCCTGCCAAGCGTGGCGATTATGGCAAAGGGGGGTTCCCTTAGGAGGAAGCCTATGTCCAGCAATGGACGTCTTTTGGCTAAAATGATGAATAATGATTAAAAGTTATTACGATTTTTTACAGAATAGCTCTGTTGGATTAGAACATAGGATACTTTTTATCCCGTTTTTCCCACGGGATCGAGACTTATGCGGCTGACACCACGGGACGCAGCTAGTAAGAAATGAAGAAATAAATAATGGTAAATTGGCACGGAAACACGTGATAAAAAATAAAATGAACTGCAATGGTATAAATTAAAGTTAGTACCGAAAACAAAAGAAACCTATATTTACGAGTATGGAACAAAACTAGTCAGCAGCTGCACGGCGTGACTGTGACAAGTGGAGTCCAACTCAGCATTATTCTGAGCTATGGGTGACCTACAGCACAGCGCTGATTTTCACAATGACGCCAGTAGCACATCTCCGCCGCGAAACCATAGCAGCAAAACGGCACTAGTTCGCGTCATGTTCCGCTACTTGCATCCGATTCGAGTAGCGAAACATGACGCGAACTAGTACAATTGAACTAGTGCCGTTTTGCTGCTATGGTTTCGAGGCGGAGATGTGCTAGCAGCGTGTGGTCACCCGAAAACGACGTACGGAACGGAAACCAAGTCAGGTTTATAGAATTATACTTAGAGATTATCATAAGGTTCAAAACCCATTTGTTGGACTTGGTATAACTTTTTATAACCAGCTGGGTTCTTCTTTGATAGATTTGCCTTTAAATTTAAATCCAATCATTGTTCAAAGGCATACTATTCTATCATCGAATACGAATAGTTGGTCGCAGTGATTATCTCAAGAGAATGGTTTTGACTGTTTATACGCGTATCGTTTATTAGAAACATAATCTACTCATTACATGTGTTTTTATGAGTTGTATACATGTGGTTAGCTAGCGACCTCGACAATTGTAAGTCTGCCTAGCCTTTTCCCAACTATGTTGGGGTCGGCTTCCAGTCTAACTGGATGCAGCTGAATACCAGTATTTTACATGGAGCGACTGCCTATCTGACCTCCACAACCCAGTTATTGGGTAAGACGATATCCCTTGGTAAGACTGGCTGTCACTTTTGGGCTTCTGACGACCCGTAACAACTGTCAAAGATCTACAAATGACAGCCGGGACCAACGGCTTAACGTGCTTTCCGAGGCACGGAGGAATCTTGGTATGAACAGATGGTCACCCATCCACGGACCAACCGCGGCTAGCGTAGCTTAACCTGAACGATCGACCCGTGAGGCAGTTATTATTTAGCCACAAGCTCCTCATTGGGTTTGATTGATCAATTGATCGTATATATTATTCTTGACTGGGCAACCGGCAGCAAGTTCGTCATGCTCCCTTAGATGTCACTGCTTGCGGTGGCGTCGGGGGTCGGGTGGCCCTCTTCCATCAAATATGGCGAGGGGGGTGATGGCTGATCTTTGCGTTATGCTCGTGAACGGGTGCTGCTTATGGCGACTGGCCGTCTTGCTGACCATGGTTTTGTTATTGTTATTGGTAATTATCTGTTTATTTATTTTACTTCGATGGTACTAGTTTATCATTTGTGACTTCGAGTTACAGCTATATGTAAGCGGGCACGCCCTTTATGCCTCCAGGCTTTTATTTATGTAAGTTCTGTATACGTATTTAGTTTATTTTTTTTATTTCTGGTTGAGTATAGTTTTCGATGTTTTTTTGTTGTTGGTACCTATAGTGGCGTGTGCTAGCTAACATAACATGTTTTTTTTTTTTTTTTTGTATTGCGTAATGTAAATTGGGATAAAAATAAATAATCAAGTTTTTCTAACTGAACAGACAGTTGTGCTGCTGGGGAGTTTGTTGCACCACTTCTTCTTCCCAGCTAAAGCACCAGGAAGTGGTGACGGGCTGAGTTTTTGGGGGACTGTCTTATGTAATTTTGACGTTGGAAAAGTGCTGATTTTCAGTCATGTTTGAATAAATAACTTTTGATCTTGATTTTGATTAAATAAATAATAATGACACATTCAGACAAACAATTTTGAAAAGTTGACATGAATCAAGTTGGTTAAATTATGCAGTCTGCAAACTTATCTCTTAAGTTGACTGCAGCTTCAGAAGTGTGAGTCCACTTCAACCGATCATATAACATGAACGAAAGCTGAGTTCCTCCAGTAACCATCTCGTAATTGGTTAATTCAATTAATTATAATTAGTGCTGCTGCAGGGTGGTTGATATTTGGCACGGTCTCATTCTAACGGCTGATGCTCAGCCAGAGTAATTACTCAAATAAAGTTAATTTGAGGTTCCTGTACACAAGTTTGGAGTTAAATTTACCAATTTGTTTGATAAACCCACATATTAAGTATATTATATTTAATGGGCTCGAGTAATTTAATATAATTTATTTCTGAGTATATGGTACATTGAGATCTTAATAATATTAATAAACAGCTTCACATAACTACCAGCAGGATATGAATGTGACATTTATTTATTTATTTAATTTCAAGCTATTCTACGCAAAACCATGTTTTGCAGTGACTACAGCCTGATTTACAGGGTGCAATTGAATTACCTAAAACAAACAATAAAAGTTGCATTGCGTAAATATAGTTTAAATGATGCAACTTATATTAACCAGATTATGCTAGTGAAGAACCTGTACCCACTCTTAAATACCATACAAATACATCAGTGCCATGTGGTGCTGGACGTAAAGAATAGCACCACCCTATTTCTTCCCGTGGGTGTCGTAAAAGGCGACTAAGGGGATACTAGAGAATGGGAAGCAGCGTTCTCTATGCATTTTAACACCATACTGCGATCGCCAACCCGCCTGCCAAGCGTGGCGATTATGGCAACCTCCCCCCCTTATTTTGGGGTAGGCCTATGTCCAGCAGTGGACATCTTTCGGCTGAAATGATGGTGATGATGATACATCTGTAAATCAATCATTAACATACACATACACCTACTCACACCCACACACCCTGCACATCGACCCCCATACACACCCCCACACACACACACACAAACACTTCACATACCTGAACATGCTAGGTACAACAATTTTGTAACATTCTAGAACCTAAAATTTTTCTTTTCTTTTTTATATATGCGTTCCCTTTCAATGTCTGCATCGTCTTTCAGGCCAGAGGTCCAAGATATTTAAACGTATCAACTTTATTAAGTGGGCATCCTGTGAGCTTTATTGCCGGTAAGTAATCAGGACACCCCCCTGGCCCGAAAGACCATGCTCTCGCTCTTGATCGTGTTATACACCAAACCATGTTCTTCAGCATACTTTTCACAGATGCCAATCAGCCTTGACACACCACAGACAGAGGCGCTCAGCAGCACCATAATTATCGTCAGCGTAACTGATATTGTTTAGGCAAACACCTCCAATATGGCAACCAATATGCGTGCTGCTGAGCCTCTCTATCAGCGCATTAACATATAAGCTAAAGAGCTTCAGTGAGGTAAGGGGGGCTCCCTTGCCTCACGCCACACTCCAACCTGTATGGGGTCGAATAAACCCCCGACCAACGAACATCATTAACCTGATTGTTGTACCAATATTGAAAGATACGGATCAGTTCGTCTGGCACGGTCGCTTGTTGCAGTTTTTGCTATAGCAGATCATAGCAAACAAAGTCAAATGCCTTCGACAAGTCGAGGAAGCAAGCAAAGATAGGTGTACTTCTATCAGTGTAGTACTTGACAGCCTGCTTTAAACATAATATACCTGTTTCTGTAGAGAGACCGGCCTTGAAGCCAAACTGGTTAAGCAGGGGGGCCGGCTGTCATTTGTTGATCTTTGACAGTTGTTACGGGTCGTCAGAAACCCAAAAGTCTGACAACCAGTCTTACCAAGGGGTATCGTGTTACCCAGTTACTGGGTTGTGGAGGTCAGATAGGCAGTCGCTTCATGTAAAATACTGGCATCCAGTGTATCCAGTTAGACTGGAAGCCAACCCCAACAAAGTTGGGAAAAGGCTAGGCAGGTGATGATGATAATGAATGTCAGAAATAATGATTTATTAATAAGTTATAAAAAAAAAAGATATTTCGTCACAATCAGCTGACAGCTAGTACACATAACTGCTAAGTACAGTCGGTGACCAGCCTTACCTGACCCCTCTTACAAAGAAGAATAATGAAAGAGGGGTCAGGTAATGCTGGTCGCCGACTGTACTATAAGATAATGGAATTTTAGTTACTCCCAAGGATTTCAATATTTTTTTCAAGGTGTCACAGGTCGTTGAAAACGTTACATAACCATACATAGCTGGCGCATCCTTCATTGTTCGAAGGGCCTGTCAGAATAAAACCTGTCAAAATACAGTTTAAGTCTTCTTCAAAAAAAAATACAATTCAATTGACATGAGAAACACAAGTTGATCTTAAAGGCTCGGGCAGATTGGCGCAACGTGATGGCGTGACGCGACACGGGTAGAAAAAATTCCATGAAGTTTTCATAGAAATTGTTCTACCGGCGGGCGGTGTCGCGTCGCGCCATGAACTTATGAAGAACGGTAGGTACTGTAAATAATATATACTAGTACCTAAGTAGTAAGTAGTAGTATCCACAATTTTTTTTTTTACTATATTGTTGATAACAACAAAAAGTGTACAATTATTGTCGTATCACTTTAATTACTATTCGGGGTTGGGTTGAGATTAAGATAAACTCAGATAAAAGATTATAAATATAACTTATTTCAGTAATAACGATTAAAACTAATGAGGAGAATGAGATGAGGTTGAGTCGCGCCGGATACTCGTATGCTATCCGAAAACGTACTGACTATTATATATTGCACACAACAACAATACATACATATTGTATTGGTATTACATATAATGTTGGGTGTGGCAAAAGAAGTATGAAAGTAGAATAAATGCAGTGGAAATGCGTTCCTTGCGAAGCATGTCTGGCGTGACTATGAATGATAGGCTGAAAAATGAGGTGATAAGGCAACGGTGCAGTTTAAAAGAAGATGTAGTAACAAAAATTGATAAGAGTATGCTTAGATGGTTTGGTCATGTTGAGAGGATGAGTGGAACGTGACTAACAAAAGGTATTTATAAAGCAGAGGTGAGTGGAAACGCCGGGAGGGGACACCATAGGAGGACATATAGTGACCAAATTGGTGATGTTCTTTAGAAAGGTCAGGTGCGTAGTCGGCGTGCGTGTATGAACGTAGCCGAAGCAAAAGGAGTATGTAAGGAGCGTAGCAGGTGGCGTTCTATAGTTTCTGCCTACCCCCATGGGAAGAAGGCGTGAGTTTATGTATGTATGTACATACAATATTCAAGGCATAGAGCGCGGTGTCGCAATTACGCTCACATGTTTATTATTGTTCGGTGATTGAAAATCTATACTATCAAGCATTCACTGTAATGTTAGCACGTCAATTCCTTTGAAAGACTAGGTTTCTTGACTAGAAACTACCAACTATCTGGCTAAATCATATACCTAGATCCAACCGTTTGTATCACTCAGATAATTCTTCAACTTTTCAAAGCTCTAACTTCAACAATAAGCATTGTATTTCATAAGCTATGGGACTACTAGCTCCATCCGTGCAACTTTCCAATATAAATAAAAGTTTTATTGAAACATGAAAGCTCTTTCATATACGAGAGCTTATGAAAATGTTTTGTATGATATTCGGTTTTAGAGGTAGGTATATGAGAATGATATTATATTTGGCCAAGGTAAAAGCCAGCCCTTGGGTCACGGGAAGTGTCAACTAGCCGTTTGGAGATTTCTTTGAACAAAACATGAGCACTCGGACCCCATACGGCCCGAGGGTTTCAACCCCAAACTGCATAAAAATATATACAGATAAGGTTATTATACATA
Organism: Tiliacea citrago; assembly: GCA_963921375.1. Lineage (NCBI taxonomy): Eukaryota > Metazoa > Arthropoda > Insecta > Lepidoptera > Noctuidae > Tiliacea > Tiliacea citrago. The sequence continues at coordinate 8,781,674 of OY992800.1, forward strand.
TCGCCACTTGAAATTTTTTCCAGCAGCGCCAGCACAGCACGCGGAGTCAGGAAGATGGGATGGCGCAAGAGTATCGTCACTCGTTGCGTCCCACACTAAAGGCCTACCCACCTTCCATGGAAATAAAGTCATGCCGTCCGGTCTCTTGCCATCGTCACGTGCCAAGCCATTGGAAGTTCGCGTGCCGCGCTAAGCGACCCGCACTACGCCTGCAAAACAGGCGTGGTGTCCAAGGCTGTTGACAACTTCGCCACTGTGACAACGGTGAGGAGAACAACATGGAGCTCCAAGTTGCAGGGAAGCAGCGAGGCGGAAAGGAGTGTCGTCAAACAAAGTGCCTATGTTCGACGATTATATTTTATTTGTATTTTCGCAACAACCATTTTTAAGGACTCTGCCAACACTACATCAATGTGGGACATGATGATTATGATGAGGTACGTCTCAAATTTATCATAACTCAAATAAAAAAAATCTAAATATTTTTTGAGAATAAAATAAATAATATCACACCTATCTCAAGCGCCCGCCGGAACGGTGTTGCTGCGGCGTCCTACATAAAAAACATCCATGGTTTACCAAACGGTGCGTTCCGGCGTCGCACTGCACGTACAACAGACGTGCGATTTGCGAGATGAAGTGGGGAGACGCGTTGCGACGCCGTAGCGGCATCGCTCAGTTGTTTGCGCGGCAGAAGAAAGTGCGAAATCTTTTTATTCATATTCATATATTTCTTTGCATTTCATTATGTTTAAAGGTGTTACGATGGCTTAAAGCTAAAGTACAATTACGGACCCGGTTGGGCTCAGCAAATGGTATAGTAATTATTAAAATGAAAATAAAATTGGGAATCAACTAGCAATCAACAATTTTTAAAATTTGATTTAGAATGCCTGCTCTTAAACAGCCTATAACGTTCACACTGCTCGGATTCAAGCCTCCTTTCTGTGAGTCTATCACACACCACATATGCCCAGTGCGTATTGGAGTATTAAGCACAACAAAAATGGGTTTTCTAATACCAACCTACTTAGCACTATTGATCAAAATTTCCGATACTACAATAACATAAACATACTAATATAAACATAATAATATTACAATAACATAAACATCACTGAAATTTACCATTTACCTCATTGTTTCATATGTTTGAAGAGTAACATTATTCAGTTACCTTATTGTTAACTCTTACCCTGTGTTTACCCTTACCCTTTGAGGGTAAACATTTGTATTGTTGTATCGACGCTTCCGCGAAACTTGTCTGGTTTGTTTGTAAGAGTATCATGTCTACAGGGACGTAGCTAACAGCAGTATTAATGTTACGGGCCCCCAGGCTATAGAGGACTCTGAACGAAAATTCGTAAAATGTTATCTCAAATTCTCATTGATAAAAGGCCCATTATTAATGAATACCTATTGAAAAATAACTAAATTTGTTTATAGCTTACAGAGGTATCAAGCTACAGGCGCCATCTAATTCCCAAGCTCTTGCATTCTCTTAATAAGATCACAATGACAGCTTAAACTTTTGAGTCATAATACTATTTTATTTGCTATGTATGTGTAAATTAGCTTCTTTTTATTACTCACATTTTTGTAAATTTTATTAATTTATTTTATTTAATTATCATTAACAATCTTGCGCTAGCAGAAATAATTAAATTATTAACTTTGTGTGGTGTTTGGGTCACCAAGATACAGGCTGTGTAAATATATCTAATTACTGTTTGTTAAAATTTCATGCATAATTGTATGTTTGTAACTATGTGTAAGTTTAATAAAAGAATTTCAATTTATTTTGTACAAAAATACTTAATTTTTTATATGGGGCCCCTTTAGAATTAGCTTCGGCACTGTTTGTGTACCTACGTAATCAGTATCTTTCAAGTTCTGTTGTCAAGCTTGAATTCTTGGGGGTGGATGGATTCTGTTTCAAAAATGAAATTGATGAGCCGCTTACAATTTTGAAAAATATTGCTGTTAGCTTTGAAATAGGCATTGTGATACTTTGTAAGATATACCTACTCGTCATGATTAGTTTTTGCGAAGTTCCACAACGTGGCTTTTGCTTTCATGTACGAGTATCTTGCTTCTAGATAATAAACACTTACAATTTTTTTTTTGGCAGCTCAATGTTATGTGTTTCCTAGGACGACTGCTGAGTATGGGGGCTTTTTTTTGGGCTAATAAATTATTAAATAACTTCGTCAGACTTTTACTGACTAAAACCCACCCGTGTTCCTTCAGATGCCTGTGTGCCAGGGCCACGATATCCCTTTCGGACAGACTCGTAACCCTGGCAGGAGTATGGGGGCTTGGGTTTTATTTATAATTCGGGATTACCTACCCACTACTTTACGTACTTACTTAAACACGTCTACTTTCCACTTCGAGGACTACAAAAGGTTGACTTATGATTATATAAAAAAAATCTCATCTGTGCGCAAAGGGCACGCCTATAATTACTTTATGTTCCCAGTATTAAACAGCTTTTTCTGTATAGAGTTCTCCTAGTAACAAAACGAAACAATGGCTGAAGGAGGCCCGTTTCCGGCGCAGAACACCGCAATATCCGGCGCTCGCTCCAACACCTCCGTCATTCGCGAACACAACAGAAGTCTTTATTTACACGGCTTGTTCAATCGATACCTCCTGTAGTACCTGCGTTGCTAGAACCGAGGAAATGAGGATTCTTTGTGAATGTGCCTTTTCAGGGAATTGATACTGTAAATGTGTAAATAAGATCTAGGATTACTTGCTAGCCAAGATAAAAATTATTGATGTTCAATTATTTGATGTAATAAAATATCTTACAAAGCTGGGTTTTTAGAATCAGCTGTAAGTAGGTGACTTATTTGAATGTTTTAGATTAAAACTTAGACTTTTAGATTAGAGAGGTACTCTAACTATGAAATTGGTGATGTTCTTCAGAAAGGTCAGGTGCGTAGTACTCACAACCGGCGTGCGTGTATGACTAGATGTATGTGTTGGAGGCCACTTAGATTTGATACTGGCATATTAATCTGTTCCATATTATGTTTTTGAAATAGAACTATGTCTATTATGATTGATTGTGTTGTGTCACTGTAAAAATATATTATGTCCTTGCATCCACTTGAAACTGTGTTTTAATCAATTTCCATTAGTATGAACGTAAGCGAAGCAAAAGGAGTATGTAAGGAGCGTAGCAGGTGGCGTTCTCTAGTTTCTGCCTACCCTATCCCCATGGGAAGAAGGCGTGAGTTTATGTGTGTTTATGTGTATATGTCTCTAATTATGAGTTGGCGTGTTTTACCCATTAATTTATTGCCATTTTAGTCTACACACGAGTAACTCGAGTTAAATTCAAAAATAACGATTTCTAAAGATATTTTAATTACGACATTCCTTGTATTGTCGAAAGAACTGACTGATTAATTATTATTATTAATCATTTAATCCAAGCAACCAACACTCATAGTGTTAGTAACAAAATACTTACAAACTACGTTAGTAAAACATTAACACAGAAACAATAAAGTTTGTGACCGGTCCAGCCGATACCTTGCAGCAGTGGCTCACATACGCACAATCTAGCCTGCTTGCTACCATATACAGGATGCTGTTGGTGCTGCCCCGCACCCTACTAACCCGGGATGCGCACAGCTTCCGCATCACAGTGTAAAAGCAGTCAACGCGAGCTTCAGCAAACATCCCTGTTGCGCTGCAGTATCGAGGCAATCCCATCAGCACCCTGAATGCGTTATTATATTGAACGCGAAGGACGCCGTATGATTTCTGAGTATAATGAGCCCACAGACTGCAAGAGTAATAAAAAACTTTTTACAAAAAAAAAACAACTTCCAAATAAACACTACAAAGTGAAAAATAACTTTAATTTCGGAAGTCGGTGTCAATGGATCTGTATTTTAGTTTTATGCCACCGACTTCCAAAATTAAAGTTATTTTTCACTTTGTAGTGTTTTTTTGGAAGTCGGCTTTTATTTTGTAAAAAAAACATATTTTTCACTTTTTAGTGCCGAAAAAGAATTTTCCGAATCGGTTCGTAAATGACGGAGTTATGCGCGAACAAAAAACGCAATGCAGAGTAAACGAAAAGATCGTTAATGTAGACAATGTAGATACATTTTTAGATGTTTGTTGATTTTTCAAAAACCGCTTGTCCGATTTCGATAAAATTTTCATGGGATCATTTGTGAAGTATAAAACCCTTTCCAACAAAAAAAGATTTTTCAAATCGGTTGGCAAGCGACGGAGTTATGCGCGAACAAACATAAAAAAATAAAAAATACAAACATCCGAAATGAGAACCTCCTCCTATTTTAGAAGTCGGTTAAAAAGACGTTCAGTAAGCAGCGTGCAGTAAGTAATAAAAAAGTTATCACATATTTTTTTTGAAGTGCCTCTGGTGTAAAATCGACTTTTTCAAGTTAGTGTTTATTGCTGGTGTCGAAATTGTAGGACCACAACAACATTCGACTGAATTAAAAAGTTATATTTACTACCATAACGAGATCATAGTATATGAAACTAGAACGGATTGGGACAAGAAAACGAGCAGCGTAACGTTATAGCTCTTTATTTTACACGGAACTAACTTTAAAATGCACTGACATTTGCTTTTATACCTTTCTACATCTAAAAACTCCAAACAGGAGGCGTGCCAAGCAACTTCCGGAAATAAAATATTAAATATTATTTTTGTCAAGTTTGCAATCGACTTCCGTTCACTAACCGGAGACGGTATTTACAGCACCGGAATTCGGTTGCAAAAACGCTCAAAGAATTAAATAAATCATTTACAAAATAATCTGCACCCCATCAACAAAATTTAGTTCCAACCATGAGCTAACAATAGTGAACCCAGAACACACAAATACAAATGTAGTGACAATATTCTAAAGGCCGTACCTAGGAAGGAAGAGGGTCCTTACATAAAAAGGGTTGGTCTGCAAAGGTCGGTATCTTTGTTATTTGGACCCTTATTTTCGGAAAGAGAGACCCTTTGCATGTTCCTTGTGTTGTCATTTGCGATAAGAGATGTAATATTTACATCGCAAATGGTATGTTTATTAATTTAATATTGTTGTGGAGACATTTGTTTTTAATAAGATGCCTTTCGGTGCTGTAAATAAAAGAGGTTTTTCTTACACTGATATTTCTTAGCAAGATATATAAAACAGTAATTTATTTCTTTCTTTAATGCGGTAAGCTAGCCCGCGAAATTCAAATTTTCTTAAGTTTTTTGCAATTTGCAGGTCAGTAACAGGTTGTATGTTGATCTAAATATGATTCGCGGCCGTAACAAATATGGCTTGACAGCTTGACAACTTGCCTGATGTGCTGGCGACTGTACATTACGTTGCTTACGTCACAAAAAGATTTTCACTTCAATTCCAGAATATTCCGCTTTTACCAAAGTTTGGCAACAAAGGCAACTCAGGACAATAGTGGGACGTGAGGTCCGGCTAATGGACCCCGTGGGAGGTACCTATACCTTACATTATTTATCTGGAGTAAATAGCCCCCTGACACTACTGTATACTTGTGAGGACTATACTGTGTCAGGCGAGTGGCTACACGGTTTGAATTTGGAATAAGATTTTTATATTAAATGATGATGTTGACACCGAATTTGTTGATTTTATTTAATTACTGCTTAAATACTTTTCTGTACACTTTATGACTAAATAAATCGAAATCACAAGCATTCGAGCGTATGAGGCAGTGAAAATGTTTTTCGAAACAGCGTCTTTCGCGACTACTTCATTCGAGTCCGTGAGCTTTCGAACCTGTGAGGCAGTGGAAAAATAATTCGCAACAGCGTGTGTCGCAACAGCGGCGTTCGAAACAACATAGGGACCCCGACACAGACAGTTGCATTCTGTCTGAAATTAAATTATAACGGTTCCGTCGCAGCTAGATGTTAATATTATAGAAATCTACGTATCACGGTTCAGAATTTCAGAATTTCAAAATTCAGAATAGGCTAGTTGACAGTAAGAAATACCTTATGAATTTTGTATCATAGAATGGTTGTGAGCTAAAAATATCAAAAATAATTTTAATTTTGTAAATGATTTTAGGTAAATTAATATTTTTCAGAAATTATTATACGTAAAAATAAAGCCTTTGGTCGTGTGACATTGAACGCGAATCAGAGCGTGACACGTCACAACTTTCAGGCGACAATTTCAAATTGTAAATAGAAACAAATTTTATACGTCTGCATAACGTATGAATGGAATGGTGTTGAAAGGAACAACACTGATTGGCAGTGTGTGGATCTCGCGTGATAATTATAATATTATGTTCATTATTCATCCACTAAATTAGTAGGTAATATTTATTAATATTATGTGTAGGCACATTAAATGGAAATTGTCTACATATGGATGTCAAAGTAAACATTAACACAAATAATTATTTGTCCGCTTTAAAAATATTTTTTAAATATTTAACAACGTTGTTATGAAGATTACCGAATATCATAATTATTCCGAACAAAAGCAATAAATCAAATTTGTGTACGAGCAACACTGTTAAAAAAAAAAGTATTAAAGTCATTCGAGCCGTCACCATGAGAGATGGACAACGAAAACAAAATTGTGTTTTAAAAGTGAAAAATTAATGCTGTTAATGTTAGGTATATGTATATTTCTTGAAATATTCAAATTTTGAGGTAAATAAACCACAAGGAACATTACTAATTGTTTTTTTTTTAACCGTCAACTAATGTATTGAGCAGTCTATTGCTGCCTTGTTGAAGCCGTCGGACTGGAGTGCAGTTTCTTTTTTTTTCTATGTCTTCTCGCATGTCAACCTAGGAGGTTGTCGTCTCTGGGTCCAGGGACGGCGGACTCGGGGACGTCCGCCGCCCCCTATCACACTGGACCCGAGGTGGCGGCGTGTAGTGTTCCACGCGCGCCCCTTTCAGACGTCGCGGGGGGGGGTTTAACACCTCACCCCCCCAGACTTGAGGGGGCCCGCAGAGGCGGGCCGGCACTAGCCGGGGATTGCGGAAGTAATAACAGATCCCAAGATCCCCGGCCCAAGTGTGGGAAGGGAACACTGGGGTGGTTTTTAGTCAGTAAGAGTCTGACAGACCCCTCCGCCCGCCCCAGGGCGGAGGACATCCATGAGGATTTTCCACCCCGTGAACAAAAAAAAGAAAAAAAAAGGAGGTTGTCGTCTGCTTAACCGGACTTTCTTGTGGGGGCTTCAATAAATTAATGCCTCCAGCCAGGGTATAAACTTATAAACTATGCGACTACAAACTAAGGGCACCCCCTGTGGGGTAAAGACCTCGGCTTAGGGCATACTCTAAGGCAGTGTAGGCTTTAGCTATTTATGTATGACATTTCAAATACCAGAGAATAATAAAATTGTAGCCTTGCAGGATATTCAGCTGTCATTGAAATATTGATATAACAATTCAGCTAATTAAGAAACTAGATTCTCATCATTAGTCTATTTAAATAGCTGTAATAGTTAGGCACTGTAATTATTTAGGACTATTTTACCTGACCCAGATATTCTATCAAATCCGATAAAATGTGTTTTTACACTCAAAATATATTTACCAAACCGCTTGCTCCCACACTGTGGGCCAACCTTATTGTAGTTAATTACTGTTAGTACTTCTCTATTTTTGTTCCCGTAGCACCCTCCCCAGTCGTCCTTAATCATTGTAGGTAATTGAAGTAACAACTTACGGAAAATAGTTTGTGTACAAGCCCTTCATTAAACTAGAAGTGACGGAAAGTCCTTCAATTAAGCAGACCTATCTCAAACAAACCTTCAGATCTTGGTTGGTAACCGATGTTTATCTTTAAGCTCGCCAGGTATGTTACATGGGAGTAACATACCTGGCGTAGTAGGTGAACTATAGGCACTTGGGTAGACCTCTGCACTTTGGGGAATACAGCCGGGATGATTCATAATAATAATAAAATAATAATATAATCTTTATTTATCCAAAAACATACAGAGTTTGAAAATACAGTGTGATATTTGGTATAGAAAATACATTTATAGTTTGTTGCAAAATCTGTACAAGAATAATATTCACTACCTCTTAAGCTAGGGTATACCTGTATTATAAGAGGTAGTTTACGGTCAATAATCAACAAAAACTTATATCTCAAGTGGACTGTGTCATTCTACTGTATGGTAATAATAGAGTAAAATTGTATGTTGTGTGTTAGTGTGTGTGAGTGGTGTGTGTGTGTAGGTGTGAGTGTATGTGTGTGTGTGTAGGTGTGGGTGTAGGTGTGTGAGTATTATACAAGAAAGGTGAGTAAAGACTCCGTGTAAGAGTAATCCTTAAGGAGCAGCCACTCTGTTGCTTTAGATTTTAGAGCGTTTGAGTTTAGATTTATAATATTGAGATGTTTGTTAATGTTTTTATAGATATGGGTACTTAGTATATAATATTGATGTTTGGCGAACGTGGCCTTACGTTGTATATTTGGTGGAACGTACTTGCGTTTGTTTGTCATATGAGGAGGAAGGCCCGCGTGCTTTCTAAGGGTGGATTACCCCCCCCCCCCCTGGGTGGCTACGTTGGAGACGTGCTCCCCTTAAATATTAGACCAGTCACAGCTAGTTTTAGTACAACTAGCTGCTTTAGGGTAGCTATATTCTTAAGCTAGTCCTCACTAGACTAGTTTCGGAGTAGTCACGACTAGCTTCGAACTAATCAGGTATAGCTTCGAACAAAAGGTAGGCGAAAAGGTAGGCGTTTATGCTCAAAATGTGGAAGGGAATGACGGATGCGCCTAACATCCATAATGAGCTGATTCGACTCTACACACCGAATAATTATCTCCGTGGCAGAAAACATCGACTGCTAGACGTGCCTTCGTGTCGGACAGCAGCCCGTGCTGCGTCTCCTATACCGCGCGTGTTGACCGCACTAAATTAGCTCGTCGAAGCCAACCCGGATAGCGATCTGTTCGCCAATAAATTTACCATTTTAATGGTTATGTGCCTACATTTTTGTGAAAATAATAGTATTTAATTGTTGTTATTAGTATAAGTGTTATGTTTGTATATACACACATCAACACGGTCTAGGGATATTTTTAAAAAAGCGAATTACTATCAATGTGTTAATTATTTATATGACATGTATATATTTAAAAGATACGTTATTTAATATTCTACCATTTTTTAGTAATGGTTAAGAAGGTACTTCGATTAAAATTTCAGGATATTATGGAAAAAAAATGAAGCATAGACGGAAACCGTATATGAATTAACTTTTAATTTATGAGTAAAAACTGAAAAAAAAAAAAAAAATCATTTAATTTGTGTTTATAAACTTGAAGTTAGTAGTCTGAGAAAGCGCCCATGATGGTCATAACACATCGGCAACGATTCGGCATGCTCAGAACAAGGTTGTCAATGTCTTGCTGCGGAATATTGTCCCATGTCCTTCTGAGGTGCGCAAAAAGTTGATCTTCTGTAGCCAGATTTTCAGGAACTTCCTTCAGAGCTCTTCTTGGCAGCATATCCCACGCATGCTCAATGGGATTTAGATCTGGCGATTGAGCAGGCCAGTCTAAGGCCCTAACATTGTGTGTATGTAACCAAGCTGCTACCGTTCTCGCCGTCTGTGCCCGGGCATTGTCGTGCATGAGCAGGAAATCTTGCCCCATTTGTGTTCTGTGGGGCAAGATTACGGGCCCCAGCACCTGTTGGACGTATCGTTCTGCCGTCATATTGCCCCGCACCCAAACGAGATCCGTCCGTCCTCCAAGACGAATTCCTGCCCAAACCATAATTGTTCCTCCTTGGTATGGGTGAACTTCCTGAGGGTTCTGAAGACGGCTCCATCGTCCAGGAACTCGCCAAACACGCGTCCTTCGTGAATCTGGATGGAAGCCGAACCTGGATTCATCCGTGAACAGCACATTGGACCATTGCTCACGGCCCCAGTCCACGTGGTTCCGAACTCATTCTAATCGTCGTCCACGATTGCCTCTCCGTAAAGGTGGGACCCGGAGTGGTCTACGAGAGCGTAGATTGCTTTCATGCAGTCGCCTTCTTACAGTTTGGTCACTCACAAGCACTTGGTGTTCCACTCGCAGCCTTTGGACCAATTGAGTCGCCGTTGCATTTGGTTGAGCTCACGCAGTAATTTGCAAAAATCGGTCTTGTCTGGGGGTAGTGATGCGACTTGGCCCCCGGTGCCTCTCCGCTACTTCACCTGTGGCACGATAGCGTGTCCACAATTGTCCACAATCTTGAAATTACATTTTGGTGGGTCCCTATGGCCTCAGCAACATTACGCTGAACAGACCCAGCTTCCAGCATTCCCACAGCTCGTAACATCTCCGCCCTCGTCAAATGTTGGCGTTGCATGGCTACAATACCTCAATTTTAACTTTATCTTTCGTTTAAAAATGAAAAAAAACTGTAACTAAACGTAATTCATATTGTTTTCTAAATTTCGCACAAATGAAAATTCCCTCTCCTACACATCAAGACATTTTTATGCCACCGAAACAAAAGAATTTTCAAAAATTTGAATTTGGAATTAGTCTGAGATAAATTACAAACAAATCGGAGTATAAAAGATTCCAATGCGGGCCAGTACTTTTCGAGTTATTTAATTGAGTATGAAATATCCCTAGACCGTGTTGATGTGTGTACTTTGATTTATGTAATTATTTTTTTTAAGCCATGTAAATTAAATAAAAAAAAAAAACTGTTTTCGCATCAGTCACTTCTACTTTTGGAGTAGTCACGGCTAGTTCTGGACTAATAACAGGAGTTCATATAGTTTTAGCCGTCTACTCACTTCCATGATTTGTATTCTAGTTCTTAGGAATATGACTGTATTAGGCTATATTTTATTGAGTCCAAATAAACGTTATATTATTATTATTTAAAATTGTGGATCAGTGGTGGCCCAGTCGTAACGGCCGCAACTTACGAGTTGTAGGCCGTAGGTTCAAACCCAGACAGGCGCTTTACTTTGTGTAAATTATTTCATCACTACTGCTCTCAAAACGGTGAAGGAAAACTAGAACTAAAAATTCGAAGACTTGTGATATCTACCAACCCGCACTGGGCCCGCGTGGTGGATTACGGCCCACTCCCTCTCACAGATAGGAAGCCTGTGTCCCAGCAGTTGGGAACATTATAAGCTGCAGGGGCGACGGCTTCATACAACCCCATTCCTACCGGCTTCCCTTCGGAACAAAGACTCTATCTGAGTTTACTATTACTAAATAATATAGGACATAGTCACATTACAGGTATTTAATAAGTAAATCATAAGATAAAAAACGCGTACCTAGATACGTACGCGTTTTTAGGATACACTATAGGTATCCTAAATTGCGAACGCAGTTTACATTTTCTGTTTTAACTAAGAATTCCGAAAAATTTATATGGCGTTAAATTAAGAAAAGTAAAGGAATGACAAACATTTTTGAGGTAATTTTGATGTTATCTTGAATTTATGTGAACTGAACAACTTTTTCTTCGGCTTCCCTCTAATGGAAGTTGTACCTTCGCTACTGATAGGCTGATTATGTAGTAGGTACTCACGATTCACGACTAGCTTCAGACAGTAAGAGTGAGATTTAATAAGAACTTTACAGAATATAGATACATGTGGAAGCTTATAAGTAGCAATTTTCCTACCTACGAATTATTTTTAATTGTGTTATTAGTCTGTAAGCTTTCTGATAAATAAAAAAAATATGGCACTGGGTACCTACGGGTAAAAAACGGCCGATAAATTATGGCTGGTCCGAACTTTGCGCAGAATGCTGCGCAATAACATTTTTTAGGAACCAAATGCTGACTTGAGATGAGTGTGAGTGAAAGAACATTCGAGAAAGTTTGACGAACCTATGTTAAGTACTTGTGTCTCTGTTTATAATATTGTCAACCTAATCAACGCTTATTTCCTATCGGAGATATGTTCATTAAATCAAGTTGTAAGCCATGTTGTCTCCTCTCGGCTGTATTGTCACAGAGTAAACGGACTGAGGGTAAGCTTCAAATGCCAATATTCCTTGATTAAGCTTACTAACCTTTTTGGCCAGGGAAAATTTACATCACTTACCGGTAATATATTGCAAATCTATTATGAAGTATATCAGCAAAACAACACAGCAACAACAATCAATCATAGCAACAACAATTCAATAAATTGTCTTTATTTTTTCTTGCAGAATAGCACTGCAATCTAATACGTTTATCGTGATGATTTAGTACTTTCGCACCATGACTGAAATGTCTTAGATATGTGTAAAGACATTTTGTAGAATTGTTGTTGTTATGGTTGATTGTTGAACTGTTGTTGTTGTGTTTTTTTGCTAATATATTACCGGTAATTGAAGAAAAATTGTCCTGGCAATAAAGGTAAGTAAGCTTTTCATTGGTTAATATAATACATCAGCCAATCAGCATCAGCATTAACCAATGAACAGTTAGTTTAGTTATTACAATACATATATATCATTATACCTACTGATTCTGGCATACAAAATTATTAATCAATCATTATTAGAAAGCATATCAAAAAGGAAGGGAAATAATCATAGGGCATCAAAAAATTGTGTCGACACCCTTGCGCCATCCCATCTTCCTAGCACGGCGAGCTGTGCTGAGGCGGCTGCTGCAGGTGCAGAAAACCTCAAACGGCGCAAATACTTCAATCTTATTGGGACTTATATGTTCGAGCCGTTTGGGGTTGAAACACTAGGGCCATGGCGTCCGAGTGCCCACTTAGTTTTTCGAGACATCGCCAAGCGGTTGGTTGACTCCTCAAGTGACCAGAGGGCTGGCCTAATTTTGGCCAAAGAATCAGCATTGCCATACAACGTGGCAATGCTGCCAGCCTTTTGGGCACTTTTCCTGTTGACAGCGATGCGGAAGAATTTTTTGATGCCCTATGATTATTTCCCCTCCTTTTTTATATACTTACTAGTACATGTTATTATTTTTATTTTAATCTGTTTAGTTTTTAAATTATGTAAATACTTTCAAAATGGTTAATAAAAATAAATAAATCATTATCAATATAAACCGTGGCATTTTAATCGTCTTACAATGACAGTACACTTCATGTACCCAATGACTACTAATCAGTAATGAAAGTTTTTGTTTTATTATTTTTACACATTATACATTATATTTTTTTTACACATTATGATGCATGATGTAGTTTGAAACACACTTTTATGAGCGCGGTGCGAGCCTTGCACTCCATTCCGCGCCGCCCTTGGAACGCAAGGCTCGCATCGCGCTCGTAACAGGGTGTTTCACACTACGTCATGTGTCATAATGAATAATATTGTTTTGTTAAATTATCCAAATGTTAATAAATATGTTTTTAACTTTCATGAATGATTAGTAGTCATTGGATACATGAAGTGGGCTGCCGTTGTAAGACGACTAAAATGATTAGTAGTCATTGGATACATAAAGTGGGCTGCCGTTGTAAGACGACTAAAATGATTAGTAGTCATTGGATACATAAAGTGGGCTGCCGTTGTAAGACGACTAAAATGATTAGTAGTCATTGGATACATGAAGTAGGCTGCCGTTGTAAGATGACTAAAATGATTAGTAGTCATTGGATACATAAAGTGGGCTGCCGTTGTAAGACAACTAAAATGATTAGTAGTCATTGGATACATAAAGTGGGCTGCCGTTGTAAGACAACTAAAATGATTAGTAGTCATTGGATACATAAAGTGGGCTGCCGTTGTAAGACGACTAAAATGATTAGTAGTCATTGGATACATAAAGTGGGCTGCCGTTGTAAGACGACTAAAATGATTAGTAGTCATTGGATACATAAAGTGGGCTGCCGTTGTAAGACGACTGAAATGATTAGTAGTCATTGGATACATAAAGTGGGCTGCCGTTGTAAGACGACTAAAATGATTAGTAGTCATTGGATACATAAAGTGGGCTGCCGTTGTAAGACGACTAAAATGATTAGTAGTCATTGGATACATAAAGTGGGCTGCCGTTGTAAGACGACTGAAATGATTAGTAGTCATTGGATACATAAAGTGGGCTGCTGTTGTAAGACGACTGAAATGATTAGTAGTCATTGGATACATGAAGTGGGCTGCCGTTGTAAGACGACTAAAATGATTAGTAGTCATTGGATACATAAAGTGGGCTGCCGTTGTAAGACGACTGAAATGATTAGTAGTCATTGGATACATAAAGTGGGCTGCCGTTGTAAGACGACTAAAATGATTAGTAGTCATTGGATACATAAAGTGGGCTGCCGTTGTAAGACGACTAAAATGATTAGTAGTCATTGGATACATAAAGTGGGCTGCCGTTGTAAGACGACTAAAATGCCACGGTGTATATACCATAACATAGTTAACATTGATACAAATCCTAGCACCATACACCGTAATCATTCGTAATACAATTACGTTTGATTCCGCTCATTACAGCCACAATATCTATCTATACATCCCTATACATAACTTGTACATACCAATACATAGGAAGGTATACCATGACCTTAATAGTCTATTCAGAACCAGTTATCGGATAATCTTGCCGCGTGTTCTTGACTGCAAATAGGGACATTTCCTGCGGATATTGTAAGCGTTGATTAAGGAAAGCGCTGGAGAGATAGGCAGACATCTAGATAAAAGTTCTGAAACATACGTTTTTATGATCAAACAGAAATAAGCGTGGAGGTAATAAAAACACAATTAGATTAAAAAATCGGTGCAAAAGTTTAACCCAAGTGCGAGTTGGACTCGCACATGAAGGGTTCCGTACCACCGTATAATATTTAGCAAGAAACACCGAAAAAAACACGTTTCTTGTATAGGGGACCCCATTTAATTAAACATAACACACATGACATAACATCACGCCTGTAATCCCCGAAGGATTAGGCAGAGGTGTACCTAATAGTACACCCACATTTCGCGAGTTATGTTTAAGTCCTATGTAATAGGGGGCGAGCCTATTGCCATCAACCGGGCACAAATCCAGACTCCGGGCTGCTTCTGAGAAATTCCTAATGGAAAATCCCAATATTACTTTGCCCGACCTGGGAATCGAACCAGACCTGAGCCCAGCAGTCGTGCTTGCTTAACTTTATTTTATTTTTATTATTTTCTGATAAGTATTCCTAGGTTTTTGTTAAATATTCACTTTATCACACCACAACACCGTTTCCAAAACACTACGACGACCCTTTTATGTTCGAACAAATACTTATAACCTTTTCTTCAACGAAGGAGAATTCGAAGAACCCCCTCCTGTTCGGTACATCTCCTGTCTTTGCACAGAGGATTTCTTTTTCGTAGCTTTTTTATTCCCTTATATTTTAACTTTAATAGAGCGATCAATTGTTGAGATTCCACATGAGTTGAAAGAACCTTCAATATTCTTCCATGCAGATTCTTTATAACAGAGTCAGTCTTTTTATTTTCTATTAATTGCTTGTAGGTCTCGACAAAACTCACAAATAATTGAACCTCAGCATTATTAGAGTTCGCTGAACGCTCCCTTTTTTTGGTTAACCGAAAACCTATCAAAACTAAAAATCACAAATAAAAACACCACGAGCCAAACAAAGGACCTCATAACGGACGTACCGTAATAAAAGTTGTTCAAAGAAATAATCCGTCCCGCTCTAACATTCGGTTATCCTGTATATTTGTTTCACCTCCGTGAATTTAGCGTTTTAACAGATGAGATTATCGGTCAGATAGTTATTCTTAGGTCAAATATTAATTGAAAAATTGACAACCACTTATCTAACGAATAAAGAGTCTTACAGAACTTTATTCTTTATTGGTACTTATATCCGAGGATTGAAAAATCGGCCCTTAATGTACTTTTGCATGCTATATAAGGTAGAGTGTGCAAGGAAGGGGCAGTGGTGGCCCAGTGGTTAACGGCCTCGACTTACGTAGGTTTGAACCCAGACAGGCGCTTTACTTTGTGTAAATTATTTCATCACCACTGCTCTCAAGACGGTGAAGGAAAACATCGTGAGGAAACCGGCATGTTCTAGAACTAAAAATCCGAAGACATGTGACATTCACCAACCCGTACTGGGCCCGCGTGGTGGATTACGGCCCACTCCCTCTCACAGAAAGAGGAGGCCTGTGTCCCAGCAGTGGGAACATTATAGGCAGATTATGATTATGTGCAAGGATTCCTCACAACTGTAACAACAGATTTTTGTACCTACATTCTTTGCAAATCATTATCATAATTTCAGCCGAAAGACGTCCACTACTGGACATGGGCCTTCCCCAAACGAAGAAACAAGTGAAAATTCGTGAAGATTGCATAATTATCTTCGTCGCTCTAGGCCTCCATCGCATCAAGGTATTGTGCACCCTTTCCTCATTACAAACTGTCGTTTTTATCTTTTTATTACGGACGCTTTTAAAGTGCCTGTCTTTCTACATTTTTCTCACATGTACAACATGAATGATTTAATCAAAACTTTGTAACAATATTTTGATTTAAAAGAGTGTCCGTGGAGTTTCTCGCTCGCTCTTCTCCACAGGAACCTACTACGCTTTGGAATGGGCAACTGGCTTCATCTCTCTGACTGACCGACCCCTAAACAGTTCAAAAGTGCCTGTAATTGGTTTATTTGAAATAAATGCTTAGAATTTCGAGTTTTGAGTTTTCTTCTATATTGTAATTTTGGTTGGAACAATTTTGTGCATACTTTAACTAAATAAGGAGGGAGTATTATTTGGCGATTGAGCGATTCTAATCCAATGAATAAATTACGAATGATAAAGAGTCTATAAGTCTGTGTAGTCATCACCATCTCCCTGAACATGTCCTATGTTACTCGGGGTCGGCGTGTTGCACCGACCCCAAGTAACGTTCACTCTTTCATTCTCCCCTGTCTATGTCCATCTAGTATCCTATGTCTATGATTCACTCCCTTCTCATTCATATCATTCCTCACACAATCTATCCATCTTTACTTTGACCTGCCTCACCTCTCCATCCATTAAAATTTCAATTTTCATTTAGATTTACATTTGTCTGTGTTACATAATCAGCCTATAATTTTCCCTGTGCTGGGACACGGGTCTCCTCTCTGAGAGAGGAATGGGCCGCAATCCGTGTAGTATATGAACGAATGAATGAAATGCACCGACCCTAGCGTGGTTAAACCAGACTCGATCATTCAAATTAACCCAAAGATTCACACTAGCCCCTGGAGCCTGATGTTTCACGGGACTACAGACACCATTGCATATCAAAGAGTAGACCGGGCGGCGCGGTAATGGTATGGAAGACGTGCCTTTGGGATATGGTAGGATTATTAGAGCCTGCCGGATATGCATCCTTGAGTAAGCTTTGGAATAGTGGAGAGACGGGTTGTATTTATCAATGGACATCTTTTAATGACGTCGCCACCAGGTTGCGTTCAGGTCCAGCTTCGCCGAATCTTGAATGTATCTTTTGGCGGGGTTAAACTGCTTTATAAAACAAAAAAAAGGACTCAAATCAAATTATCTATTTCAGACATTTAGTCTACTTTGTTAGTAACAATTTGACGTATACACTATGTTAGTAAGAACTTTAGCATAAATAGAAAAAAATATAAATTGAAAAATACATTTAGGATGAATCATTTTGGTTCGATCGAATATCCTACTAAGAGGTTATTCGACCAAAACCCGGACGAATGCCTTCGTAATTGGAGAATCGAATTTATCCGCAATAACCTGCAAGATGTTGTTAAACTACCGCGCAACCTGCTCAATAATGAAGCAATTCTTTTACGTCTGATGGCGTGGATGCCATCAACCCTAGCTTCCACAAAAATATTCGAAGCACTACAGAAACACGATAGCCCCAACAACATCCTAAAGCCATGTATTGGACTCGCAAGGCACTGAGCGTACCTCTGAGTATACGTGGTCCATAGGCTGATCGTGTAAAATGTTTGGCAGTATGCTTTAAACAGGGTGATGTTAGCCTGTGAACCACAACGAGCAAACCTACGTGCCAAGATATTATTTCTGACCGCCAGCACCCTGCGCTCCCTTTCAATATCCATTTGATCGTCAAGGCCCTCAGTAAGGTAGTGTCCTAGATATTTAAAATGATACACTCGACTGAGCTCTACTCCATTCAGTCAAATTGGAAGCACACTGGATGGACCTTCACCGAAGGCCTTGAAGACCAAAAACTCACTTTTCTTACAATTGTATAAAAGACCATGTTGACTTGCGTAGTTTTCACAAACGGCCAACAGCCTTCTTATTGCACTATGCCATAGAATTCTACTCCGTTTACCTAATATACTCCATTTTTTTCTAGTCGGTAAAAAAAAACATCCAGTATTTATTATATTAACACATTCAATCAAATCAATACAAGTTTACCAATGATATTGACTCGACCAACTGTAAATACAAAATAAGCAATGTAGGTGCATTTGCTTATTTTGAATTTGCTGTTGTTTTGTTCAGTATACCCGGTCGAACTCACAAATTAAACACCCCAGAGGAGTTTACCAGTAGCTATGCACAATGTAGATATTGCCCGGGCAATGTCAACTCTAACTGTTATGTACTTTGCCCGCTACTAAGTGGAACGTGGCCTGCAGTTTCTAACTATGCTGTTTATCTTATTAAGTTTGGTTGTTAAGTTGATTTGTATTTATTACGCCTTGCAAAATTGTTGGTTGTGTTTCTTTTACATACATATATACATAAACTCATACCTTCTTCCCATGGGGGTAGGCAGAAACTATAGAACGCCACCTGCTACGCTCCTTACATACTCCTTTTTCTTCGTTTACGTTCATACGTCTAGTCATACAGGCACCTGACCTTTTTCGAAATGGACCTATGTCGCTCATTCAGATGAAAAATACCTTCTTATCAATTAATCAGGATTACAGATCTAAAGTAGACTGCAATGAAAGATCCTCCACAAGACCATACTTATTTGCTGTGGCAGACTCTTCTGCGTAATTCCTACTGAAAAGCTATAGTACAACATAATATTACGCCTGTATTCCCTGAAGGGTTAGGCAGAGGTGCACCAACATTTCGCCAGTTATGTGTTAGTCCCATGTAAAGAGGCGAGCCTATTGCCATCAACCGGGCACAGATCTAGACTCCGGGCTGCTTCTGAGAAATTCCAGATGGAAAAACCCAATAACACATTACCTGACCCTAGAATAGAACCCAGGACTTTATGCTCAGCAATATCGCTTGCGACCACTACACCAACAATAATAATAATAATAATAATTTTATTCATAAGTTCACATAAAAATTACCAAGAAGTTACATCTTTACCAAGTTACATATTAATTAGTAAGAACATGTTAAATTATGTCTAAAATAAATCAAGTGTATAACTTATAAAGATTAATTAAGTTAAGGGTCTAATTGAACACAATAGCGAACTGCCTGATGTAGGTTTATTCAAACCTGTGTTTCAGGCCATCACTTAACAACGCTGTGTGCTTTAGTGGACATTAAGTTACTGTACATAGAGCTAGCATTGATACATAGTAATTATAGTTTTAAATAAATATTGATTTAACACTAATACGCTTATTGCATTACATCTAGCAAGTTTTCAGTGTCTGAGTAATTAAGTGTCGCTAAATATTCACACAACAATTCACTACATTTTTTACGACTTACACTATATATACTTAGAGACTTATTGATTTTATTATATAAGAACGGTCCTAAAAATACATAAAATTTATTTATAAAAGTAAGTCTAGTTTGAGGCTTTATGCAAACCAAGTCTTTTCTTCTCTTATCTATAGATATTGGGATATAAGGAAGTTTGCTGTGCTGGTGTAGTACTATATTCAATATAAATAGTTGACGCACGGTTAAAACCTTACATGCCGTGTAAAGCTTGTGTGTGGGAAATCTGAATGGGCGAAAGGTGGCTACCTTAAGGATAGCTCTCTGCGCACGTTCTAATGGCAGTAGGATTGATTTAGCAGCCCCACCCCATGATGTTATACAATAAGTGAGGATGGATTGGCACAAAGCTAAATAAACCTGTTTAACTAATTTGTAGTCTGATATGTATCGTAAATTCTTAAAAATGTATATTAATTTACGCATTCGTGTGCATAATAAATCGATGTGTTTACGGAAATTCAGATTTGTGTCAATCGTTACACCTAAATATTTCATATGATCGGTTTTTGCTAAAGTAGGACAACTACATGCATTGTCAGCATAAGTGCTGCACTTATGCGCATACATGTTTATGTTAGTAGTTGGCAGGTTAGTATTTCTAATAGTAAATAAAATGTGTTTGGTTTTATCTGCATTTAAAGTTAAGAGATTTACATGTAGCCAATTAGACACTATATTAAAACCATTCTGGGCTTGTTTATACACCTCATCTCGAGATTTGTCTGAAAACAATAGAGCTGTGTCATCTGCATATGACAATATGACACCATTTTGGAGTGACAAGCTGCACAGATCATTTATATATACTAGGAATAAAGTAGGACCCAAAATACTACCTTGTGGTATTCCGTAATTACTATTTCGAAGCTCAGAACTGACGTACTGACCAATTTTGACACATTGTTCGCGGTCAGTAAGATAATCCGAAAGTAGTGAGAGCGTTGTTCCTCTTATTCCGAGTGTTTCAAGCTTGCGCAATAGTAAAGGACAAGAAATTGTGTCAAAGGCCTTGGCGAGGTCTAGGAAAATCCCAATGGTGTGCATGCCCTTATCCAAATTAGTCGTTATATAATCTGTCATTTGATGTACTGCTTGGTTAGTTGATTTTTTAGGCCTAAAGCCAAATTGGCTATCTGAAAGTAAATTGTTATCTTCTAGGTATTTAATTAATCTAATATTAATGATTTTCTCTAGGATCTTGGAGAGCCCTGTTAAAACTGAAATGGGTCTGTAGTTGTTAACACATTTTTTGTCACCAGATTTATATACAGGAGTAACCACTGCCTTTTTAAGAGCCTTGGGGAATATACCATTAGTTAAACATAACTGTAAAATATGAGTTAGCGGCGGAGCAAGTAGGTATTTGAAATGTTTAAGTATTTTGTTTGAAATATCATCCCACCCAACAGCACAAACGTCCTTTAATCCAGAAATAATTGTTAGTACCTCATCGACATCCGTATCTAGTAAGACAAACGATTTGAGATTAGGGAATGTTTTAGGTTGGATTTGAGGGAAAAAACTTCTAGATTTTAAGGTCTTTTCTGCCAAGGTTTTGCCTACGTTAGAAAAATAGAAATTAATTTTATTTGCTGATTCGATTGGGTTGTTCTCTATTGTCAATAAGTCAAGTGGAGGTTCAGGGTTTTTTGTTCTAAATGTATTTGATTTTATAAATTTCCAAATAAGTTTACTACTTTTGCCTGCTTTCTGCAGTTCATTTCTATCGTATTCATTTTTTATTTTTTTCAGAAGGGTGTTGCAGAAGTTTCTATATCTTTTATACGTAATGGAAAGTATTTCATTTCCAGGCTCAAGTTTGGATTTTATGTGAAGTTTGTCTCTATGCCTAATACATCGAACAAGTCCGGGTGTAATCCAAGGTTTAATGCACTTATACTTCCTTGGCGTTATTTTAGCAACTGTATGTTTTATTATTGCACAGTGAAGTGAATTTATAAAATAATTAATAGAAGTATTTGCATCGGTAGAATTATACACAGGGTCAAAATTAATATTACGTATGTCTTTTTCGAGGTGTGTCATGTTGACTTTAGTATAGCTTCGTAAACATTTTTTTCTGGGTAAAGAAACTTGTAATGCTAGTAAAACTGCTTGGTGATCAGTAAGCGAAGAGTTAGTAACAAATGTTTTGGTTGGGTTATTTGTTTTTATAATGAAATGGTCTAAGCATGAACCGCTTTGATGTGTGGGGTGGTAATGAGCTGGCAAGAGTCCGTGGAATGTGCATATATTAAGATAGTTATGTGCAAGTATATCCATTTTCCCGGAAGCAATGTTGATATTGATATCACCCATTAATATTATGTTTTTAAAATTTGTAAGGCTTTGTAACTGTACGTTTAGTGAATCTAAGAAACTAGCGACATTTTGAGAGAGAGGTCTGTATATAGCCATAACTACCGTATCTGAATTAATTTTAATGAGTAAGCAATTACTATTTTGTAGCAATGGTTCTTCTACAGCTGCACTTAAATTATTGTTAACAAAAACAACTAGACCATCATTCTGGTTGATGTTTCTGTAGGTTCTATGCGAAATATATCCGTCTAATGATGGTATAACAGCTGTTTGGTTTGACAACCAACATTCTGTTAGGACAATAATGTCGCAATTTATACCCAGGTTCTGTAGCAATATTTCAAAACCATTTATATTTCGATTTATGCTACGAATATTTTGTGTCAGTAGGGTCAGCGGTTTCTCTTCCAAGGGAAAGAAATGTTTACACTCATCAACATTACAAATTATAGCATCAGACACAGAAAATTGATCTAGGTCACTAAGTAATTGATCAGTCATGCTAAATAAACAACTAACAAATATAAATAAACAAAAACTACTACTAGTGTGCTTAAAAGATAGGTTAATAGGTAGCGCTCTTAGGCGCCTTCATAATCTATGGAATGAATATAGTTGTCCTCGGCATATTTTCGTGCTGGACAATTTACATCACCAGTTTTATGGTCAGTTTTCCTCTTAAAACGTTTGCATGTCGCACAGTTGGGTGGAGTTGATTTTGTGCTGCATTCCTTGAAAGTGTGGCCAGTCTCTCCGCAGTGATTGCACGTCGGACTAGTTTCACGGCAGAACTTGGCCGCGTGACCGAACTGCTGGCAGTTGAAACACCGTGTAACGATCGTGAAATCTCGTACTGGGCATGACGTCCAATTTATAAATATTCGTCCTTGATTCACTAGAATCTTCCTGATGCTAGCCGGCACTTCTAGTATGTAATTGCAAGTAGGAAGGTCTTTTTTACCAGATTTATGGCTCAACTTAATTTGTTCTTCAAACGACTCACGAGTAGTATTAGTCAACTTATCTGAGAGGTTTTGCTCGTAAATGCAGTCAAAAACCTCCTTATCAGTCAGAGCTACTGGGACACCAATAACAGTGATTCTTGGGCGCCGTTTGGATGGTTCTTCAACCTTAAGGCCCGAAGAAACTAGTTTTTCTAAGCTTCTGAGCTTTTGAATGTCCTCTTTGGAGTCGGTACTAATAAGAACACCTCCATTTTTGACTTTCTTTAGGCCACGAACATGTAGTTTAAGTGCCTCGGGCGAAATAATTTTTTGAACGAGAGACTTGGTATCATCACTAGATTTGGTCTTGTCACTGGGATATATGGCCACTGAGCTTAAATTTGCTGGGCGCACAAAGTTGTCCGTTCCTTTTTTGACCATATTAGCGTACGAAAAGGGTTCTGGTGGTTTTGAAATGCCTTCAACTACCTCTTTGAACTGTAGGAGAGAGTTCGCGATGTTCTGTTGTTGTAAGTGCTGAATGGTATTATGGGCTTTTCCCTCAGCTACTAAACTGCATACTTCAGTTAGGATGTTATCTATTGCCCCCATCCATTTCTGAATCTCCGGCGTAGAAATAACTTCAGTCGGTAGCTCATTCTCCAAGGGAGGTGGTGGATTTGGGTCTATAGGCTGGAAATCTTGAGTTGGTGTCGGCGGAGGACTTCGTCGTAATAGGTCTAGATCCTGCGTTAGACATATCTAACACAGTAACACTGTTTCTCTTAAATACTACTTTAGTTCATTCTTGCACAAAGTCTGTAACCTAGTAATAATCACTCGCGACACACTTATATCACTGACGACGCAAATAATTCGAACAATATTATTTGTAATTAATTAATAGTGTCATGTCAAGCTAAGCAAGATACGTCCGCGCAGTCAAGCGATCGATCGCGACAATGCAGTTAAAAATAGCTCGTTATAACCTAATCGGGATGATAATCTAAGCAGGGATACAGTATAAGAACCTCCAGAGATAGAAAAACCTTACAGAAAAGCAAACATCTGGTACTTAAGGCGCTGGCAAGAGGCAAATGATAAAAGTAGGCTTGTCTTAAACAAAACAAAATCCCAAATGTATAGTTTGTGGTAGCGGAAAAAATATATGTTATTCTTGAACATAGAACTTGGTTGTTACCAAAACACGATTAGAATAAAAATCTCGGTACAAATTAACGGTAAACTAATCCTTTACTTTGAGTTTAAATCGAAAATATCTGTATTAAATATCAACGTACGGTTGGTATTTAATTAATAATAAGAACGTCTTATTTGTATGCAAAACTTGGTTGTTTTTTATTTTCTATTACTCAACTCATTTTTGAATAAATAGATAATTACTTCATATTTTGCAATAAATTACAAGCGTTGTGTCATCGCGCTTCTGTCTTTTGTATGCAGTCTGACAGTGACCGCGGTTTAGCTGTTGTCAGCGTCTTAACCTTTTTTAACCAACTTCAAAAAAGGAAGAGGTTTTATGTTCGTCAGTATGATTTTGTATGTATGTCATCGATATTTTTGTCAATTGTGGACCAATTTTGGAAATTCTTTTTCATTTGGTAGAAGCTTGTGCGGTTGGTTCGTTAAAAAAAAATTACTTTCCTGGGGTAGTTTTGAGTTAGCTTCAATAATACGTATTTTTCGCACTTAGTCTATGTGGTCATTTTGTAGTGTTTTTTTGGAAGTTGGTTGTTTTTTTACTGTAATTTACACCAGCCACCATTCACACCAGGAATTTTTTTTTTTTACATCAGTAATAAAATTAAACCTTTTATCCGATTCACTAGCAAAGAAACTCGTTATAATTTCTATTTTTAACCATCCTTTAGGTACACGATTTGAATTTTGAATATACAATAATCGCTACTCCAATGAAATTATAAAAGTTTTATTTTAGGCATATTTTTCTTTCAGACTTTATTTATTGAAGTACTAAGCCTTAAAACAATTTATTTCTTAATCCCAAAGTTGTATAATTAAACCAACCTGTGCTTTCCAAGATTTAATTAAAGATTTAGTTGCTAGGTACTGTGAAAAGTGATTGCCTAAAAGGTTTTTGCGTATACTAGATTGGATTTATCTACTTTAGCTGTTGCCCGTGACTTCATCTGCGATCCAGGATGAAATGAAATGTATGTCGTAACCCAGGTCATGGTCTACCTATGTACAAAATTTCATCAAAATCCGTTCAGCTATTTAAGAGGCCGTGTACGAAATCGACTGATTTTGATCAATTTTGTTCATTGTTTGTGAGAAAGGGAAAAAGAATTTAAAGAAATATATTTGTGATTTGTAAAGTCGAGTTCTTCGTTTTGCATGTGGCGGAAAGGATTATTTTCAAATAAATTAAGAATTCCTAGAAAATTACAAAAAATCGCAACAGGTTATCCAAAAAATTAAGCGAGACTGACGTTTGATCATCTTTTTACGAGAATTTACTTTTGATTTTGAACATTAAAAATTACAATCAACAATACTATATGGTCTGCTTGCATGTAGGGAAAGCACTTTTTTCAACTTTGATACAAAATATAGCAGAAAAATAATGTTGAAAAAGCCTACATTATTTTAAAAACCCAGTCGGTAATGTATTTTTTCTTATCGTTCAGAAAACCATATCAAGAAATGTAAAAATCACACACTAGGCTTCAGCTATCCATGAGATAAAAACAAAATCTTATTTTATGATTATACAATATCTTCATTAAATAAATCAAAGGCGAAATAAACTATAATTTCGAGAGCGCAAAAGCGATGAAACTATTAACAGGTGCTGTAACTGACACGAATGGCTTAGCACTACAAAAACTGTACTTTTATAGTTATACGGACTTAGTGTTTCAATTATTTCACGCTTTCTCGCAATTAGATAAGAAATTGACAAAAAAAGGTTTTTTGTCAATTTTTGTGCACGGAGCCTTAAGCGTGAAAGCGTAACAGACAAACTCACTTTTACATTTATAATATTATTTAAAATCCAATATAACCCATATTGGATTTTTAAGATTATGATGATGATGATGATTTTTATTTCTGTAAGTAGGTTTGTATAAACACTTATACACGTCAATCATAATATATTTTGAAAACTAGATGTGGTCGGCGTTTCAATTCTGACTACTCTGAGAAGAGAGGCCGAAACAAACTCACAGGTCACAGTCTCTTTTAAAGCCTAGACATAATCTTGGTCAGATCATGTGAAAGCTATGTAAATTAGTGTCTGAAATGATCTTTTGAGGAAAGAACCACACAGGGTGAGTGGACCTGACCAGTCAGTGCACGCATTTGTCAGTAATCGTACAGCTCTACTTATAACTTAAGGAGCTCAACGATGCGACGATCAATACCAAAGAAAGGACATTTGGGTAGGCCGCATAAATGACTCAAACTGCCAGACCATGAATAAAACTAACTGAGAATAAAAGAAAAAGAAAAAAATAACAATAAACCACATAGTCTTCACATTCACAATAATTAAAATAATATAATACTTTACAAGTAAATATTCATGTCATTGTATATACAATATTAGTTTTAGTTTATGCGAAACCCGAAACACTTGTCTAGTATTTTTATGTAAGGAATCTATGTACAAAATTTAAAAACTGTATCATGACAAATCACAAAGTTATAAGGTTGTTAAGTTACCGGGTTGTCCGTACAAAAACATGCTAACGGCGCTCTCGCGCCTCCAGGGTCGTCTTGCGGTCATTGATAATAATTTGGCAGTAGGTACCTAACCGTACGGCGATTTTATTGTAAGTTATTAAATGGTTATAACATTTTCCATCACACTTAAATATTTTTGGGACAAAATATAACATGGCTTAAAAATAATTGAATCCGATGCAATTCCTTATTCTGAGCAAACTATATTCAGGTTTCGCATATACTAAAAATAATGTTGTATAAAAAAATAAAAATTCAGTATGCAAAAAATGGAGCAGCTCAATCCCAAGCTTTTTTGTCCTCAAGTTGATCGAGTTCAGCATTCTTCTTTTTGGAAATAACAACAGAATTTAATTTGCAGTATCGTCATCAAACCACCTGTTATGTTTTATTATTCTAAGTACTGTTTATTTTATTTTATTTTGTTACCTAATTCTGTCTAATCGGTAAGTAATCTCTAAACCTGACTTGGTTTTTTTACGTCGTTTTTGGGTGACCACTGAAAATCAGCGCTGTGCTGTGGGTCCTCTATAGCACAGCATCATGCTGAGTGGAAGCTTTATTTTCGCAGTCACGGAGTGCAGCTGCCGACTATTTATGTTCTGTGTTCTTATGTCTAAATCTGTATTGTTTTATGTTTTTTATTTGAATTTTCATATCTTTTTCCAAGTACGTGTTTGTGTGACTAATAAATATGTTTTTCTTTATTTCACCTCTTATAGTAGTCATCCTTTCTGCCGGAAGACGTTCACGACTGGACATAGGCCTCCCCCAAAGGGGGGGGTTTGCCATAATCGCCACGCTTGGCAGGCGGGTTGGCGATCGCAGTATGGTGTTAAAAAGCATAGAGAACGCTGCTGCCCATTCTCTAGTAAGTCCCTTAGTCGCCTTTTGCGACACCCACGGAATGAAATAGGATGGTGCTATTCTTTACGTCCGGCACCACACGTACAACTTACGGAGACTTGACTTACATAACCCTATTGACGTTTCTCATCATCATAATCATTTCAGCCGTAAGACGTCCACTACTTGTCATAGGCACCGCCACTTTATTCGGCGTGGCGAGGCTTCGTTGGCGTTAATTCGTATTCATCTAAAAAGGGAATTTAGAACCTCTGAAACCCGCAGATTCCGAGCTAATAGCCTCTAAAAGCCTCCATCAAACGAGACCTGATTTCGTAACAGCATTGCCGTTAATCTCGAGTAATGAACTGTTTGTATGCACGGTGCTCGCGCGATCTAATCAGACTCTATTGCTACCCGATATTCGTGGGTTTAGCCTATAGAGGATAGATATCTGGTTTAGGTGTTCGTTTCGGAATAGTTTGTTTTGGTTTCAACATGTAACTGTTCTACTGCTGGGCTTACTCACTATGTTTCATCATTATGATCTGCCTAACCTTTTCCCAACTATGTTGGGGTCGGCTTCCAGTCTAACCGGATGCAGCTGAATACCAGTACCTACTTTCAAAGTCAAAGTCAAAGTCAAATTATTTATTTCAAATAGGCACATAGATGGCACTTTTGAACGTCAAAATTTACAAATAAAATAAAATTGATTCTAGTCGCCCCTTCCAAAAGGTAGCTTCGTATGGAGAAGAATGGGCAAGAAACTCCACCGTTACTCTTTTAAAATGTTTCACAATATTTGGTATTGGTACATCAATTATATAATTATATGTGAAGACGATGCACCTAGAATAAAATTACTATACCACAATAGGTAAAAAGAATTAATAATGAAGCAATGAGATAAATGAATTATGTGATAGATACATGGTGCTCACATATTTACAAACATTGTAAAAAAAAAAAAAAAGTTTTCCTAAAATAATCAGTGTGTGAGTTAAGGTAATCACAGAGTGTAAAATAAATGTCATAAAAATAATAAAATATACAATTAAAATAGCAATCAGTTAGATTTTGTCTAGACTCTAGATTGTCCTATGGAGCTGGACCAGCATGTTTCCAAGCGTTCTTATCCTGGATATAATCCTCTAATTTGTAATAAGCTTGTTTACAAAGTGTACTTTTTATATGAGTTTTAAATTTTCTTTCATTTAATTGCAATATATCACATGGTATTTTGTTGTAACATTTAACACAGTACCCCATAAAAGATGTATGTACTTTAGATAATCTGAAACATGGCTGATCTATTTTATCTTTATTTCTAGTATTGAAACTTTACATGGAGCAACTGCTTATCTGACCTCCACAACCCAGTAACTGGGTAATACAAAGATATTTAAGATAGATGTCTTTGGGGTAATACGATACCCCTTGGGCCTTGGTAAGACTGGTAGTCAGACTTTCGGGCTTCTGACGACCCGTAACAACTGTCAAATATCCACGAATGACAGCCGGGACCAACGGCTTAGTGAGCTTTCCATGGCACGGAGGAGTCTCGGTATGTAAAGATGGTCACCCATCCACGAACCAACCCCGGCAAGCGTAACTTAACCTCGCCTTTGAATCGTCGCTGGCCGCCATCACTGCGAGCGGTACAGAACCGCGCCCCGCCCTCCTCGCGTTTCTCATCGTTGGGACACCGACGAATATACATATATATCTTCCATGTATATTGTGTGGGGCGTTGATAGCTGCGCCACTGTATTTTACTTTTGCAGCTATCTTCGTGTCTTTTGTTAAGTTATACCTAAATTTTTCCTAATAAATAAATAAAAATGTTAGCACGTTCACACCAGGACGAGCTTACTCGGCTGCTGTTATTGCTGCTCTAGCAAAACATCAGCGGCAACCTAAGCATACGACGGGTGCCCAGGGATCTCCCGAACTAGTTCGAAGCACATCGTAACAAGCCAAGGACAGGCCGATGAAGAAGGCTTCATACGTGTAGAGAAGAAGAAGAGGAAGAAGAAACCTGGTTGTCATAATCAGTGCGGTACCGCATTGACTGGTCCAAACATGTTGCTGCGTCCCGCTATTCCATCGACGCAGCTGTACGTATCGCGTTTGCATCACTCCACGAAGGCAGAGGAGATCGTGGAGTAGATAATGGTTAAAACCAAGTTCATCTTAAGAGTCGAGAAGTTGGAGTCGCGCCACAAAATTAACTATAAATCTTTTGTGGTGCGCGTTCCGACTTATCACCTGGAGACCTTCATGAAGGAAGAATTTTGGCCGAAGGGTGTCATGTATCGGCGTTTTCGCGGAAGGTTACATGACACCTCGACTCAGCGCAATACGTCGCCGACCCAACGTACTACTTAGTTAGTGTTTGTGTTTTAATATGTATTTAGTTTATTATGTTGTAAGAAATAATTGTGT
This sequence comes from Tiliacea citrago, assembly GCA_963921375.1. Classification (NCBI taxonomy): domain Eukaryota; kingdom Metazoa; phylum Arthropoda; class Insecta; order Lepidoptera; family Noctuidae; genus Tiliacea; species Tiliacea citrago. The sequence goes on from OY992800.1 coordinate 8,811,651, forward strand.
ATTTTATCTATGGGCCTTAGTTGCCTGATAATAAAGCATTGCCTGATAATAAAGAGCCACGAGCTCCTCCTTTCAGCACTAAGTATCTAACAAAATATTCCAGTACTTAACAGGCATTGTGTACACGAATAAAGTCCCCTAAAATAGTTTCAGAACACGTGTCAGAACTGAATACCACACAATGCAAGCTTTTCATTCAATACTCATAAACGTGTTTGTATCACACGTAAATGCATTTGTGTAGGCGCCTGTCAATTTGAACTAAAGCCAGGAATACACTGCCAGAAACTTGCACAACAGAATGCAAGGTTTATTTTGTCAGCGGCTTTGCACGCGTGAACGTCGAAAAGTATCCCATTGGAACGTACTACCGGGATAAAACTTATCCGATATCCTAGGTCTAACAGTGTGCCGAAAACGACACCCGATTTCGCCATTCAGCCGTTAACGCGTGATTGTTTATTCTCAAACATCCAAATTCCCACAGATCTTCGTATTTGTTAGTTTGATAGGCTAACCTGATGGTAAGCGATGATGTGGGTAGACATAAACATACCCATGTTATCACCAATCATAAGTTTTTGTGACACAATGACATGCAAGTTATTTACATTGTTTTGTGCAAGTTACTGGCTTGTGTAAGCCTGGCTTTAATCTTCTATGGCTGAGTTGGACATGATAGCGATAAAGCATTATCTGTGGTCAATATTGAGTATTAGACACAAAGGATCTGGTATGTGGTTGTGATTCGACTTATAATTTCAGCCGAAAGACGTAGGTTCACTGCTGGAAATAGGCCTCGCCCAGAAAACGGGGGTTACCATAATCGCCACGCTTGGCGCCTCGGGTTGGTGATCGCAGTATGGTTTTGATTGCATAGAGAACGCTGCTGTCTATTCTCTAGTAAGTCCCTTCGTGATTCGAATAAGAGATAGTTATTTTGTTAATTTAAATGCAAGTAAATGAGATAGGAGTAGTGCTCTTAGCGAAAAGGGAGCCCTTTTCGCTAAGAGCACTACTCCTATCTCATTTTCACTATGTTCTCATTCACAAGACTACTTTCACTATGTTCTTTGAAAACTAAAGCTATATCTATCTTCTATCTATAGCTTAGCTGGCAGAGTAACCAAGATCAAAGAGTAAGGTTCCCGATTGAATTTGCGATCAGCATCCCGTTTCCAAAGTTAAGAAGGTATTCTCTATCTACTATGTATGCAAATAGATTTCCTTTTTGATATATCGTGTTTCGGGGTTCAATTTTCTTCGGCGAGTATGGTTTTTTGAGAACTTTTATTGCTTGATTTCTTTTGTGTGTTGGGGAATGCAAAAACTGATAAAGTCTAATGACTTAGCAGTCGTGAACCCGCCGTATTATGAACGTGAATCCATTAACAAAACTACCTACAGCTTAGCGTAATAAATGATTAACTTCAATTATATTTATTTTATGTTTATCAGTTTAACACAGAGAAACGTGCGTGCTACGTATCGCACATACGCCGCTGCTGCGGCCCCGCGGCGGTGTCCTGTCATTTGATTCGTTTTTTGTCAAGTGACAGGACACCGCCCACTGTTACTTAATGAGGAAAAAATAAATACAGTACATGAGGTTTAAATAATAATATTATGTAGGTACAAGCCATGTACGCGGAATTACCCATCGGCAAAAATTGCAAGCTTCCATACAAACTGTCATTCCCTTTAAGGGTCCTATCACAAAAAAAAAAGTTTTTCGTCAATTTCTTACCTAATTGTGAGAAAGCTTGAAATAATTGAAACATTAAGTCTGTGTAACTATAAAAGTACAGTTTTCGTGGTGATAAACCATTCGTGTCAGTCTCAGCACATGTTAATAGATTCATCACTTTTGCGCTCTCAAATATACCTTATTTCGCCGTTCATTTACTTAATGAAGATATTGTATAATCATAAAATAAAATTTTGATTTTATCACACGGATAGCTGAAGCCCAGTGTGTGATTTATAAATTTCTTGATATGGTTTGTTAAATAATAGGAAAAAAACATTACCGACAGTGTTTTTAAAAAAAATATAGGTTTTTTCAACATTATTTTCTGAGACTATTTGTAACATTTTGATAGTTTTTTTTGCTACCTTTTTGAGTTGAACATGTCTGCTAACATAACATATTTTTAATAAATAAATTTATGTTATTAGGTATATTGAAGAAAAATGTTCCTAAACTCAACACGATATCGTCAATTTTGTGTGAAGAGGCAACGGAAATTATTTTTTACAATATTATAAACCAACATTTTCGAATAAAAAAATTCTAACAATAAAGATGAAGGAGTAATGGTGGTGGGGGAATTATTAGTAACATTTGTTTTAGTTAAATTGCATTGGCATGGAAATCTTTATACAAGGATTCCAGTGCTTGTGTTAGGTTAAATGGGGCATACACGGACTGGTTCGGCATCTCAAGGGGTGTTAGACAGGGTTGTGTAGCGTCACCGTGGCTGTTCAACTTGTACATGGATAGTTGTCTGATAGATTTGAAAGAGTGAGTGCGGATTGAGAATGAATGAGTTGCCTGTCAAATGCCTTCTTTACGCAGATGATCAAGTTCTACTTGCTTCGTTGGCAGAACAGTTGCAAGACCAGTTGCCGACATTCAGAATATCTTTGTTTTGCAGAAAAGAGCTGTACGATAAGTTCATAAACTAAGTCCAAGACACTCTCTCAGGGAGAAATTTAAGGAGATTAATGTAATGACTGTACCTTCTCAGTACATTTTTGAAAATCTTTTATACGCCCATAAAAATGTAAAACTGTTTAAAAAATACAGTGATATCCATAATATAAATACTAGAAACAAACATAAATTTGTTGTACCTACAACAAGGCTCAAGTAAAATGGGTGGCTCGTTCCGATGTCAATGTATATGCTTTTATAATAAACTTCCAAGCCACGTTCAAGATCTAAGCCTTAATAAATTCAAATCATTCATTAAACGTAAGTTGTGCCAGAAATCCTTTTATACCATTAAAGATTATATTGAGGACAAAAAGGCTTGGGATTGAGCTGCTCCAATTTTTACTTATTGAAGTAGTTTATTTTTATTGCTTGATGTTTTTTTGCTAATTTTTATTATTTTATATACGTAACGTAATATATACGTAATGTAACGTAATGACATGAATATTTACTTGTAAAGTATTATGTTATTTTAATTACTGTGAATGTGAAGACTATGTGGGTTATAGCTCTTTTTTAGGGTTCCGTACCCAAAGGGTAAAACGGGAACCCTATTACTAAGGCTCCGCCGTCTGTCTGTCTGTCTGTCCGTCTGTCACCAGGCTGTATCTCATGATCCGTGATAGCTAGATAGTTCAAATTTTCACAGATGATGCATTTCTGTTGCCGCTATAGCAAAAAATACAAAAAACCAGAATAACATAAATATTTAAGGGGGCTCCGATACAACAAACGTGATTTTTTGGTCGTTTTTGCTCGATATTGATTACGGTAACAGGTAGACACTTGAAATATTCACAGAATATTTAGTTATATATTCACTTTAAAAATCAATAAGTAAATTAAAATAAAACAAATATTTAAGGGGGGCTCCCATATAACAAACTTGATTTTTTTTGGCATTTTTATAGAAAATGGTACGGAACCCTTCGTGCGCGAGTCCGACTCGCACTTGGCCGGTTTTTTTCCTCCTTTTTCTTTTATTCTCAGTTAGTGTTAATCTTGGTCTGGCTGTTTGAGTCAAGCGGCCTACCCAAATGTCCTTTCTTTGGTATTGATCGTCGCATCGTTAAGCTCCTTAAGTGCTGAGTAGAGCTGCACGATTACTGACAAATGCGTGCACTGACTGGTCAGGTCCACTCAATCTGTGTGGTTCTTTCCTCAAAAGACCATTTCAGACACCAATCTACATGGCCTTCACATGATCTGACCAAGATTATGTCTGGACTTTAAAAGAGACTGTGACCTCTGAGTTTGTTTCGGCCTTTTTTCTCAGAGTAGTCAGATAGGAAACGCCGACCTCATCTAGTTTTAAAAATATGACTGACGTGTAAAAGTTTTTGTACAAACCTACTTACAGAAATAAAAATCATTTAAAATCATTTATCAAGACATTGTGACTGTGATGGATGAAGCATATAAGAGGAAAGGGATGAATATAAATGTGAATAAGACGAAGGTGATGGTGTTTGAAAGAGAAGAGGATGTATCGGTGTGTGATGTGAAAATAAATTGTAAGAGTGTGGAGCAAGTAAGTGAGTTTATATATTTGGGGAGTCAGTTTACAAGGGATGGAAAGATTGATGAGGATGTGGAAAGGAGAGTAAATGCGGGAAATAAAGTGAATGGTGCTATACATGCGATTGTGACCAATTAGTCGATGCCCAAAAAAGCTCGACTGGCTGTTCACAATGGTGTGCTGGTGCCTACGCTTATGTATGGAAGTGAATGTTGGGTGTGGCAAAAGAAGCATGAAAGTAGAATAAATGCAGTGGAAATGCGTTCCTTGCGAAGCATGTCTGGCGTGACTATGCAGTTTAAAAGAAGATGTAGTAACAAAAATTGAAAAGAGTATGCTTAGATGGTTTGGTCATGTTGAGAGGATGAGTGGAACGCGACTAACAAAAGGTATTTATAAAGCAGAGGTGAGTGGAAACGCCGGGAGGGGACGCCCTAGGAGGACATATAGTGACCAAATTGGTGATGTTCTTCAGAAAGGTCAGGTGCGTAGTACTCGCAACCGGCGTGCGTGTATGACCAGATGTATGAACGTAGGCGAAGCAAAAGGAGTATGTAAGGAGCGCAGCAGGTAGCGTTCTATAGTTTCTGCCTACCCCCATGGGAAGAAGGCGTGAGTTTATGTTATGTTAATTTATTTATTATTACTACGCACAGTGATTTACGCTCGGCGTTGTCTGTCAGTAAATTAATGAATTGTAAGATTTTTAATAAGGATATCTATGTATATAAAAATAGGTATCTAGTTACATTAAAAGGGTTGAAGTTCCATTAACAGGTGGAAACAGTAATTTATCAAAATCAATTTGCCAGTAAACGAGAGTTCTGCTAGCCACATAAATGTAAGACCATTTCAAAACTTAATTTTTCTCTAAAGTCCAATAGAAACCACATTTCAACGGTATTCAACAAGCAAGTTTCACAGTTGATCCCTTTGCATAAAGTTCATAATGCTGTGATAGTTTCGCAGCTTGAAACATAGTTTGTTACATTATCGGGCAAAGTTGTAAGTCGGGCGAAGTTTATGGATGGTAAACTTTGGTACATTTGAACCCAATGAATCGTTCGTTCAAGTCCGGGTATTTTCTAAAGGAGTTTGTAGAACAGGAAGCAAAGAAACTTCTCATAATGACAACGTTGTGAGAACGTTTGCGTTTCCTGTTTACCATTGCGCGTACAAAAGAATTTAGGTGTATATCCAGAAGGTGCTTAATCAAGGTCAGCGAAATTCAAATTATCTTACTTTTTTTGCAATTTCCAGGTCAGTGCCAGGTTGTATCTTGATAAAAATATGACTGGCGATGTGTTTACGGAATTATAATCATTAGAATCATTAATATACATCTCTCAGTTAGATTTGTTCCCCAATGTCATTATTTGTTCCCCAATGTCATCATTTGTTCCGCAATGTCATCATTTGTTCCGCAATGTCATCATTTGTTCCCCAATGTCATCATTTGTTCCGCAATGTCATCATTTGTTCCTAATGTCATCATTTGTTCCTAATGTCATCATTTCTGAAAAAGTAATTCAATGGAACAAATCAAATTCGATGTGTAACATCTTTCCTCTCGCTTTCTGTGGGAGTGATTTCGTAAAAAGGGACGGAAGTATGTAACAGAAAGTGACAGCTTGACCATGGAATAAGTAAGTACTTTTTAATAGCATGGAATTAGTAGGTACTTTATAGTAGCATGGAATTAGTGTACTCATGTAATTAGTAAGTCAATCAACTCAGCCTATAGCAGTCCACTGCTGGACATATGCCTCTCCCAGGCTGCGCCACAACACCCTGTCCTACGCTTTCTGCATCCAGTCTGTCCCAGCCACCTTTTTAAGGTCGTCGGTCCATCTAGCTTGGGGGCGCCCCACACTACGCTTGCCGATACGCGGTTTCCACTCCAGGACTCGTCTGCTCCACCGGCCATCGTTCCTTCGACAAACATGGCCAGCCCACTGCCACTTCAGCTTGCTTACTCTGCAGGCTATGTGGTAACTCCGGTTCTCTTCCGGATAGCTTAATTCCTGATCTTATCCTTCAGAGAAACTCCGAGCATAGCCCGCTCCATAGCACGCTGAGTGACCTTGAATTTGTGGACCAGCCCGACTGTTAGTGTCCACGTTTCGGCACCGTTTGTCATAACGGGCAGGACGCATTGGTTGAAGACCCTAGTCTTCAAACACTGCGGGACTGACGACGAGACTTGACGAAGTTTTCCAAACGCTGCCCAACCCAACCGGATCCTTCTGTCGGCTTCCTTCTCAAAGTAAAGTTGTGCCTACCAAGCTGTTAATAAGCAATTAGCAAGTACTACCTATATAATGTAGATTTAAAGTGGGGGGGGGGGGGGTCGACTTTCGACCAGTGTACATTAGTAATGAATAATTATTAGAATAAATATTTCAATATTTCGCTTTTTAACATTTTTAGGTTAATTTCTGTCGCTGCTCAGGTGCTTATTACCAAGGTGAGATGTCAGATGTTAGACATCTTAAGCGACTACTGTGAAGCTCGCTCGTCTTTTTTTTTTCAATTCAATTTAATCTTTATTGCAATCCATATTGTACACATAGATACAGGTAGTAAACACTAAATAGAAACAATTATGGACCCCGTCGGGCACAACGACATTTTAAATATCTAAGTAGGAGAGAGGACTATTATTACTTATTGCTTATTGCTGTTATTATTAATGCTGTATTTAAAATTTTCACATCTATAATTTTTTTGTTAATGACTATTTGAATATTTGTTTTTATTAATGACATTTTTTTTTATTTCAGCATATTTACTTTGCATGTTACCACATTTGTATGTCTTAAGACAAAACATAGCGTGCTATTTTATATGTGAGACCTATTGTATACCTATGTTTAACAAATAAACTTTATGATTTATGATTTTTTGATTTGATTTACTAAATATTAAATTATTTCCTATCTATCTGGTTTTTACAACAATATTAATGATTTATTATTTGATTAATGATTTTTGGCATTGTATTGAAACACATAGAGGTTGTTTTTTAAAACACACGTTCAAAGCCTAGCATACTTTTTCAGTTAGCCTTAAATCAGTTAACAACCACAAAAATACCTTTAAACCATAACATCGGACAGTCAATAAGGATCTTCTATTCGAGTACATACATAATTATTTAACCCCTAAATCCGGCCTTCATTTCTTGCAAAATGTTTTAGTTAGCAATGCCAGTAAGCCGACATCTCTGCCGATCCTCTATTATCTAGGAGGATTAATAATCTGTCGCTCCCGAGTCGAAATCGGGACTACGGATAAAACAAATCTCTGAATTGATGTCTTTCTGAATTTGCTATTTATCGTCGGGCGGGGTAGACGGGCGACAACTCATGTTTTTAACCGACTCTAAATAATAAAAAAACGGCAAAAAAATCACGTTTGTTGTATAGGAAATTAAATATTAAAAATTAATAAATATTTTAAAGAAAATGAGCCCTTAAATATTTATTTTATTTTAAATTAATTATTTATTTTTAAAGTGAATATATAACTCAATAATCCGTGAATATTTCAAGCATCTACCTGTTGCCGTTATCAATATCGAGCAAAACCGAACGTTTGTTGTACGGGAAAAAAAAAAATGTATATTTTTTTTTAGTATTTGTTGTTATAGCGACAACAGAAATACATCATCTGTGAACATTTCGACTGTTTAACTATCACGGTTCATGAGATACAGCCTGGTGACAGACGGACAGACAGAGATAGACAGACGGCGGAGCCTTAGTAATAGGGTTCCCGTTTTACCCTTTGGGTACTTAACCCTAAAAAGCGGCCAAATGCGAGTCGGACTCTGTACAGATAAACTACGATAACATGGCTCGTTCCTCCAAATGACTGTTTCAATGTGTGTAGTCACATCCTTACGAAAGAGTTTGTATGTAGTTGTAAGTACTCGTAATATCTCACTTATTACCAGATTTGTTGGTCAACTAATCATAACTAGCCGATCGCACAAGACGACGCACGTGTCGTTTTCATAGAGTACGTCAGTGCAGCTCCAGACTAATAATAATGACGCCACTTCTCGAGCAACAAATCCGTGATTTGTTTTTGTTTGACGGCCGTCTCATTACGTACAAATACTTTCAACGTTTTGAATTTTGAAATGGCGGGCCATATTATCGTCCACTGCACCGCGCCCCGTCGCGTAGCGCGGGATGACAGATTTTACCATTGTATGCAAGTATCTCAATTTATATAGAAATCACGCCTAGCACAACACACGCCGCCGCGGAAATGCGCATGAAGGCGCCCCTTGCATACAATGGTAAAATCTGCCATCCCGCGCTGCGCGACGGGGCGCGGTGCAGTGGGTGGAGCGCCTTAATCACCACCGTACAATATTTAAAACTACATATTTTTTTACATACCCTTCTTGTATGAGGAACCCCTTAAATTTTTAACTTTATTTTATTTTTATTTTTAGCAGCCATTGAAGTGCACTCTCTGTGTCAAATTGAAAGTGTCTACCTATTACGGTTCAAAAGATACAGCTCTATGACTGACGGACGGATAGCTGAGTCTTAGTAATAACGGCCCCGTTGGCACCCTTTGTGTACGAAACCCTAAAAAGGATGAGGATCTCAATTCAACCCTTATGTTTTTTTACTAAAGTATTTTTATCAGAAACAGGGTTGTTTTTTTTGTAATATTTTCTAGGGCACTCTAACTTGCAAGCCGATTTCCGGCCACCGTAGGCGCGGGCCTGCGGTCGTTGAGCAATGGGTAGCTCGCCGTCCGATAAGGACCTGCGGGTCTACTCCCTAAGCACGAAGACCGTTGTGTCGGCCTTCGTTACGGGCGTTTCCTACTCCTTATCACCTTCGGACGGATGATTCGTTCCGGACCCGAATGAAGAATGAATGACAACACGATTTGACAGTTGTCCCTACTCCCGATGCGTTTTTGCCCGTCCGAAAAGTTCAACTTGACACTTGTTTTGACGGCTCGTTATGTCAGTTGATACGACATCAAAAAAACAAAATAGGCAAAGGTATCAACAGGATAATGCCGGTTTCGGAACAAAAATGGCAAAAATAATTAAATTCTATATTTAGACATAATAAAAAGTATATTCTTAAAAAAATGCGGTTATTTCTAACGAGAAAAATATTATTTTTTGATTATTTAAACCTGAAAACCACAAAATAAGTTGACCGGTAATCGACCGGTAAAATTGCTCTATAGTCATGCATCATTCGTTCACGAAGATTGTCTATGATTCCGTTGGAAACTGATGAATCCGAAATCATTAGGGAGTAGGGTTCACTGCGACGTATCGGACTACTGTCGGACGGGCCCGTTGCTTCGTTAACGGACTTAGGGAGTAGACCCCCAGGCCCGGGTCGACGGCGCGTTGTGTTCCACGCGCGCTTCAAAGAGATGTCAGCCCGAATTGACGGGGTCCATTAGGGCAGAGTTGCGAGTTTGTCCGAAAGGGATATCGTGGCCCTGGCACACAGGCAAATGAAGGAACATGGGTGGGTTTTAGTCAGTAAAAGTCTGACAAGCCCTCCCGCTCCGCCCAGAGCGGGAGAAGTTATTTGATCATTTCCGAACCCAAAAAAAAAGGGCACTCTAACTAGCCTATGATATGTTTACTAGTGCGTTGCATAATAAGTCCCAACATTCGTCTTCGTAATACGTTTCTCCAGAGCGAAATTGAAACTGAAAACTATCAGAGATGTGGTATATTAGGTATTCTATGTAGGTACTGTTAATTTTACTTTACTTTATTACCTATTGTTTTAATCCATTATGTGAGGCAAAATAGTAATTGGGATGTCAATGTATGGACTGATTTTTGACGGTAAGTAATTTCTCAAGCTTTTAGTGCTGCTTGGATGAATCTATCATTGTCTTTCTTACTAAACTTAGTTACAAATTTCCATGATTTTATTGTATTTGCTTGCGTTTTTTAACAGCCGTTTTACCTGTATGCGATTAGGGTTGCCGGGTGTCCGGCTTTTTACAATAGTGTCATCATGTAAGGAGCGTAGCAGGTGGCATACTATAGTTTCTGCCTACCCCCATGGGAATAAGGCGTGAGGTTATATATGTATTTATTTGTTCAAATCTTTAAGCCTGACTTGTTACGTTGTATCCGGGTGACCACTGAAAAAAAAAAATCAGCGCTGTGCTATCGATGGCGGACCCCACAGCACAGTGCTGATTTTCAGTGCTGTGCTGTGGGTCATCATACTGACTGGATGCCTTGTTGTAACAGTCACGTCGTGCAGCTGCCGACTATTTATCTCAGTGCTAGTGATTTTAGATCTGTTTTGTTTTTTTTATTTGAGTTAAATTGCCTCGTTAGTCTTGTGGTCGCCAGCGCAGCATGAGGTCCTGGGTTCGATTCCCAGGTCAGGTAATTATTGTGTTATTGGGATTTTCTCAGTAGCAGCCCGGTGTCTGGGTATGTGCCCCGTTGATGGCAATAGGCTCGCCCCCTATTACATGGGACTCAAACATAACTGGCGAAATGTGGGTGTACTATAGGTATACCTCTGGCTAACCCTTCGGGGACTACAGGCGTGATGTTATGTATGTTTATTCGAGTTAACTTATCTTTTTGTGTGCACGTGTTACCAGTTTTCCCTTCTTTTTTTTCCTTTGTAAGTAAGATTAACATCCATACCTTGCATAAAGGGGTTCTTCGGGAAATTCTTCGGGTGGAGTCTAAGCGGGTCGAGTAGGCGATTTTAGTTGTCTTACAGCGGTAGCCCACTTCATGTATCCAATGACTACTAATCATTCATGAAAGTATTTTTTTTTAATAACATTTGAATAATTAAAATTAAAATATTATTCATTATGACACATGATGTAGTCGGAAACACTCTGTTACGAGCGCGGTGCGAGCCTTGCGTTCCAAGGGCGGCGCGAAAGGGAGCGCAAGGCTCATAACAGGTGTTTCAAACTACATCATGCGTCATAATGAATAATATTTAATTTATATAATTATGCAAATGTTAATAAATAAAAAAATACTTTCATGAATGATTAGTAATCATTGGATACATGAAGTGGGCTGCCGTTGTAAGACGGTTAAAATGCCACGGTGTATACTGTGACATCTATTCATACAGGAAATCTCTTAAGGGGTCATTGTACTCATCATTATGAACAACTTTTACTATTAAGAGATTTCGTGTATGAATAGATAAGTTCAAAATATACCAAGGCAGTCTCCTTTATTTGCATAGGCTCGTAACAGTAGATTCGATTGAATTTAAATATGTATTTGCCAGGTCAATGTTTAGGTATTTTTATTACCAATCTCAATCTCTTTTTCTACCAATCTCATTTTCTTACAGTTTTAAGTAAATCGTCATCATCATAATCAGGCTATAATGGTCCCACTGCTGGGAAACAGGTCTGCTCTCTTCTAGTGCGAGTTGGTAGATGTCACATGTCGTCGATTTTTTTGGTTCATGGGGACATTTCCTCAGTTTTCCTTCACCGTTTTGAGAGCAGGGGTGATGAAATTATTTACACAAAGTGCCTGCTTGGATTCGAACCCACGACTACAACTCCCCATTACCACTGAGCCATCACTGCTCTCAAAAGCCGTATTTCCTAAATTTCTAAACTTTGTGGTAAGTTGTAACGTGGGAATGTCGTTGAAGATTACCGAGAAACTTAGTTGATTGTTTTAAGTTGTTCGGTTAACTTACTCTGATACGTAAACGCTTAAGTTTCAGATGCTTTTAAGTGAAAGGGATTTTGTTTTAAATTATTGGAAGATCAAATCTACATAAATAAAAATAAAATGCTGTTCCTTGCTGTTCATCACTTGACAACGGTTGAACCGATTTGGTTATTTTTTTATTTTGAAATTTTTTTAGTTATCCTACTAAGGTTTTTGGGGAAAGAAAAATTGGAAAAGTTGCCCAGAAAATTGAAAAAATCCAGAAAAACTGTAACTATTTGGATGAGTTATTGAAATTTAGACAGCACGTCTAGCGGCTCAGTTAATTGTTCGTAATTTGCAATAAACTTCATCTTCGTATTATTATGTGTTTTTCTGTAAGAAAAATTAAAAGATATTTTTGATAAAGTGGTTGTTTGTATCTTTTGTCATAACCTTCTTTTCGTGAATAATGATTAAATTGTATCCAAACATCTTATTTTAATGGTAGCATGAAAGTAGACAGTTTACAGAAGTTTTCAACTCTCGTCTGCAACGGCCAAAGAGATAATCTTTTTTTTACCCAATGTTATTTTGAAAAAGCAATAAATGAGTAAGTACTTATCTAAAAAAACATACAGCAATAAATTAAGTAAAGGTGATTTTATCTTTACACTCAGTGTTAAGGGCACAAGGCTCGTGAAAGAAAAAAAGAAAAAATATTTATTGGGACTCAACACCGGAGATCACAAATTAAACTAAAACACTCTTAGAAACAGGAGATGATGAAGAGAACTTGTGGCTAAATAGTAACTGCCGCACGGGTCGATCAATCAGGTTAAGCTACGCTTGCCGCGGTTGGTTCGTGGATGGGTGACCATCTGTTCATACCAAGATTCCTCCGTGCCTCGGAAAGCACGTTAAGCCGTTGGTCCCAGCTGTCATTTGTAGATCTTTGACAGTTGTTACGGGTCGTCAGAAGCCCAAAAGTCTGACCACCAGTCTTACCAAGGGATATCGTGTTACCCAGTAACTGGGTTGTGGAGGCCAGATAGGCAGTCGCTCCATGTAAAATACTGGTATTCAGCTGCATCCAGTTAGACTGGAAGCCGACCCCAACATAGTTGGGAAAAGGCTAGGCAGATGATGACACTCTTAGAAACATAAAAAACCAAGTAAAATGAAAATAATAACTAAGTCCTATACTAGGCCAAAAGGCTCCTATCTAAGCATGATGCTGCGACAATTAAAAATACAGACTGAATGCAAACTCAGACGGAATCAGATGGCATGCAGACCGTCGCGACGCGACACCGGCAGAACAATTTCCATGTTAATTTGATAGAAATTGTTCTACCGGTGTCTGCACGAGCCTTTAAGATTGTTTTTGATTTCGAATCAAAGAAATCGGTTATATACTTATGACTTTGTAAGTAATAATTTTATTTGTACCTACATATTCAGACAACAATTCAGTTTCCAAATCCAATAATATTCCCCACACAAAATGGTACAAATAAATGTAAAATCTGTATTTATATTATTCAATTTCGCACATCACTCAAAATATACCAGGTATTCCAATAAATGAGCAATTTACCTGTCCGTCAACGGATACAAAACAGCTGATCCAACCACTTTGAAATGAGAACAGTAAAGCTATCAAAAGAACCGCCTATGCCGCATCAACACGGACCTAAAATGTTTTCACTTTATCAAATTGAAAACTTAACTCGACAATCCAAATACAACCGTAAAAACTTCGCATAGAGTTCAGTTTATTCTTGGCAAATTCCGTCTTTATTACACTGTCGGACACGAAAAGGCGGGCAATTGAAAATTGACGGGATTGCAATTTGCAAACGGCGAACAGGGCCGACCGGGGCCGGTAACGGTGGTCGTCCCAATTCTCTCTGTTTCCGATAGTCAGTTTGGCTAATACACTGTCGAGCAACAAATGAACTTGTCTTCAAAGGATTTGTTGGCAATGTAGGTCATTGGTGACAAATTGTAACTTTGGAGGAAACTGGGGAGGTAAACTTGTTTTATTACACGTAGATGTATAAATGATTCCCTTTCACAAACTTGCATCATTAATTAGACTTGCCTATAATAATTAAGAAGATTTCTCTTTTCAGAAGTCTACCTAAGTTTGGTAGACTTCTGAAAAGAGAAATCTTCTTAATCATTGATAAATCTATGAAAACTTGAATGTGGAGGAAAATTGCATTTTGATATGGATTTTTGGAGCTTTTATTGGTGTATGTAAAAATTATTCACGTTTTAAGTCAAGCAGTAGGTAGTACTTTTTAGGGTTCCGTACCTCAAAGGAAAAAAAAAACAGTTCCCTTATAGGATCTCTCTGTCTCTCTGTCTGTTTGTCCGTCTGTCACAGTCGATTTGCTCCGAATCTACTGAACCGATTAAGTTGAAATTTGGTACACATTTATGACCTTCTGTGACCAAAATACGGATGTGTAACGTTAATAAATTAATTTTGAATATGGGGGTCAGTTTTAGGGGGCAAATTAGAAAATAAAAATAAAAAGTTTTGCAAACTGTACCGTGACATATCAAATAAATGGGCTTGTTGTGTCACCTCAAAATTATTTTTTTGTAATTTTTATAAGTGGTTTTCAAGTTCAAGACCATTCCCCCTTATCTCCAAAACTACTAAGCATTAAATTTTGAAAAAATACAGAAAATAGTTATTTACCTATAGATTACAGGAAACCCTTTAAGAAGTCTATGGTCTTAAAATAACATGGCAAATCACTCAATATTAAGCGTACAAACTTACATTTGCAGTTGGAATGTATGGCAGGAACATGTTTTATCAAATACAATGTTAAGTTTGTTCTTGAGATAAGTCATCCCAACTACGGAACCTTGGAGAACCTTCATTGCGCGTGGCCCGACATGCACTTGGCCGGTTTATTACTAACAAAATGCTTTAGCATGAATTTTGCGTATAATTAATTATGGTCCTTAATATCCAGGGGGTCTACTCCGAAGCGCTAAACCGAAGTATCGGCCGAATATTCGGCCGTTTTATAACTTCCACAGTTTCCTTTTTTGACTTTGAGTCCTTACCCGACTTCAAGTTACAGTTTTGACTTTGGCTTATCTCTTTGTTCAGGCCTTGCTCATTATCGAATATTTAAGGTAGGCTAATAATGTTACTAATAACTTTTTTTTTGACTACCCTCGTTATCGGGAAGGGAGGAAAGTCATCGTCAAGCCCTCGATGCTGAGGCAGTTAGTTGGTGGAACTATATGAGAACACTCGTGCGTATTCCGGGTATTACCGGAGTGGAAGTAGTGCTCATCAAGAACGTTTTCTTATGCGTAGTTCATCATAAGCTCATTTCACCGTGTGAAATTAACGTACAACTATATTTTATGGAAATAATTTGTGATCACCAAGAACGAGAACTGCTGGCGCACGCCTGGACGGGCGGTGGAAGGAAAAGAGGTTAGTGGTGGCATCCTTAGTTTACCAAATTTCTTATGAGCAAGGTTCTTGTGTAATCCCGTTCCAAAAAATATAGTCGCAAGTTGAAAAACTAAAGGTCCTTCAAATTATTAATACCAGCACCTAGATTACAACCCCACATTTTCTGGTCATTCGAGCCGACGATCCATCTTTAAATCTAATTTCCCTTCGTTATTCTTTTGCAAGCCGTGCTTGTATTTGTATAAAATTATATTTTTATTACAAAGGTTCATTGTCTAGCTATTAAAAATGGCTTCCAAAGCTGATGACAAGGCACCTTCCAAAAAGGATTTAGAAAGTATGAAAAATATTAACAAAAACATTGCAGTAAAACAACGTTTGTTTTCTCAAATGCAAGATATATTTGATTTATCTAAAAAACTAGATTCCCAACCTGATTGCAAAGAAATGTTCATTTTGCGTGCCTCAGAGATTGCATCAATCCGTGAAAAATACGAAATAATTTGCATTGATATATTTGAATTACAACTTAATTTAAATCCTGAAACGGAGTTTTCCGATAACGACCTGAAAAGTTTCGATCAATTATTTTTTCGTGTAAAATTGTGTGCGTCTCAATTAAGTTGTCACAAAATGGCGGAGCAAAGTTTCAATACCGATGATAACCATAGGCCTCGGTTACCTAAACTAGAATTATTCGCGTTTGATGGCAATATAGAAAACTTTAGTACGTTTTATGAAACGTTTTGCTCCTTGGTGCATAATCAGAAAAGTATCTCGAACATAGATAAATTTCATTATCTTTTATCTTGTACGAAAGGTTCGGCGCTTAGTATCGTCAAAAGCATGCCCATTACTTCAAATAACTACGAAGTTGTGTGGAAATCGCTGCTTGATAAATATCATGATAATAGAATGCTTGTAGGTAACTATTTGGATAAAATGCTTAATTTCCCTACATTAAAATCGGAGTCGTCAAACAATTTAAATCTATTTATTGAGACTTTTGACCACTCATTCAAAGCAATTAGTGCTTTAAACATTGAAAACCTTTCCAGTTACGTATTTTGTCACATCGCGTTGAGGGCACTTGACCTTGAAACTAGAAAATCGTTTGAGCAAAGTGTCAATCAACGGTCGGTTCCTACGTATGAACAATTAATATCGCATGTACAAAATCAAATAAAAATTCTAGATCATTCGCAATCTTATTCAAATTCATTAAATCAACATAAAATTCCAATAAAAACTAACTTAAATAATAACAAAAGATCTAATGAGCAATACACACGTAAGGCTTATTCACAAACTACGCAATCAAATAAAATTAATTGTGTACATTGTGGACAAAGTCATATGATTTTTCGCTGTGTTCAATTCCGTGAATTGAACCCAGAACAGCGAGTCAGCCGTGCTGACCATTTGAAATTGTGCCATAATTGTCTTAAACCTAATCACTCAACTATTGAGTGCAAAAGTGAATTTAAATGTTTTACGTGCAATAAACGTCATCATGCATTATTGCACTTAGATACTGACAAAAACATAGTCACACCGGCCGCTCATAGCGCGATTAGCGATGCGAATGTGGGTATGCACAACAATACATCTCAGTCGTCTGCAGTCAATAATAAAAACTATATGGTCATACTAGGTACAGCTGTGGTGAATGTTATCGATGCTTACGGTACCGAACAACCGTGTCGTGTACTCATAGACTCTGGCGCTCAATCCAATTTTATAACTCTTAATTGTTTAGAGCGGTTAGGGTTGTCACGTCGTAAATGTCCTTTTAATATCTTTGGTTTAGCTGGAAATTGTGTAAAAACACACGGAATGACCTCTTGCATAGTTAAACCGAGACATTGCGATAATCCTACATTTAAAATTGATGCGATTGTGTTACCAAAAATAACATCTGATTTACCTACAGTAGAAATTCCGGAAAGCGTTTCGAATCGATATAAAAACTTATTGTTAGCGGACCCGTATTTCTTTAGAAAATCTCCTGTCGATATTATTCTGGCTGGAGATATTTTTTCTGAGATTTATGATGGAAATAAAATCATTATCAATCCCTCATTACCTACAGCACTTAGTAGTGTATTCGGGTACGTATTGTGTGGAAAGTTAGAAGTACCAATTCAATTCAATTCAATTCAATTCAATTCATTTATTTATTGTTTGTCACAGGTAAATAGTCAGATCTTACAATAGTATTAATGAATCACTGTAACATACCCATGGGGTGTACAATATTTATATTAATAACTAGGTAGGTATATCAATGTTGTTGGTTATGTTACTGTTTTAGTCAACCTCATTTTACATTAATTCTTACACAATTATTAGGGACATACAATTTAGTTTAATAAGTCAAAAAAATAAAAATAGAAAAATAAGTATACCATGTCAATTTTGCGTCAACCTCATCAGACATTATTAATAGACATAATTATTTTGGTCATGCGATTTACATTAGATAAGTACAAAAAAGTAAACAAAATAAAATAAGTTTAACATGTCAAGTTTTAGTCAACCTCATACTAACATTAACAATAGAAGACATAATTATTACGGTTGTACATTTCACATTAAATAAGTCAAAAACAAGTTTAGTCAATAATTCGGTCTGTTAGAAATTCATTAATTGAATAATATGTTTTACTTAGGAGAAATTCTTTTAACTTTAATTTAAAAACTTTTAATGAAGAGATATTCTTGATACAGTTTGGTAGCTTGTTATAGATTTTAACTCCAACACCAAATACACTCGATTTAAATTTAACTGTTCTACATTGAATGCCTTTAAGTTCATTTTTGTGTCTCGCACTTCTCAACGCTTCATACTTATCTATATCGCGTTTTATCATCCTTGCCGCTTCAAATATGTATAGTGAAGGTAGGGTTAAGATTTTCAACCTTTTGAAAACTGGTCTACATGAATCCGTCTGTCTCAATCCGCATATACTTCTGATGCACTTTTTTTGTGCTTTTAGAGCACACTCTCTGTTCGGTGAATTACCCCAGAATAGGATACCGTATTTTAGTATGGAGCCTACATATGCATGATAAACACTTAGTAAAGTACTCTCATTTGTAACTTTTCTTAACATGTAGAGGGCATATGAGAACTGATTTATTTTTTTGCAAACATGGTCAATCTGTATTTTCCAGTTTAGTGCAGAGTCAATATGTATGCCAAGAAATTTGGTTGTCTTAACTTCTTTTAAGGTTTCACCTTTGTATTTTACGTTTAGGTTCTTTAGTTTTTTATTTATATTAGCAAACGAAATATAGCAAGTTTTATCTAAGTTAATTTTAAGATTATTTACATTTAACCAATTTATAATACATTCAAGGGAATTATTTACATTAATTTCGTATTTATCTTCATCCTCGTCAGTGAAAATAGCTGTACTGTCGTCTGCAAATAATATCATGTCATGGATTACGGCTTTTGGGAAGTCATTTATATATATTATGAACAAAAGTGGACCAAGAATACTTCCTTGAGGTACCCCGTACTTAACTGTTTTAGGCTTAGACTGAAACGTTTGTTCATATTTTGTTTTATTTGATATTCTTGTTATTTGTGTTATTTGAACCCTATTTTTGAGGTATGATTTTATAACATCTAAAGCATTCCCTCTAACTCCGTATTGTTCTAGTTTATTTAAGAGTATGTCATGATCTACGTAGTCAAATGCTTTTGACATGTCCATAAATATTGTAGTTATATGTCGTTTATTTAATTGTCCAGTCCTGTCATTACCTTCTTCAAAAAATTAAAAAGTGCATCGCCCGTTGATTTGCCTTTTCGAAACCCAAATTGCTCATGTGTGAATATACTATTAGATTCAAAATAGTTATATAAATTTTTATAAATGACTTTTTCAAAAATTTTTGCAATAATTGGTATTAAAGCTATTGGTCTATAAAATTTCATCTCTTTTCTATCTCCTTTTTTAAATAATGGGTTAATGACTGTTATTTTTAGTTTTGACGGAAATATTCCGTATTCTAGGCACAGATTTATAATTGTGCTGAGTACTGGCGCTATGATATGGGAAACGCGTTTAATTATTTTAGTATTTATATTATCATACCCTGTACTATTAGTGTTTTTTAGTCCTTTTATTATTTGGTCAACTTCGTACGGATTAGTCGGTTTCATGAACATTGAATTACAATTATTATATGTCAGTGTTTTTGGGTAGGTATCATTTTCCTTAGTTGTAGGTTTTATGTCATCTATAAAATAATTATTAAAAGCTTCAGCTATTTCTCTCGGCGTCGTAATTGTTTTATCCTTTACTTTAATTTCCATAATATCCTCTTTGGGAGTTACAGTTTTATAGTTATTTACTATCTGCCATATCGCTTTGGGTTTGTTGGTAGCTGAACTTATATAATAATTGTTTTGTGATTTTTGGGTCTTTTTAATTATAGTTCTTAGCCTGTTTGTGTATTCTTTAAAGTATTTTTTATCTTTCGGATTAGATGTTAACCTATACTTCCAAAGTAGTTGACGTTTTCGTTTAGAGCATACTCGGATACCGTTACTTAGCCATTTTGGTTTCTTGGAAATAGGTATCTTAACTCGTATTATGGGAAAACATAGATCATAAAATAGCTTAAATAGCTCATAAAATGCTTCATAAGCTTTTTCAGGGTGTACCGCGTGCTCCTGTTAATGACGTCACTAACGTTGCATCGTCATGCAATTTGGTATCGTACACCATTGAAAGTGACTCCATTAACAATCAATTGAGATCCTTTTGGGAAATAGAGGAACCGCCGTGCGACAACCCTATTAGCCCAGAGGACAAACTCGCGGAAGATATTTATTCCGCGCGACATTTTCGCACGAGTAGTGGTAGGTACGTTTCACCCATCCTACTCGACCCTAACCACGCAACCTTAGGAGAGTCTTATAACTGTGCCATGCATAGGTTTCAACATCTGGAGCGACGTCTCGCTCAAAGCCCTGAGTTGCATGTAGCCTATGTTGAATTTATGCGTGAGTACGAACAACTAGGACACATGCAACCATATACCGGTACGGAACCAAGTAAGTACGTGATACCGCACCACTGTGTGGTACGCACCTCCAGCACCACTACGCCCGTGCGCGTCGTGTTCGATGGTTCAGCAGTCACGAGTAACGGCCTGTCATTAAACGATACCTTATTAACGGGACGAAAATTACATCACGATATTTTAAAAATAATTTTCAATTTTCGTCTCTTTGATATTTGTTTTACGGCTGATATCGCAAAAATGTATAGACAGGTACTGATAGATCCTGTTGACCGCTGTTACCAACACATTCTTTGGAGAGAGTCACCGTCCGAACCTGTCAAAATTTACGAATTAATGACAAATACCTACGGTTTACGCAGCGCGCCGTTTGTTGCAGTGCGCACCTTGCATCAACTTGCTCACGATGAACGTGAACAATATCCGAGCGCCGCAGACGTACTCGTAAGCGGTTTCTTTGTCGATGACTTGCTCTGGTCTACTCAAGACCTAGCAGAGGCCTGCAGGTTGCAGGATGAGCTCGTAGCTCTGTTAAACTTAGGTGGTTTTGATTTAAGAAAATGGGCTAGTAACTCCCCTGGGTTACTAAGCAGAGTCGAATCTGGTCAAGCCATCGAGATTAACTTCGATGAAGATAGCATCTCATCACTCAAGGTGCTAGGTTTAAAGAGGTCACCCACTGATGACTGCTTTTCATTTGACTGTAACATGAAGGACAACACTCATACTAAAAGGTCGGTACTTAAGCTCTTAGCGAGCATTTTTGATCCTGTTGGATATTTATCTCCATGCACCTTTCTTGCAAAGTGCATTATGCAGGATCTATGGAAGCTCAATTTGGGGTGGGATGAGCAGCTACCAGCTGATTTACGAGACAAATGGTCAACCTTTATTGAGTCTCTCTCGAGTCTCTCTCACATGCTAATTACGCAATTTAGTGACGTTCATTTAATTGCATTCTGTGACGCATCAACCCGTGGTTATGCAGCATGTGTCTACATTCGCAGTATCAACTCGAATGGTGATGTAAAGACTAGGTTGATTGCAAGTAAAACTAAAGTCGCTCCAATAAAGCCTCTTTCCATCCCAAGGCTTGAACTAATGTCCGCTGTGTTATTGTCCAGACTTGTTTTATACATAAAACAAAACCTACGCGGTATCAGCTGTCACGTGACTGCATTGACTGACTCGAGTGTCGCACTTGCATGGTTACAAACGTCACCTTATAAACTCAAAACGTTTGTATCAAGTCGCGTCGCTCAGGTAGTCGATGTCATACCGTCGAACGTCTGGTACCACGTGAGAAGCGAGCACAATGCCGCCGACGTGTGTTCACGCGGCGCTATGCCCACTCAGCTCGTAGCTGATGCTGAACGCTGGCTTCACGGCCCAAAATGGTTATCTGATGACGTTCATCAGTGGCCTATTAGTTCGTTTTACCTCACTAATGAAACCGATGTTTTAGAATTGAAATCCAATGTAGATTCATTTTCATTCCCGGCTCAAAACATCGATCTCAATAACAACGACATTGAAACAACATTTCAAAAATGTTCGTCTTATCGAAAGTTGCAACGTGTTGTCGCGTGGTGTCTGCGATTTGCAACTAATTGTAGACGAACTAAACAAACTCGTTTAATCGGTTCTCTTTCAACTCATGAGTTGAATGCGTCACAGGACACAATAATTAAACTCACACAACAAAAACATTTTAGAGACGAAATTGATAATATTAAAAATAACAAATTCGTTCCATCGTTAAGGAAACTGGTGCCTTTTATTGATGATCAAGGTTTCCTCAGGGTGGGGGGTAGGCTTTCTCAATCAAACTTACCTTATAATACTAAACACCCTTTTCTTTTGCCTAAAAAATGTCACGTGTCAATTTTATTAATTGAACATTTTCACAAAATGTACCTACATGTGGGACCGCGAACCTTGCAAGGCATTTTGTGCAGACGCTACTGGCTAATTAATGCTCGTAGCATTATTCGGTCCGTCCTATCGAAATGCGTTGTTTGCTTCAAGTGTAGCCCCACGGCCTCGCAGCCTCCCATGGGTACGTTACCTGCGCCGCGACTGATGCCTAATAAGGTTTTCAACCACGTTGGTTGTGACATCGGTGGGCCATTTCATATAAAAGATAGCTTAATGAGAAACGCAAAAATTCGAAAATGCTACATGTGTCTTTTTGTGTGTTTTTCTACTAAGGCGGTCCACATTGAGGTACTAAGTGACCTGACTTCAGATTGTTTCCTCGCTACATTAGATAGGTTTGTAGCCCGACGCGGTTTGTGTTCTTGTTTATACTCAGATTGTGGAACGAATTTCGTTGCTGCCGCGAAACATTTAAAAGATGTTAGCAAATATTTTTATGAGAACAACGCGTCGATCGCGGATGGCTGTACCGCTCGTCTGATAGACTGGAAGTTTAACCCTCCAAGCGCTCCTAACATGGGCGGCCTCTGGGAAGCGGGTATAAAATCAGCCAAACGACATCTTTACCGTGCGGTAGGTGATAAAGCATTAACTTTTGAGGAGCTCACAACTGTTTTCTGTAAAATAGAAGCAGTGCTAAACTCGCGTCCGCTCTGCCTTTTATCAAACAATCCAAATGAACTTGAAGCATTAACAGCAGGGCATTTTTTAATAGGTCAAAGTTTATTAGCCGTCCCCGAGTACAGTCTCGATGACTTGTCCGTAGGAAGACTGTCACGGTGGCAGTTTGTACAAAATATTACACAATTATTTTGGAAGAAATGGGCTGATGATTACTTGCACACCTTGCAGCAAAGAGCAAAATGGTTCAAGTCACAACCGAACATAAACATAGGCGATTTAGTACTAATAAAATCGGAACTGAGTCGACCACTTCAATGGCCGCTGGGCAAAGTGGAACGTCTCCACCCCGGCCCTGACAATTTAATTCGCGTTGTAACTCTGAGGACGCGAAATGGCATTTTTAAGAGACCAGTTAACAAATTATGTCCTTTGCCTTATTTAAACTAAATAAGTAATATACTTTCTTCATAACCTTATAATAATGTTAATTCTTAAAAATAAAAAATAATAATAAAAAACCCCATAGAAGTATCTATCTATTATAATATTCCACACTCAATTTTCATTTTTCATATGAAGGCAATTCGCCTGATTCTCATCGTAATTATTCTCTTATCTGAAATCATCATAATGATTTCGGTGTGGGGTATGTTCAGGCCTTGCTCATTATCGAATATTTAAGGTAGGCTAATAATGTTACTAATAACTTTTTTTTTGACTACCCTCGTTATCGGGAAGGGAGGAAAGTCATCGTCAAGCCCTCGATGCTGAGGCAGTTAGTTGGTGGAACTATATGAGAACACTCGTGCGTATTCCGGGTATTACCGGAGTGGAAGTAGTGCTCATCAAGAACGTTTTCTTATGCGTAGTTCATCATAAGCTCATTTCACCGTGTGAAATTAACGTACAACTATATTTTATGGAAATAATTTGTGATCACCAAGAACGAGAACTGCTGGCGCACGCCTGGACGGGCGGTGGAAGGAAAAGAGGTTAGTGGTGGCATCCTTAGTTTGCCAAATTTCTTATGAGCAAGGTTCTTGTGTAATCCCGTTCCAAAAAATATAGTCGCAAGTTGAAAAACTAAAGGTCCTTCAAATTATTAATACCAGCACCTAGATTACAACCCCACACTCTTCGACTGTCTTTTTTTTTGCGCCGTACTTAGCAATATTTAGACGTAGTTAAGAAACGACCGAACATTCGGCCGATACTTCGGTAGCTTTAAATCTGCTACTATATACTTAGGATAAATAACCTTGGTATATGTCTATTAGCAGATTTACAGTTCCTATTACATAAGTTTCAAGCACTTAAATCAAACATACTATATTACTCAAATTCAACAATCCCGGAGCAAATACTAAAGATAGTAAATCAAACATAATTCGTGTTGTCATATAAATTAATGGTCGTCGTATTATTCGATAGCGTCGCAGGTTATCCCGGTGGGTAGTTGCCGCCATATTGGTAATAACTACTTTCGCCCGGGGCTTCAGATTTGTACGGCCCAATGTGTAAGGAAACAGCGTGGTTGTGAGCGGGAATCATGCATATTATTTCTTTATTAAAACTTTATCCACAAGTAAAAAAAAAATACTGTAACGGACTTAATGCCTGAGGCACTTTCTACCAGTCAACCTTAGGGTGATGCAGAGACAA
This sequence comes from Tiliacea citrago, assembly GCA_963921375.1. Lineage (NCBI taxonomy): Eukaryota > Metazoa > Arthropoda > Insecta > Lepidoptera > Noctuidae > Tiliacea > Tiliacea citrago. The sequence goes on from OY992800.1 coordinate 8,836,285, forward strand.
AACATGGTAGGTGCAACATAGGGGGGATAGATAAATCAAAAATACATACAAATACAATATACTTATAAACAAAATAAAATCTGTCAGGAGAAATAACGATTGGTGGAGGAGAAAACGAATCAGCGATGGGATGATTCTGCCAACTTCTTACGAATATTTCCCGGTTTGATATATGACCGGTTGCCATCCTGATGCTCCGAGGGAGCGAATTCTAAAGAAAAATCCGTGAGAAAAATCCCAATTATCTGAAGGGATTCAGTATTTTTCTTACGCTGTTTTGTTCTGAAATGTCCCAATTGCCGGACCAGCGCAGTCTTCCATAACCATCTCTGTCAGCCGTCATCTTTTTATTCACTGCCATAATAGCCAATTTATCTTTGTTTCTGACCTAGGACATAATAATATATCAAAAATATGAACAGGCTTTTTTAATAATAATAATAAATCCATTTATTTTCAGGCAACACAGGCCCTTAACCTAAACATACATATTTTTAATATAAACAAAACAAAACTTGTGTTAATAAAAAAACTTAAGACTATGTTAGTAGAACTTCACTTTGCACTAGCTTGACTATGTGCTGCCCTGTGGTACATGTCCGCCGAACGGAACAACGGAACACCACATCCTGCGGCCAAAAGTCTTCTTCCATGACGAGAGGCAAATAACAATTAGGTACGCGCACCACAAAAGCCTTAAAGTTGACGTTGCGGCGCTGTAAAACGGTAAGGAATAATCGTGATTTTTTGGTCCGAAATCGCTAATCAGTCAAACAAACACAGTCAGTCAGTATTAATGATTAAAATAATCTATCCATTATCTTTTTACTTTTTAACCGAAAAGTCTGACAACCAGTCTTACCAACGGACATCGTGCTACCCAGTAACTGGGTTGAGGAGATCAGATAGGTATAGTCGTTCCATGTAAAATACTGGTATTTAGCTGCATCCGGTTAGACTGGAAGCTGACCCCAACATAGTTAGGAAAAGGCTAGGCAGGTGGTGATCTTTTAACTCTTTAATTTTTTTTACATCACTTGCCCCACAGCCTCCAATTTCCAGTGAAATTAGGTCGTCTCTCGACTGAGTTAGTCTCTATGAAAGAGAATGAGCGACGCTTAGGTATAGATAAAATACGATCACATGGCCCGCCCCTCCAAATTACTGTTTCAATGTTTGTAGTCACATCCTTACGAATAAATAGATCCTTGAATATTTTTGTTGGTCGTTGGCCGTCTCAGTACACACAACATGCGTTGTGAGTTTTGGTGGTGCTTCGTAAATACTTTGACAAATACTTTCAAACGTTTTGGATTTTGGAGGGGCGGGCCATGTTATCGTAGTAAACTACGATAACATGGCCATATACATTCTGTGTAATGCTAATGCACATTGTAATAGCATTATTGTGGAGAAATTGATTCAAAATTGAACAGTTGATACATGAACTAATACTTATTTTTGAAGGTGTTAACTAAAAAAGACGATTTGTGAAAAAATATATAAAATCGGTGGAAAACTTCACCTAAGTTACACGTTTTTTTAAATTATTCTAATATCCTTGTCACGCAAAACGATCATTGTACTGAATGGCGCGAAGTTACTATGGCGTTCCTGTGCTGTGACGTCAGATCGCAGCAGTGTTGTCTATGTCTATAATAGACTTTAAAACGCACACAACTTCGGCTTTTTTTGAGATATTGAAACAATTCTTTTTGGCCGTGGCTTAATTTTTTTTTTGGTTTTGAAAAGTTGAAATAAAAGAAACAGTCCATACACGGTCAGTCAATGTACGTTTTCTAACGATTAAAACTTACGCCTTAACGCCGGTAGCACATCTCCGCCGCGAAACCATAGCAGCAACACCGCGGTAGTTCAATTCAACTAGTTCGCGTCATGTTCCGCTAGTCGCATCCGATTCGAGTAGCGAAACATGACGCGAGCCAGTTGAATTGAACTACAGTGGTTTCGCTGTGATGACTTCGCGGCGGAGGTGTGATAATGGCGACATACCTACATACGAGTACTCCTTTCGCTTCGTTTACGTTCATACATCTGCACCCTAATTAAGTAAAAAACACTATCAATCACAATTTGAATAATTTTGAAGGATATTGCTAATCCATTGCTTCATATGTTGGAAAAATTTGTCTGCTCAACAACGTAAATGAATGTTGTTGAACTGTCAAAATGAAACCCATCACTACTGATAGTGAGTTACGCAATTACCCTCTGGTCATACACCCGATCTTCCTATATATAAACATTATCAATAAGACTATTTTGTCCTTCTAGGGCGTCCCCGCCGGCGTTTCCACGATATTACGATTCTTTGAAATTGTATTCTCTGCACCAAAAATCACAACGCAATAAACAAAAGAGAGAAAATTAGGTAATGCGTAGGTATGTTATGGTGTGAATAGAATAGAATAGAATAATCTTTATTAAGAAAACCAAAAAAATTACATATATAAATGTTGAAATTTTACATAGGGTGACACAAAGGGAGGTCTTATCGCTAAAACCGATCTTTTACAAACAACCTTTGGATGGGTTAAGGGAGAAGGAGCGACTATTGAGTAGACATTATACCTGATGTAACTATAGAGAAATGTGGAACAAAGTGTATAGTTAATTCATCCTCTAGAGTTAAGGGAGGATCCTCCGACCAGACGGGTGTTGTGTCTGGTGCGCTACTGCCCGACGATTGACGTCGGGACATTGTATACAAGGTGTAACTTAAAGAAAGCACAACCTCTTAAGGAATCATTGTACTCATCATTATGAACCACTGCTATGCTATTTGTGCGGTAAACTCTGCTTGCGCGATGCAGGATTTTTAGGAAAGTTGTTCATATGCATTTAAGCGGAAATTGCAGAGTTATTTATAAAACAAATAGCGTAGAGTCATCTCAATTACCTCTTTTCCTTGAATTTGTATGTATATATATATATAATGTAGGGATATAAATTTTATAGTAAATAATTATGTATGTATGTGTATTATAAGTTTATAACCTTTTTATGTACACCTGTTTTATTTATAATTAATTATGTTATAATTTAATATTTTTTAATATTATTATTTTCTCTCAATCAGAGCACCCGCCATCTTATCTATTCACCACCCTTGGTTGACTGGTAGAGAATGCCTAAGGCATTAAGTCCGTCTTTGTACATAATTGTGTGCGAGAAGTTTAAATAAATAAATAATGTAACTAAAATAGTCGTTCATATACAATTATACATGTCAAGATTAACTGCTTATCTCCTTTTAGGTATCGCGTAATGATAGATATTCATTTCAAATATCTGCAATATTATAAATTTTTTCTCGTCTAATTAAATCTCGTAGTAAACTGTTCAGCAATACGAACAAAATGCAATATTGCTAATCCTCCATAGCAAATAGCGGATAATAATTTAGAGCCTATTCAAAGACCAGACGTTTAAGGAATATTTGTGCATTTGAACTATTCAGTAGTTTTTACGCTAATCCGGAACATACATCCGAACAAACGGACGAAAACTCTAATGACTGTAATTTCGGCATCAGAATTGTTCCTCGTAGAAATTACTTTTCTTCAAAAATATTTTTATAGTTTTGACTTCATTACTGTTTTATTGATGTGAAACATCTATAGGCGCTCGTAAAACCGATTACTGGCGGGGCGACGCATGCCGCGTGGCGATCGGCCACTATACACTTATACAGTCCATTTGTAGTAGCGTGTAAATGTGTATTTAGTGTGTAAATGTGTTTATTTTACTTCGATGGTGCTAGTTTATCATTTGTGACTTCGAGTTACAGCTATAGCTTTATGTAAGCGGGCACGCCCATTATTCCTGGAGGCTTTTATTTAAGTACGTTCTGTTTACGTTATTTCTGCTTGAGTATAGTTTCAACGATTTTTTTTTTTTGGTATAGTGGCGTGTACTAGCTAACACAAGGCAAATAATTTAATTTAATGATGTGTTGCGTAATACAAATTATTTTATAATTTATTGTATATATTCAAGTTTTATAATTATCTGAAAAGTCCGATGTTTCACATCTACCAGTCGTCCCGTGACGGCTCAATTGTTGTGTTAAACACTCTTTGTTTCCGAATACATCAGTTAATTAATGAACTAATTACAGTACAACAGCGTATTGTGCAGAATTAATTACAGCCTGTCGCGAATCATTTATTTAATTTAATTAAAACTTTCTCTTTCGGTTCGAGTTCGGCTATTTTGTTTCGGGAGTATGCGCTTGTTATATTCATGTTTGAGGTCATGAGTTTTTTTTTGAGAATTCGTATATTTGTAGGTATAATATTATTGCAAATGACCTCCGTCGTACCTGGAAGACAACATAATATATGTCTATGAATATAGTACATTACTGCAGCGGCCTGACATAAGGGCATTGATGGACTCACGTATGTGTGCCTCGGCTTCACCTCGGCCCACATTTTCACATGAGTCCATCAATGCCTGGTTGCGGCCAAGGCTTCTATAGTGCTTTTCTCAAATAATTCGCGGAAATTCAACCAAAGCAAATTATTTATAAATTCCAGATTCAATGACGAACAACGATAATTTTTCACGGGCCTCTATGTGTTCATTTGTTTATTTTCAGTAAACAGCTTTCTATTTGCAAGCTAGTTCGAAATTTAAATAAAACTTTTGATAAGTTACCTCCTTGGTTGCCATGCTTTGGAGTAAAAGATCGTTCCATTTTTAAATTACACGATAGATATTATGTTTTTATTATGTAGTTTATTTGGCCGCTAAAACGACACATATTATAGAATTTCATACAACTTTTGGTGGCCGCTGCTCGCATGTATTTGGCCAGTACAGCAATTTCAATTTATCTCGAAGAAGGTTGTCAAAATAATGCTCGAATTTCCAAGCATGTTTAAGAAAAAGTTATTTGAATAGCTAAGTGCCGTAAAGAAACTTCTTGGCGGGAAAGTGAAGCGTCATGTTAGCAGTTTTGTTTTATTTTCTAAAATTTGTGTTTAGCCGAATATTAATGTGTAATAGTGGTGGATTATTAACCATTAAGTGTTCGTGAACCTGCATTAATGTAGGCAAATGAAACAAAACAGTGCAACATCACTTTAAGTTCTCTCAAGAAGTCCGCGCGAGGTTTCAGTAAAGTGCCGCGTCTTTACTTAAACTCAAGGGGAGCGGGGCGGGATATCATCAATCATCTTTATCATGCATTGAGTGGAGTTCATTTCATAATTATTATAACTTTGTACTTGTTACCTAATTTTACATGACACTTGCTAAATGCACAAACCGTGTGAAGCAAAAAAGAAAAAAAAAAAAAAAAAAGTGCCGTAAAACTCGACGGCACTATTATAGTAGAATTCTACACAGGTAGGTGTAGTCTAAGGTAAGATTGAAGCTACGACTCACCACATATTTCAGTTTTTCTCGACAGAAAACCATTTGTAAAACCGGCCAACCGGCCGGTGCATGTCGGACCATGCATAATGAACGGTTCCGTAATTGGGATGAATTTATCCCAAAAAAAAACTTATTAAAAAATTTAAATTTTCCAACTGCAAATGTACGTTGGTCGACTATTACTCATTAAGACGCTGACAACAGGTAAACCGCGGTCACTGTCAGGCTGCATAAAAAAGAAAGAGAAGCTCGATGACACAACGCTTGTAATTTATTGAAAAATATGAAGCAATTATCTATTTACTCAAAAATGAGTTGAGTTATTAATTAAATACCAACCGTACGTTGATAATATGTACGAGAGATATTTTGGATTGAAACTCAAAGTAAAGGGTTAGTTTACCGTTATTTTTTCTTATCGAGATTTTTTTTTTCTAAAAGTGTTTTGGTAATAACCAAGTTCTGTAAAATATGTTCAATAAGAACATATATTTTTTCTGCTGCCACAAACTTTATCTATTTGGCAATTTTTTTGTTTAAGTCAAGCCTACTTTTATCATTTTCCTCTTGTCAGCGTCTTAACTTGTAAAACCTACTTAGCTGTGATAGTTTTCCTTTTAATTTCATTATTTATACTACTGCCATGACTTTTTTCACAAAAGCAACCATTTTAGCTGGCAGGGAGGGTGACTAACAAAAAATAGCAATTTAAAGCCTATTACGCAAACGGATCACTGAAACGAAAAAAGGGTGTCAAGTACCGTTCTTCTTTTGAATTTTAGGATTGTTTTTCACCCCACAACTAGTTATTAAGCTTTTATGTGTAATTGCTGATTCGATGAAGCTCTCGGCTTCTCATTAGTCCACTTGCTGAGCGATCGGATTGGCCTGCTAATGAGCACACTAGCGCCGCGTCGCCGCGCACTTTCTCACTGTATCAACGTGTCAAAATCTCCCAACGCGCTCCGCGCTAACAAAAACATTTTTCTGAAAAGAAATGGTCCTTCAGTGATTTAATGCTACAATCCCCGCAAGACACTAGAAATTAACATAACCAGCACATGTGGACAATATGTGTAGTGTGGTTTAACCTGGATTCCGACCTAGCCACCCCGCCGATCCCAAGAAGCGTGAAGCAGTGGGCCGGGGATAGCAGGTAAGCTTCACGAATTTATTACACAAAGGGTTTTTCACAGACCCGCATAATTTTTAAACGGCATATCCAACGGTATCCCATACCATGGGATAAGCGAGAAATAAAAATATCCTTCCCACTTTACGTGCAAGGGAGGTATCTACCCTACAATTTTTTTTTTACAGATTTTATTTTACCACTTTTGTTGGCGTGATGAATATGTATACCCATACCAAATTACAGCTTTCTAGTACTGAGTCTCTGAGTTAAGCTGGGGACAGACACACGGACAGACGGACTTGGCAAAACTATAACGGTTTCTTGTTGACTACGGAACCCTAAAAAACCGACTTCCAAAAACAAAACACTACAAACTGGAGAGAGGATTTTAATATATTCGTCTGTATGTTTGTTTTTAGGGTTCCGTACTTCAAAAGGAAAAAACGGAACCCTTATAGGATCACTCGTGTGTCTGTCTGTCACAACCGATTTGCTCCGAATCTAATGGACCGATTATGTTGAAATTTGGTACACTTATAATGAATTTCTGTGACCACAGACAAACAGGCGGGCATGGTGAAAATACAAGGGTTGCTTTCAGTTAGTTAATATCCCATCACGATTCCTTTAACAATGGCGAGACAATATGGACTAGGTATACTGAATTTTGCCATTAGTTTTTGCTAGCTCTAGTTCATCACTACATAAACACTCTTTTGCAAGTGTCACTTCAATTAGCAAAATGCAGGGGGTCTACTCCAAAGCGCTAAACCGAAGTATCGGCCGAATGTTCGGTCGCTCCTTTACTACGGCTAACTATCACCGACTACGGCGAAAAAAAAAAAGTCAGTCGAAGAGATAAGCCGAAGTCAAAACTGTGACTTGAAGTCGGGTAAGGACTCAAAGTCAAAAAAGGAAACTATGGAAGTTATAAAACGGCCGATACTTCGGTTTAGCGCTTCGGAGAAGACCCCTCTGTTTTAACTACCTTTCGTTTCAGGGCTTGCCAATACCCAGCAGAAGTTAACGACAACCCAAATGAACAAGAGTGACCCCAAAACAATTCAATCAAGTCAACATAATATTCTGCTAATAAATGTGACGCACATTTCAGTGCCATGTTTGCCATCCCGTTATGCGGGCTAGGGCCACCCTTATAAGTGAGTTATGGTGCTAACGTTATAACTATAATTATGTTTCGCTGTCGTACGTTAAGACTGATGTAGATGTGATCGGCACAAAAGTTGAGACTCGGTTCTGTAACTAAATTACTGTATCGTGTTCTAAGCTTCAAGTAAGTTGGAAGTTTTGGGTAGGTGAAACTTGGATTGATGATTTGATGTTTCGAGAAAGCTTGAGATTAACTAGGTATTCTACATCCGCTGTATTCTGCTTTCCAAAAATTATTAAGTACTAGCTGCGCCCCGCGGTTTCACCCGCGTAAGTCTCGATCCCGTGGGAATATTGAGATAAAAAGTAGCCTATATGTTAATCCAGGGTGTCTGCTACCTCCATACAAAATTTTATCAAAATTGGGCCAGCCGTTTGAGCGTGAAGAAGTCACAAACACACACACTCACAAACTTTCTCTTTTATAATATTAGTGTGATTGGTCACGGTCATAAAACATATCACTAGAGCGCTAAGATGATTTCGTATGATTAAATCATTTTATCAAGGTTTATCGAGGTTCATCATCATCATCATGTCATCATTACAGTCGAAAGACGTCCACTGCTGGACATAGGCCTCCCCCAACGGACGGGAGATTTGCCATAATCGCCACGCTTGGCAGGCGGGTTGGCGATCGCAGTATGGTGTTAAAATGCATAGAAAACGCTGCTGCCCATTGTCTATAGTAAGTCCCTCAGTCACCTTTTACGACACCCACGACAAGAAGGGTGTGTAATGTATGATATAATAACAAATGCTCTAATTTCACTTGAAATAACGTTCATATAATATAATTTTCATATGCTATAAAATCATATAACCTAATTTCATATGACCTAATGTTTCATATGATATAATTTTCATTTAATATAAAACATTTAGTATAATGTTCATTTTATATAATTTTCAATGTGTATAATATTCTTTTTATATAACATTCATTTGACCTAATGTTCTTTTGACCTAATTTTCATGTTTAATGGTCACAGTTCTAACCTAACTCAAATGGCACCTAACCAAATCTTAAAATATTCAATGCATGGTTGAGGGTGGGCTTGGTCGACGGAGCCCCGCCTCGCGGGGCTCCTACTTCTGGATGGTTTATAAAAAAATAACCACGAAGGGGATGGCGGGGTTTATTCGCTCGCTTCGCTCGCTCACACGACCCCGCCATCCCCTTCTAACCTAACCTGTCCGAGTCGAGGTGCCCTAAAGTCCAGATTGCATCCAATTTCTACTGGTTACAATAGTTGAGGGTGGTAGGTGTATAGGGTATAAAGCGAAGAAAAAAAAAACAGTACCATATTTTTTTAATCATAACATAGCATCACATAAATATTACAACTTATTTCAGTTTTAAGTTAGAGGCCAAAGCCCGAAGGAATTCAATTTCAGTGTTTTTGTTATAAATGTATCCATTTACAGCAAGTTTTAGTCCACCTTTAGAACTTTTGAATGTACTATAATTAATAGTAGGTAGTCATTTTAAAATCTAAAACAAATATCGAGATTGCAATAGCCACACAATGAATAATTTCGCTGTAACTGTATGACAGTAAGAAAAATAATAAATTCGTGTATAGTCTACCCACCTCACGCATAAAAGCAAACTTTTGTAGCAATTAATGCTTATGCGATGCATTTTTGCTAGCACCATACTAGCAGGCGTTTAAAATCGTATCAGATTTTCTAAATTATATTAAAAGTTATTAGAGATTATGAATATTATAGTAAATGAATAATATACTACATGAATATTATGTCAAATGTGCATTATAGGAAATGTTTATTATATCATAAGAAATTAGATAAAATGAAATTATATCAACAATTCATTATCTCAACTGATCGTTATATTAAACAAAAGTATATTAACTGAAATTAGGTCAAGTGAACGTTAGATTTTTTGTTATTATATCAACCGTTACACACCCCGACAAGAAATAGGACGGTGCTATTCTTTACGTCCGGCAGCACACGGCGCATGAGGTTCATAGTACTGTTTAATTTAAAATGTAAAGCAACCTGTTTAAATATTTATGTGCCCGTTGCTGCAATAAAACCTTATCTGAACGGACAGATAGACTAGCTGAATCCAGCCGAAGCCTAAGTTTAATGGCCGTAAGCTTACCCTATGAACTCTAATTCAATGACAACTATAGGGTTGCGAGTTTGTCCGAAAGGGATATCGTGGCCCTGGCACACAGGCAAATGAAGGAACACGGGTGGGTTTTAGTCAGTAAAAGTCTGACACGCCCTCCCGCTCCGCCCAGAGCGGGAGAAGTTATTGGATAATTTCCCACCCAAAAAAAACTATGATAGAAACTGTGTTTCGATACGTAATATGGACTTATAGTCTCAATATTATCTGCATCAAGTAATTTTTTTTTTTTTACCTTCATATCTCGATCTCTTATAACATAGTTCATTTTACCAACTTATTGATAAGTTAATGTCTATCAGTCTAACATTATTGTACCTACCTACTTCTAACTTCAAACATACCGTTCCGACACTCGTCCCAAGGAACGTTTATATGTATGCAACCAGTGTTTCTCATTCCAAGTGAATAATTGCATTCTGTTTTTGAGAAACAAATGTCTTAAACCATAAATAAATGATAAATGATTTATTTCTGTAAGTAGGTTTGTACAAACACTTTTACACGTCAATCATATTAAAAAAAAACTAGATGAGGTCGGCGTTTCGTATCCGACTACTCTGAGAAAAAAAGGCCGAAACAAACTCCGAGGTCACAGTCTCTTTTTAAAGTCCAGACATAATCTTGGTCAGATCATGTGAAGACCATGTAGATTGGTGCCTGAAATGATTATTTGACGAAAGAACCACACAGGTTGAGGGGACCTGTCCAGTCAGTGCACGCATTTGTCAGTAGTCGTGCAGCTCAACTAAGAACTTAAGGTGCTCAACGATTCAACGAACAATACCAAAGAAAGGACATTTGGGTAGGCCGCATAAAATCACTCAAACTGCCAGACTATTATAAAAACTAACTGAGAAAAAAATAAAAATGAACAATAACCCACATAGTCTTCACATTTACAATACTTAAAACAATATAATACTTAACAAAGTAAATATTCATGTCATTGTTTATATAAAATTAATCAATGTCAATGTGTATATAAAATACGGATATAATCTTGGTCAGATCATTTGAGAACCATGTAGATTGGTGTCTGCCATGGTCTTTTGACGAAAGAACCACACAGATTTGAGTGGACCTGTCCAGTCAGTGCACGCATTTGTCAGTTATCGTGCAGCTCAACTCAAAACTTAAGGAGCTCAGCGATTCGACGAACAATACCAAAGAAAGGACAATTGGTTAGGCCGCATAAAGTACTTAAACTGCCAGACCTGCATTAAATTTTTTTTTGATTGAGAATAAAAATAAAAAAACAATTCACATAGTCCTCACATTCATAATAATTAAAATAATATAATACTTTACAAAGTAACATAATTCCTTGTTTTAGGTAAGGAACTCAAAAATATCTGAACTCAAATATTTTAATTTCTCAAAAAATAAAAATGACGGGTGCACCATATTATAATAACACATGATTATCATAATTTTCTAAACCAAAAGAGTACCGATTGAAATGAGAATACAGAACTCGATGTTGTTTTGAAAAGAAGAAAGAAAGAAAAAAAATCAATTTGCGGAAAACATTACGCCAAGAAAGAAAGTTTTTTTTTTTACTTGCATCTAATACACCCAAGTGCCATCCCCCAGGATTATGTTTCACTCCGCACAGTCTGACTGCACATGATAGCGTTCCGGATCAAAGTACACCGGCTAATCGGTGGCTGATTGAATACCTGATGAGCTCTCGACTAGTGTTGTACGACACTCGTAGTCCCGGGATTATATAATACACGGCGTAACAAAATGGTGTTTGTTTTATAATAAAATGGCAGTGTGATTCAGTGTGATTGAGTGTGAACATTCTGTGCAAGTGAAAAATCGGTCGTCTATCAGCACCAATTTTGTGTTTTTGTCACGGACAATGAGATACGGTTTCTAGTTTGCAGGCTTGTGTATTCAAAAACGCACTTAATTTACCTACTAGCTATAACTGGGGTAAAAACACCCTTAATTAAGCCGAGAGTTACTTGTTTTTTCCGTTAATAAGAAACTTTTTTTTTGTACTGAAGCACACTTAGGGAGATAATGAAGGTCAAAGTTTTTGTTTTTTTACGAAATCCAGTTTTAAATAATAAAGCTTAACTTTAAATACTACTTCAATTTTATAGTAGCTTGTGGCTAAGTAATAACAGCCGCCCGGGTCGATCGATCAGGTTAAGCTACGCTTGCCACAGTTGCTCCGTGGATGGGTGACCATCTTTACATACCAAGACCCCTCCGTGCCTTGGAAAGCACGTTAAGCCGTTGGTCCCGGCTGTCATTTGTAAATCTTTGACAGTTGTTACCAGTCGTTAGAAGCCCGAAAGTCCGACAACTAATTTTACCAAGGGGCATCCTGGTACCCAGTAACTTCGACGCAAACTACGACTACCACGCGATCGAAGTCGCGGGCAAAAGCTAGTAACATAATAACTAACATCAAGCGTGTTTTTCCTGAAGGTAGAAACAGAGGCAGAGTGGTGTATCTTATAGTACATACTCACATTTTGCCAGCAATGTTTAAATCCCGTGTAAGGGGCGAGTAGAAGAAGATAGAAGCCCAAAATTCTGACAACCAGTCTTACCAGTTACTGGGTTGTGGATGTCAGATAGGCACTCGCTCCATGTAAAATACTGGTATTCAGGTGCATCCAGTTATACTGGTAGCCGACCCCAACATAGTTGGGGAAAGGCTAGGCAGATCCAGTACTGTTGCATGCACCCATAAGCACAATATTTTGCATACGCACTGCCGTAAACAGCGAATTTTCGTAGCAAAATTAATAAAAGTCGTTTCCCAGCAATTATTTTTGCACAAAGTTAATTTATTAGTTTGATGTACAGAATGAGTAGATGACGGCTTCGTGAAGAGTTTTTAGACTGTGTTGACATCTTAATATTATTACTTACAAAAGTACTTGAAGAGACGTAGAGCCTCTAAGTGAATATGTCTAATGTGATGTCTAATAATTTCGTAATAGATAGAAGTGTCAACGTAAAAAATAGTAATGGGTTTTTTTTTTTTTGGGTGGGAAATTATCAAATAACTTCTCCCGCTCTGGGCGGAGTGGGAGGGCGTGCCAGACTTTTACTGACTAAAACCCACCCGTGTTCCTTCATTTGCCTGTGTGTGCCAGGGCCACGATATCCCTTTCGGACAAACTCGCAACCCTGGCCCGCATTGGTCCTATCGGACCCCGTCAGTTGGTGCTGACATCTCTTTGAGGCGCGCGTGGAACACAACGCGCCGTCGACCCGGGCCTCGTCCTTATCGGACGTTGAGCTACCCATTCCTCATCGTCCGTAGGCCCACGCCTACGGTAGCCGGAAATCGGCTTGCGACTCCCGACGCCCGGGGCGTCTCATGCGGCAACTAAGGGCGCGAGGGCGCGAGCCTTGCCTCACCCTTACGCGTTCCGCCTCATCCTTCGCGAGCATTACTGCTTCGCAGAAGGAGGTGACGGCCTCCCATGCACTCTCGCTCCGAACCATGGCCTGAACCAGGGCCGGACGCGAGAGGTCGCCGCCGCCGATCGCCTCGCGAGGACACGGCGGTGCTCCGCCCAAGCCGGACAGACCTCCACCGTATGTTCCAGTGTGTCTTCCGGCCGATCCACACAGTGGTGACACCCGGGCGTTTCCTTCCGCTTTATCCTGAACAGGAAACTCCCGAAACAACCGCGTCTGGTGAGGACCTGCGTCAGGCGGGAGGTGAGGACGCCGTGGCACCTCTCTACCCACTCCTCAAAGAGGAAACTTATCGCCACAATTGTGGCGTAATGGCTAACCCATCAATTTTATTTGAGGTTGAGGGAGTGCCTCACTTTTCCTCGTGAGCCCCTCACGAGGTACCCCTCATTTGAGGTGAGGATTCGTGCAACGGTATTCACCTCACGCCTCGTGCGCCCGAGCCGAACTCTGCCGATTACTGCCGAACGTCTGAGGGAACGAGGCGGGCGGGCGCGACGACAACTCACGAGTATTCACGAAATCACGACTCTCCGTCCGATTATTTACATCTCCCTCATCTTTCACACACATCATTTTCTTTCGCTCATAAATTTTAGACCGCCAAAATAAACGAATCATTATCACTTGATTACCAATCTAATGCTAATGCTTTTAGAGTTCATAATAATTAACCATAATTATTTGAAATAAGAATATTTGCTTTAAAATTGGTTTTGACTATTAATTTTAATAGTTTACCTAATGTTGACCTTGGAGGTGCACGTGAAGTGAATTGTTGATATTTTGTTCCAACAATTACGTTAACTTTTGTTTTTTTTGTGTTCGTACTTATTTGCTTGTTTATCCCACTCTCCACACACACACATGACACAACAAACATCATTACCTAAATTATTTCATTAGGTACATACCAAAATCGTAATGTTATTTTTTACTGTGTTATTGTGTTGTAAAAATTTCGAGACCAGACCTAACTTCAGTCACCTCACTCCTCATTCTCTAACTCTGTAAACAACTAAACAATTTGTAAGTCGGTTCATCTTTCGGTCACTGAGCTCACTCAGACACTCAATCACTCAATACTCACTCGCGACTCGTACTACTAGTCTCGCAATCGCTCGCCTCGCCCTTCGCCACGATTTCATATTGTCAATGTCAAATTTTGAGGACGCGTGAACGAGTGAGGAAGTGAGGTGTGGCGAGGTGCTTCAATGTTAAAATTCGAGTAACTCTTTCAATGTCCGATCACGAGTACCTCAAACGATGACCTCATGAGTGAGGGACACATCTCTAGTAAAAAAGAACCATTGGACTTGTCTATGCTTGAAAGTGCGTCAAACAAAAACACTAGGCGGGATACATAGGCTGTATTAAAAAAAAATAAGTCAGCCTTACAGTATCTAGTCGCATATGGTGTTTATTCAACATCTGACATATCACCTTGGTAATGAGCAACAGAGCGGCGACAAAAATTAACCTCAAAATTTAAAAAAGCTGAAATATTTATTCGAATAATTATTATATAATTATATACTAAGGGAAGAAATTAGACCCCCTCTACTTACAAACTATACAGTACTTAATATTTACATAAGTACACGAATTCCATGCTATTAAAAAGTACTTACTTATTCCATGCTCAAGCTGTCACTTCTTGAAACGAAATCACTCCCACAGAAAGCGAGACGAAAGATGTTTCATGTTACAAAAAAACCAAATGCATTAGATTTAAATTACCTTATGTTAGAAATAGCGAATGTGGTATCATATTAAACGGAGAAAAACTGGAATTTATTAATCAAACGGTTTTCCTAGGAATCGCTCTAGACGATAAACTACAATGGGGACCACATAATAACATCTCTTGCGGGCCGGCTAAGCTCGCCTGCTTATGATATTAGAAAGATAAGACAGCTAACAGATATAGAAACCGCACGTTTGGATTATTTTAGCTACTTCCACAGCATTATGTCGTATGGCATTTTACAGAGGGTCGGGTTGCTGAGTGCTGACATTGAATCTATCTTTATTTTGCAAAAGCGAGCTATCAGAGCGATTTATAATCTACGTCGCCGCGAATCTAAAAAGATTTGTACTATGACGGTATTTTGCCAATTCATTTATTAAAATATTATGTGTGTAAGGAAAAATCTTCATTTTTTAATAAGTTAAGTGATAGACATAATTTTACGATTTTTCACCATCATTTTTACCAATACAACTTTTCAGATTATCTAAATACATACATTTTCTATGGAGTACTGTGTTAAATGTTACAACAGTCTGAGTAGAGCTGCACGATTACTGACAAATGCGTGCACTGATTGGTCAGGTCCACTCAATCTGTGTGGTTCTTTCCTCAAAAGTCCATTTCAGACACCAATCTACATGGCCTTCACATGATCTGACCAAGATTATGTCTGGACTTTAAAAGAGACTGTGACCTCTGAGTTTGTTTCGGCCTTTCTTCTCAGAGTAGTCAGATAGGAAACGCCGACCTCATCTAGTTTTAAAAGTATGACTGACGTGTAAAAGTGTTTGTACAAACCTACTTACAGAAATAAAAATCATTTATCATTTATCATTAACAAAATACCTTGTGATATATTATTATCGCAATAAAATTAAAGTAAATTTAAAACATATTAAAAGTACAAACTCAAAATCAAAACTCAAACTCAAAGCATTTATTTCAATTAAACCATTTATAGGCACTTTTGAATTGTCAAGGAGTCGGTCAGTTAGAAATATGAAGCTAGTTGCCCATTCCAAAGAGTAGTAGGTTCATGTGGAGAAGAACGGGCAAGAAACTCCACGGACACTTTTTTAAATTAAAATATTGATACAAAGTATTGGTTAAATTATTAATGTTGAAAATAAAAGTACACGTGAGAACGATGCAAAACGTCAGAAGCGTCCGTGATAAAAAGACAAAAAAAAACAATTCAAAACTAATATAATTAAAATAAGCCGTGGCAGCTAATAGATGACCAGTCCCAACTGACAGCGCACGTTCACGAAGATGACGCATGGATCAGCACCATTCAGCTCAACCATTTTGAAGGGAGCTAAATGATCCAACACACGCGCCACCATCAGCGAGACATCTGAGTGAGCATGACATACTCTCAGCCGCCAAGGCATATTCAAGTAAATGAAAGACATATTACCCGGTAAATGATAGCTCTATTGTATAAAGTACTCACATGTGTGCTATGCAATTATATAATACAAAGGAGATTGAGTTTATACAATGCAAAGATAGTATTACAATCTCCAGCAGCTCTAACAGTATTTTCAAATGTTCATTAATTAGTTGTGGTTGAGGAACAGGACCAGCATTGAGCCAAGCATTTTTATCCCCAACTTATAATAATAGAATAGAATAGAATATTTATTTGCGTAAAACATGGTATACAGGGGTGTTAAATACAAATTGAGGCACAAGCATGTTTAGCTAGGATAAAACATAGCATGCAACATTTTAAAGACAAGTCAACAAACAACAATCGTTTTTTTTTTTATAAACATCAACATTTTTTATCTATAAATTCTTTTAGATTATAAAAACTACACTCGAGTAACCACTTATGAAATTTAATTTTAAATTTTTTTGTATTTAAAGCTTTGAAATGCATTGGTATTTTATTATAAATGCACACACACATTGCCAAGCAGTTACTATTGTATTTAGACAGTCTAGGCAAATCATTTAACACCAACTTATATGGATCTCGTCGGTTCCGAGGATTTACATCATTTGCAGTCTTAAATAGTTGCTTATTTTTCATAACAAACACACATATTTCGTAAATGTAAAGCGTAACGGTAACAACACAAGTTTTTTAAATATTGGGTGACATGAGTCGTCGGGCTTAAGTCCACAAATTGCTCTCATGCACTTTTTTTGAGCGATGAATGCTCTTTGGAAGTCAGTGCTGTTACCCCACATTATTAGTCCATAACGTAGCAACGATTCGACGTACGCGTGGTATGACATTACAGCAGTTTTTATATTAGTTACATTTTTTACTTGTTTTAATGCATAAACAAATTTATTAATTTTAGTGCTAACATTGTCTATGTGCTCTTTCCAGTTAATGTCTTTATCTATTATTACACCTAAAAATCTGGTACACGTTACTTCATTGATTTTATTCATATTGAGTTTAATGTCATTTTTGTAATTATTTGATCGATTAAATTGGATTTAAACGGATTTGTCTAAATTTATTTTCAAATGGTTAATGTCAAGCCAATGCAATAAGTTGTCAATTGTATTATTAATGTCAAGTTCATCTTCTGAAATGGTATTTAGTTTTATATTAGATGTCACTATAATAGAAATATCGTCAGCAAATAATACGCATTTATGGTTAGTTATTTTTATGATGTCATTTATATAAATGAGGAATAATATTGGGCCTAGCACACTTCCCTGTGGAACGCCATATTTATTATGTTTATATTCCGATGAATAAGATATTATTACATTATTTTCATTTTTTTTATTGATGATGACACATTGTTTTCTATTGCTTAAATAGGACGACAGCCACTGAAGTACCGGTCCTCTAATACCAACAGCTTCCAATTTTTGTAGCAATATGTCATGTGACACAAGATCGAAGGCTTTCGATAGATCAAAAAAGAGGCCTGTAGTTATATAATTATTATTAATATTTGAAAGTATAGCTTGCATGAGGGAAAAAATAGCTAACGATGTGGACTTGTTCTTTTGGAATCCAAACTGCTGGTCACTTATAATATGGAATTTATTGCAAAAGTCAGTTAACCTTTTAAGCATACATTTTTCAAAAAAATTAGTCAATATGGATATAAGAGTTATAGGTCGGTAATTGTTGATGTCACATTTATATCCCTTCTTGAATAAGGGCTTTATTAACGACAGTTTTAATTTTTCAGGAAAAGTGCCTTGTGAAAATGACATGTTCATTAAATGCGTCAGAATACCAGTCAATTCGTTACAGCAGGCTTTGACGATTTTTGTATTAATCTCATCATAGCCCTCCGACCTAGTGTTAGACAGAGACATTATTTCCTGTCTTACTTAGTTAACCTCCATTGGTCTAAGAAACATAAAGTTGACACACGTACTTTTGAAGCGCTTTTGATTTGTGCTTTTTTCCCCTTGTACATGCGTTAAATTAACATAATTGTTATTAAATATAGTAGCCATTTGTACAGGGTCTGTAGTTATTGTTTCATTGAACTTAATACTTTCTATGTTGTCTTTGTGAGTGTTACTGTTTATTTCGGTTTTAATGACATTCCATGTGGCTTTACACTTGTTATCATGATTATGAATATATTTTATATTTGCACTCTTTTTTGAATTATAAATGCATTTATTTAGCAGACTGGAGTAGTTTTTATATTTAGTTTTATTAATTAAATTTTTGTTTTTATAATATCCATACCGTAGCTTCCGTTTAGTTTTACAACTTTGTCTCAAGCCTTTACTTATCCACTTTTGTTTGTTTTCCTTATTACTATTGATTTTAACTCTTACTTTAGGAAAACAGAGACCATACAACAGGCACAATAGCTCATGAAAATCATTGAATGCACAGTTAGTGTCAGTTTTGAGATAAATATCGGACCAAGAAAGATTTTCCAGACATTCTTTAAATTTTCGGATGTTGTCTACGTTATAGTCTCTTATAAAAATATAGTATATTGTTGATTTCTGTGGTTTCTTTTTGATTGGAAAGCTTAACATTTGTTATATGCCTTCTTGCATTAGTGTGCGTTTTATACAAGATTTGAATTTCGTCTCATTTAGTTGAAGTATTTGGGGAGGAATTTTATTATAACATTTTAAACAGTACCCATGAAAGATGAGTCTACTTTAGCCAGTCTGAAACGTAGTTGGGCTAATAGGTACCTATTTATAGTACAGTCGGTGACCAGCATTACCTAACCCCTCTTCCATTATTCTTCTTTGCAAGAGGATAAGTAATACTGGTGACCGACTGTACTATAATTATGTCTTTCGCGTCTTTTACTAAAAAGATGTAATTTTTTTTCTTACGTACATGATGTTTTCATAGATATATTGACAAGGCACCGTCATTATGTTAATATCCTTAAACAGTTCCCTTAGAAAATCGCGCCTGCGGAGATTATATTTATGGCTCTGATGGCTCTTTTCTGCAGAATAAAAATAGACTCGATGTCTGCAGCCCGTCCCCAAAATAAAATACCGTAAGGCATGATACTATGAAAGTAACTAAAATAGACTAGCCTCGTGGTATCTACATCAGTAAACTGACGGATTTTTTTGACAGCATATGCTGCTGAACTTAGCCGTCCTGCAAGACATGTTATATGAGGACCCCATTGTAGCCTAGAGTCGAGCGTGATCCCCAGGACAACACTTATATTGACGAATTCTAGTCTCTCTTGATTCAATACTATCTCATAATCACTTTTCTTTTTACATTTGGTAAAGAAAATCGTATGCACTTAGTTTTTTTTTTCCATTGAATACTAAATTATTGGCAGTGAATCAATTTTGGACCTGCAGTAGGGCGTTATTTATAGCACGTTCGTCAAAATTTGTAGCGCCTATCTACCTTAAAAATTAAGGGAGTATCGTCAGCAAATAACACCATTGTGGTTGATTTTTAGGGTTCCGTACCTCGAGGTAGTACGTTTTCCTCGTACTAGAGGAAAAAACGGAACCCTTATAGGATCACTTCGTTGTCCGTCTGTCTGTCTGTCTGTCAGTCTGTCAATACCCTTTTTCTCAGGAACGCGTAGAGGTATCAAGTTGAAATTAATATCAAATACGTAAGTTTATGGTCCCTGGAAGCTTTAAAAAAATCAAGCTTCCAAGTCAACGCACTAAAAAAATACGGCGATACTCGTATAAGCGACATTATTGCGACATATTTCGATACTCGCAAATAAATCAAAACCTATAGGGTACTTCCCGTTGACCTAGAATCATGAAATTTGGCAAGAAGCAAGGTCTGACAGCACAAGTATAGGAAAAAGTCCGAAAATTGTAAATTTGTATTATTACCACATAAAAAAAAAATTGCTAATATCTCGCACATAAATCAAAACCTATAGGGTACTTCCCGTTGACCTAGAATCATGAAATTTGGCTAGAAGCAAGGTTTTACAGCACAAGTAAAGGAAAAAGTCCGAAAATTGTAAATTTGTAGTTATAAAACACAAAAAAAAAATGCGAATATGTCGCACATAAATCAAAACCTATAGGGTACTTCCCGTGGATCTAGAATCATGAAATTTGGGAAGAAGCAAGGTCTCACAGCACAAGTAAAGGAAAAGTTTCGAAAATTGTAAATTTGTAGTTTTACCACATAAAAAAAAAATTGCGAATATCTCGCACATAAATCAAAACCGTTACGGTTACCTCCCGTTGACCTAGAATCATGAAATTTTGGCAGAAGCAAGGGGTCACAGCACAAGTAAAGTAACAAGTCCGAAAATTGTTAATTTGTAGTTTTATCACAAAAAAATAACATTTTTTGCGAGTACAAACTTAAATTTTCAGTTGGAAAATTGACCGTGGCGTATATCGATGTATGGGAGAACATGTTTTTCAACAACAATGTTAAGTTTGTTTTAGGGATAAATTCATCCTAACTACGGAACCCTTCATTGTGCGTGGTCCGACACGCACTTGGCCGGTTTTTTTGATAAATGGTGTAGATCATTAATGTACACTAAAAAGAGGAGAGGACCCAATATCGTGCCTCGAGGAACACCCATTTTTACTTTAAAACTGAGTGAATTGATACCAATTTTTTGAACTGCCTGTTGTCTATCGTTAAAATAAGATTTTACTAAACTAAGCCACCACCACCACCATTTCACCTGGACACTTTCATGAAGGACGAATTTTGGCCGACGGGTGTCATATATCGGCGTTTTCGCGGAAGGCTACACAACACCACGACTCAGCGCAATACGTCGCCGACCCAACGTAGTAACTAGATTTCGTAGTGATGTTTTTACTATGTATTAGTTTATTATTTTGTAAGATTATTTGTGTATTTTGTCTATGGGCCCTATGTTGCCTAAAAATAAAGCAATTATTATCCTTTATTTCGTTATATACATATAAATTACATTTTTAAATATTAGAATATAAAAAAAATATATAAAAACATGTAAAAAATAGTGCTTCGCTGGTATCGGGAGCAGGGTTCAAGCTATCGGTGGTTAGGGCTCCAGACATAGGTACCTCCTCACGATGCGAGCCGTATCGAGGAGTACTGCCTTCTGAATCAGGCCTTTGATCCAACCACCTAACGAGAGCCTCGAGAGATGTTGATCGAGGCTTTCGACCATCAGGCCATTGGCCGATACGACAATCGGCACAATGACAGCCGAGCTAACATTCCACATGACAATAACCTCGTGTGCTAAGTCGAGATATTTCATTTGTTTCTCTTTCCCAGCTTTCACGAGGTTCTCGTCATGTGGAATGGTGACATCGATAATCATTGCTCTAATCGGTCTATCACCACTATATCGGGCTTATTGGCGACAATAGTCCAGTCAGTAATGATAAACCGATCCGGTTTCGGATCCGGAGTCGTGACATGGTCATTTTCGAGAACTGGGTCGGGCACATACTTGTAATACGGTACCTCAGAATCCAATTATTATTAAGCGCAAGTTTTCCAAGTCCGTAATGCTCAAGTTTCAAGAGTAAGGTTTCGTGATCGACGCAATCAAATGCCTTCGAAAGGTTACAAAAGATTCCTATGACGTCTTGGGCCTCTTCCCACGCGTTAAAAATGTGTCTTAATAAAATTACACCGGTGTTGGTCGTACAGCGTACTTTGGTGAAACCATATTGTTGATCGTGAAGGATTTTATTAGTGTTAAAATGATTGAGCATTAGATTACGCATTGCCTTTTTAATCACCTTGCTGAAAACCGACAACACGGATACGGGTCTATAATTATTTGTGTCTTTACTGTCCCCGGATTTGAAAAGTGGTTTTACCTTACTGTATTTCATTAAATCCGGGAAGACGCCTTGATCCACACACAAACTAAATATTAACGCGCGGTATTTAATGTTAAGGCGCTATAGTCTCAATTATGGAGGTACAGACTTTAATGGACATTTCCCAAAGATCTTCGGACAATTTAATCATCATTTGCTTAAATATCAGAAATTGATATCAGAATTACTTATCAGAAATTACTAACATTATATGGATAATTTATTATGTCTGAAACAAATGTATTTTATTTTATTTTAAAAGCTTATATGGGGTTAATATGCTTAAAGTTACATTCAATCGGGCAGGCTGACACGTTCGCCCCTACAGAGCCAAAAGCCAGTGAGTGCGACGAATTTAAGGTTTGAGTAGTTTTAAGTGGAATACTGGTAAAGAAATTTTACAAATTCTTGAGCAACTTCTTTGCTGTCGCAAATGAGTGTGTAATCAGAATCATGCTTTTTGTTCCTATTCGTTTTATTTTTGATAATTTTCCCGGCTTTGTTTTATTGTGTGCTGATTTAACCTTGTTGCTAATGTATAAAGCTTTAGCTACCTTGTAAGTTCACTTTATACACTTTGTAAACACGCTTATTACAAATTAGACGATTGTATCCAACATAAAAATGCTTGGAAACATGCTGGTCCAGCTCCATAGGACAATCTAGAGTCTAGACATAATCAAACTGATTGCTATTTTAATTGTATAATTTATTATTAATTTTACATTCTGCGATTACCTTAATTCAAACAATGACTAATTTTTTTTTTTTTTTTAGGATAACATGCACTTTTACGATGTTTGTAAATATGTGAGAACCATGTATTTATCTCATAATTAAATTATCTGTTACTGCCAATTTTTTATTATTTTTACCTATTGTGGTATAGACATTTTATTCTAGATGCATATCGTCTTCACATAATTATAATGAATGTACCTACTTAAACAAAATATTATAAAACACTTATAAAAGAGTAACGGTCGAGTTTCTTGCCCATTCTTCTCCATACGAAACTACGGTTTGGAAGGGACAACTAGAATCAATTCTATTTTTTTACAAATTTTGACGTTCAAAAGTGCCAGTTATGTGCCTATTTGACTTTTAATAATAAACATAGGAGTAAACAATATATGTATATTGCCCACAATAGTACATAACCTTCTCACAGTACATAAAACATAAAAAACATAAGGCATAATTATATATTCATCAAGACTTTTCTCCCAACAACCCAACATTTTCAATACAAACTACCGACATCCCACTCGAATCCCGGCATTTTCTTGACAGCACTGCTAACTCGTTGCATTTAATATTTATTGGTGCTAGCTGCCATGCCCGGGGCGGAATTAACTTCTTTCACCGCTACCGTACAACTCTATGTTTATTTTTAGCATGTTAAAAAGATTTACTTTGTTAATTTGAAAAGTGATATTTTTTATAGTTCTTGGGGGAAAACACAATATGATGAAAATGGAATCATTTATGGGTTCTTTGATTGAGCAATATCCTTTTTTGCTCTCTTAAGTACATTTAGTATAGAACGTCTTTTTTATGAGGTACCGGTAGTTGGTGAAACTTCTAAAAGGCTCTAAAGGTTTTCTATAATCTAACGTATCCACACAATAATGCATAACCCTACAACAAGTTATTCAAAATATTTTTTTAATAAAAAATGTTTTTGAATACGTAAATTACAACTGAAAACTATTGCTTACCAAACAGCCTCATCCAATTTGTCAAACAAATCGTTTGACCCTATCATATCTTAAATCTTAATAATCGGACAACCCAATGTTCCTGACGATTGTCAATTTCATAGCAATGCGGATTCACTGAGCTGTACATATTTTAAACGACATTAAGAGATTGAAAATACAGGGAAATATATTTACGACGTGCCTGTTGTCACCGATTTCATCATTAATTGAGCTACTTTTTTTTTTAAAAAGACCTAAAAGTATGGTCGTATTGGTGCATCATGCCTCAATCAACTCAGCCTATAGCAGTCCACTGCTGGACATATGCCTCTCCCAGGCTGCGCCATAACACCCTGTCCTCCGCTTTCAGCATCCAGTCTGTCCCAGCCACCTTTTCATCATGCCTCACTATTTTCCAAAATAAGTAATGACGTACACGTCAGATCAGGGGGCCAAGTCTGCTAACGCAGTTGTGTCCGAAAGGCCGATCATTGGCACCGTAATTGTAGAGTTTGACAGTTTTGCTAATCTCCTAATTGAAAGGCGTCTTTATGATTTTCCAATGACGTGCCACTGACACTCCATTGGAAAAATTGTCACTGGTAACTTCGTACTGACAAGCTCCTATTATTTTGACTTCCCTATGGACCACTGTCACGCCATTATGAATTTAGGAGGTTATAAACTATTGGCACAATGGTCATGGCGTTGCCTTGGTATGGTCGCCATAATGACCAATTTTTGTAAATATCAGACTTGGCCCCCAGAGGGTTTACTCCGAAGCGCTAAACCAAAGTATCGGCCGTTTTCTAACTTCCAAAGTTTCCTTTTTTGACTTTGAGTCCATACCCGAATTAAAGTCACAGTATTGACTTTGGCTTATATATTATGTGTGTATAAGCTCAGGTATATTCCCTGATGAATTAAAAAATTGCACAAAAAGAATGACAAGGAAGACATGACAAACTATAGACCTGTAGCTCTTATTTCAGTATTCTCTAAGATCTTTGAAAAAATCATATATGAATCTATCTACACTTTTATAGCTAAAAACGATATTTTATGTGAAGAACAAAAGGGCTTTCGAAAAAACAAAAATATCAACATGGCAATAATCGATCTCTTGAAACTAATCATGAATAATGTGGATAACAAAACCCTATATGTGCAATATTCACAGACATGACAAAGGCATTCGATTATGTAAAACATGACACTCTCTTAAATAAACTTAGCGATTATGGCTTACGAGGAAACGTGCTAAACCTAATTAAGTCATATCTCACGGATAGAAAACAGTACACAGAACTATCAAGAATATGTACTAAAACTAAGCGTGAACTGAAATACCTATCCAGTTGCAGAGTGACAGAGTTCGGAGTTCCACAGGGCAGTGTACTCGGTCCATTACTGTTTCTACTATATATTAATGACCTACCCCGTCAAATTCGACAGCCAATGACATTATTTGCCGATGACAGCACTGCTATAGTCGAATATAAGAATGAGACGAACTACGAAGATGAAATAAACAGCACACTTAGAACAATAATAGATTGGCTTAATAAAAACAATCTAGTCATAAATTTACAAAAACTAAACTCATGCATTTTCACCAGAGGTTACAGCCAAAAAAGTAATTACTGAATATAATGGCCAAATCGTAGACACAACTTCAGTGACTAAATTCTTAGGAGTGCTGACTGACGACAAACTGACATGGAAATCACATGCTGAAATTGTGTGCCAAAAACTTAGTCAATCTTCATATGTACTCTATAACCTCTGAAATAAACTAAACATAAATACATTAGTTTTAGCCTATCATGGACTAGTTGCTTCATTATTACGATACGGTGTCATATTTTGGGGCAACTACAGTGAGAGGGAAAGAATATTTAGGGCCCAAAAACGATGTCTTAGATCAATTACAGGTCTTAAGTTTACTGAAAGTTGTCAACCAGTATTTGTATCCCTGAAAATTCTGACATTACCTTGTTTATATATATTAGAAGTTGCCCTATTCGTTAAATTAAATAAACACCTATTTATCTCAATGATTGACATAAGACAACGCACAGCACCAATTAGGTCCCAGTATAAAAACCAATTGTGCACAGGTGGTCATAAAACAGCCTTATTAAAAAATAGCATCCTTTCCATGGGACCGCTTATATATAATAAATTACCTGAAAATTTAAAAGACCTACCCATATACATGTTTAAAAAACAATTAACAAAACTATTGCTGGAGAAATGTTATTACACAATTAAAGATTTTTTAAATGACAAAACTATATAGGAAAATGTTATCGATAAATGTACGCGTGTGTTGCATGAGAAATGTTTTTTTTTTTTTATGATTGTTGTTATATTCTAATTTGACATAAGTAACAGATTTTGACATTACCAGATTATCGAAATTCTATACCTAGTATTAATTGTGATTGTTGTTAATGTTTTGGAATATTTTGACATTACAAATTACGACATAATTATATTCTTAATTGTATGATTTGCGAGTGATTTGTATTTAATTTATTAATTATGTTGTTTTTTTTTTTAGGCTGATCTGTAACTACGTATTAAATTCGTCTATGGCTAATAATAATCGTAATAGCTGTACCTATCTGTATTACCTAATTCAAACGTAATATTTTGCATGCCGTAAGGTAAAATGTATCGGGACACTTGTTTAATAATTATTCCAACTTATATGTATACCTACATTATCAGCAAATAAATGATTTCTTTCTTTCTTTCTTCGACTGTTTTTTTGTTTTTCGCTGTATTCGGCGATAGTTAACCGTAGTAAAGAAACGACCGAATATTCGGCCGATATTTCAAAATGTTCGGAGTAGACCCCTTGGGTCATTTGTACCGATACGAAACGAATCGCAAGCGCGCCACTGGCGACATCTAGTGATCTACCCATACCTACAGCGCGCTTCTATAGACTCGTGATGTTCTAAGGCCACGGCGAGGAGGATATTCAGTGTCTGATTGCATCGGAGTTAAGAGCGTATACGACGTACGGCATTTCATACAAACTTTCACGCCCTTGTTTTTCGAAATGACTGAACCGATCTTAATGAAACTTCATACGCTTAGGCAGGATACAAAGGTCTAAAAACTTAGTTGAGAACATTTTAGAAAAATAGTGTTACAGCCAAATTAG
Organism: Tiliacea citrago; assembly: GCA_963921375.1. Lineage (NCBI taxonomy): Eukaryota > Metazoa > Arthropoda > Insecta > Lepidoptera > Noctuidae > Tiliacea > Tiliacea citrago. The sequence goes on from OY992800.1 coordinate 8,863,516, forward strand.
ACCAATTTTAAATTTTCCATAGAAACAGCGATTTCCAGTTATCTGTTTTTAAATAAGACATTTCGAAAATGCTCTTAACTAACTTTTGCAACGTGTTGTGAGAGACTTCAGCCACATTGCCCTCAGAGGTACCAAGAATATGGAACATCTAATGCTAACAGGAAAGATTGAGGCACAATCCTCCGGGCTGCTACTGAGAAATTCCAGATGGCAAAAAACCCACACTTTGCCCGACCCGGGACTTGAACCCAGGGCCTCATACTGGGCAGTAGCGCTTGCAACCCGTAGACGAACAACGCAGTTTTTTGGGGTTCCGTACCCAAATGGTAAAACGAGAACCCTATTACTAAGGCTCCGCCGTCTGTCTGTCTGTCTGTCTGTCCGTCTGTCACCAGGCTGTATCTTATGAACCGTGATAGTTAGACAATTGAAATTTTCACAGATGATGTATTTCTGTTGCCGGTATAACAACAAATACTAAAAAACAGAATAAAATAAATATTTAAGGGGACTCCCATACACCAAACGTGATTTTTTTGCTCGTTTATGCTCGATATTGATAACGGCAACAGGTAGACGCTTGAATTATTCACAGAATATTTCGTTATATATTCACTTTAAAAGTAAATAATTCAATTAAAATAAAACAAATATTTAAAGGGGCTCCCATACAACAAACGTGATTTTTTTCCCGTTATTATAGATAATGGTACGGAACCCTTCGTGCGCGAGTTCGACTCGCACTTGGCCGGTTTTTATTTTTAGTTTATTTATATTTAAAAGAACATTATATTATCTCTTCCAGGAAATCAGCACAAAAGTCCCCATTACAAATCCCTGTATTTCCACTGATATCCCCTCAGTATTTCAAATTCCGAACCTCCATTGGGAGATTCCATAACGGGAATTTCGATTGCCAGCACTTGGCATTATTGTGTTTCAACTATTTCATAAAATTCAATTGAATTTAGCACTGGCAACACTACAGATATTTCTACTATACCTACTGCGAGTCACTGAAATTGAATTTCGCTATTGGATCCGCAGCTGTAGCCGGCAAAATTCAAACTTTCTTACGTTTTTTTTTCAATTGCAGGTCAATGTCAGGTTGTATCTTAATCTTGATCAAAATAAATGATTCCCGATTAGAAGAGATATGTATTTATAGAATTATAATCATTAGAATCATTAATACATCTCTATAAATTTATTAAATTATTGGTGTTTATTAACTATTTTGAAAGTATTTACATAATTTAAAAGAAAAAAGAGTGTCTGTGGAGTTTCTTGCCCGTTCTTCTCCATAGGAACCTACTATTTGGAATGGGCAACTAGCTTCATATTTGTAACTGACCGACTTGTTGACAATTCAAAAGTGCCTGTAAATGGTTTAATTGAAATAAATGCTTTGAGTTTTTTAAAAACAAAACAGACTTAAAAAAAAAAAAAATTGTACAGGTAAGTATATAAAAAAGGAGGGGAAATAATCACAGGGCATCAAAAAATTCTTCCGCATCGCTGTCAACAGTAAAAGTGCCCAAAAGGCTATGAGGCCAAGAGGTATGGCAATGCTGATTCTTTGGCCAGAAAATAGGCCAGCCCTCAGGTCACGTGAGGAGTCGACCAACCGCTTGGCGATGTCTCGAAAAACTAAGTGGGCACTCGGACCCCATGGCCCTAGTGTTTCAACCCCAAACGGCTCGAACATAATAATATAAGTCCCAGTAAGATTGAAGTATTTGCGCCGTTTGAGGTTTTCCGCACCTGCAGCAGCCGCCCCAGCACAGCTCGCCGTGCTAGGAAGATGGAATGGCGCTAGGGTGTCGACACACGTTGCATCCCACACCAAAGGCCTACCTACCTTCCAAGGCATTATAGTCATTCATTTCATTCTATAAATTAGATTTGTTCCCTAATGTCATGATTTCATGTAAAATTCATTAAATTGAACAAATCTAACTTAGAGAGATGATTAATGATTCTAAAGAGTGGAATTCTGTAAATAAATAATTATATGTTAAAGTCGCGAACCATATTTTGATTAAGATACTTGAACCTGACGCTAAACTGCAAATTCCAAAAGAACAAAAGAAAATTTTAATTTTTCGGGCTACAGCTGTGGTGGATCTACTTCAAAGGAAATCGGAAGTATAAGTCTGTGTGTATTTTTCATGTAATGAGAAAAATATAATATCAAAAATAAACTGCGTCTTCGAAAATCGCCACAAGAATGAACCAGAGTAATTTCCGTATTTTTAGCATAACATAACATTCTCAATTCTAAATGTCAATCTGTACAAAAAACTGTCAATTTCCCTACATTTTTGTTAAGTTTTTGACCTTGATTATCGCTGAGAAGAGATTGTTATATGAATTTGAACGTTTTAATGACTGGAGACTGGAGAGCAGTGGTAACCCATCAGTGGTAACCGCTGCAACTTACAAGTTGTAGGCCGTAGGTTAGATGGGTTCTAACCTACGGCCTACAACTGCTGGCGTTTACTTTGTGTAAATTATTTCATCATCACGGCTCTCAAAACGGTGAAGGAAAATATCGTGAGGAAACCGGCATGTCCTAGAACCAAAAAGTCGAAGACATATGACATATACCAACCCGCACTGTGCTCGCGTGGTGGATTACGGCCCACTCCCTCTCACAGAGAGGAGGCTTGTGTCTCCGGGAACATAGGGTGTTTATGTAATTACTGGAATTGGCTTTTAGATCTTGCATCAACACGTAAAATTACTTACTCTTCGAGGCAGTACAAATCGTGTTCGAGGGAATAGGTACCATCGCGGACACTGGCGCCTAACCACTTTTCAACCTTATGCTCCTAGTAATAAGGTCGAAAAGCGGTAAGGCGCCAGTGTCTGCGATGGTACAGTCAGTGACCAGCATTACCTGACCTCTCTTACAAAGAAGAATAATGGAAGAGGGGTCACGTAATGCTGGTTACCGACTGTACATTATCGATTCTCGTACGAAAAGCTGCGTGATAAAATCACATACAAATAACTGCCAAGCGTGGTGAACATTTTACGCGTTGACTTTTTTCACAATTTTAAGTGTCAAGAGAGTATCTCACTACGATTTCTTCACATTTTTATTTTTATTAGCAATCCCAAAAAGGCTTGCAAAACTTGTATCCTTGAGTGAGCTTGGTGCTCAATAAAACATAGAAGTTTTACTTTAAACAATGAATTTAATTATATTCCATCGGTTTAGGTAGTTAAATAAAGGTAAACAAATCATAAAAAGGGTTTTTATAGATGACACTTCTTGTTTAAAAATACGTTGTAACTTCTATCATAATTAAATTTATTTTTGATTTTACGATAGTTTTCTCTTTTTTATAATACTGTATGTTAAACTTTATCATATATTCTTAAACTACTCTTCGTAGATGTAGATGTCAGATTTATAACAATACTATACTATTTTGTAATCTGTCTAATGTAAAGAGCCCAAAAAGACAGGTCCTCTAAACGTCAACGAAATAAAACGTTGCTAAATTGAAGAGTACAACAGTGACGTAGCATTACAACTGAAGTGACAGGTATTACGTTTGGTCGGTTACTTGACAGCACGTGATTTTTTTGTTTACCTTTATTTAACTACCTAAACCAAAGGAGTATAGATAACTGCAGAAAAGGTTACACTTCGTTCTGTACCTACCATAATTGAGACAAAATTTTAATCCTCGCGCGCGCGCGGCCTCAACAGGTATAAAACAAAAATATATGTGCTAACTAGTACGGACCGATGTTCGTCCTTTTGAGAATCTTTTACAATCCAAATTATCGAAAAAGTCAGGTGGAATTTTATCCTTAGCCGATTGATTTTATGCGTGACTACCGTCACTTAAGTGCGCCCTATCAAAAAAAGTTAGCACGGACACTATGAAGTGACTAAATTTAAAAGATCAGGCACAAACACTCTCTAATTTTTGTATACCTAAAACTTTATGGGTAAGTTAATTTATAGGGTTCCATACCCAAAGGGTAAAAACGGGAACCCTATACTAAAGCTCCGCCGTCTGTCTGTCTGTCTGTCTGTTCGTCTGTCACCAGGCTGTATCTCATGAACCGTGATAGCTAGACAGATGATGTATTTCTATTGCCGCTATAACAACAAATACAAAAAAATATAATAAAATAAATATTTAAGGGGGCTCCCATACAACAAACGTGATTATTTTGCCATTTTTACGGAACTCTTCGTGCGCGAGTCCGACTCGCACTTGGCCGGTTTTTCTTTTTCCGCAATGTCGCCAGCAGATCACACTCCCAAGAGAAAAGAAAAATAAAGTAAAACCAATACACTACGTTTGATAACACAAATCAATAGATACCTCACTGTAATTCCTTTTCGTTTCCAGGTAAAGTTAATAGAACTTTTATCCCCTACATGAGGGGCTTCAGATCGCGAGGCCCCACAAATTCTCCGTAGAAAAGATTCAGTACGGCAGGAGATGATAAGTTGAGGTAAGAAAATATTATTAGTTGCTAGATTTTCTTGAGAGCACTAGCGTTTTTTTTTTACCTTTCTTTGAGTCCTGTTTTTTTCACTTATCTTAAAGCACGGGCAAAGGGGCCTATTCTCGTAAATAACATTGAATTCAATTTTGACAATGATTGAGTTTATGTAGATCGAATTCGATTGTAAAATGCTGGTATACAGCTGCATCCGGTTAGACTGGAAGCCGACCCCAACATAGTTGGGAAAAGGCTAGGCAGATTGATTGATTTGAGTTTAAATTAGAATATAAAGAAACTAGATTTTTGACACTCTGGCGTAAAGTCAGGGAAATGAATTGTTTATCAACTTGATTACCAATTTAAATTGTCCGTATATTAAAATAACAACTGTTATTCTTCGACAGTTGTGTTATATTACCTACTATAGCAAGAAAAAATGACGTAGTGTGTCAATTTGATAAACAATTAATTCCTCTGATTGAAAAATTCTGTGACTTTGGTAAAAATTACGTTAAGAACTCAACTTTATTTTGTATAACTTATGGCTGTATATTAGTGTCTGCTCACCCTGCAATAAGTCCAGCTTGAAGCTACATTATCGTCAGTCTGTGAAAATAGCTTTCGTGAAACAGTTTTTGGGAACATGTACTACATATGAAGCTACCCTTAAATTTTAAATTAAAAAAGTTGGGATCCTGAGTGAAACAACGGCCATAGCTTTTAATATTATGTGTTAATTTTTCACTTGTTTTTTTTTTAATTATTCCAATGTTTTCGTTGGCAGCTTGCCAGTGTTATCCTTTGCTCCTGTAAGTTACAATAAAACCTTTTATTAATGTGCTTGCCAAAAATAATAAAAATTGTGAGTTTTTAACCTACTTCCTAAAAGAAGGAAGTTATTTATATGTTCGGCTGTATGTTTGTTTTTTTTTTATGTATGTTCACCGATTACTCCGTCAGTTGTGGACGGATTTTGAAAATATTTTTTTTTATGAAAGGGTGTGCTCCCGAGGTGGTCCCATTGCCACCAAATTAGAATCTGATGAAATAGAATCTCATGGCAAATCGAGGGAAATCCTCAAATTTTATAGGCACCTATAGCGATTTGAGTAATTTTTATAGTAATTCGTGCATTAACGCCTCTGCATCGGGAAAAGCAATATTTTGTAAAAGATGATGAGCATTTGACTTAAGGCTATTGTAAATTAAATAAATTACAAACTGACCCACTACAAGAGAAAAAAAAACGACCGAAATCCAAAAAGAAACACTACAATGTGAAAAATAACTTTAATTTCGGAAATCGGTGGCAAAAAACTAAAATACAGATCCAAAGACACTGACTTCCGAAATTAAGGTAATTTTTCTCTTTGTAGTGTCTCTTTTGGAAGTCGGTTGTTTTTTTTTTTGTAAAAAGTTTTTTAACTATAGTTATTGCAATATTACGTAATATAAAATGACTACGATTACATACATATACTCATGCCTTTTCCCATAGGGGTAGGCAGAAACTATAGAACGCCACCTGCTACGATACTCCCAAACTCTTTTTACTTGAAAAAGGTTCGCAAAAAAAAAAAAAAATTACAATACTGCTACAGAATAGATGATCAATGTAATTAAATTATACATAATGAATGAGAAGGTACCTACAAATTAAAAGTTTGAAGTGAAGTGTGTGTGGATTTTTGCCAAATAACATGTTTCTTGGATTTGCAATGTTACTGCTACCACTGCAACGAGTGCAAGAATTGTTATGGTAATGCTACCCCCTTTTTTGTTCCGGATAGAAAAATCCTCATGGATGTCTTCCACCCTGGGGCGAGCGGAGGGGTCTGTCAGACTCCCTACAGACAAAATCCCACCCAAGTGTTCCCTTCCTACACTTGGACCTGGAATCATGGGAACCTGTGCGCCTTCCGCGATCACTGGCTAGTGCCGGCCCGTCTTTGCGGGCCACCTCAAGCCCGCGGGGCGGGTGAGGTGTAAGACTTCCCCCGCGACGTGGATAGGGGCGCACGTGGAATCCTACGCGCCGCGGCTCGGGATGGTAGTACTACCCTAAACGAGCTTTTCACAACTAATATTTCAACATACCTTTTACAAACATGTGACAGCTAGCTTGCGCTCAGTTCCGCCAAATTCGGACACGAATATTATTTGTAAAGGCTTCTCTAGTTATAGAAAAAATCATTAAAATCAACTCCAATCAAGAAGATACGCTATGTCAATGCCCCTAACTATTTGTGCACTGCTTTCTGATTCACAGAAAGGTTCGGAAACGGTTCGGTAATCGTACAAAGTTACATACAGACTCCAATATTTGAGTTAGCCGGATTGTGACCGGATGGACGGCTATTTGGACAGGAGAACCCTTTGACAATGCTCCGGATTAGCGAGTTTGTAGTTTTATAACTAGGTACTAGGTACGTAGTTTGTTTGGGTGAAGCTTTTCTCGTAACAATCATTTACACATACATAACATCACGCCTGTAATCTGGGTAGGATTTCAGTTAAGTAAATGCGACTAATAAATTGGGTCTACAACCTAAAAAACACCGATAAGTATGCTAAAGTTATATGACTGTTAAATGTTCTAGCTACTTACTATCATAATAAGTATTCGTAAGATAATCGGGATCGACATTTTCACAGGCACTCCGAAGTATCCAAATCCAAAACAGTTAGTGACCCAGCCACAAACTAACTGTAGCTATAGGTAGTCAGTTAGGGTCTTAATGTAGTAGTAGCAGTACCTTCATAGTGTAAATAGTTAATAATTTACTACTGTATATTAAATTCAATAAAAACTGTAACCCCGCGTCCTAACCAAAAGCGATTAGTCGCGCGAATATGCGTTCCGGTTTTACGAACAAAAATTGACACATGAATGCGACGATCGCGTATCGAAGTTCTCTTTTGGTTAAGCCGCGGCCTAAAGCTATCTCAGCACAGTTAGTAGCACAGTTCTTTAATAATATAATATAATCTTTAATTATATGAAAAATGTTGGTCTTATATCAATTCGCCTGATTTTGAGGAGCCTGTCACTGTGGGTGGGGTCACGGAGGTTTATCTCTCGCAATTTTAGCTGCCGGAGCTGCGTCGAAATAAATAGAATTATTTTCTAAGAATATTGGTAAATCTAATGCTTGAAACGGAACTTATATTTCACTACATTTTTATGTTGCGTCTGTCAAAATCATGTTAAAATGCGTAAAATAAATCGCTGGGCCCCCGTTTTATTTAAAAAAGATAGATAATTCTAACAACCCGGAGAATTTTGGTGATACGAGAGTGGAGTACTTGTGGCGGCGGAACATTAGAAAATATAGAAAAGATCCTATTTTGGAAATAGTGGAAGCCCTAAAATATTATGTTTATTTATGTATTCATTATAAAATATAACATTTTCTGTTCTATTGAGTGCAAGAGCGAGCGAAGCGAGCTCGGGACTTGTGGCACCCCGACTCTTTTCTTAAGCCATTCAGAAATAGAAGCCCCACCAAGCGGGGCTCCGTCGACTATGCCTTGTTATTATTGCTTGCTTCCCCTCCCCATCTATTAAAGTGATTTTCCCCAGAAATCATTCAATAAAAATTTTTAACTTTGACATTTAACTTAAAAAAAAACTACGCACCTCCGGCGGAAGGGAAAGGTGGGTGACGACTCTACCCCCACTAACTCCCGCCCCCCAGTTAAGGCGACTTGATATAAGACCTTACCCATTTTTTTTTTAATACAGCTATTACTGCGTGAGTATAATATGTGTACGTATAATATCCGCAAACTTTTCCAATTAACCTTGTAAAAACGATTCTTAATAAGCCCTGAACCATTTCCAATTTTGCTTGTAACCCTCGTACAGATGTAAGTATAAACCACAAAATGAATAGGTAAATCGAACGCCGATATTAGGACCACGGTACACCCAGATAAAAATTCTCCCTATATATATATGAGGACACCTGTCTTTGTCCCTGGTGTGCAGACAAATAGCCTGAAGGATAAAAGGGCTTTCTTTCATTGTTCCCGTTCGTGTGACCTATGTTTGTGTTCAGGTAGAAAACGTAATATATTTGCTGTCTATAGTGATTGTGTTTGGAATGACAAAAGGTAGGGTAAGATTTAGGGATTGTTAGACGTTGTTAGGAATCTGTAAAGGAAGTCATGGATGTAAGTCCATACCAGTACAGGGTTAGGTACAGCTTTCGGGATTTAAAGTTTTGAGTTTTTTTAGAGAGAGTTTTTCTTTATCATCTTTGTCATGTTCGTGAACAGGCACAGGTCAGTATGGACTGGTCATCTCTTAGCTGCCTGGTTTATTTTAATTTAATATAATTTTTGTTTTTTTTTATATTCTCTACACTTTTGACGTTTTGCACCGTTCTCACATGTATAATTTCAACATGAAAGATGTAACTTATATTTTGTGACCATATTTTGTTAATTTAAAATAGTGTCCGTGGAGTTTCTTGCCCGTTCTTCTCCATAGGTACTTACTCTGCTTTGGAATGGGCAACTAGTATCACCTTTCTGACTGACCGATCCCTCGACAGTTCGAAAGTGCTTGTAATTATTTTATTTGAAATAATCGCTATAGAGTTTTAGTTTCTTTAATTTTCGAGCCAATATCCAACAATATCCAGTGAATTTTCTCCAAACACTAATTACTTTTCGTGCATCATTTTCCACTTTTCTCAGTGCAATACTAAATTCCCAGACCCAAATATCTGATCTTACACTTTAAGCTAAAATCAATTTTGACGTATTTATCTTACTCTACCGAGCTTTACCCTACACATACATACATACATAAACTCACGCCTCCTTCCCATGGGGGTAGGCAGAAACTATAGAACGCTACCTGCTGCGCTCCTTACATATTCCTTTTGCTTCGCCTACGTTCCTACATCTGGTCATACACGCACGCCGATTGCGAGTACTACGCACCTGACCTTTCTGAAGAACATCACCAATTTGGTCACTATATGTCCTCCTAGGGCGTCACTCACCTCTACTTTATAAATACCTTTTGTTAGTCGCGTTTCACTCATCCTCTCAACATGACCAAACCATCTAAGCATCCTCTTTTCAATTTTTGTTACCCTACACAACTGCCTAAAACAATAAAACGAAGTAAAAATTAAGGAAAACTGACTCAAAGTAAGTGATAACGGAGACAAAAGAGGATCCTATTATCAGCACATTCAGCACTGCGTACTACGACTCAGGTGTTCTATATTATTTATGTATTAGTTTGAGTGCCTAGGCAATTTAGAGGAGCACTCACACCTGACCGTTAGTGAAACGAGGGTAGGCACAGAATTAATGCGTGTTACGTTCGTTCAGATGACTTGAAGCGACCACTTGTTGACGGTAGTCCAAGGTATAGGAACTAGCGCTTCAGGAGCTCAGAGGCAACTGAAAATAAATGAATATCCACCACCAAAAAATCCCTTATCCCGAGGCCACGAAATACCCGCTCAAGCGACACGCGTCTGGCGACAGCATATTAAGCCTATAATGTTGGGAACCTGCTTGGACACATGCTTACTCTCGGTGAGAAGGAGTGGGCTGTAATCCACTACGCGGGCCCAGTGTGGGTTTTTCGGTTCTGGGACATGCCGGTTTCCTTACGGTGTTTTCCTTCACCATTTTGAGAGCAGTGGTGATGAAATAATTTATATAAAGTAAAGCGCCTGTCAGGGTTTGAACTTACGATCTACAACTCGTAAGTCGCTGCCGTTAACACTGGGCCTTTCATTGCGACTGCAGAGAAACCAAATGAAATAAGTTGTTAAGAGCATTCCACGAGTCACCGCGGAGCGAATTGCATAGCGACCGACGGAAACAGGCCAAGCGAGCGCGTGTCGCTTGATGCCAGTCGCATCGCCCGTGGCGATGAACGGGATCATAAGAATAATCACCACCTGCTAAGGTGATTTTAACCATAAATGATGGTTTACCATTCCAACCATATTCTTACCCAATTCTACTAAATTAGTATTTTATACAGAGCAAAATGTCATGTGCAGCGTTAGCTGAACAAGGTGGACCGATGACCTGATGAAGGTCGTAGGAAACCGCTGGATGCGAGAAGCATGGGACCGGTCGATGTGGCGACGCTTTGGGGAGGCCTATTTACAACAGTGGACATCTTTCGACTGAAATGATATTGACATGATTATAACTGGTGTAAAAATACCCTTACCGAAGCCGAAAGTAGAAGACTGGACCATACCTGGAAACCTTCTGGTTACGGAGATATTGAAGGTCAGAGTTCCAACTTTTATAGATTTTTTTTTACGAAGACTAGTTATAAATGTTATTACCTTGCTTTAAATACTCCAGTGATCCCTTTTTTTTTTTTTTTGGGTGGGAAATTATCAAATAACTTCTCCCGCTCTGGGCGGAGCGGGAGGGCGTGTCAGACTTTTACTGACTAAAACCCACCGGTGTTCCTTCATTTGCCTGTGTGCCAGGGCCACGATATCCCTTTCGGACAAACTCGCAACCTTGGCAGGCATTGGCCCTAATGGACCCCGTCAATTCGTGCTGACGTCTCTTTCAGGCGCGCGTGGAACACGACGCGCCGTCGACCAGGGCCTGGTCCTTATCGGACGGCGAGCTACCCATCGCTCACCGTCCGCAAGCCCGCGCCTACGGTGGCCGGAAATCGGCTTGCGACTCCCGACGCCCAGGGCGTCTCCTGCGGCGACTAGAGGCGTGAGGGCGCGAACCCTGCCTCTCCCTCACGCGCTCCACCTCCTCCTTCGCGAGCGTTACTGCTTCGCAGAAGGAGGTGACCAGTACAGGGATCACTCCAGTGATCCCTGTACCGGTGCATGTACCCATAGCGTTACATTGCGCACTGCCGTAAACAGCGAATTTTCACACCAAAAATAAAGGTCGTTTCCCAGCATTTATTTTTGTACAAAGTTACTTAGTTAGATGTACAGAATGAGTAGATGACAACTTGGTGAACAGACTTATTAAAGCCTGTATGTTCAGTTTCAATTTGGAAAAAACATCAGCGACTAACCACTCCACTCTGTAAAAAATGATAAATGCAAAGGTAAAAATATGTCTAGACAGACAGTCAAAGCTGTGAACTCGTCAAACAAAATGGCGTCCAAATATTGGCCGCAAAATGCAGGCACACTAGAGTAACACAATGACAGAACAATGACATTATGCGAGTGTAAGATGTAGCTGTCAGTTAGCGGCGGCCAGCCTATGAAAGTTGGCCTGTTTGATTTAAAACGTATTTTCTTTCTTATTTAGTTCTTTTGCAGCGTGATATTATAATATCTATAAACATAATATAAATAAAATCAAAGAATAAATTATTTTATATTACACGTCTATCATATTTTTAAAACTAGATGAGGTCGGTTTTTCCTATCTGACTACTCTGAGAAGAAAGGCTGAATCAAACTCAGAGGTTCACAGTCTCTTTTAAAGTCCAGACATAATCTTGGCCATATCATATACCAAATCATCACCATACCATATCAGACCATTTAGATTGTAAAACAGTCTATATTTTTGTGACTACAGTCTCGCTCAGCTTATCACCGAGACTCCAATCCAGGTGGAATGGCTATAATGGGTGCTATCGTTCACTGTAACGTCCGTACATTCGATATTCTTTAACTGCCGCTCTCTGAAAACCCTTTGTTGAGGTACAGTAGCCCTTCGTTACTAGATATTTATTGGGTAGTGTCTAGGGCTCGCTTTACTTCAACCGATAAAAAATATCGGGTACAGTGCTTCTATTTTCTTAAAGCCTCGCGGCAATCATCACATTTCTAAAAACAAATTAATGCTAATGTCCATCCATGTCCATCAATTGTAATTTATTTCTTCTTGAATATTTTGTAAACTGTTTAACATTAGTTTATGAGAGATTAAAGAAAACGGTCAAGATAAAATCATTTTTGTGCAATGAGAGTTCTGTTTCAACTGAAATCTAACAAAGTGAAATAACAAATACTTAACCAATTCTCCAGCTACAAGACAGTAATTCCTTGCTTAGAATGTGACTCCAAACGTCGTAAAGAAAAGCACTCATGTATTTTTTTTATTTTAATCTATCAGGTTCGGCCTGATTGCCAAATTACGTACTTATTAAGGTATGGACAACTCGCAATACTCATAAACATAACACCACGCCTGTACTCAAGCGTTAGGCAGAGGTGATTGCATCCACAGTGCTCATACACACGAGCGGCATGTAGTCGACGGCTGCAGTTTCCTCTGCCGTTGGCAACGTGCCGCTCGTGTATATGAGCACTTAATCCCATGTAATAGGGGTCGAGCCTATTGCCATCACTTGAGCACTAATCCAGACTCCAGGCTGCTACTGAGAAATTGCAGATGCAAAAGCCCAATAACACTTTTCCAACGTGTGAATCAAACCCAGCACCTCATGATCATTAACACGCATTGTCGTTTATAAATATAACTAGTAGTTCTGCGAACAGAACAAAATGATGAGTAATTTGTAGGTCAGCTAGAAAAAATAACTAACAGGTCTTAACTGGCAGAGGTATCGCTACGCTGCAGCCTAGTTTTGTAATGAGAAGGTGGTTTCAGGTACTCCAGCAATCCCTACCAGTAGTTAAAGGGCCGATTCCACCGGTAAAAATCTAAAAGTGAGCAATTTACTCCATTTTGAGGAGCTATTCTGCTCCTCACGCCTAAGATCCTCATCAGATCTTCACCAAATTTCTATGAGATCAATTTAAAGTTACTACCTTTCTAATAAACAAAGAGCTATCGACATCGGATCACAAAAGGCGGAGATATCGAGTAGCCCTTTTTGCCCCTTTTTGGAGGAAGCACTACTCCAGTCAAAAATCCCCGACGACAAAAATTCTATAAAGTCGTAAAACCTGTATACCATGATTCGTCTAGGTCGGTTGTAAGATACGACCCGTAGAGGAGGAGCAACAAACTGACAGAGGAAAGCAAATTGTGAGACTTGAAGCAGAGACGCTTAGCTCGTTTCGCTCGCTCGGGCAATAATGTCATGGTATTTTATTTTTGGATCACTTCTCATTATAATATTCTATTAAACTCCTCTTATCTTCCAAAGAAAGCAGTTATTTGTCGTTACTGCCTCGACTTTCATAATTTGTTATAATGAAAAATGTGCGTAGCAGCGAGTTTGTTGAAGAAAGTTTTCAGTTCCTAATTTAGGAAATGAATACAAAACCTAATTTAGGAAATGAATACAAAACCTAATTTATGACTTCTGAACTTATTTTCCTTGTAGGATATTTTTCGAATTATGTATTGATTTTACAGACTTCCAAAAAGGAGGTTTTATGTTCGGCTGTATGATTTTTTTTTATTTATGTTCACCGATTTATCCGTCATTGTGGACCGATTTAGAAAATTATTTTTCTGATCCCATTGGCACCAAATTAGAATTTGATGAGGGGATCCCATGGAAATCGAGGGAAATCCTCAAATATTATAGGCACACCTTCATAGCAAGCTGGGTATTTTTTAAAGTAACTCGTACATTTGCTATCGGAGAGCACTATTTGGTGAAGTGGAACTGATGGCCACCGGAACAACATAATAATAAGTATTTAACGGGTTGCGATTCGATTAGCTACTTTAATATGGTTGCTAATCTATTAATGCTCGTCAAAATGCATATGGTGAGTCCTCAACAATTGACGTCCCAGCATCGGGAAAAGCAATATTTTGTAAAAGGTAATGTTAGGCTACTGTAACTTAGATTAAAAAAAAACTGACCCACTAAAAAGTGAAAAATATAAACTTTTTACAAAAAAAACACTACCAAGTGAAACATTACTTTAATTACGGAAGTCGGTAGAGAAAATATAAAACCAAAGACACCGACTTCCAAAATTAAAGTAATTTTTCACTTTGTATTGTTTTTTTTAGAAGTCGGTTGGTTTTTATTTCACCGTGAGCTTAATTAAAGGTCTGGCCAAACTAATGAGAGCGAGCGAGACGAATTGGCGATTGTGTAACCTGTGTGTTGTATTGTGTACGGAGGTGTTAAAAACTGGCACGAATAGTCGCGTGAATTTCTAGTCATTAAAACAATAGACGCGCGCGCAGTAGTGTCCCGCATCTCGCTCGCTCGCTCGTTGCAGTTGGGCCAGAGCTTAAAATGAAAAGCCAAAAAGATTCTACGAGATTCTAAGAGACTTTAAATTTCATAAAACTATCTCAATTCAATTCATTTGTTAACATTGTGGTAGGCAAATAAATGAATTGAATTGAGTAATTTCATGAAATTTTGCGTGGACGAAACATAATGAAATATTACGTACGTGGTTCAATAAGTCTCTATAGTAAACATAAACAAAGTTTTTTTGATAAAATTATTTTTTATTCATCAACGTAATCTCCTTCAACTACGATACAGTCCAAGGCTTTTATAACTTTTCTATTCCATGTATGTAGAACGATTTATCTTTGGCTTCAAATACCTCTGGCCTCTGTCGCTACGATTATTTCCCCATACGACTAAAATCTCTTGCCCTGGAGCATTTTTTTTAGTTCAGAAACAGCCATTAATCATTGGGGGCCAGATCTGGAGAATAAAGTGGATGGGGAAGTAATTCGAAGCCCAATTCCTTTAGTTTGGTCATCGTTATCATGGACTGGCGATAGATCACTTTTTAGGGTTCCGTAGTAAACAAGGAACCCTTATAGTTTCGCCATGTCCGTCTGTCTGTCTGTCCGTCCGTCCGTCTGTCCCCCCGGCTTAGCTCGGAGACGCTTAGTCCTAGAAAGCTGTAATTTGGCAAGGGTGTATATTCATCACGCCAAAAAAGTCGAAAACCATGAAAAACATTTTTTTAGGGTACCTCCTTTGCACGTAAAACGGGGATGATATTTTTTTTCTCATCTAATACATAGTGTGGGGTATCGTTGGATAAGCCGTTTAAAAATATTGTGGGTCTGTGAAAGCCATTTTTCAATTCTGAAATCCATTTGCGTAATATTAAGCTTTGAAGTGCTATTCTTTGTTAGAGTCAAGTGTCCCCCCGCCCTGCCAGCTAAATGGTTGGTTTTGGATATGTGAAAAAATTCATGTATTCTTATTATTCAGTAGTATATATAACGAAATTAAAAGGAAAACTATCACAGCTAAGTAGGGTTTACTAGTTAACGAGTAATAGTCCACCAACTTAAATTTGCACTTGAAGAATTGACCGTAACGTATATCGATGTATGGGAGAGCATGTTTTTCAACTACAATGTTAAGTTTGTTTTTGGATTAAATGCATCCTAACTACGGAACCCTTCATTGAGCGTGGTCCGACACTCACTTGGCCAGTTTTTTATTCTTCATTTGAGGCAACTTTTCTGCGATTTCGTACTTTAATTGCTCTAATAACTCCATGTAAGGTTAGGTATTTATATTGAAGAGTATTCCATGCGCATCCAAAAATATAGAGGCCATAACCTTACCGGCAGGTTTTTGTGCCTGAGGCCGCTTTCATTGGCCGCCAGGGCTTGGAAACCGGTAAATTTTCTATGTAACCTTAACCGTTAATATAAAGGTTTTCGAACATAATTATTTCATAAATTATTTAATATTTTGTTACAAAATCAACGCTGAACTTAACTAATATCAATGGTATCAAAAATAATTTATATGTTCGGAAATAAAAATTAACAGGTTTCAAGCCCTGCTGGCCGCTCTCTACTCTGCTGACTGCCGGTGGGATTCCGAAGTGAAATGTCACGTACCGAACTACCGACATAAAAAATAACAATGACAAACAGCGCTCTGAATCATTCATACATTGTTGATTTTGAGCAATTGTTAGCAAGCGCGGCACCCATTTGGATTTAACATGGCCAAATTTTGATGGAAAATTGTGAAAACAGCACCAGTTTAAATCTTCACTATCTCAGATAACTATCTCGCGCACTTTTACCCTCCGATCTTACTTCACGTTTATCAGGACTTGGTTGATGTTTTGTTGAGTCACTGCTTGACGACCAGAGCTTTCAGCATAATTTGTGTCCTTAACCGCGTTTGAAATCGGCATACCACAGACAAATCGAAACTCGTTTTTCTATTGTTTTCGGAATTAAAAAAGTGGCGTCAGTTATGTGGCCGTAACTCAATATTTCATTGTTAGATTTTCAAAAAAAAAATTACATTGTCATTTGATGGCCAGTACTTTCCAAAAATCAAAAGAGTTTTTAATATACTATGGGCCATCTCTAATTTAGTCTCGGGACTTAAAATCAAATTGCTCTCTTTATTTTTCTTCTACAATTTTCATAAGTCCTTCAAACATAATCAATTATTCACGTTGATGTTTAGCTTGAAAGTCAGATTATTGGCAACGTGTAAACCATGCCTAGTTAGCTAAAAGCTTTTAACACTATAGTCTATGTGGGTAGCCATCCATTAGAGATGACTAAGTTAAGGTTGGGTTACACTGACGTTGTTTTACTATATCTAGTGAAAATGTGGGTTATGGGATATTAAACGTGTGATGGCAATGATATGATAAGTAAAAAGAGGTATATTATAGATTATACATGCTCCACAAGTGGCACGTCAAAATTTGCCTAATTTACCACATTTTCTTCGTTTTGTCTCTTTTTCGCTTCGGATAATTACGACATGCCGTCCTGCTTCCACGTGTCATCTAATAGTGTGATATTGTGCCGTTTTTGAAGATCGAATGTTGGGTAGGTACCTTTTTTTTTTTTTTTGGGTGGGAAATTATGAAATAACTTCTCCCGCTCTGGGTGGAGCGGGAGGGAGTGTCAGACTTTTACTGACTAAAACCCACCCGTGTTCCTTCAGATGCCTGTGTGCCAGGGCCACGATATCCCTTTCGGACAGGCTCGTAACCCTGGCAGGCATTAGCCCTTTCGGACCCCGTCAATTGGTGCTGACGTCTCTTTGAGGCGCGCGTGGAACACAACGCGCCGTCGACCCGGGCTTGGTCCTTATCGGACGGCGAGCTACCCATCGCTCACCGTCCGCAAGCCCGCGCCTACGGTGGCCGGGAATCGGCCTGCGATTCCCGACGCCCGGGGCGTCTCTTGCGGTGACTAGGGGCGCGAGGGCGTTGATTTTGCCTTACCCTCACGCGTTCCGCCTCCTCCTTCGCAAGCATTACTGTTTCGCAGAAGGAGGTGACGGCCTCCCATGCACTCTCGCTCCGAACCATGGCCTGAACCAGGGCCGGACGCGAGAGATCACCGCCGCCGATCGCTGCCGTAAGGACACGGCGGTGCTCCGCCCAAGCAGGGCAGACCTCCACCGTATGCTCCACCGTGTCCTCCGGGCGATCCACACAGTGGTGACACCCGGGCGTTTCATACCGCTTAATCCTAAACAGGAACCTCCCGAAACATCCATGTCCGGTGAGGACCTGCGTCAGGCGTAAGGTGAGGACGCCGTGGTGCCTCTCCAGCCACTCCTCAAAGAGGGGACTTATCGCCATAATTGTGGCGTGCCCAGCGCTGGGTTGCGACAATCGCACTCTCCATGTCGCCATGAGATCCCGCCGGAGCTCCGTCCGCTGTGCCGCGATTTCTTGCGGCAGCGGAGTTATGCCCCGGAGTTTCGCCTCTTCGCGCCACACCCAAATGTACGCGAAGACTTTCGCCTCCAGATCCCATGGCGGCAGTCCGGCAAGGAGGCTTGCCGACTCACGGCAGATCGTGCGGTAACCCCATACCATCCTGATGGCCGTTTGGGACGCGTTCAACCGCTGGGCTGGTCGCAGCCTCAGAGAACGCGCCCACACCGGTGCCCCGTAAAGGGCCATGGACCGCACGATCCCCGCGTAGAGCCTCCGGCAGGAGGCGTTTGGACCCCCCAGATTGGGCAGGAGCCACTTCAAGGCAGCCCCGGCCCGCTCCAGTCTGGGAGCCAAACGTCGGAAGTGCTCGACGAAGTTCCACCGGCTGTCGAGGACGAGTCCCAGGTACTTCATTTGGGTAGGTACCTAACAATGATATTATATAATACTATACAGATATGTTGTGAGCGCGCAATCGTGAAGACTCGAAAAGGTCCTAATTGGGACGTATTGACTTTAGTCTGTGACACGCATGGCGACGAGTAATACGCTTAGATGAAGCAGCTAAAAAATAAAAAAAATGCCATCGTGTGTATTTAGAATTCAAATTCAAATTCTTTATTGCGAACTAAGTGTACAGGATTTTGTAGATGTTAACGATAGGTAGGTTCTAGAACTTAGTTGCCTGTTAAGGTATTGCAATTGAAATGGTTATAAAATATAAGAACAAAAAAAAAAATACTCAATATTACAGTTATACAGACTTAACATTATATTATATTAATTATCATTATTCATTCATATATCACATACTATTCATAGAATTATTATCACATCATTTTATTAAGTATCACCATCATTTCAATATTAAATAATTATTTATCTTCAAGGAATTCTTTGACAGAGTAGTATGCCTTTTTTATTTGATTAAATATCATAATCATTTCAATATTAAATAATTATTTATCTTCAAGGAATTCTTTGACAGTATGCCTTTTTAACCAGGAAGTCTTTTAGTTTCCTTTTAAAAATTCCAAATGAATGCTGGTTCTTGACTTCAATGGGTAACTTATTATATATTTTTATGCCCATACAAAAAATACTATTGCTGTACGAATTAAAGTGAACCAATTATGATACCAAAGTTAATAAAACACAAGGGATCTCATACCACATGTAAGTATGCAATATACTTCGATTTATTAATATATTTCAATTATTTTCCTAATATTCTCATATATGGAGGTTAGAAAAAAGAAAGAAATTGAAATACATTTTTTTATCGTGGGGAAGACAAGGACGCGATGAAATTTGTTAGTCTGTGATGCCAACATTTGGTGATTGGTGGCCAAAATAATGTTAATTCATGTGCAATTGACAACACTAGCTGTCTCTTTTTTTCTTGTTGTTAAAGACTTAAAAAAAAAAATTAAATGTAAAATGAATGAAAACTGGGTATGTGTGCTCCCGCTGCTGCGCGCAACACCTTTGTCGGTTGTTTTGTGAGTGTATAACACATCTGTAATATAGATAGGGTAGGGGGGTAGGGTAGGTAGATAACGTATCTATGTCTTTTTACTTATAATATAATTGTGTGATTGTGTGTTGTTTGTTCTGGCTCTCCTCGGAAAAGACTAAAAAGAAATAAATAATAATAAAATAAATAATAATTTGTCGGTTGTTTTGTGAGTGTATAACACATCTGTAATATAGATAGGGTAGGGGGGTAGGGTAGGTAGATAACGTATCTATGTCTTTTTACTTATAATATAATTGTGTGATTGTGTGTTGTTTGTTCTGGCTCTCCTCGGAAAAGACTAAAAAGAAATAAATAATAATAAAATAAATAATAATTTGTCGGTTGTTTTGTGAGTGTATAACACATCTGTAATATAGATAGGGTAGGGTAGGTAGATAACGTATCTATGTCTTTTTACTTATAATATAATTGTGTGATTGTGTATTGTTTGTTCTGGCTCTCCTCGGAAAAGACTAAAAAGAAATAAATAATAATAAAATAAATAATAATTTATCGGTTGTTTTGTGAGTGTATAACACATCTGTAATATAGATAGGGTAGGGGGGTAGGGTAGGTAGATAACGTATCTATGTCTTTTTACTTATAATATAATTGTGTGATTGTGTGTTGTTTGTTCTGGCTCTCCTCGGAAAAGACTAAAAAGAAATAAATAATAATAAAATAAATAATAATTTGTCGGTTGTTTTGTGAGTGTATAACATATCTGTAATATCATTGGTAGGTAACGTATCTACGTCTTTTTACTTATAATATAATTGTGTGTTGTTTGCCCTGGCTCTCCTCGGAAAAGACTAAAAAGAAATAAATAATAATAAAATAAATAATTATATAATAAATAATCATTTTCGGTTGTTTTGTGAGTGTATAACATATCTGTAATATCATTGGTAGGTAACGTATCTACGTCTTTTTACTTATAATATAATTGTGTGTTGTTTGCCCTGGCTCTCCTCGGAAAAGACTAAAAAGAAATAAATAATAATAAAATAAATAATTATATAATAAATAATCATTTTCGGTTGTTTTGTGAGTGTATAACATATCTGTAATATCATTGGTAGGTAACGTATCTACGTCTTTTTACTTATAATATAATTGTGTGATTGTGTGTTGTTTGTTCTGGCTCTCCTCGGAAAAGACTAAAAAGAAATAAATAATAATAAAATAAATAATAATTTGTCGGTTGTTTTGTGAGTGTATAACATATCTGTAATATCATTGGTAGGTAACGTATCTACGTCTTTTTACTTATAATATAATTGTGTGTTGTTTGCCCTGGCTCTCATCGGAAAAGACTAAAAAGAAATAAATAATAATAAAATAAATATTTATATAATAAATAATCATTTTCGGTTGTTTTGTGAGTGTATAACATATCTGTAATATCATTGGTAGGTAACGTGTCTACGAATTTTTACTTATAATATCTGTGTGATTGTGTGTTGTTTGCCCTGGCTCTCCTCGGAAAGGACTAAAAATAAATAAATATACACATAAATACCTACTTATGAAATGAAATGAAATGAAATGAAATCGTTTATTCTGTAAATAGGATATCGGAATCACTTTTACACGTCATATTAAAAAGTAAAAAATAAGCTAGATGTAGTCGACATTTCCTATCTGACTACCCGTGAGAAGAAATGGCGAAACAAACTCAGGGGTCAAAGTCTCTTTTAAAGTCCAGACATAATCTTGGTCAGATCATGTGAGGACCATGTAGATCTGTGTCTGAAATGGTCTTTTGAGGAAAGAACCACACAATTTTGAGTGGACCTGTCCAATCAGTGCAAGCATTTGTCGTAATCGTGCAGCTCGACTCAAGACTTAAGGAGCTCAACGACTCGACGAACAATACCAAAGAAAGTACATTTGGGTAGGCCTCATAAAGTGCTCAAAATGCCAGACCACCATTAAAACTGAGAAAAAACATAAAATAATAGGAAAATATTTAAAGAGAAAAAAAAAAAAATGACCCACATAGTGCTCACATTCACAATAAATTAAAGCAGTAAATATAATACTTTTCAAAGTAAACATTAATGTAATATTGTATATAATATTCTGCAATGTCAATATTTATATAAAATCATGCATAATAACATTAAATGTCAAGTTTTCCAGTTTGATCACAAGGCTTGCAGAGCGAGCAGCTCAATCCCAAGCTTTTTTGTCTTCTAAATAATCAGAAATTTTATAGTACCCTTTTTTATCATCACGCCGGTAATCCTCGAAGGGTTAGGTAGAGGTGTACCTAGTAGGTACACCCATATTTTGCCAGTTATGTTTAAGTCCCATGTAATAGTTGTGTTTTTTTTTATCTACCCACAAAATAATTATTGTACAAATGTCTAATTTTTGTATACTCCCAACAATATTGACTTCTGTTTTAGTTTTAATATTCTCAGGTAAGTGAATTATTGTATTCTTATGAGAGTAAACTTATCTCAAACCTCAATAGGGGGTGGAGCCGATTGCCATCAACCGGGTACAGATCCAGATTCCAAGCTGCTATTGAGAAATTTCTGATGGAAAAACCCAATAATACTTTACCCAACCTGGGAATCAAACCCAGCACCTCACGCTCAGTAGACCAACGAATATTAAATAAATAACAAAACTACAAATATGTCTACCGATTGTTTTATTGCAGCCATAAACATGCCACCCATTTTCTATAATCCAAAGAAGGACATGGAGATAAACAGCTTAATCGGTTTGCCAATTTTATCGGACGTACGAGTGATTGATTTATTGAATCATAAAAAATACCCATTTCCAACAACAAACTTAACACAAATTGAACGTAACTTTGTTACAAAATTAATTAAATAGAACTCTGCAAGTAACCGTAATACAAGAATAATGAACAAAAGCCTTAAATAAAATCAAACTTAATTCATCTCACCTAAAGTTGAGAATTAAACTTTTTGGAAGCAATCTATTACATCCATTAGATACCGGTCCCTTGAGGTTAGGACACACTGGCGAGCTTTAACTAGGTCTAGGCACTAGCTAGTAACTAATAAAATTATAGTAAAAAATAAGCAATAATAAATTATTATTATTGTTTATTATTTAAAGCACCAAATTGGTGATGTTCTTCAGAAAGGTCAGGTGCGTAGTAGTCGCAATCGGCGTGCGTGTATGACCAGGGGGCCGATCGCGCTAATTTTGAACGTTAATACCAAAACTAAACCACAACCAAAAACGTTACGTTAGACACACTTCGTATCGCGCTAATCATTTCAACGGAAACGATTTAGCTTTACTTTGGAAGTTACGTTGTAGGAACGATCGTTCGAACTTTCAACGTCAACGATTTTGTCGCTCAGAAAAAATAGCGCAATACCGTTTCTTACATCAGCTAAACCAAAACCAAAAACGTTCCGTTCGAACGGTAATTACGTTGAGAAATAGCGCGATCGGCCCCCTGATGTATGAACATAGGCGAAGCAAAAGGAGTATGTACGGAGCGTAGCAGGTGGCGTTCTATAGTTTCTGCCTACCCCCATGAGAAGAAGGCGTGAGTTTATGTTTGTGTATTATTGCTTATTTTTTTCTAATTATTAAATTAATTATTAATTTACTGCTTATTAAAGCATCACCTTTGTACGTATTTCTCTGTTCTTTTCTTCTTGTCTGTTTATGTGTGTACATAAATGGTTAAATAAATAAACAAAAGAATAGTTAAAACTTAGGAGACACAGCAGAATTTGGTTTTCTTCTTTTCTTTGTAATTTTCATCAGTCCAAACATAATGTCCATTGCTGAATATTGTACAGACGTATGAAGACAGGGTGTAAAGTTAATTTATACTCCATAGAAAAGGGAGCATCCTCCGACCGGAGACGGGTGTTGTGTCTGGTGGGTAACTGCCCCACGATTGATGTCGGGACATTGTACAGTCATACATATTATGCTAGTCGCGCGGTAAACTCTGCTTGCGCGATGCAGGATTTTTGTGTGACGTCAGTGTGATGCGTAGTTCGTATGTGGTGATGTAGATGCCGCCACAATTGGTTTATCTATTAGCATAGAGTGACCTATAATAAGAAAGATCGAATGGGAATGGTGTTTGCATGTCGGCTGACAGATTTGTAATCACAGTTTGTTGTCACCAGCAGGCAGACTAGCTCATCTTCTCAATTTATTCCCTTAGTTACCCTTTGACGGCTGCTTTAAAAGGCCTATAAATTTGGTGGTTACCAAGTTCATAGACAGAAATATCTATCTTAATATTTACGCAGCATGGACCTATTAATATGTACATATTTATGGTTGTGTTTATCAGAATCTGAATATTTAATCAGCTCATTAAATCAAAAATTGATCTGTTAGTCCTCAGCCCGACAATGTAATCCACGCCTTACTTATAAACGGTCCAAAACCTCCAATTTTAATTAAAATACAGACAGAGAATTTGTTAATAAATCTTAATTTTATTGGGAATGAAACTGTACGAGAATAATTTTTCAACGTTTCGAAATACCGAGCGGTTATCCGGAAGCTCGCTTTGATTAAATCGCTATAATTGCTATTGTTTTATACTCGTATTAGATATTGTACTTTTCAAGTTTTATTGGGTTCTCTGTGGTAACCAAATTAATATTTCTTAACGTGGTATATTATGTAACATAACAACACGCCTGTATTCGTCTGTAAGTGTACCTATAGTACACCCACATTTCGCCAGGTATGTTTAAGTCCCATGTAATAGGGGGCGAGCCTATTGTCATCAACCGGGGCCAAATCCAGACTCCGAGTTGCTACTGAGAAATTCCAGATACAAAAACCCAAATGAATTGAACCCAGCACCTCAAGCTGAGCAGTAGCGCTTGTGACCATTAGATCAAGTAGGCAATAAGAACTTAGAGGTTGCTTGGGAATTGTAACGTCATCAATAATGTGAGCACCAGTCTATCTGCCTAGCCTTCTCCCAACTACGTTGGGGTCGGCTTCCAGTCTAACCGTATGCAGCTGAATACCAGTATTTTACATGGAGCGACTGCCTATCCGACCTCCACGACCCAGTAACTGGGTAATGCGATACCCCTTGGTAAGACTGGTTGTCAGACTTTCGGGGTTCTGACGACCCGTAACGACTGTCAAAGATCCACGAATGACAGCCGGGACCAACGGCTTAACGTGCTTTCCGAGGCACGGAGGAGTCTCGGTAAGTAAAGATGGTAACCCATCCACGGACCAACCCCGGCAAGCGTAGCTTAACCTGATGGATCGACCCGTGCGGCTGTTATTACTTAGCCACGAGCTCCTCAGAATATGAGCACCAGTAATGGTGCTAATCCATGCGTCAGTTCGTGAACGGGCGCCGTCAGTAGGGATTGGTCATCTCTGAGCTGCCACCGCTTATTTTTTTATTTTATTTTTTTAATCTTTTTAATACGGACGCTTTTGACGTTTTGCATCGTTCTCACATGTAAAATTTTAACATGAATGGTGTAAACAATATTTTGTAACCATGTTAATTTAAAAGAGTGTCCGTGGAGTTCGTGTATCGAGTCCGTTCTTTTCCATAGCTACCTACTACGCGCGCGCGTGTTGTATAATGTTTACCTTCGAGTTTATTAGATATGTTTTTGTACGCACGTTTTGTGTGACAAATAAAATTATTTTTCTTTCTTTGGAATGGGCAACTAGCCTCATCTTTCTGACTGACCGACCCCTTGACAATTCAAAACTGCCTGTTATTAGTTTATTTGAAATAAATGCTTTGAGTTTTGAAATCTGTATGGGTAGTGATGTTTTGTGTCTTATTCCGAAATTGGGAAAGTTTTTTTTTAATCTCCTTCTAATAAAGAAAGAAAGAAAATACGTTTATTTGCGGTAAACATGACGCAAAAAAGGACATAAACACAAAAATAAGAAAAGGTTGAGGGAAACATGCGTCACATCCACGCAAAACGGCTATCACTCAGCATTATGCTGCGACCCTATACAAGACAGAGCCCCAGCGCTGGTTTTCAGCGACAAAAAAACACGAAAAAGCACTACTATCAAAATCCGTTTCAACCCTCGATCCAAGTTCATTTCGACACTATATTCGACTATCGCCATTCAGTCGGATTCAATCGGATAAGTACGTAGGTACAGCCGAGCACACTGCACCTAGACACCAAGGTCACAAAAAATAAACAGGTACAGAAGGTCAGCTCCATACAATGACTGAAAACGCACGCTTAAATAGACACGCTTCATGTATAGTGAGTGTATGCGCACTCGAGACTGGTATTTGACCGAGTTAAGGCTCCCACAGACAGGCGCGACGCGATACTTGTAGCACAATTTCTATAAAAACTTCATAAAAAGTGTCACACTGCGCATCGCGCTGCCTGTCGCGCCCGCGATATCGCGCCAGTCTGTATGAGCCTTTAACCCGTGGTCACGAGCTACATGCTCAAGCGACACGCGCTTTTGACAGTGTCTGCGCAGAAAACCAATGAAGGAAGTTGCTTAGAGCATGCCACCGAGGCGCCACCTGCGGAGCGTCGACCGGAAACAGGGGGTCTGCTCCGAAGCGCTAAACCGAATTATCGGCCGAATGTTCGACTGTTTGATAACTTCCACAGTTTCCTTTTTTGACTTTGAGTCCTTACCCGACTTCAAGTCACAGTTTTGGCTTTGGCTTATCTCGTCAACTGTCTATTTTTATTTTTCACCGTAGTCAGCGATAGTTAGCCGTAGTAAAAAAACGACTGAACATTCGACCTTTCCGACTTCACCGACTTCGGATTTATGTTCGGAGTAGACACCCAGGTGACGCGTGCGCGTATCGCTTGACGCAAGTCGAATCACCCAAGGCCGAAAACGCTATACGTACGCGTCTATGAGCGCGTGCGCCTTTTTCGCTCGTTGTATGGAGCTAACCTTCTGAATCTATCTATTGTGTGCCTAGGATCTAGTCTAGATGCGACGTTGCGAGCTTTACACATACGTACTAACAATAGCAGTAAACGACTTAGCGTTGCAAATCGTGTCGAGTTCCTCGCGACTAGAGGTGGGCTGGAGCTTAGGACAGGGGTGCTCGACATTTGTGTTTCTGTGTCCAATTGTCCATTCCGACGACCATCTTAATAAGACGTGATAGAACATCCTTATAGAATAGAAATAATTATAGATAGAAAATAGAATGTTTAGTACCCCTATGGAGTACCATAGGGGTACTAAACATTTTTTTTTTTTGAGTTATGAATGTTTAGTAAAACATTCATAATTTTGGCTGTAGCTACTGGTATGGTAGATTTGATTGTGTTGTTCGAAGTTTGTTTTACTTTACTAATCAAATCGTTTTTTTTTTGTTCGATTATTTTAGTGAAGCAATCATAAGCTTCTTATTACGCGCCCGTACACATGAATTTCAGTATTCACCTATTTCAAAATACAGCATTTTAAAGTGAAAACAAGTCTACTATTCATTTGTAGCCAAATTAAATAATATTATGACACCTACTAGTACTCAAATAGGTCAAATATTATTTAAATACTAGCCTCGACCCAAATAATTAAAAGCACAATTTAGTATCTAGCGAATTATATTACTCGCTAATTAACTTTGGATACAAAATTATGGGCTAAGCCCGAAGCGTTATTTAAATATAAGGGTTTTTGCACGTGACCAGCTAAGTCTGACACAATCTTTAGGATCAAAATTACAATAAAGTAAATAAATAAAGGAGAGGTCAAAAGTGGTATAATATTCTGACGATTTTTGAACGCTAATGTGATGTACCTTATTAGAAAACTTATTTTTTATGCTACTTGGTTCTGATTATTATCCGGTAAATCTGATTTTTTCAGACGCCCGTTTTTGTGAAAAATGTTTCAATACAAACAAAATGCACATAGTCTTTATTTATTATTTTCTATGCAATATAATTATTTTATGTGGCTAATGTTTCCGTTTCTATTAAATACTTTGAGATTTTATTATAATTTAAGCTGCAGCTTCATCAAATTAAGACAAAAAATATTGATTATCATGACAATGCAATAACAAAACGTATCGAAAAAAGTCAAAGCTGTAAACTCGGACTAAATATCCGCTGTAAATGTCAAGCCGAGTCCCGCTGACTGACGTTGTCATTGTCACGTCATTTGCCACAGGGCTGTCATCCCTAAAATATAAATAATGCTTGTAGCTTATTTTAGTTATTTTCATAGTCTTATGTCATATAGGATTCTTCTCTGGGGAACCTGTGCGGACATTAATACTATCTTTGTTTTACAGAAAAGGGCTGTTAGAGCCATTTACAATCTAGGTCCCAGAGATTCACTTGGTGAAAAATTCAAAGAAATAGATATTCTGACTGTAGCCTCTCAATATATATTTGAAAATCTATTGTATGTACACAAAAATATATCAAATTTTAAGAAAATGTCCGATATTCATTGTTTAAATACCAGGAATAAACACAATCTTGCTGTACATCGCACTCGCCTCCACAGAGTAGGCAACTCGTTCATGGGTCAATGTATACGCTTTCACAACAAACTTCCTACTGACATTCGAAACTTACCCATTAAACGATTTAAAAGCTGTATTAAAACCAAACTTTGTAAAAAAGGGTACTATAAAATTTCTGATTATTTAGAAGACAAAAAAGCTTGGGATTGAGCTGCTCGCTCTGCAAGCCTTGTGATCAAACTGGAAAACTTGACATTTAATGTTATTATGCATGATTTTATATAAATATTGACATTGCAGAATATTATATACAATATTACATTAATGTTTACTTTGAAAAGTATTATATTTACTGCTTTAATTTATTGTGAATGTGAGCACTATGTGGGTCATTTTTTTTTTTTTCTTTAAATATTTTCCTATTATTTTATGCTTTTTCTCAGTTTTAATGGTGGTCTGGCATTTTGAGCACTTTATGAGGCCTACCCAAATGTACTTTCTTTGGTATTGTTCGTCGAGTCGTTGAGCTCCTTAAGTCTTGAGTCGAGCTGCACGATTACGACAAATGCTTGCACTGATTGGACAGGTCCACTCAAAATTGTGTGGTTCTTTCCTCAAAAGACCATTTCAGACACAGATCTACATGGTCCTCACATGATCTGACCAAGATTATGTCTGGACTTTAAAAGAGACTTTGACCCCTGAGTTTGTTTCGCCATTTCTTCTCACGGGTAGTCAGATAGGAAATGTCGACTACATCTAGCTTATTTTTTACTTTTTAATATGACGTGTAAAAGTGATTCCGATATCCTATTTACAGAATAAACGATTTCATTTCATTTCATTTCATTTCATTTCAGTTAGTGATGCAAACATTTTATTTTTCAACACTAGTTTTAAAAAAAACGGGCTGCTGTAAAAAAAAATTAAATGCCTAAAGACAAGAAAATAATTACCCTCTTTCAGCTTTTAAAGGTCAGAAGGCTGTTTAAATTTTCAATTATTTTAGTACCAAGCCCCATACATTTCGTGAACGTCTCCTTTAGCATGTAATTTATTTTAAGACCAAATTCTTTTTGAAGAAATTAAATACGTTGGTGTCTAATTTAACATTGTTATATTTTGTAGGGAGTTTTAAAGCCTTCGGAATTTCAAAAATTTAAACAAAGGGTTAATTTGCTCGTATTGTCAGAATAAAAAACTATTACACTACTGTAACGCCCGCCAAAGATGTCACCACTGTATTGACAGCCAGCCAGCCAAACCGCCATTGCCGTGACGTCACATCCTACCACAAGGCCTAAGTGGGGGGTGTGACAGTTGCCGCCAAGCCAGCCAGCCAGCCACAGCGGTTATAAAAACGAGTTGCGCCTTGGCATGAGGGCCTTTTGATAATTTGTAAAATCGAGGAAATATAAGTGATTGCATTTATACCGTTTGAATTATTACCGCGCCTACCTGAGTGTTATACTACAATTAATACGTGCCCGAAAATGGGCCTAAACATTTTGAGACCATAATAATTAAAACCCTGGAATAAATAGACCCACGAATAATTTCCTTTCTAAAAACTGCGGAGTCTCAAACCAATCTGGCTAGTAATATATTCGTCAATCCATCCAACCGTTCCTACCACTTGCCACGCTTGGAGGAATCGCTCGATCAGTCGTCGAGTCGCTGGAGCGTTCCCCGAACGTGTGCAGTCGCCCTTAGGACCCGGATATTGAATGGGCTACTCCGAGTTTCAAATAACATTTCACAGGAGACAGAAAATGGTGAATATTTTGTCCTTTAATTTTGCCTGGTATTTAATATAAAATTGCTTTGAGTAGGGTATTTGAGATAGCTATTTTAAATAATGTTAATTTTTTATTTTTATTATTTATTAAGGAGCTTTGTCACAATACTGACTACTATGTCGCTCCATCATAGCCAAATTTTGAATTTTATATGATTGTAGGTAATATATTTTGTACAGAGTTCTAGCCTCGTCCGACATAGGCTTAGCTAAAACACTATTTGAAGTACCAATTCCAAACTTATTTTGGGAACAAAACAGATTTCTCCTGAGGCGTTCGCCCCGCTCACACTCAATCAATATGTGATGTACGTCCTCGATTATTCCACATTTCTGGCAATTAGGTGAAGGTGTGATAACCATAAGGAACGTAAACTTCCTCGATGGGATGTGACCGAATCGAAGCCTCATGGCAGTAACAATATATTTTCTATTCAGTGAACAGTTAACTAGCCAGGGAATTATTAGAGGCTCAGGCTGAATTGTGTTGTACCAGATACCTTTTTCTCTTGATCTCATACCATGATATTCTTTCCACAATTCATTACAAAAATTTTTAACCACATAGAAGTTATCTGAAAAATTTGTTTCGTTATCTAACGGGGTACCCTCTACACCGGCCCTCTTAGCATAAACATCTACCAAACATCAACAGTTTGTTAAAATATTAAAAATCAATCTGCCTAGCCTTTCCAAACTGATGGACAAAAAGGAGGTATTCCACTAAGAGCACTGATTTCAACAGCACTTGACTGAACCGCACCTGAGCACTTCCACTAACCGCACTGAAACAAAATTTTGATAAGTGTGGTTCGGTGGAACAGTTTAACAAAAAGCATTAGGTAGGTATGAAAAAATATAATAAAATAAGTGATTGACATAATTTTATTACTAGAAATAAAGATAAAATAGACCAGCCTTTTTCAGATTATCTAAGGTACATCCATCTCTTTTGGGATACTGTGTTAAATGTTACAACAAAATACCGTGTGATATATTGCAATTAAATTAAACAAAATTTAAAAAAGTACACTGCAAACAAGCATAATACAAATTAGAAGATTACATTCAAGATACGAATACTTGAAAACATGCTGGGCCTACTCCACAGGACAATCTAGAGTCTATACAAAATCAAACTGGTTGTTAATTTAATTATATCATTAATGTAGGTATACAAAATATTATTGTAAAACATTTTAAAGTGAACTTTTGTGCCCATTCTACTCCATACGAAACTATCTTTTGGAAGGGGCGACTAGAATCACTTCTATTTGTCTGTAAATTTTGACGTTCAAAAGTGGGTTTTATGTGCCTATTTCTCTTGTCACCGCCGGCGGGTGCCAGCTGTTTTAGAACCCAATGGCTTGGCACGCGACGATGGGAAGAGGCTAGGCGGAATGACCATAATGCCGTGGAAGTTGGGTGGGTAGGCCTTTGGTGTGGGACGTAACCTCTGTCGACACCCTCGCGCCATCCTATCTTCCTAGCACGGTGGGCTGTGCTGGGACGGCTGCTGCAGGAGCAGAAAACCTCAAACGGCGCTGTTAGGGGTGGTGCTGCAGGAACTATCGTGCTTTCGCAACAAAGACACAGGCGAACTTTGAATAACGTTTATTGCGTTTTAAAAAAGGGAACAAGATAGCCGCGTGCGCAAAATTTACAAAAATGGCGTGCGCATTGATTCGCGTTCGGTGGCAGACTGTCAGGGGGTCCACAATGTGACAAGCATGTCAGCGTGTCCCGCCTTTTACTTAAACTAGTGATGCACTGATGCTACTTATTAACTATTTATATAGATGAATACAATTTTTAAAATCTATTGATCGCGTCGCTAACATTCCCCACCCTAGTGCTGACACAGCACTCATCCACCAGAGTGATAGGAGCGACGCGTGCCGCGGAGCGGCGCCAGGTACGGGAGCCCACCTTCACTTCCACGAGTCTGATACGACCGTCCTTACCTGGGAACACCTCAGTGATTAGTCCCTTTGGCCACGAATTGCGGGGAGAGTTCGGGTCCACAACCAATACGAGGTCACCCACTCGTAGCGGTGGCTGCTCTGCTTTCCACTTTCGCCTAGGCAGAAGGTCAGGTAAAATTTCCTTTACCCACCTGTGCCAGAACATGTCAGCCAATCGTTGACTTGTACGCCAATGCTTGCGTAAGTACAGGTCAGAACTGTCAAACGCTCCGACTACAGGTGAGTTCGTCGACATACCCAGCAAAAGGTGGTTGGGTGTGAGGGATTCTACGCCCTCCGGGTCTACAGAAACGTGCATCAAGGGTCTGTTCACTATATTTTCGATTTCTGCTAGAAGCGTGCTCAACACTTCATCCCTTGGTGCCCGTTCGAGCAAAATAACTTTAAGCGACGACTTGACGCTGCGAATCAGTCGCTCCCATGGCCCACCCCAATGGGGACTGGCTGGAGGGATGAAGGTCCAGTCCATCCCATTGTTAACACCCACGTCTTTTAGCACTTCTTGATCCAGGTCCTGCATTGACCGTTGGAGTTCCTTTTCAGCACCTTTTAGATTTGTGCCATTGTCAGAGTACAAGTGACGTGGCCAACCACGCCTCGCTGCCATCCGACGCAGTGCCATGATCATCGAGTCCGTCGTGAGTGAAGTAACAGTCTCAAGGTGAATAGCACGCAACGTTAAGCAGGTAAAAAGAACACCGTACCTTTTTTCTCTGCGTCTACCGACCGTTACCTCCATCGGCCCAAACAAATCCAGCCCACAGTGAGAGAAGGGTCGCTGATGATGTGCCACACGAGACTGAGGTAAGTCACCCATGCGAGGAACTAGCGGCCTGCACTTCTTGATGCGGCACAGCATGCATTGCGACACTACAGTCTTCACGGTAGGTCTAAGTCTCACTAACCAATATTTTTCCCTCAGCAGGTTGACTACTGTTTCCTGATTTCCATGAGCCGCCTTCACGTGGTAGTGACGAACAATCAGCCGAGCCACAAGGTGCCGGCCGTCCAATATTACAGGCCTCTTTACCTCCATGGCGACATCTACAGCAGCATCGATCCGACCACCCACGCGAAGCAAGCCATACTCGTCTAAATACGGTGAGAGGGTAAGTAGCCGACTATTTTTAGATAACGCGTTACCATTGCTAATCGCAGCTAAATCCTCAGCAAACGACTCCCCTTGTGCGTGTTTTAATAGCTGCCGCTCTGCACGTTCCATCATCTGCACACTATAGCCGTCGCCAGGAAGACCTTTTAACCTTTCAACAAATTTGAAAACAGCGGCTGACGCCCGTAGAAGGCGCAGCCAAGAAGAAAATCGAACCGGATCTGGAACCGGTGAATAAGCTGAGTGTTCCTGAACAACAGCTGTTACCTCCTCGCATGTTGCTTTCATTTCTGGTTGGATGACATCCCTAGGCCATGACGCGTCATCGAAGCGCAGGAAAGTCGGACCGGCTAGCCATTCAGAATACAAAGTAGGATTGAAAGTTTCCCGTGTCGCTAAGTCAGCTACATTAAGCTTCGTAGGAACGTATCGCCATTCGTCAATACGAGTCAATTCGTCGATCTCCCCAAGACGGTTCGCTTCGAACGCTTTATAGGTACGTGTATTGTTACGAATCCAATGGAGAACCGTAGTGGAGTCGCACCAAAAGAATCGACGTACTGGAGATAATCTATGTTCCTTACCAATAGTGTTAGCTAGCCTTGCCGCTAACAATGCCGCTTGAAGCTCGTACCTAGGTACTGTCATAGGTTTCACAGGTACCACTCTGCATTTACTCGCAATAAAAGAAACACGTATTTTACCTTGCGCTTCCCAACGCCAATATGCTACCGTACATAGCGCTTTAGTGGATGCGTCACTAAATACGTGAAGATGTAAGTTATTATAAACAGACTCGCTTGTAGCCGAACTCGTAGCATTGCTATCGGCCGCTACGCTTTCGTAGCCCGTAGCACTAGGCTGCGTAGCGCTGTGAGATGCGAGCCGCGCTTGTGGCGGCACGCCAGTGGGGCCTTCCATCTCGCTCGCGCTCGTTAACGACGTAGTGCATGCAGACATCGCGTGGCACCTTGGAATGCGAAGTGTTCTGATAACGTTAATTAGGTCAATCCATTTCACCCACCTTTCGTAAACGTCATCAGGAACATTATCGTCCCATCCAATATTCAGGCGCCAGGTATCCTGAAGCAGGATTTTACCCTGAATAGTGAAGGGGGCGAGAAATCCCAAGACATCGAAAATAGACATAATGACCCTTAGCATAATCCTTTTTGTGGGTCGTTCGTTGCCCTGAGTGATATCTTTTGGGATGCGCTTTAGTGAAACGTCAAACCCAAGCATATCATCTCCAGGAAACCAAATAAGTCCCAGTGTTCGCTCACCTCCATATTGCTGACCGACTTTGAACTTTACTGCAGCAGAACCTAAGGTCTCCTTTGGTATGCTGTTTAAAACCGCGACGCTGTTGCTCGTCCAGTTTCGAATGTCAAACCCACCGGCCCTGTGAATGTCACTGATATTACTCACCATATCAATAGCCGTATTTTCGTCCGGCAAACTATCTATGTAGTCATCCATGTAATGTGAATGGTAAATAGCATCGACTGCGGTCGGCAAAGATGTCTCATAGCGGCGTGCGTTTTTGTTTTTGATGAATTGAGCTACAAATGGTGAACAATTAGCGCCAAAAATTAAGGATGTCATGACATACGTTTTGATGTTTTCTGTAGGGTTGCTTCTCCACAGAAACCTTAGTGCTTGCTGATCCTCGGCGTGAATTTTAATCCTCAGAAACATGTCCCTTATGTCACCTGTTACTGCGACTTTATTTTCCCTGAAGCGCAGCATTATACCAAGCAGTGATGACAAAAGATCAGGTCCCGTGAGTAAATAGTCATTAAAGCAGGAACCATCTACCTTACCTGCAGCGTCGAAGACCAGCCGAAGCTTACTTTTGTTTGGGTTGTCAACACCGAAGTGAGGTAAGTACCATGTATTCGATGTGACGTCATTTACCACCAGTTCCCGCGCGTAATCATTTTCTAACAAATGACGAACGCGCTCCTCATACCTTTTTGCAAAACCTGTATCCTTTCCCATTTTCCTTTCGATACCTTTCAACCTTCTTAGTGCGTTGGGGTACGAGCATGGCATCGTGCGACCTGGGTCCTTCCAAGGTAAGCTAACATGCCAGCGTCCGTCAACGAGCACCGCTGATCGCTCCAGCTGATCGATGGCGCGCAAATCGTCAACATTCTGGCGCGGCTTACCTGACACACCCATTGCATCCAATGCAAACGAACGTCTAACCTCATCATAGATGTCTTGAAGTAGACTATCATGCGATGAAATGTCAC
Organism: Tiliacea citrago; assembly: GCA_963921375.1. NCBI lineage: Eukaryota > Metazoa > Arthropoda > Insecta > Lepidoptera > Noctuidae > Tiliacea > Tiliacea citrago. The sequence goes on from OY992800.1 coordinate 8,898,668, forward strand.
TTACCTCTTCGTTCTCCAAGATGATCAGGGCGGCCTCAGCGCAGGTGGAGCGAGCGCTGGTGGCGGCCCGGACGGCAGCGCCACTCCGCGCCACGCGCACCCTACCATGTACACACCAACCTAGGGAGGTAAGCGTAGCAGACGGCTCATTTACACTACCTAACTTTATTTTCAAAGGTACAATTAAGTCATAATTATCTTGACCAATTAATATATCAGGTTTTGAATCTGAGGTACACAATTTATTTTTAATATTCTTTAGGTGAGAATACTTATTACAATCTATAACAGATAACTTTTGGATAGGCAAACTTAATTCCTTAACACAACGCATTCTTATATTATTATGTAATCTCTCATCATATCCAGCAATGTCCACATTCACAACCATAGATTCGCATACCATCGCGTCATTAGTCCACGCTCCGCGCACTGACAGCGTCTCGCGACGGCCGCGCAGCCCCACGCGCTCGGCGAGGCCCGCGCTTATCAGCGACACACTCGATCCGTCATCGAGTAGCGCGGTGGCGTTTACGATACCGTTAGGGCCGTGCACACGAATAGGTAACACTTTCAATAACACTTTATTGTCACATTTGTCACTCGCGTTAATGTACGTTATCGTTTCAGAAGACGCGGTGGGCTCGGCTCGTTGCACGTCAGCCGACGTCGTAGTACTCGTGGTCGGCGCATTGTTGCTATCTGCGCAGGATCGCTCACGTTGTTTACCCGTAGAAAAATGCAGGAGACGATGATGTTCTTCATTACAGCCGTCCTTGTCACACACAGGAGCTGAACACGTTTTTCTATCGTGTTTGGATATTAACCACTTGTAGCACAGGCCGTGTTTTTTCACATATAGCCACCGTACTTTACGTAGTGCTTTCTTAAATTGTTTGCAGTCGCTGAGATTATGTACCGCTGCGCGGCAAAACAAACAATTAGCGTTACGTTCTTCGTCTTGAACTAACACGGTCTGTGTGTGTGTGCGTGTGCTTGTCTTATCTTTCAGATTTTGGTCACATCGAAAAGTAGTAAAAATACTTGCAGTGGTGGAAATTTTTACAGCTTCTTCATACAGAAAATCAGATAAAATCACCAACCTTGGTTTATTTCCTTCGGTGATCATTCTATAGCTGTAGTCGGACCATTTGGAGATAAGCACTGCGGGGAGCTTAGACAGAATCATCGAGACGATATTGACACCGTATAGGTACTCCTCGCGTCCGACTGCTCGTACTGATTCCACTACATTCTGCACTTTCACAGAAAACGCGACGATATCTTTATGATATTCCTGTTGTAGGGACTGAAGCTTCTTTATGTCTTGCAGTATTTTGGAAATAATGCAGTCGGGGTTACCAAACCGTAGCTCCAATGTCGATATCACTTTGTCAGGCGACGTGGCGGTTATGAACAATGCGGCGACTGCATCTTTCGCTTGCCCTCGTAGGCATTTTCGAAGCCTCCATAGGTTTTCTTTTGGCGTGAATTTACACAACGCCGTCGACTCGTCGTAGGCTTGTTTAAATTGAAGCCAATCCAACTGGTCACCAGAGAATTCTGGTAAATCTCTCGGTGTGCTCATGCGGCTGAGCAAACTCGCTTGAGGCACGTTGTTGGTGCAGTTAGTAGAAATATCCTTCAAAGCACTTGCCAACATATGAACCGCGTTGTTAAGCACGGCCACGGAGTCGCCGGGCGGCGGCGGTGGCGGAGGCGCTGCGGCGCGCTGCCGGCCGGCCACGTGCTCGGCGCATAGGGACGATACTCGTGCGTGCAGCTCGCCCGTTACAATTCCTTTTTCGGGGGCTTGCTGCTCCAGTAGGGGTTCTTCGTGGTTGCTTTGATGGATCACCCAATCTTCCAGGTCGTTGCGAGGAAGTTCCTTCCCATCAATTAGTGAACTGTATTCCAATTGTTCTTCCTCATCGTTGAGTGCTGCCAATTGGGCTTCTAGATTTTGATCTATGAGCTCAATCCGAATAGCAGCTTTTTGTTTAGCGGCTTCCAGCTGCAACAGTTTCTTTTTGCTTTCTCGCGTGGATTTGCTTGATGACGCAACAGATTTTACCGGCGTTTTCGCGACGTGAGGCAGTGGTTCCGACTTTATGCTGCTTCCCGGCACTTCGGAAAACAAACGTTGCGACACAACTTGCTCGCGCTGCTCAGCTTGAGCGTTTTCTGCAGCTTTATTCTGTTGCGAAACACGTTGCTCCTGCAACATTTTTGCTCGCCGTGTTTTTACGCCTGGAGAGTGGATCATTGTAGATCTGGCTCGAAGTACCACTTTGTTAGGGGTGGTGCTGCAGGAACTATCGTGCTTTCGCAACAAAGACACAGGCGAACTTTGAATAACGTTTATTGCGTTTTAAAAAAGGGAACAAGATAGCCGCGTGCGCAAAATTTACAAAAATGGCGTGCGCATTGATTCGCGTTCGGTGGCAGACTGTCAGGGGGTCCACAATGTGACAAGCATGTCAGCGTGTCCCGCCTTTTACTTAAACTAGTGATGCACTGATGCTACTTATTAACTATTTATATAGATGAATACAATTTTTAAAATCTATTGAGCGCGTCGCTAACAGGCGCAAATATAACAACCTTATTGGGAGGTACCTATATGTTTGAGCCGTTTGGGGTTGAAACGCTGGGGCCTTGGGATCAGAGTGCTAATCGAGAATTTCAGAACATCGCCAAGCGGTTAGTCGACTCTTCACGCGACCAGAGGGCTGGCCTATTTTTAGCCCAAAGAATCAGCATTGCCATCCAACGTGGCAATGCTGCCAGCTTTTTGGACACTTTTCTCTTGACAGCGATGTGGACGAATTTATTGATTTGTCATCAATAAAGAGCTCTTCCCCCTTTTTTTGATTATTTTTTATAAATTTACAGGTATTTAATAAAACACACACAAACAGAGATACTATATTTTAGAGTACCTAAGCTTGTATATTTTAATTAAGGTTTATAACTGAGTAAATAAAAATAAATGAGGCTTTTATAGTTGCTGTGCCTATTTGAAATAAATTATTTGACTTTGCCTTTATACAAGTAATTTGGTGAGAAAAAGTATAAGAACCCCATAAAAGATATATAATATATTTATAGATGTTTTTTTTATGATTGTAGTGAATCAATTCAACAAGCACAACCTAAGTTAATATAACCAACAGGTCATTATCTGCCTAGCCTTTCCCCAAATATGTTAGGGTTGGCTTCTAGTCTAACCAAATGCAGCTGAATACCAGTATTTTACACGGAGCGACTGCTTATTTCACCACAACAATCCAGTTATTGGGTCCCCTTTGGCAAGACTGGTTGTCAGACTTTCAGGCTACTGACTACCCGCAACGACTGTCAAAGATCTACGAATTGCAGCCGGGACCAGCGGGATACGCAGGGGTCTCGTTATTAAAATGGATGTTTATAAAGTTTATTAAAATGTCAATTAGAAGTTTAAAAAATAATGGAGTGGTATTAGCATTCCGTATTTAGATAAACAATCTAAAAAATATATATTTTATTTATTAGGAGGTATCCTTTATCAGAAGTGATCATTTTATTAGTGGTTCAGCAACTTCATTATCATTAGGTTTGTGCCGGAATATAGCAGTTCATTGTGGACGTGGTACGACAGCGGGCTCCCCTGACATCCTCTTCTGCCATCAGAAGACAGCCGACACGGAGCCATCGATGCAACGCTATGCTAGAGTGACAGTCACCAACCAGTGTCACTCTTATCCAACCTTTTCTGATTCCAGTAACTTTGTAACAAAGCACTTGCTGCGCCGTCATAATTTACCATTTAATAAATCGGTCATGAAAACACCAGCAGTTAGACTTTTCACGATTAAAAGTTCATACTGATAGTTCAAGTACCTACTTTTTTTTTTTGGCTGGAAATTATCAAATAACTTCTCCCGCTCTGGGCGGAGCGTCTCAGACTTTTACTGACTAAAACCCACCCGTGTTCCTACAGATGCCTGTGTGCCAGGGCCACGATATCCCTTTCAGACAGATTCGTAACCCTGGCAGGCATTGGCCCTTTCGGTCCCCGTCAATGGGTGCTGACATCTCTTTGAAGCGCGCGTGGAACACAACGCGCCGTCGACCCGGGCCTGGTCCTTATCGGACGGTGAGCTACCCATCGCTCACCGTCCGCAACCCCCGCCTACGGTGGCCGGGAATCGACCTGCGATCCCCGACGCCAGGGGCGCGAGGGGGTTTTGGTTACCTAAGTCATACTTCAAAATAAACAGAAACAAAGAACATTGCACAGAACGTTTGTGTATCAACATTCGCTAACTGAACCGTAACCTCTACTAAATACTAAATTACATAAATTCTCAACCATAAAAATTCCAAGCAACGTAAATTCTACATTTTACGAGTATAACCAGGGAAATATGTCAAGCGACTATTAAAAACGAAGCTGTTATTGTGTGACCGTGGCTACGCGCCACTCGTAAAACTCGCCAGTTTTCCTTTTAATAGTATTATTTAATAGCATACAGAAATAAAAAGTTAACTGACCTAATATAACATAACATCAGAGGTGTACCTATAGTACACCCACATTTCGCCATCTTTTTAAGTCCCATGTACTAGGAGGCGAGCCTATTGCCATCAACCAAGCACAAATCCAGGCTCCAGGCTGCAACTGAGAAATTCCAGATGACAAAACCTAAAATACGAAAGTAACTCTTGTCTGCTTGTCTGTCTTTTCACACCATGATAGCTGAACGGATTTCAATGGAATTTTACTCACAGGTAGACCGTAACCGCCATGAGAACGAATGAATCCATACTGGAGGAACTCAGTGTCACCAAGCGACTTTCAATAATATGCCAGGAGCGTGCTCTCAGCTTTTTCGGACTTATTAAGCGTTCACCTAGGCATGGTCTGGAAAGGCTTATGATACGAGGCCGGGTGGTAGCAAAACGCGCTCAAGGCAGAGCACCGGCAAGATGGTCAGACGTGATCATGAAGGCTGTTGGCGGTAGCATTTACCAAGCGAACACACCACACTGCACAAGACCGCATAACTTGCAATAGACGCGTCGTATGTGGTCACTATCCTCAGCATTGAGGAAACGACGAAGACGAGTGAGAGACCGTAACCTGGGTAAAGACATGAGATACTTATCCTGGTAGTATATCCCGTGGGATAATTTTTGACACCTACACGGCGGAAGCCGTAGACAAAATCTAGTTCCTCATAATTATAATATTACCTTTTTTCTCCTCAAGGACGGGTGTCCTTTTCTTTTATCTAGGAAGAACTGAGGGTTATGTCGGACTCCTACTGAATAAAACCCCAAGTGTAGCCCCAGCTACCATCAGTCAAGTTCTCGTTCATACTTTACACCCCAATGGCCAAACAACATAACTTTTCTTTCCAATCAAGCTGCAGCATGCTTGTCTATAAATGTATTTTTTTTTTATCTCGCTTTAAAAATATTTTTTGCTTTAGAGCGGAGTCTTCAACTACAGGCATTTTCTATATCTAAATGAAGACTCCTCGACATGCAACGTAAGCCAAATAAGATAAACAAATTATTATTTTTTTAATTCAGTTAACTTCTAAATTGAACTGTTAGTTACTATTGACCCAAACCCAAAAATTACTAAATCAAATCGCACAGTATTCTTAAAGTGTAATTTTTCACAATAACCGTTAGAAATTTATAGAAATCGGACATAAAAAAAAATAGAAGGAAAATAGTATAAAACTTAATATCAAAGCAGCTATGACGTAACGCCACGTAATATCCTTTGTCTCCTGTGAGTAACAACAGTCACACATGAGTTCTGAGTCGTTTACAGCCCATTCTACAGTTCTAAAAAGAAATATAAAAGATTTAGAAGCTCGTTACAGAATGCACTTTCTACAAGGATTGTAAAAATGTGGATATGGCATTCGGTTTTACAAAATACAGATTATTATTATGAATCCTGCGACTTGAAAGAAAAACTTGCAATTTTCTGCTTCTTGTCTGTCTTATATTTTTTGTGGTATATTCTCTACAAAAGTCATACCTAAGTAAGTAATCATGAAATTTACACAGGAAATGGTAGTTGAGTTAACAATTTAATATGAACTTAGTCTTAATCTTTTTGAAGTCAAGGGCCGAGAATACTTACTTTGATTTCGGTTCGGCGTGGCGGCGGGTCCCAACACAAGGGAAATTGATTATATTCCATTTTAAACTTATAAGTAGGTAAGTAATCAAACGTAACGGACGCAAAGAATAGCACCATCATATTTTGTCCCGTGGGTGTCGTAAAAGGCGACTAAGGGACTTACTAGAGAATGGGCAGCGTTCTCTATGCATTTTAACACCATACTGCGATCGGCAACTCGCCTGCCAAGCTCGGCGATTATGGAAAACCCCCTTTGGGGGAGGCCTATGTCCAGCAGCGGACGTCTTTTCGGCTGAAAAATGATGATGATGAATCATTGCAGTTAACTAATTTACAATTTTACAAGGCTAGAAATAAGAACTACTTGCTACACCACACCACACCACAACATACCACTCTACACCACACCACACCGCACTACACACCACACCACACATCACATCTAACCGCACTACATCGTACGCACACGCCACGCCTAACTAAAGCACACCACGATTCACGTGATACATACTCAAGATGTTAGAATAAGAGATAACAAATTGCCGTAATATTATATAAATATGTAACATTAGTATATCTAAGATTATGGAGGAGCGGAGTCTCCTAAAACAGGCATTGTTTGCCTAAAAGGAGGCTCCAAACACAAATCATTGTATATGAAGCATTTTGTTTAAATAAAAATATTTTTAATTTTTTTTTATTTTAAGAACTAATAAACTCAATCAATGAGATGTTTGACATTATTTACTCTTAACAAAGTTATCAAAAAATACGTTTATACCTACTGAATGACGTCGTGATGCGAGTGTCATGGCCACTCTGCTTACATTTAGACCTGGGGGCCGATTCTACTAACAAAAATGTTCAAAAATCGCAATGGAATCGCAGCTGAATCACGGCTTTTAAACGTTTTCTCATTCTACTAATGAACAACGATCCAACTGCGGTTACGGTTAAGTTGACGCCAACGATCGATCGAAGCAATCTCAAAATGTATTCTGATAACAAAATCGAACATGAGCGTGACGTTTAGTCACATTCTACTATTATTTTGACACTAGTTACAATCGAATCAAAGCTAAACTTCGGCGGTTCATCTGTCAAAATTCGCGGTTGAACCTAAGTTGGTAAAGTGCAACTTTTGTTCCATCGATCTAAGATTGCTTTCGTTTTCTTCCGTAATACGAGTAATAATGTTGTTTTATATGGATTTCGTTGAACTTGCCCATGAGGTTGACGTTGGAAGGGTAAGAGGAAGAAATTTATCATCAAGATTAAGCAATAATGCTTTTGACCTTACGCATCGTCAGTTCGTTAAGACTTACCGACTCTCCAAAGACCTCGTAAAAGCTTTGATTCAGGAGATCAGTCCTCATAATGCCCGTCAATCTTCGTTCTGAACAAAGGTTTTATTTTATTGTTAAATAATATTTTAATGGCCTGGTTACTAGGACCTTTTAGCCAAGTTTTTATATAATTACAAACTGTTGAAACATTGATGAAATGAAATATTCAATGCATGATGATGATATCCCCGCCCACTCCCCTTGCTTGAGTTTCAGTAAAGATGTGGCACTTTACTGAGACCTCTCGCGAACTTCTTGAGAGAACTTGAAGTGATGTTGCACTGTTTTGTTTCATTTGATAAATGATCATAAATGATAAATGATTTTTATTTCTGTAAGTAGGTTAGTACAAACACTTTTACACGTCAGTCATATTTTTAAAACTAGATGAGGTCGGCGTTTCCTATCTGACTACTCTGAGAAGAAAGGCCGAAACAAACTCAGAGGTCACAGTCTCTTTTAAAGTCCAGACATAATCTTGGTCAGATCATGTGAAGGCCATGTAGATTGGTGTCTGAAATGGTCTTTTGAGGAAAGAACCACGCAGATTGAGTGGACCTGACCAGTCAGTGCACGCATTTGTCAGTAATCGTGCAGCTCTACTCAGAACTTAAGGAGCTCAACGATGCGACGATCAATACCAAAGAAAGGACATTTGGGTAGGCCGCTTAAATGACTCAAACTGCCAGACCATGATTAACACTAACTGAGAATAAAAGACAAAGTGAAAATAAAAATAAAAGAGCAATAACCCACATAGTCTTCACATTCACAATAATTAAAATAATATAATACTTTACAAGTAAATAATTATGTCATTACGTATATATTACGTTACGTATATAAAATAATAAAAGTTAGCAAAAAAAACATCAAACAATAAAAATAAACCACTTCAATAAGTAAAAATTGGAGCATCTCAATCCCAAGCCTTTTTGTCCTCAATATAATCTTTAACGGTATAAAAAGCTTTCTGACACAACTTACGTTTAATGAATGATTTGAATTTATTAAGGCTTAGATCTTGAACGTGGCTTGGAAGTTTATTATAAAAGCGTATACATTGACATCGGAACGAGCCACCTATTTTCTTGAGCCTTGTTGTAGGTACAACAAATTTATGTTTTGCCTACACTAATGCACGTTCACGAACACTTAATGGTTAATAATCCACCATTATTACACATTAATATTCGGCTAAACCCTTTTAGAAAATAAAACAAAACTGCTAAACATGTCACTTCACTTTCCCGCCAAGAACCCATTTGAACCGTTGTCTTTATATCAACCACTGATTAATACAAATATTATTCGTTCACCATGATATCATTCAATTGCAACGTTCTGTATGCTCAGAAAAGAAAACTTTTTGTTAATACGCTAATTATTATTATGATGTTTATGAGTGTTAAAAATATTGAGACTGTTATTTTGCATGGAACATTAGTTATTTCGTCGATTGCAGTTTTGCTTAAGTTTGAGCACATTTAATGTCGTATTAATTACTAGCTATGCTTTGTTATTGCTATTACTATCTTAGTACGTGTAACGATACGTAACATTTTCGTGCGATATATGAAACAATCATTAAACAAAACCATCGCAAGTTGAACAAAGTTCGTTTAGGTTTGGAATTTTTAAGATATCGAAGTCTCTAATAAAATAATTGCCTCTTTTTTAATAGTATTACATTCTTTAGTAATTCTAATATTATATTGTGATGAACCAACAAAAGAGAAAACGATCTGAGAATTGGAGTACCGAGGAAAAAGTATGTAATCATAAAGCTTTTTGTAATAAGACGGATGTCGTTTATCATTAGATAGAAAATAACAATAATGGTCTATGGTGCGATATGTGAATTGATGAATAAATAAACAGTAGTATTTTAAAACGAATACTCACAGTAAATCAACCATTTTGAACTCGCACACAATAATTGCTTCCCGAGATCCTGCTGTTTGTTTACATTAACTTTCGAGCGAGCCTTTGACATACATAACCGAAACGTTTTGTTTCACAGTTTCGACCAGGTACAGACATAAAACGAAACGTTCTTCTGAATTTTTATTATTTAGAAAGTTGAAATGTTGTATGTGTAACAATAAAATAAACAGGACAAAAATATATACATGGTCTAGATATCTTTTTGTATTAGAAAATACCTTTAGTGACACTTATTCGTATTTAGTAACATTTTTAGATTCAACTTTTTTTTCTGTGGTATTATTAAACATGGCATGTTGGTAACACAGGTTAACCGCAGCTACGATCCCGTTACAATTCAGTTGCGATTCGACTAAAGTTTAGTTCCCAGTTTGCTATAAAATTAGAAGAATGACTTTTTAGATAACTATCGAACGGCGATCGAAATCGAACTGTTGTGGAAATACAATTGAACGTTGCAAATTAGTAGAATCGGCCCCCTGACTTACTGAACGGCACAGTCGTACTGACTGGAATGTATGAGGTTGTATTGTGAAGAAAATTTTGTAGTCAAGCACTGCGTTAGTTATGGGCAGTTCGTGTTACTGTGGACTTTGAAAACGATTGAATTTTGAAATTATAAACTAGTTTCTGCCCGCGACTTCTGCGTGAAATTTCGTAGTTCCGAAGATTACTCCCTACATACAAACTCACAAAGGATATTGACCAGGTTTGGACCAAATGTTGCCCAGACATGGAAGTACTTGCAAATGGTTCCTTGCATAATTTTATACTTAAAAATAAAAAATTCGGCCCCAGGGTTAAAAAGTTATGTTTAAAAGGTTTTTATGGTAGTTTTATTTATTTATTTTATTTTATTATTGGATACTATGTTTGAAATAGCGTCGTTTGAACTCGTTGGTTTGGACTCATTGGATATGTATTGATAAGTGCTATAACGCTAGGTAGTGTCCAGGGTCTGATGATGGAGCCGGAAGGTGATCACAGGCCTCCTCAAGTAAACCAGATAGCCTTGTCGTGTGTGGTTTCATTTCATTTATTTTGACAAGTGTTTTACACTAGGTGGTGTTCAGGGTCTAATGATGGAGCCGCAAGGTGGCCATACTTTTACTCAAAATTCCTCGGATAGATTTCGAAGAGCTTTGGTTTACAGACTATTATAGCACGCACATTGCATTATGTTCCTTGGGCTTCCAAGGAACATAATGCGCTGTGCATCCATTCTGGGCAGCACTTGGTCCGACTCCCATATATGGCTGGTCAATGTCCTTTTACCTCATAGCGTGAAAGCGTAACAAACAAACAAACTCACTTTCGCATTTGTAATGTTAGGTTAGGAACTTAAGATGGATCGACATTTCCTCATTCCACTCCTTACAAAATGGTTCAATAATCCCATTTACAGAATAATTCGTTTTATTCCATTTTAGTCAAAGGCCGAACGATGACCTATCTGAAAAGCGACCTTCGTAGATTCACTTATTTCCACGATATAATTCTTGTTTGACACAACCTTTTAGTTGACTTTTCTATTGATTTTCCATAGAAAGAAAGTTAAAAAATACATTTATTTGGTAAACCATGACTCAAAGAAAAATACGAACACAAAAAAGAATAAATTGAGGAAAAATACTCGTCACATCCGCGAAATACGGCTATTGCTCAGCATTGTGCTATGACGCTATGTGAGACAGAGCCACAGCGCTGGTTTTGACCGACAGCCTGCATTGACATGATGACGTCAACCGGTCAAAATAAGAATAGCTAGTTTAACCCTTAAGGTTAATTTGTATAGTATACTTATACACTAAAATAAAAATAAAAACAAAATCTCAGGAAACAAATACTTTAATATGAAATGTTCTAAGTAAAACTAATTTCAGAAAGCACCGCTTTTAAATAATAAATAAACGAAAGTATTATCTATGGTAAATTTGACAATTGTGACGTAAATGAGAAACCATGCAGAAGAATCTTGTTCTCGTCAAGGTCAAATTATAATTTCTTATTCACTATAAAATAGCTTGCAGAGTAAGCAAACTGAAGTGGCAGCCATCGGTCCTTCGACAAACATGGCCAGCCCGGCCATGTTTGTCGAAGGACCGATGGCCGATGGAGCAGACGAGTCCTGGGGGTCTACTCCCTAAGCACGAAGTCCGTTGTGTCGGCCTTCGTTACGGGCGTTTCCCACTCCTTATCACCTTCGGACGGATGATTCGTTGCGGACCCGAACGAAGAATGAATGACAACACGATTTGACAGTTGTTCCTACTCCCGATGCGTTTTTGCCCGTCCGAAAAGTTCAACTTGACAATTGTTGTGACGGCTCGTTATGTCAGTTGATACGACATCAAAAAAACAAAACAGGCAAAGGTATCAACAGGATAATGCCGGTTTCGGAACAAAAATGGCAAAAATAATTCAATTCTATATTTAGACATAACAAAAAGTATATTGTTAAAAATATGCGGTCGTTTCTAACGAGAAAAATATTAATTTTTGATTATTTAAACCTGAAAACCACCAATAAGTAAACCGGTAATCGACCGGTAAAATTGCGCAACTCTATGGTCATGCGTCATTCGTTCACGAAGATTGTCTATGATTCCGTTGGAAACTGATGAATCCGAAATCATTAGGGAGTACGGTTCACTGCGACGTATCCGACTACTGTTGGACGGGCCCGTTACTTCGTTAACGGACTTAGGGAGTAGACCCCCTGGAGTAGAGACCGCGTATCGGCAAGCGTAGTGTGGGACGCCCCCCCAGCTAGATGGACCGACGACCTTAAGAAGGTGGCTGGGTCAGACTGGATGCGAAAGGCGGAGGACAGGGTGTTGTGGTGCAGCCTGGGAGAGGCCTATGTCCAGCAGTAGACTGCGATAGGCTGAGTTGATTCACTATAAAAATCTATTAAGTGTGTTGTGGATTACAAATGTATTGAGCTCAAGCTCAATGCTAAATTATCTACGTAATACACTAATTTTCATAGCTTTTTACGAACATAATCTTGGGTGTATAGCATACCAAACATTGCGACTGTTTGCTAAAAAAACTTCTTGTTTGATTATTCTATACACTGCCAACTAATGGGTAATGGTGATGTCTTTACTATAATTTGACTCTGTTGAAGATTTTATATCGATTCTCCATCCAGACTTGGAATCCTTAGATTCTCAAAGCCCTGAAACTGTGGCTGATGCCTGCAATGATCCACCACCACTCACACCGGTTCATTCAATAGTATTTTCTTCCAATACGCAATGCAATTATAATGCTATACATTGCATCACCACCTCCTTGCAATCAGTTTAACCGTCGCCGTCAACGCGCGCCGCCACCTACATCAACACGTGTCCAAAGAAAACGCAGAGGTGAACTCTGCGTTTATACTTACTAATACTTGGTTGTTGCTAACAGGGTATAAAGAGGGAACATACAAAATTCAAACTTTATTTTCAATAGACAAAGAGAACGTTATGCCTATCACAAGGTTTCCACAAATAAGGCGGTATTTTACACTTTGCAGACAAATTTTTTTTCATTCATCATTGTAACAAGCTGACGAGCCCGATTGTTACACAAAATGTCGTTGTTTTCTTTTGATAAAGCTATGTGAAAAGTGCATTTTGTATATTATGCTATACGCCCCTTACACATGAATAAAAAAAAATATAAATAAATATAAGTTTATTGTACAAATGAGATTTACTAACGTCCGTCGGAAGCAAAGTATAGTATAATATACATTATCTCAGATTATCAGCTAATTAGCTTTTTTCCCCAATTTTACCTATCCTTATTATAGGTCTAATAATAATAATAAGGTTTTTTTTTTCCGATTAAATGTCGTGCGACCTTAAGGGTTAAGATAGATACTTACTAATACAATATTAAAAGGATTATTATTTTTCAAAATAGTTTATTGGAATAAAACAAAGACATTTTTACACCTACCAGGGTGATTCCTAATTTAACAGTTACAAACATTATGGTTAAAACATGTAAGAGATTTGTAACATTTTGCTCTAAAAATAATCTTTCAATGTTAAAAGAAACAGTGGGATATTATATAAAATATAGAATAACAATATTTAAAACTTGAATTGAGGTAACTAGCTATGGCAATAACAAAAAAAAATGTACTTGCATTTTAAAATCAAGTGCTGATATCAAACAAAATTATTTTTATAAAATTTTAATACATAATTTACCTAACTAGGTATCACAAAACAAAACCTTATATCGTCTATGCAAATTTAAAATCTCCTATGCTGTAACAGACATGTATAGCCACTTTAATCTGATTGTTTCTATATGAAATTTTTATTAACACAATTTTTTTTTTTAATTTTGTGACATTTAATTTTAATTTCAATTCTGTGTCCTTATATTTTGTACCTTTATTATAATTGCCTGTGACATTTTATTTTTATTTTTGTTCTGTGACCTTTATATGTACCTACTATTTCATTTAATTTTTATTCTTTTCTGCTGCAGTATTGTGAAATTTAATTTAATTTGATGTAATGTGGGTTTTGCCTGAATTAAATGATAAAAACACAAAATAGGCGCAAAATTGTAGTTTCGGTGATCACGTAAGATATTTAAATTTTAACATTTTTTGAAATGAACTCTCATGTGTACACACCTACACCAGACACACAGGACATTTTGATTTACAATTAAATGTAGGAGAAAAAAAATATACGTGTTTTATCGAAATAATAAGATATATATTCACATAGAAGTTTTTGCTAAGTATGGGTATTCAAAATCTCTTTTCCATTATCTGCAAAACACATTTGCGACAAAAATGTTCCTTAGGAGATTTTAAATATGCAACGGCGATTATAAATATTAGATTTAATCATGCGCATCTATTTTTAAGAAGCTCGCTACATTTTTCTTAATAATATTTTATAATCACTTTAAAAGTTCTTACAAATAGAAACAAACAGCACCCTAATTGCGTTGCTTTTTTAATCATAACCTGAAGGATTTTGAAGGAAATTGCTAATCCATTGCTTCAAATGTTTGAAAAATTATTTTGCTCTACTACGTAAATAACACGATGAATGTTGTTGAACTGTCAAAATGAACGGCATTGCACTTAAAAATGTGTAACGCAATAACTCCGTTGCTTTTTAAAATTGTTGTCACTTACATAAATAAATAAATTTTTATTTTCAAAAAACAGTAAAAAAATAAATAAAAAATGAATAAATAAATAATTAAATTTTTTTATTTCTCAAAAAACTTTGTAATATCACATAACATACATAATCAGCTTATAATGTTCCCACTGCTGGGACACAGGCCTCCTCTATGTGAGAGGTAGTGGGCCGTAACCCATCACGCGGGCCCAGTGGTGGATGTCACATAACTTCGATTTTTAATTTAAAATATTTATTAGTGACTTGTGGACAGAATATTTATTCAGTTTTGTTACAGTTGTAATGACAATGTTATCATTTGGTTTAAATACGTAGGTTTTATTTTTATTATTTTAGTAATATTTTATATAGATTCTTTTTTCATTTGTGAATGTGAGAACGTTGTAGGCCTTATTGACTGTAGCTTTGTAAAATATCTTCTATTTTGTTGAGTACTTGGTACTTGTTGACGGGCCTACACTGTCCTCCCATACCTATTAACACTGTAACTTGGAAACATTGTTAAAGCCCACTTTTTTTTAAAAGAGTAACCGTGGAGTTTCTTGCCGGCTCTTTTCCATAGGAAACGACCAATTGGAACCGTGCACCTAGCTTCTGACGTTTCATAAGTGCCCATGTAGGTTTATGTGAAATAAAAAATGTTGATTTTGATTTTTTTATTTTTTTCGAATTTTTAGTTTTGGGACATGCCGGTTTCCTCATGATATTTTCCTTTACCGTTTTGAGAGCCGTGGTGATGAAATAATTTAAACAAAGTAAAGCGCCTGTCTGGGATCGAACCCACGACCCGTAAGTCGAGGCCGTTATCACTGGTAAAAAACTCTCTACTAGTTTTCACTTCTTTTTTAAATAAATTGTTTCTTTTGTAGGCTGTAGGAGTCAGGAATCAAGAATGTTTTTAAAGTATAAATAAACATTTTAAACTTAAATTAATTTTGTAAGTACGTAATACAGTAGCGATTCTTGTTGTGTCCGTTTTACTTGAGCTGTACCAGCACCATGAAGTATGTTACTACAGCACCAAGCACCTGGAATTATAAAGTTTTATTTTGAATGTAAGGCTTTTGTTTTCTTAAGCCAATAATACCAGTTCTCGAAACGATCAAAGCGAAGAAAGAGTGAAAAATATTTTAATTTGTCACAGAAACTCTTTAATTTTTAAAACGTTTCTTTTTTAATTTGTGAATGTGAGAACATTGTAGGCTTAATAGACTGTAGCTTTGCAAACCATTTTCTATTTTGTTAAGTACTTGGTACTTGTTGACGGGCCTACACTGTCCTCTTGACTTGAAAACATTGTAAAAGCCCATTATTTTTAAAAGAGTAACCGTGGAGTTTCTTGCCGGCTCTTCTCCATAGGAAACGATCAATTTTATTGGAACTGGGCACCTAGCTTGTCGTTTCATATGTGCCCATGTAAGTTTATGTGAAATAAAATATTTTGATTTTGATTTAAACACGTGTACATACGAAAACATATTTATTAACTCGAATAGGTAGGTAAACAAAAAAAATAAACTAAACAAATATACATAATAATCACGAGCACAAAAAACAAATAGTCGGCAGCTGCACGTCATGACAGTGACAAGATGGCTTCCACTCAGCATGATGCTATGCTATGGGGGGCCCACAGCACAGCGTGAGACTAATCAATTATCAGCAGAAGGCTAATAGCCATGGCAATATTTCTCGATGTCATTACTAAATTGTTCGAAAAACCTGCACAGATGATAATTTTCAGTGTTTTATCGTATGACAATAATGAATAATACCAGTTGCTTGAAAGGATCATATGAAGATATACCATTGGAAAACTAATAGCCAGTGCAAGATTTCTCGATGTTATTATTAAATTGTTCGGAAGATCTGCACAGATGATAATTTTCTGTGTTTTCACAAGGCAATAATGAATAATACCAGTTGCTTGAAAGGATCATAGGAAGATATACCATTGGAAGACTAATAGCGAGTGCAAGATGTCTCGATGTATTTATTAAATTGTTCGAAAGATCTGCACAGATGATAATTTTCTGTGTTTTCATAAGGCAATAATGAATAATACCCGTTGCTTGAAAGGATCATAGGAAGATATACCATTGGAAGACTAATAGCCAGTGCAAGATTTCTCGATGTCATTTTAAATTTTTCGAAAGACCTGCACAGATGACAATTTTCTGTGTTTTTGTTCACTAGCACTGATTTGACTGGGGCTTTGTGCTTATATTATCAGTAACAGTTCGTATTATTATAAACATGATGGCAAAAGTAAAGCACAATAATAATATCCTTTTGAATATTGCAAAATTATGGACTCTCAATTTTGAGAGCCGTTAATCTTAGTGACAAAAGTTGATTAGACACTGCTACTCGTACACATAAACATAATCTAAAATAACACAACATTATACAATACAATATATTAGTATAAGTATTTGTATTTCAGAGGGGCTTGTGGCAAAGTAAGGCAAGGCAAGGGTCGACCGATAGAAAGAAAAGAAAGAAAGAAAATAAATTTATTTGACCCAGGTTAAGGCACACAATATTCACACAAAAAACAGAAAGAAAAAAAAAAATGCTTAAAATAGTATTGAGTGCCTCACGGCTGCGCCAAATAGGCCCAGTTCAGCAATTAATGCCAGACAACTAGTGCCTGACGCTGGTTTCCAACTGGACCTTATGTTACGAGGACGTCTTACGGATGTAAATCAGTTTATAGGTAGTGTGTAAATATTTAAATAAAATTAGATAGATATGTGTAACAAATAATAATATAAACCAATAGATATATTTTGTTTAAAAAAAGAAATACAATAAAAATAATTATAGTTATTCATAGAGTGGTGTTTAAGAAATAAATAAATAAAATGGTATGTAAATGGACTGTTGTCGATAATTAAAAGATACCCTTAGAACCTTAAGATAATTTATATAAAAGAAACATTCAAAGGTTAAGCTAAGCTCGTCGCTGTTGGTCCGTGAATGGGTGACCATCTTTACATACCAAGACCCCTCCGTGCCTCGGTAAGCACGTTAAACCGTTGGTCCCGGCTGTCATTCGTGGATCTTTGACCGTCCTTACGGTTCGTCAGGAACCCGTAAATCTGACAACCAGTCTTATCAAGAGGCCAATAACTGGGTCGTGGAGGTAAGATAGGCAGTCGCTCCATGTGATATTCAGCTATACCCGGTTAGACTGGCAGCTGACCCCAAAATAGTTTGGAAAAGGCTAGGCAGAAGATATATTCAATACAATGTATTTCAGCTTTTTCATATAAAAGCTTAGAGTAAATTTTCTTCTAGTTTATTTTTTGTTCCGATTTTAATGAAATATCTAGCTCAATAATTATGTTAAAAAAAACTAAAGTGTTAATAGAGTTTGTTGCTGACTGTACGTACCGAAGCAAACAAATCAAGTGACACTGTGAAGAATTTGGCTCCGGAGATGCTCATGGCCTTCTGGCACTGCTGGCAGACGATCTGCACGAAAGTCTTCGCCTCCTCGGAGCCGTCGTACCACTGACAGGAGTAGGCTGCCTCCATTACTGATGAGCTCTGGATAGTTCGAGAAAAGTTATCAGTACCACATATTCTAACCTTTTGTTTCAAACGTCATAGCTTAGGTATTGTTAAAAGACATTCGAGTTTTTAGATGAAAAGGACTTTTTATGGTTCCGTACCTCAAAATGAATAAACAGAATCCTTATAGGATCACTCTTATATGTCTTATATGTCTTTCTGTCTGGCTGTCTGTCCGTTTGTCACAGCCGATTTGCTCCGAATCTACTGGACCGATTAAGTTGGAGTTTGGTACACATTTATGAATTTCTGTTACCCAAACATGAGCGTGTAACGTAAGTTAATGAATTTTGGATATGGGAACTTTATATTTTCTTTATATTTTTATACTTTTAGATGAAATTTTTTAAATAAAAAAAAAGATTTGCCGACCAGAACGTGTGACATATCAAATAAAAGGGTTTGTTATAACGACTTCAAATTTATATTTATTATAACTTTAAAATAATTAGTTTTAAAGTTATCAAAGAAAATAGATGAAAATTTACTATTTCCCCCCTTATCTCCAAACCTGCTGAGCCTAAAATTTTGAAAAAAATACAGAAAATTGTTCTTTACTTATAGATTACAGGAAACCTATAAGAAGTCTATGGTCTTAAAATAACATGGTACATCCCTGAATATTGTGCGTACAAACTTACATTTGCAGTTGGAATGTATGGGGAACTTGTTTTTCAACTACAATGTTAAGTTTGTTCTTGGGATAAAGTCATCCCAACTACGGAACCCTTCATTGTGTGTCCGACACGCACTTAACCGGTTTTTGCAGTTTTGCTTTAGAAAACTTACCTCTTCAATAAGCCTATTTCCGAAGATGCAAAAGTGGAATACTTGACCAAGAGTGTAGCTCAGGTAGCCAATTGTACTAAAAGCGTATACGTTTAATCCGTTGATCTGAAACAAGGAAAAAAAGTAACTTATAAAAAAATAAAAAATAAACAAACATAACAGCCGAACATTATAACCTCGTCCTTTTTGGAAGTCGGTTAAAAACTAAAACCCAACTACTAAAAAATCACGCTTTAAAAGTATGATACAAAAAAATATTCTCATCTGAATTATTTATGAAAGTACAAACTATTTAATATTGGTCGTCTATTAAATAAATAACTTACACGTAATATATTTTAATGTATTTTATCTACACCCATGCTATAAATCCTCGATAAAAGTTTCTTTAACAGTTAGCATAATGCCAACATAAAACAACTTGTGTCATAGTAACCATTACTCCAAACGAGTGTTATAATGTTGTAGTAACTTTATTATGCAACTCCTTTTCTCAGTACTTAATTCGTGGTATCTTTATGAATTTCAAAAAAACCGGCCAAGTGCTAGTCGGACTCGCGCACGAAGGATTCCGTAACATTATCTATAAAAACGGCAAAAAAAATCACGTTTGTTGTATGGGAAAAAATAAATATTTGTTTTATTTTAATTGAATTATTTCTTTTTAAAGTGAGTATATAACTAAATATTCTGTGAATATTTCAAGCGTCTACCTGTTGCCGTTATCAATATCGAGCAAAAACGAGCAAAAAAATCACGTTTGTTGTAAGGGGTGTTGTGGTATGGGGGGTAAATATTTATTTTATTCAGTTTTTTAGTGTTTGTTGTAAGAGCGACGAGCGAACAGAAATACATCATCTGTGAAAATTTCAACTATCTAACTATCGCGATTCATGAGGTACAGCCTGGTGACACAGGACAGACAGACAGACAGATAGACGGCGGAGCCTTAGTAATAGGGTTCCCGCTTTACCCTTTGGATACGGAATCCTAAAAAAGAACATTATCATACACGCGAGTTCCACTACCACAGCGCCGTGATTAAAAAAAAACTTATAGGTTATTCGAATTCACGTCGTATCCCGCCATTTTAATTCGATATTAGTTTTGCAAAAATGTATTATAGAGGATTCATATCATGGGTGTAGATAAATACTTATATGCAACTGTACATAATTAGGTATTAAAACAGTTGCATACATAACTGTAATACATATTCATAGTGATGTTCAGAGGATAGCCGTGATCGTATTCACTTTGCCCTAAAGCTTATGATCGCGTACTGCCTACTGTTAGAATGTATTAAACCAAAATCAAAAGTCATTTATTCAAACCAGGTTTTTTTTTTTTGGCTAGGAAATTATCAAATAACTTCTCCCGCTCTGGGCGGAGCGGGAGGGCGTGTCAGACTTTTACTTACTAAAATCCACCCGTGTTCCTTCCGTTGCCTGTGTGCCAGGGCCACGATATCCCTTTCGGACAAACTCGCAACCCTGGCAGGCATTGGTCCTAACGGACCCCGTCAGTTGGTGCTGACATCTCTTTGAGGCGCGCGTGGAACACAACGCATCGTCGACCCAGGCCTGGTCCTTATCGGATGGCGAGCTACCCATCGCTCACCTTCCGCAGGCCCGCGCCTACGGTGGCCGGAAATCGGCTTGCGATAACCTGACGCCCGGGGCGTCTTCTATGGCGACTAAGGGCGCGAGGGCGCGAATTTGCCTCACCCTCACGCATTCCACCTCCTCCTTCGCTAGCATTACTGCTTCGCAGAAGAGGTGACGGCCTCCCATGCACTCTCGCTCCGAACCATGGCCTGAACCAGGGCCGGACGCGAGAGATCGCCGCATTCAAACCAGGCTGAGAATTAGCACTTTTCGGGCTTCAAAAAATACATAAGACAGTCGCCCAAAAACGAGACTTTTTCACCACTTCCTAGTGCTTTATCTGGGAAGAAGAAGTGGTGCTACAAACTCCCCAGCAGGAATATTGTTTTGTTAGGGTAGGTGGCATACGACAACGGCTATCCCTCCTTGTTGCTTCGCCATAGTCGGGTAGAGATAAACTACGATAACATGGCGCGCCCCTCCAAAATTAAAAACGTTTGAAAGTATTTATGACAGTATTTACAAAGCGCCACCAAGACACACAACGCATTGTGTGGGTACAAGATGGCCGTGCAACAAAAAAAAAAACAATTATTTATTTATTCGTAAGGATTTGACTAGGTAATAACAGGGGGAGGGGGGGGGGGTTGAAACAGTAATTATGAGGGGCGCGCCATGTTATCGTAGTTTATCTCTAACAAGGACAAAATTAGTAACTAACCGATCTATTTTCAGCCCATTTGGACATAACAAGGTGAGCCCAATGTTATCTGACGTAACAAAAATATGCTAAAACCTAGCTAGGGAACATGAATAAAACAAAAGGTATCGTTAATGATTCTGCTAAGTGGTTCTTAAGTTACTTTCCCGCAGACAGAGAGATGGTCTGTTTGATAATACCTCCAATCTACCTAGTCTTTTCCCAACTATGGTGGGGTCGGCTTCCGGTCTAACCGGTTGTAGCTGAATACCAGTATTTTACATGGAGCGACTGCCTATCCGACCTCCACGACCAAGTTACTGTGTAATACGATACCCTTGGTAAGAAGACTTTAGTTGTTTGACTTTCGGGCTTCTGACGATCCGTAACGACTGTCAAAGATCTGCGAATGACAGCTGGAACCAACGGTTTAACGTGCTTTCCGAGGCACGGAGGGGTCTTAGTATATGTAAAGATGGCCACCCGTCCACGGACCAACCGCGGCAGCGTTGCTTAACTTGATCAATCGACCCGTGCGGCTGTTAGTACTTAGCCCCACAAGCTCCTCGTTTGATTTTTTTGAGGAGTTTCCGTGTGGTGCCGGACGTAAAGAATAGCACCACCCTATTTCTTCCTGTGGGTGTCGTAAAAGGCGACTAAGGGACTTACTAGAGAATGGGCAGCAGCGTTCTCTATGCATTTTAACACCATCGTCAACCCGCCGCGTGCCAAGCGTGGTGATTATGGACCCCCCCCCCCCCCCTTTGGGGGCAGGCCTATCTCCAGCAGTGGAAGTCTTTCGGCTGAAATGATGATGATGAATGATTTCAGGAAAAGGCAACGAAGAAACCTTCTAAACTGATCGAGCGTACGAAGAGAAGCACATTACTCCTGCAATTCATCATTTTGTAAGGAAACCTACAGACATTGCTTCGCAAAAAGATTGAGTAATGATTATTTGACGTCACGCGTCGGTCTGAGACCGATCAAGCGACATAAAACCCGGGGTCGGACCAATGACGGACCATTACACACAATGTTTTTACATTTGTCAAACGATTCATATTCTTATGATATTGTAGGAGAAAAGGTTGAAGACCCTATAATTGCTGCCATTACCAAAAGATTGATGAATCTACGATACTTGAGTTTCTGCGGTTGTTATTAATTTAATAATAAGATACCGTATTACAAGTATATGCCCGACCCAGTTCTCGAAAATGACCATGTCACATTGTACTGGGATCGGTCTATCATTACAGACAGGACTATTGTCGCCAATAAGCCATGTCGATTCTGTAACCATCTCACCGTGAAAACATACGTGAAGTGAGCGTGGAGTGAACTGTCAGTGTCATCCCACCTGATGCTAGGGATGAACCAAGAATTACATTTACAATCACAATCGAGATTTTAATAATATTTTTTATGCTAATTCTATTGATTATTTTATATTATTTCAAAGCTAGTATTTAAGTGTCTAAACATAGTAATGTTTAAGGACTAGTCTAAGAAAAAAAATGGAACAAAAACAAAATTAAGTACGAGGGCGGCACTGAAAATTTCGGGAATCAAGGAAGTGACACAACATTACTATTTAAAAATGTATTTATTGCTTTTCGAAGTATTCTCCGCGAAATTTGACACATTTTTCCATACGATGGAACCAATCATTGAAGCAACCATTCCATTCGGAAGTTGGGGTCTCCAAAATGGCCGTTTTGTAGGCGTCCACAGCTTCTTCAGGTGATGAAAATCTCTGTCCACGCAATTTATTCTTTATTTTAGGGAAAGTATAGAAATCATTAGGGCTTAGGTCAGGGCTGTACGGCGGATGGTCTAATAATTCTATGTTTTCTTGCTCTAAAAACTCTTTTGTTCTGTGCGCGGTGTGAGAACTCGCATTGTCGTGATGGAGGATGATGCGGCGGTTGCAGTTCTGTTTACGGAGTTCAGAAACGACCTGTGGCAAACAAATGGTAGCATACCATTCTGCATTAACCGTTCTTTGTCCCTCAAGAGGAATAGTCGTAACATGGCCGGTTTTGGAGACAAACGTGGCCACCATTTTTTTTGCAACACTCCGTGAACGAACAATTTTTGTTGGCTTTAACTCATTTTCGAACACCCAAACTCGTGACTGGTTTTTTGGTTCGGGTTCGTACGCGTATATCCAGGATTCGTCACCTGATACAATGTTGTATACAGCATTTGAGGATCCTGCGTGGAATCTTTCGAGAGTTCTGACGCACCAAGTAACGCGAGCCGCTTTTTGCTCTTCACAGAGCGAATGCGGTATCCATCGGGAAAACAACTTTTTTACACCTAATTGTTCATGCAAGATTATTTGTATTTGACTCATGCCAAAGTCTAAAGTTGCCTGAATTTCGCGGTATGTCACATGTCGATCTTCCTCAATCAGCTTACGCACAGCATCAACGTTTTCTTGGGTGACTGCAGTTTTTGGACGACCTTGACGGGGATCATCACTGAGCTTGACACGTCCACGTTGAAATTCAGCAAACCAGCGATAAATTGTGGTTTTGGATGGGACTTCATCACCAAATGCAGAAATCATCCGGTCAACACACTGTTTTTGTGTTAAACCACTTCGAAAGTCATAATAAATCATCGCTCTTGAATTTTCTCGAGTCAATTCCATTTTCTCAACGATTAAACAAGTTTGACAAAACCTTGTGACAAGACCGAGAATCTTTTTTAAAATAAATAAATGGTATTCGATTTTTAAAACCAAGGAGTTTTCAATGAAAAAGATTTTAATATGACAGGAACAGTGGAAATATTCCATTCCCGATACTTTTAGTGCAGCCCTCGTAACCGACTGAATTTCTGTTTTGCTATTTTATTAAAAAACCTCCTAATTAGTAATGTTTAGACACTTAAATACTAGCTTTGAAATAATTTAAAATGATCGACAGAATAAGCATATTTTTTTAAAATTAAAATCTCGATTATGATTGTAAATGTAATGCTTGGTCAATCCCTAGCATCAGTGAGATGACACTGACAGCTCACTCCACGCAAGATTTCACGGCGAGCTATTTACAGAATAGCACTGCTGCCGATCTATTCTGAAGAAATATCACCGTGTAAGTAGGTGAAGTGAGCTTGAAGTGACTTGTTAAAGTGTCAATCCCTTACTGACAGTTCACTCCACGCTCACTTCACCTAAGTATTCACGGCGATATGGTTACAGAATAGCACTGCTGATATAGTGGTGATAGATTGATTAGCACGCCACGCAATGATTATCGATGTTACCATTCCACATGACGAGAACCTCGTGGAAGCTGAGAAAGAGAAACAAATTAAATATCTCTCTATCTATCTTAAATAGCTCGGCTATCATTGTGCCGATTGTAGTATCTGCCAATGGCCTGATAGCCGAAAGCCTCGATCAACATCTCTCGAGGCTCTCGTTAGGTGGTTAGATCAAGGGCCTAATTCAGAAGGCAGTACTTCTCGATACGGCTCGCATCGTGAGGTTCCTATCTCTGGATTCCTAAACACCGGTAGCTTGGACCCTGCTCCTGATACCGGTGAACCTGTTACTCGTACTAGTAAGTCGAGGCCGTTCCCACTGTGCAACCACTGCTCTCAGTACAGCACACATATTATTTACTTCGTTTTAAGACTTTATCTATAACTGAGAGTGATAATAATTGTGCTGGTAGCAAAATTTTTAACCAAATTGCTATTGAATAGTTGTATTTTACATTATAAAACCGTTCCAATTTACGTTAACTTTACGTCAGGCGTTTGTACTAGCGTGCCTCTGGTTTCATAATTGATGACAGTTACTGTTGCTCTTCGAATGTATCAGCCATGCAAACGATGGTTGTAAATTTATTAAATAACAAAATATCATGAATTTGTTTACCTTAGTAGCTTGGTAAGCCAGCAGGGTGAGAGTGATCGTTGACACTAACATATGGAACAGTAGAGCAGTACCGTATGTGTCACCGATGGAGGCCACCAACCTGAAAAGATACAAAACTTAATTCTTAGTCTTAATTATAATACACAAGCTAACATTAAAATATATGTGGGACTCCAAGCAAAAAGGGTCCATTTTTATTGACATAGTATTTTACGTCACTTTCGGCATTTTATTTTTTATTTTATTTTATTAACTTTAAGAAAACTTACAGATAATACATTCGAGTAGTCAGAAGTAATATCTAGAAGAAAGCCAATTACAAATTTTCACATATAAACTTATGTAGGTATGAAATTTGTCGAAGACAACGCGTTTTGAGTTTGCGTTCCATTCCACCAAAAAAACGCAACATGAAATAATGAATTGAAAAATAAGTAATGCATTATAAAAATAAAAAAAATAGGAATTGGTTTCTTGACTCCTTTACAATGTATAAATAAATTATGAATAAGTTTTGAATTAAATGCATATTTCCTATTATTCCCAGAACAATCAATTTTAGGGAATAATTTAATCAGATGTCTTCTTTTGCTGATAATTATTCTAGAATAAAACAGCCGAGCACAATTTATTGTTCGAATTGAAAGAATTGTTGCACATCTTGTAATGAGTTACCATTAAGTGAAAGCAGTGTTTGAGAATTGTAGACAAGATTATTAAGTTGATTGATACTTTTCGCGATGATGGCAAAGTTCAAGTAAATAACTAAAATCATCCAACCCAGACTCTATTCAAACATTCAATTAAAACCACAAACGTTTTCAAAACATAATTTCATATTCCGAACTCCAGTCGAAACGCAAATTCTAAGTTCGTAACTTCAAATACGATGTTAGGCGAAGTTTGTCGAAGTAGGACCGACTTCCGACCAGCAGATTAGGTCTCGGGAGAATAGTTTGCGCGTCTGTGGTCACTGGAGGTCAATTAAGTTCAGTAAGAGGAGACGTATTCGAATATTCGATATAGCTAGTAATTTGTGTTGTCAGTACTCAGTACCATGTCGAAAGTTTGTTAATATAATTAATAGTCTGGCTGTGATGGTTTATTTGAATAGGGAATACTTATTACCTGTCATATTTTTGCGTAGTGTGGGATGCCCCCAGAAGATGGACCGACGACCTTAAAAAGGTGGCTGGGACAGAATGGATTCGGAAGGCGGAGGACAGGGTATTGTGGCGCAGCTTGGGAGAGGTCGATGTCCAACAGTGGACTACAATTGGCTGAGTTAATTTATGGATTGATCATATGTTTGGCCATAAAAAACAAATGTGTGTTTTGTTTTTACAAATATTCTAAATTGCCAGTTCCTGAATTTTAAATACTTTGATGGCCTCGTAAATTTTGTAATGCATGAAAACTACGTTCTCTGGGTGTGGTAGGCTGTGGAGGTCAGATAGGGAGTCACTCCATGTCATACACTAGCATTCAGCTGCATCCAGTTAGACTGGAAGCTGACCTCAACATAGAAAAGCTAGGCAGGTGATGATGATGGTGAAAACTACCCTCTCTCTGATATTGGTGAAGATACCACCCACTAACATCAAAAGTTTTAAAGTTCAAAAGATTCATTACAATTAACAGACACATAGTCAACGGTCAATAACTGTACTGACCGTTGACTATGTCATTCCAATTATATTATCGACAGAAAATTTATAAGGCAGATGTTTCTTCCCACATAATTTATTGCAAGACCTGCCCTTGTGAATGTCGCCATCGATTTCTACAAAGTTATTTCCAAGTATAAAGTCAGACAGTAGAATTTACCTACTAATCGTAGAGTCCGACTAGTGGTGGCCCATCACTGGTAATGACCTTGACTTACGAGTTTTAGGTCGTAGATTCGAACCCGTTTTTTTTTGGGTGGGAAATTATCAAATAACATCTCCCGCTCTGGGCGGAGCGGGAGCGCGTGTCAGACTTTTACTGACTAAAACCCACCCGTGTTCCTTCAGATGCCTGTGTGCCAGGGCCACGATATCCCTTTCGGACAGACTCGTAACCCTGGCAGGCATTGGCCCTTTCGGACCCCGTCAATTGGTGCTGACGAATTCGAACCCTGACAAGCGCTTTCCTTTGTGTAAATTATTTCATCACCATTACTCTCAAAACGGTGAAGGAAAACATCGTGAGGAAACCGCCATGTCCTAGAACTAAAAATTCGACGACATGTGACATCTACCAACCCGCACTGGGCCTCGTGGTAGATTACAGGCCACTCCCTCTCACAGAGAGGAGGCCTGTGTCCCAGCAGTGGGAACATACTGTTTTGTGTTTAAAAAGTTTTTAGGCGCTAATCATTCAGCTTTAGCAACTTCGGAATTAATAGGAAATTGTGTTTTTGCAGAAAATTCTGTTAGTTCTTTGATACCAGGCTAGTCAGAACTAGGCCTAAAATGATACCAATTACAATTCCAAGATAAATAGATGGATCATTTGATCTCTTCTATGGAAAATCAATGAGCATAAAAAAACGTAGTTGGGATGAATTTAACCCAAAAACAAACTTAACATTTTTATTGTTGTCGAAAAACATGTTCTCCTAAACATCGATATACGTCACGGTCAAATTCTCCTTCTTGTGTGATAAAAATACAAATTAACGATTTACGGACTTTTTCCTTTACTCGTGCTTCTTGCCAAAGTTCATGATTCTAGGTCAATCGGAAGTACCCTATAGGTTTTGATTTATTTGCAAGTATCAAAATATGTCGCATAAATGGCCGTAGGTTTTTCATGCGTTGACTAGTAGAAGCTTGATTTTTTTAGTGCTCTAAGGATCGTAAACTTACTTACTTACTTAACGTAGGTATTTGATATTAAATTCAACTCTATACCTCCACGCGTTTCTGGGAAATGGAGTCTTTAAGTAGTGTCAGATAGACTTACTGACAGACAGACTGACTAACAGACAGACTGACTGACAGACAGACTGACTGACAGACAGACTGACTGACAGACAGACAGACTGACAGACAGACAGACTGACTGACAGACAGACTGACTGACAGACAGACTGACTGACAGACAGACTGACTGACAGACAGCCATACTGACTGACAGACGGACAACGAATCGAACGAACAAAAATCTTTTTCAGTTTAAATCTTACC
Organism: Tiliacea citrago; assembly: GCA_963921375.1. Classification (NCBI taxonomy): domain Eukaryota; kingdom Metazoa; phylum Arthropoda; class Insecta; order Lepidoptera; family Noctuidae; genus Tiliacea; species Tiliacea citrago. The sequence continues at coordinate 8,927,035 of OY992800.1, forward strand.
TGACAACGTGCTTATGCCTCTCAACCCAGTACTTGATAGCAGACCTGGCCAGCATCTCTTGTTTCGGGGTCAGACCGTTCGGATTGGCGTTCTGCTGTCCAAAGTTCTGCAGTCTCCCTCCAGCACCTCGTAGCGTCATGCCAAAGTCTTGCTGCGTGGAGTATATGCCGCGGATATCCATGTCTACGGCATCTGGGATCTTTTCTGACTTCTCTGTTGAAGAAGTTGCGATCACAATTCAATAAATCTGCCTAGCCTTTTCCTAACTATATTGGGGTCGGCTTCCAGTCCAACCAGATGCAGCTGAATACCAGTACATTACATGAAGCGACTGCCTGATAACCTAGTTAAGTACTGGGTAACACGATATCTCTAGGTAAGAGTGGTTGTCAGACTTCTGAGCTTGTAACGACTATGAAAGATCTACGAATGGCAGCCGGGACCAACGGCTTAATGTGCTTTCCAAGGCACGGAGGGGTCCCGATATGTAATGGATGGTCACCCATCCACGAACTGACCCCGGCAAGCGTAGCTTAACTTTCGACGAACCCGTGCGGCTGTTATTATTTAGCCACGAGCTCATAACGATGTAGTTATAAAATGGGCGATAACTGCATGAAATTAATTTGATTGTCAGGAAACTGATGGGACACTATCTAATCACTTATACTCCGTTGGTTTAGGTATAAATAAAGGTAAACAAAAAAAACCACGTGACGAGAGAGCTGTCAAGTAACCGACTAAACGTAATACCTGTCACTTCAGTTGTCATGCTACGTCACAGTTGGACTCTTCAACTTAGCAACGTTTAATTTCGTTGACGTTTAGGGACCTGTCTTTTTGGGCTCTTTACAATAGACAGATTACAAAATATTATAGTATTGTTATAAATCTAACAAAAGAATTTGTTGTAACATTTACGAAGAGTAGTTTAAGAATATATGATAAAGTTTAACATACAGTATTATATGAGGAAACTATCGTAAAAAAAATTACGATATTACGATAAAAGTTACAACGTATTTTTAAACAAGAAAGTGCCATATATAAAAGCCCTTTTTATGATTTGTTTACCTTTATTTAACTACCTAAACCGATGGAATATAGGTACTTCCTAGCCTTCCTAAAAGCAGCCGATTGGTGATGACAACGCCCACGTGGTGTTATAAGTAAGAATATGAATAATAATGGATATCATCATAATCATTTTAGTCGAACGACGTCCACTACTGGACATAGGCCTCCCCAAAAGACGGGGGGTTTGCTATATTCGCCACGCTTGGCAGGCGGGTTGGCGATCGCAGTATGGTGTTAAAATGTATAGAGCACGCTGCTGCCCATTCTTTAGTAAGTCGCTTAGTCGCCTTTTACGACACCAACGGGAAGAAATAGGGTAGTAGGATTGTCTGTGTGGTGCCGGATGTAAATAATAGTACCACCCCCCTATAATAGATATAGGATAACATTAACTGGATATCGATATAAATGTTTTTTACTTTCCAATTATAAAGTTATATCCATTTATTAAATTATTAAAATTGTCTGCAAATATCTTCACAGAAGATATCAATTTATATTCTGTGAAAATATTATTTGCAGCAAATAAAATAAAATAAAATCTTTGAGCACATCTTACCCGTTGAAGACGCTCTAAACAGCTCAGCAGTATTCGGTCTGTACGTATCAAGAGAAGCGCTCAGTTCCATGAGAGGTTTCATAATGGCCTTCAGATGCTGCAGCTGCTCACACGCGAAGATCAACCAGGCGCAGAACATGACGTCCATGAGGTTTGCGATGGCCATTGAGAAGAGGAGCCAGTATACCTTTTGGAAAATGGTTTATAAATGAAAACGGAGCTTATTTATTTATTAAATGGAAAGGGAATCCGACAATGGGACAGGCTGATTCATTTATTAAGTTGTTTTATTTCATGGTCTTTAGCAGACCTAATTGTGTATAATTGGTACTCTTTGTACCTAGGTCTAGAGAAATAATATTATGTACCACCTACATACCTACATCCAAAGACACAAGTAGTAGGTTGCAATTCGAAAAATTCCTAAGTCCATTTTAGGCGATACCAAAAAAAAATGGGGTCTTTTTCGTAACCATTTATTTCACCATGGATTTAATTTTTGGATAAATGTTTATTGACTATTTGATTAATACTCTGACGGAAGGAAAATGCAATTGGGTTAATTAATTTCCTCGATATAATTTATTTCCGAAAAGACCTCTATTTTTTCCTGTAATTCTAAAATCCTAAGTAATTTCATTTCAAAAATGCATTCAAAATGTGCGCATTAGGTAACTGAAAACTCTGGCTGAAAATATTTTTGATAGACAGCTTAATTTATTTTTAAACAATTTTTATTTGGTTTGGCGCCATAACGTTGTTGTATTTCGGTTCCAGCGCATTATTGCGCTCTCTTTTTTCGCATGTGGAAGTAATTCACTCTGTCACTCTCTTATGACCGCCCAGTTCGCTATGATTTATTTTTTACGTATCACTTTATTTTTACAATGACAACACCAGCCGAAAGTACACAAACACACACACACACATAATATATAAATCAATGATAACAGAGAAATATATAATTTTATTACCGAAGTCAAATTTGATTGTTATTGATATAAATTAAACAGAAGAAGAAAACATTATACCAGAAGGTAGTCATTTTAGTTTTATAAAATAAAAAATATTTAAAGAAACCATTAATTAGTCCTGTTGATTTATTTATAAGTTTAATTATAATTACAAAATAAAAAGCATATTTTTGTATTATGATTTGGTACTATTTTTATTTTTTGGAGTCTTTTTCAGGATTTATTTTTGTGCTTATTTTGCTCACAGTTCAAAAGAGAAAAAGTGGACTTTGTAGTCTTGTTTAAAATAGGTAATCTTGAAATGACAACCGACTTTCAATGCAATATAGGTCATGCGAATGGCTGTTTCTTATTTCTGCCACTAATATAATTGAATTACAGAAAAATGATAGTAACATACCTGAAAAGCGAAGGCGATAATGTACATGGTGCCTCCCATAGCGTTGAACGGATACCAGGCTTTCAGAGGTAGACGAGGGACTACCTCCGTCAGGGTCTCGTTGGTCTCCTTGTTTGTGATTAGGCGGACTGACTCCCCGAAGAATGTAAGAGTTATCCAGCCTAAGGAAGGAAAATAGGTTATATTAGGAAGGTACTCAGTGTTTCGTTAAAACCGGGAACAGACGTATTTAAATATTGTGATTATACCAATCATAATTGGATCATATATTTTGATTTATGATAAGTAGACAGTTAGAACCTGGATGAGGCTGGCACAGGAGCTTGGCACAAGAAAAGAATGGTATAGGCCAGGGATGGCGAACCATTGGCATGGGACAAAATTATTTGGGTCCGGCATTGATTGAGGCATTTAGGTACAATCCCCAGCACCAGGCCAAACTGTCAAATTTCCCCAAATAATTTTAAACCTTAAATTGTTGAAGGTTAAGTTAAAAATCGAATGAGAAAGTTTGATAGTTTATGGGAACACCTTGATGTGCTGGCGACTGTACCTAACTCACAGTAACAAACATAATATAAATCTGTGAGCACCCGGCTTCGATAGCCACTTCGATTTTTGATATCATGCCACGTGTGTAAATGCAAGGGAAAATGAGAACTTGTTATAAGATAATTGGCATCTAGTTTATAACACCAGAAGTTGCGTTAATTTGTTCGTTTATTCAACCATTTATGTACACATATGAACAGACAAGAAGTAGCAACAGCAAGGAGGCTTGTGGCTAAGTAATAATAGCCGCACGGGTTGATCGATTAGGTTAAGCTACGCTTGCCGCGGTTGGTCCGTGGATGGGTGACCATCTTTACATACCAAGCCACCGTGTAGGCGTTGGTCTCAGCTGTTATTTGTAGATCTTTGACAGTTGTTACGGGTCGTCAGCAGCCCAAAAGTCTGACAGCCAGTCTTACCGAGGGGTATCGTGTTACCCAGTAACCCTGCCAGGGTTACGAGCCTGTCCAAAAGGGATATCGTGGCCCTGGCACACAGGCATTTGAAGGAACACGAGTGGGTTTTAGTCAGTAAAAGTCTGACACACCCTCCCGCTCCGCCCAGAGCGGGAGAAGTTATTTGATAATTTCCCACCCAAAAAAAAAACCCAGTAACTGGGTTGTGAGATCAGATAGGCATAGTCGCTCCATGTAATATACTGGTATTCAGCTGCGTCCGGTTAGATTAGAAGCTGACCACAACATAGTTGGGAAAAGGCTAGACAGATGATTAATAGAGAAGACGATGTATACGTTTGCGAATAAAGAGTAATATTCTAAAACTATTTAGTTACTTTCCAGTAGTCACTAAATCGAGATTGTTTGTTAGCACGTCATGGTCACATTAAATATTTATTTGGAAAAATGGCAAGTAGTTGTTTAGAAGTTCGCCATCGCTGGCATAGGCCGTAGCAGTGGGTGAAGTCGGGCTGTGTATGATGATGAGACAGCCATCAATGTAAAAAAAAGAAAAGAAAGAAAATATATTTTTGTCAAACATGCTTGAAAATTTGAGCATTATTTTGACAACCTTCTTCGAGATAAATCGAAATTGCTGTACTGCCCAAATACATGCAAGCAGCGGCCACCAAAAGTTGATGAAAATCCATATTTGTCGCGGTGTAGCGGCCAAATAAATAATTTATTAAACTCTTAGCTATTGTGTAATTTAAAAATGGAACGATCTTTTACTCCGAAACATGACAAGCAAGGAGGTAACTTAATCAAGGTTTTATTTAAATTTCGAACTGGCTTGCAAATAGAAAGCTGTTTATTGAAAAATAAAAACAAATGAACACATTGGCTCGTGAAAAATGATCGTTGTTCGTCATTGAATCTGGAATTTATAAATAATTTACTTAGTTTGAATTTCCGCGCATTATTTGAGAAAAGCACTATACAAGCCTTGGCCGCAACCAGGCACTGATGGACTCACGTATGTGTTACACGTTCGTCCATCAATGCCTCTTTTGCTGGCCGCTGCAATAATGTACTTTACTGGGACTCAACACAAACAACACTCACACACTGATCACAAATTAAACTAAAACACACTCTTAGAAACATAAAAAACAAAAACAACACATCTACAAACACACACGTACAGCTTTTAACAGTCTTAGCAGTTAGCTCTTTTATCCAATATCAGGCATAGTCAACACTACAGTTGCAAAATAACATTCCCTGCTCACAACGGTCATTAAGATCCCAGGAGCAGCAGGAGGTCTTCTTAAATGTTTAAAGATGGGAATACATTTACTTTTCACAGCGCAAGACAGATGCTATTCTCAGGAGGACCATACATTAAACGGTAAGACGGCAGGTGAAGCAGCCATTGTACATTTTGGACGTAATACCTTGATACAGCGTCTTAGTAAAATATTTTGTTATAGAAGTTTATATTCAGGGAAAGCAAAAATTGTATTGGGAATTTCATAATTTTGGCGCCCGACGTGGAAGCAAAATTTCGCAAGACTCGAAAATTTGTTAATATTTTATGTATTTTTGGTAAGGGTATTATTTTTTAATGTCTAGTTATGAAACCGTTGGTATGTCATATGGTCAGTTAAGTTCAAAACGTGTGTTTTTAAATCTATGTAAGTGGTAATGACGCCCACCGTGGGACAAAAATGACGCTGGTTGTACCTATATATTTTTCTATAGGGGCTCAAGTTCTGAAGGAGTGGTTGTATTGATTTATTATTAACCTTGAACGATAAACTAAATTGAATTACTTCTGTTTTTTCCGGCAGTAACCCTCCGGTTTTCAATTAGTGTCAATTTCCTTTTTCGCAATAAAACAAAATCAACCTCGTTAAAGTTTTTCATATTGGACGTTCCATTCGATTAAATTTGTGTTTAACATTAATAATCCCTTTATTTATAAGTCCAGAATCAGGTTCCAGCACAACATTCCACCTCCATAACCTTCAAATAAAAACAGCATTTCGCCAACCACGCTATAACTCGGACACTATATTGCCTACCGCATTGTGGTTCCGCATTCATGGTCTAAAAGCTTGAATGGCTACTATATTGGTCTAAACGTGGTATGCACGTATAGCAAGCTCTGACCACAGTATGTTTGCCTAGTACATAACAGTCTGAGACTAGGTAATGTGACAAAGGTCTGGCGATAACGAGTACAATAGAGAGCTTGCCATTGCTTGCTTCGTTGGTTGCGGTAAAGTCGTTTGCATCTATGCTTCCCTGGTATTATTGTTTGTATTGTAGACTAGAAATCTTGTTGCAGTGGAGTTTTGTTTATTTTCATAGGTATTGACCATACAAATAGTGGGCAATGTTGTTGAGTCTCGATTTCACATTTTGTCCAGCATCCTATACGTAAATCCTACCTATATTATTTTCTACCGAGTCAAAAGACCATACCATAACGCTAGGTACGCCTCAATAGGTTGGTACTTCAAAAAGTTCAACTTACTGACAAGAGTCAAGCAAGTCATTCCACAGATGAAGTACAGGAGCCTTCTCATCTTGTTGAGAGCGATCTGGTGGTAACGGGCATCGGACTCCGTGAAGAGAGGGTGACTGTTTGACTGGTTCCATACTGCCAGGGTCCTGGGGTGAAGAAAGTTAAAGGATGAGGTAGAATTTTATTATGTTATTTCCGGCTTTGTGAGCACCAGCTGTACCAGGCTAGTATCACTTGGCCACACACTAGAATACGGATAGAATGAATAAGGACGATGACTTTAAATCTCTTATCAGTGCCGTTATGTCTGCGCCTGTGATTGGAAAATAATAAAATCCAATCAAAAGCATTGATATATAATATGATTTCGTAACAGACTAAATTACAAGCAGTGGAGCTGTGTGGCAAACTATGCTCCACATACAATCCTGCCGTCTCCTATGTTCCCCAAAAAATGGAGCCCAAGGGACCTCTGCGCTGTCAACGATGACGAAGTGTTTTGGGCCTACAAAATGATAATGATTGTCCTGTCATCAATACGAAGAAGAAGAAAACAGCAGTGCTATTCTGTAACCATCTCACCGTGAAAACTTAGTTGAAGTGAGCGTGGAGTAAACTGTCAGTGTCATCCCACCTGATGCTAGGGATGGACCAAGGATTACATTTATAATCTCGAGATTATAATAATATTTTTATGCTAATTCTGTTGATCATTTTATATTATTTCTGAGCTAGTATTTAAGTGTCTAAACCTTACTATTTATGAGTTTTTAAATAAAATTGCAAACAAAATTCAGTCAGAAACTCAATTTTTTTTTTTTTTTTTTTTCCTAGACTAGTCCTGAAATAGCATGAGCTGCAAGCGCGCCACGCAGGTACCTACAATAAATAAAACATACGTCTAAGCTAGCAATTACATAAAAATGCAAATCGACATGTTAAGACACATAAATACTAGCTTTGAAATAATATAAAATTATCAATAGAATTAGCACAAAAATATTATTAAAATCTCGATTATGATTGTAAATGTAATCCTTGAAAATCTCGGTTATGATTGTAAATCCAATCTCAATCCCTAGCATCAGTGGAATGACACTGACAGCTCACTCCACGCAAGAATTCACGGTGAGATTTTTACAGAATCGACATGCAGGAAGTATTTATTTTCCAACGCTGCTCTGGTTTGGGTGAGCGCTGTTTTTGAGGAAAAAAGGAACAGTCACAATTCTCCCGATCCTTCTAATAGCCACGAAGACTGACCTAGATTATCAATGCGTGTTATAAACAATTGTCAGAACCTTCTACTATTACTATTCAGCATTCATTTTAAATAAATGATGAGTTTCACGAGGGTATAATAGGGCACTATTACGTCTTCATACTACAGCTTAAGTGGAAACTAACAGCCGACTTAACTATTTGTTATTATGTAATACACTAGACACGCGATCCTTGACATTAACTTACTCATAACTTAAGTAATAAAAACATCAAGTTCTTCGAAATATTGATTGTATAACTCTTACTTATTAACGTAGGTTTTTAGGGTTCCGTAGTCAACAAGCAGCCCATAAATTGTCGCCATGTCCGTCTGTCTGTCTGTCTGTCCCCAGCTTAGCTCAGATACTCTTAGTACTAGAAAGCTGTAATTTGGCATGGACATACATATTAATACTCACAAAGTGGTAAAATAAAATCATGGAAAAATATTTTTCACTACTCTTGCTCAAAAGGTCCATCATTTTAGCGAACCAGAGTGGGGCTAAAATAACATTTCATCCTCTAGGGGAAAAAGTTTTTTTATTGGCTCTACAAAAACGAAAAAGTCATTATTCTTAAGGTGAATCCGCAGCTGTAGCTGTAACTGTATTAATGATTATAATTATGTAAATACATAACTGTTATAGTCGCGAATCATATTGTATTTAAGATACAACCTGACACTGACCTGCAAATAGAAAAAAAAGGTAAAAAAAAAATGAATTTCGCGGGCTAGAGCTGCGGATTCACCTTAAGTAAAATAATCATAAATATAGACTTGACTTATTACTGTTTCATAAAAAAGAACATACATTTTTTGAAAATGGAACTAAAAGCGGCGGTCTCTTCGAATGCGTGCATTGCGTTGCGGCCTCGCCGTAAGTTATTTTCAATCTGTTGCCGTCAAGTGGTAATGGATTATTTTATTTTGTCGCAATCTTAATCGTAGTGAAAAGTATTGTATTATAACTCGGTTTCTATTTACTCCCTCGCTAAAGCTCGGGAGTAAAACTACCTCGTATATAATGGGTCATTTTAGCCCCTTGTATAACAATCTACTATTTTTAGGGTACCTCCCTTGCACGTAAAGTGGGGATGATATTTTTTTTTCGTCTCTCCCATAGTGTGGGGTATCGTTGGATAGGCCGTTCAAAAATATTGCGGGTCTGTGAAATAATTTTTCGATTCAGAACTCCGTTTGCGTAATATTAAGCTTTAAAGTGCAATTTGTTGTTACAGTCAAGTGTCCCCCCCGCCAGCTAAATGGTTGTTTTAGGACATGTCAAAAAAAATGGCAGTAGTTTAAATAACGAGTTACAAGTTAACGAGTAATAGTTGACCAACTTAAATTTGCAGTTAGAGAATTGCCCGTGCCGTATATTGATATAGGGGAGAACAGTTTTTCAACTACATGTTAAGTTTGTTTTTGGGATAAAATCATCTCAAGTACGGAATCCTTCATCGTGCGTGGTCCGACATGCACTTGGCTGGTTTTTTTTTTAATTACCACCCTTGTGTTAAACCTAATCACAATTCGCACCCTAACTATTGGGGTATTACTATTAAAAACCTGTATTATTTAATTGACAATAACTGAAAGGTAATTCCCGTAATTAAAAACGTTAAAATCTAGTCGCGATCTCTTCTCAGTGACGATCAATGTCAAAAATTTGTCAAAAAAGTATGGAAATTAGAGGTATTTTTGTAAGATACGAACGGCAACCGTTCTTCAAAATTTGGGAATTGCCGCTCCATTCTGTAAGAACAAATATACCTAATACGCGGAAATTATTAAAAAATAATCGAACCAATAAAGTTCTTCAGTAGGTAACCAAGCATCAGTAGTTCTAACTGACCGCAAAAAGAAATTACTTAAAAGCATGAGTTCAACTTCCTGAGAACCGTGAGTCAATTTTAAACGAAAATCTTTGAAAAGCGAACATTTCAATTTCTTAAAAGAAAATTCAAACGTGCAGGTGGATTTTTGTTTAAAATATTCCGTTTCAATACAAAAGGAATCGAGATTCTTTTTTTAAATCTTGAGCTACGTTCCATTTTCATTCTTTGAATTTTAAGTACTCACTATTTATTAAAACGGCCTGTGATTTGAGTTTGACCTCCTTAGAAAAATTATTATGTTTTCAGTTAGGTAATAAGTTTCAGATTAACGCTTTCTTATAAATGTTCACTCATTTTCGTGGTTTTTCGTTAATTAAGTTTTCATCAGCAGATAATATTTATGGGTTTACATTCAAGGACTTTTTAATTTTGACAGCAGTTTTACTCTGATTTATTTATGTACGAAACTGTTGGACTAATAAGAGACCAAAAAAATTCAATCTCATCACTAAAGAATAATATTTGGTATAAATACGCACTATTATAAAATAACAATCTATATAAATACTTCAATAGTGTAATTTACACAATAAACATTAAAACCAAACAACATGTTCTCTTGCAATAAAAACAATTATAATTGAAAAAATAAAACAAACAAATGCCTATCGCCAACAATTTGTATTAAACATTGTGCTCGTAATAAAAGAGAATGAAAGTCCAAATTAAAATCACTCCCATTTCCAAATCCTTTGTTTGGCTTGTTAAATTAAAATTGTGTGCAAATACTCTGTGCCAGTCCATTGAGTTTAGAAATCATGCTTTGGGTGCTCATTAATCACACAAAAAAGGTAGTGTTAGGTTGGGAATACACGTCAGATTTTGTATCCGATTCTTCATCATTCATTCATCATTTCAGCCAAAAGACGACCACTGCTGGACATAGGCCTCCCCCCAAGGGGGGGTGTTTGCCATAATCGCCACACTTGGCAGGCGGGTTGGCGATCGCAGTATGGTGTCAATATGCATAGAGAACTATCAACTCAGCCTATAGCAGGTCAAAATTACATATTTTCGTGACGGCCGTTATAATATGATGGAACCGCTTTCTTACAAAAATGAAGCTTTACTGTTTATTAATTGTGATAGTCTATTAAAACTCAAAAGATGGTTTTGACTCAAGTCTATCGTATGTTAAGTTCGATACTAAAAACCGGTCAAGTGCGTGTCGGACTACGCACCCATACGCGGTTCCATAGTTGGGATGAATTTATCCCAAGAGCAAACTTAACATTATAAGACAATAAATGTGGCAATCTATGATTTCTTAAACAATGTAGTAGAAAATGTTATTATAAAAGAGGTCTCGTATGTTCAGTGTTCTGTGATATGACACAAGCATTTGACTACGTGGATCATAACATATTACTACATAAATTAGATGCTTACGGAATAAGGGGAAACGTTTTACAGTTGATTGAATCATACCTTAGAGACCGAAAGCAGTATGTTGAAATAAGTCAATGCAATCATGTAACTAAAGAAGAGCAGATATTTACATCCAAACGCAAATCAGTCAAGTACGGCGTTCCACAAGGGAGTGTCCTGGGCCCTCTACTATTCATAATTTATATTAATGATCTACCGAATGTAACAAATAACCCGATGTCACTTTTTGCCGATGATAGCACCGTAACAATTAAATGCACTGATAATCAAAATTATGAAGATGAAATAAATAATACAGTTAATTCCATTATTAACTGGCTAAGTAATAATAATCTAAAAATAAATATTGATAAAACAAAATTAATGTTATTTAGTCAGCATTTAAATATTAATAATAACCTGAATATACATAATAATAACAGACAGATAAGTAAAGTGGATCTAAGTAAGTTCTTAGGGCTCATAATAGATAAAAAAATAAAATGGAAACCACATTTACAGGAGTTAAGCAAACGACTGGGTAAATCCCGCCTATATGCTCGACAAAATTGCTCCTGTTCTAGGTGTAATTGCTTACGGCGTATCATGGCATAGTTGGTCATCTTGTGAAATTTAGTGTTATTTTCTGGGGGAACTCAACCCTCAAAGAGTTAATATTCAGGTCACAGAAGAGATGCATTAGAGCCACGTTTGGTCTAAAAACAAGTGACTCATGCAAGCCATTCTTTGTAAAATATAACATTTTAACCCTCCCAACACTCTATATCTTTGAAATTGCGGTGTTCGTAAAATCAAACCAGCATTTGTTTAAGAAACTATCAGATAATAATATGGATAACCGCAACTGGTGCGATAAATATAAGCACAGATAATGTGTGAGACCATCCAATACAGCACCAATGCGTAAAAGTGTTTTCTGTATGGCACCACGTATATTTAACCATCTACCTCAAACACTCATGCCCGGTTTCTGAGGTACTTTTATCGGTAGTTTATCTATTCATTAGTGCTATCGGTTCGATAACTTGTGAAAGTGCGTTTCCGAACACCGCAATGTAATATAAACTCCGTTTAAACTCAAGTTAACTTAACTGACCAATGTGTGCCGTTTATCGGTTCTATAACTCTAACTGACGTTTCATTTCATAGCAAACTACATCAACTTTTAGGTTGTATATAATTATAGCGTGTATTATTTAAATTAAAATACCAGTGAAAGTTATTATATTAAAATTATTCAAAGGAAAAAACAATGAGTGTTAGCGTATTGAATACGAGCAGCTCAACAATCAGTCTGATTTGGAAGTACTGGAGTTTATTTCTAATAAATCAGTACCCAGAAACTTAAGACGTAGTAGGATTCCTTTCAAAATGTTCTTGTATTGTTGGTTAAATAAACAAATTCTTTAGCCACTTCTATGTCTAGCATCTTCTCTTTCAGCAATTTCTTTTACTGCATTTTCCAGTTTTATTATGTTATTTTACAAAATAATGTTCACCTAAATAAAGCACAAACGATTGGAAATACCAAATAGACTGTCGACATAAAACTTAAAATCAAACGGTAAAGCAAAGATAATACCATGCGAAACAAAAACAATGAAGTGAACTTTTTTTTTAAAATGGCAATGATGTTGTTCATTGATCCATCCATAAGTAACGACTTGGACTTCTTGGCGGGAAAGTGAAGCGTCATGTTAGCAGTTTTGTTTTATTTTCTAAAATGTGTGTTTAGCCGAATATTAATGTGTAATAGTGGTGGATTATTAACCATTAAGTGTTCGTGAACCTGCATTAATGTAGGCAAATGAAACAAAACAGTGCAACATCATTTTAAGTTCTCTCAAGAAGTCCGCGCGAGGTTTCAGTAAAGTGCCACGTCTTTACTTAAACTCAAGGGGAGCGGGGCGGGATATCATCTATCATCTTTATCATGCATTGAATGGAGTTCATTTCATAATTTTTGTACTTTGTACTTGTTACCTAATTTTACATGACACTGGCTAAATGCACAAACCGTGCGAAGCCGTAAAGAAAAAAAAAAAAAAGTAACGACTTATCATATTTATTTACTAAAATAGTGTTAAGCCACTTATAATTATACTATAACGTACTAAAATCATTCGAAATATTGCAATGGTATAAAAAAAGGTTGCTAAAATTTGTTTGGGTAATGAAAATTTGGCAAAATCTTTTCGGCAAAACGGCAGGATCCCGTTTCGATAGTATGAGTTTTTAATAGAGAAAACATAATAATTCTAATGTAGAGGCGAAGTTTTTGGTTCTGTTTGACTATTTTATTTGATTTTGACATTTCAATTAACCTATGACGATAACATTTTGTTCTTATTTGCTACTTATCTAATTTAATTGATGTTTGAATTGCATGCTGTTCCTACATTATAATGTAAACTGACTAATCAACGACACTGGCGAATTAAATAAACTGACGAGTGAGGAAAACTGACCAGTGATCAGAATCAGAATTATTTATTTGTCAAACATAGGTTCAGTTCAGGTGTTATAAACTAATTATAATTATCTTGCACTATGTTTTGTCATTGATGACATACAAATATCAGTGAAAATTATATAAAATAAGGACAAACAAAATTCACCACAAAAAGCAAACAAAACTATCAAAACAAAAAAAGTGCATGCATGCAATACATTGGATTATTAATAGGTAGGTACAGTAGTTACAGTGCTTTATCATTTAAGTAATCATCTAGGGCATAGTAACATTTCTCAACTAATAATTTATGAAAACGCTTTTTGAATTTTTCTAATGGCATACTTCTTATGACATCGGGTAATTTATTATAAATACGCGGACTCATTTAATTTATATTACATATATATATATATATATATATACATATTCATTTCAGTTAAATGTTTTTTTTTAATGTATAATAAATTAATAGTTATAACTATTAAATATTTCAACAACAGTTATTGTGTTACATATTTTTACGCCGTTAAGGTAAAACATGACTGTGATCCTTTCTGCAATTTACTTTAACATATTGCATGCTTTGTGTGTGTGCATACTCATGTTTTGGACAAATAAATGATCTATCTATCTATTGTAGTTGAAAAATATTATCCCCCATACTTTCCAACTGCAAATTTAAGTTTGTACGCACAATATTGAGCGATTTACCATGTTATTTTAAGATCACAGACATCTTATAGGTTTTCCTGTAATCTATAAGTAAAGAACTATTTTCTGTATTTTTTTCTTAATTTTAGGCTCAGTAGTTTCGGAGATAAGGGGGGAATGGTCAATTTTCAGCTATTTTCTTAAATAATTTTAAAAGTATTTATTATAAAATGATAAAATATATATATATGAAATCCTTACAATAAGCCCTTTCATTTGATATGTCACACGCTAGAGACAGCAAAACTTCTTTTTTAATTTTCTAATTTGCCCGCCAAAAGTGACCCCCATATTCAAAATTAATTTATTTACATAACACTTCTGTATTTGGGTCACAGAAGTTCATATGTGTACCAAATTTCAACTTAATCGGTACAGTATATTCGGAGCAAATCGGCTGTGACAGACGGACAGACAGACACACGAGTGATCCGATAAGGGTTCCGTTTTTTTCTTTTGAGGTACGGAACCCTGAAAACAGAAAAAAGACGGTAAAAAATCGAAAAAAGAAATTGATCGAAATCTAACATGTTGCCAAAATTTAAATTCCCACGTTGCATAGATATTAAGATTTATATCTGTGACAGACGGACAAAAAAAATATCCTTAGAACTGTAAGGCAAATCGAATACGAGCCTACATAAAGAAGGTATAATATCTTACAAAGTTAAATATAGGTAAATGACTAAATACTATCTAACTAAGTAAAATTTCGTAATGGAGGTCAAAATGAAAATGATTTTCCATTTACGAACATTACGAGTCTCACTTGTATTACTAAAGTTCAAGCGCAAATAACACTCCAATACACTTAAAAAAGGTAAAAGAAGAATGAGAAATAGATTATCATTACGGTTACGTCGAAGTGATATCAGGAGAAACAGTAAAAAAAATATGTAAAATTCTTTGTGTAAATTGTTTTGACTCATTCAGTGATCGGAATTCCTTGACTGAATGAAGTAATTTAAAACAAGAGACGTCCGGGCTTTAATAGTTTACCTTTTTTTTTGGCCCATAATGCCTTAAATAAATAATGAAAACAAGCTGTGCCCCAAATACAAATATTTTGATTTTATGATTATTTGAAATTCAATATTTTGAAATTCAAATAGTTATTTTAAGCCTCTCAGATTTTTTTACACAAAGCAAGTGAAATGTAATTTAAAATAAGATTTTGCTTAGGCGTAAAACGTGTTCAAAAAATGCTAATAATGATATTAAAAATCTTGACATGATTTTTTTTACTTATGGGCACTATTTGGGGCTTAACAATGGGGATAAACAAAAATGTATGGTCTTATAGAGTAAATCAAAGATGAAAGAGAAGATGAAATATTACCCCTGGATAGACCATCTCCTGGATAATAAACAGATTACTTCTAATCCAGATACATACAATTTCCCCTAGGAAGCAATAGAAACCAGGCCATAGCTAATAAAACAATCAATAACTCACCTGTAAAAACTTTTAGAATTCAAACCAAAGAATACCAGCTTGATGATGGTATGGGTGAAAAACAGCACAGTGATGGTATTAGCAGTCAGCTCGTTGACTTCGTCAGAGTACTGCGCCATGTTGACACCCATGCACACAAAGTGGATGGTGATGAGGATGGCATGAGCACTGGCGTAGATCTTGCGAAGGAGGTTGGACATGCCAGCATTTTCTGTACAGAGGATAAGGTTGGTAATAAAAACGAAAGTTACAGCAAAATTTGCCACTGAAACTGAATGCGATCAGCTCATTTAAACCGCGTTCAAGAGCTGTCATGCAGTGTCATCATTCATTCATTCCAGCAGAAAGACGTTCACTGCTGGACATAGGTCCCAATAAGTTTGGTGGGGGTTGCCATAATCGCCACGCTTGGCAGGCGGGTTGGCGATCGCAGTATGGTGTTAAAATGCATAGAGAACGCTGCGGCCCATTAAGATTTAAGATTTATTTTTTGAACAAATAATGGTTGAACAATCAAACATTTACAAATAACACCATTCTTTAGTAAGTCCCTTAGTCGCCTTTTACGACACCCACGGGAAGAAATAGGATGGTGCTATTTTTTACGTCCGGCACCACATAGACCCATGTCACAGCAGTGTCATCATTGCTG
The DNA here is from genome assembly GCA_963921375.1 of Tiliacea citrago. NCBI lineage: Eukaryota > Metazoa > Arthropoda > Insecta > Lepidoptera > Noctuidae > Tiliacea > Tiliacea citrago. The sequence continues at coordinate 8,943,353 of OY992800.1, forward strand.
TGAAATATTCACACTGACAGTAGTGCAGCAAGTTTAGATTTGCTGAACGTATTAGTTTCATAGGTGAAATTTAACTTCAGTGTTCTTGATAGAAATTATTATGAAGCCAACGATGAGTCTTACAAGATGCTAGAAGACAGTTTTTAATTTTTTTAAGAAAATTTCACTTCTATCACTGCAACGGTGCTGCACGTGCACTTTTTATATAAAACATGGATTGTTTTAGGAAAAATATGTTCTTGACCTTGAGTGTTTTTTTGCGTATCACTAAGAAAAACCTAAGTAAAGTATTACTAAGAAGAACATATCAAGTAAAAATAAAATCAATCCATAAAATACATTGGAAATATTTCAGAAGACTTCGTTGACAAAAAAATAAATCGTACCGAGACTTAAGAAAATAAATCCACAAAACGAAATTCAGCTAAAATATAACTGTTTCTAAAAGTATCGAAGGTTTTTAGGACGAAACTCCCAAAGGAACTGTGAGCATTATTTTCAAATGTTGCCTTCGATAATAACTTTTTATGATCTTGTTATGACACAGATAGACGTAAAACGATCTTGGCAAAATACTGTTATGTTATTTTCTACGAGTACCTACATTTCTATTTTCTATTTGTTTGTCAGCTGTCTCAAGGAGAGTAAAATCTTATAACTATTTAGATTTTACGTTTCATTGTATAACGTACAGTATTTAGTATTACTTTTATTATTTTTTTGATCTAATATAGTTATTGAAATGCACCTCTTCCAAAAATATCTATAATTATCTACGTCCTAACCAAACTCTTTGCTCCTACTTTACATTGGGCTTTGGCTTTCGAAGTCTTCTTCATTCTTCCACTACTCGTAGCTCTCTCGTCTTTTCTTTTCATCATCATCATCATCATCATTTTAGCTCAGAATCACCTACTGCCAGCAGCAGGACCGAGGATAGGCCTCCTTTGTTTTCTGCCGTGCATGGCATCAAAGTCTTTTCTTTTAGTCGATTCACAGTTAGATATACTTTACACTGAGAGGAAGTTGATTTGGTAAAAGAAGCTGTATGCATGATCAGCCTATTATGTTCCCAGTGCACACAGGTCTTCCTCTCTAGAAGATGGAGCACAATTCACTCAATTCCACAATTCAACACGTGGATCCAGCGTGTTCGGATTAATGTATGTCATATTTCGTCGAATTTTCTGGTCTAGGACATGCCATGCTTCCTCACGATGTTTTCCTTTACCGTTTTGGGAGCATTGGTGATGAAATAATTTACACAATGTAAATTGCCTGCCTGAGTTCAAACCCACTCGTAAGTCGCGGCCTTTACCACTGGATCACCACTGACTGCTGCCAGTATATTAGGAATAGTATTAAAAACTTACCGGAGTGGTAGTTAAACAGGAAGTGCCCGGCCGCTTGCATCAGCTTGATGTTGGGCATCAAGTCTGACACTAGGCCCTGGGCCTTCACTTTGGTCATCATCTGTAATTGAATATGTGTCAAAATTCTACTAGTTATTATTAGTTAAATCTTTAATAACGGCTTCATATTCATTCGCTTCTAATTCAGACTTTGCAGTAATAATATTACACTAGAGAAACTTGATCACTTTAATGATAGCAAAAGTCTGATAGCAGAAACTATAGTTTTTATCTAAATATTTTCGAATTCACAAATTAAAGCAATATTTCACCATCACAAAGAGAACAATCCTGAAAACCCAAATTATGAAATAATTATGGCGTTTACCTTTTTTTGACTATCGCTAAATCTTGTATCGAAAATAATTGTAATATCGTAGTTGAGCTTCTGCCTACTGCCTTCTAAGAACTACCAAGTAACTTTCAAGAAAACAGTCATCGCATATTTTCATGGAAAGCAACGCAATGTCGCAACCTCGCAATAAAATAATCGATAAACTCATTACGATTAAGATTATTATCAATTCACGTTTCCATTGCTTTGTTTTTATTTTTCACTTTTCTTGTATTTCTCCTTTTACTGGTATATTATTATTTTAACCCAAATTTTATCTCATTAAAAAAAAATACACATTTCGAAATCCAGAGCCTGCTGCTAAATCATAACTCTAAAATCTTAATTAATTTGTATTACTACTTTACCTTGAATTATTTCCAATGTAATAAACCTTTCCAAAAAAAATATCCTTCAATTAAAATTGCGAAAATATTGATCCCATTTTTCGGAAATATTACAAGAACGCGTGTTACTTTACCACTTTCTGTGAAGCAAATGATCGAATTTAGAAATTCAGTGTCATCAGAATTTTCTGCGATGACGTGTATATTGTTCCCTCCAATGGCGTCGCTTGTCTTATGGGAACTACCAGGTGCTACAACACCCGGTGTTTTCTCCGTCTTAATTATGAATGATTGTACGTTTGTGTTAGTTTCTTTACAATTATGTTCTTGTCCATGGATTGGTCGGTCGATAACTTCAAATCGGTCAATGTTAGTTTTAACTCATGTTGGTTTCAAGTTTAATTGTTTTTCAACGTTTGATTTGGTTGTTTGTTCTTTGAAATATATGTTTTTCTGTTTGCTTGTGCTGTTTCTATTGAATGGGTAATCAATTGTATTGTGTATGTTTGCGGGCATTTCCATAGAAGTTAGATTTTGAGATTAAAATAAAGGCTATTCAAATTAAGGTTAGAGTTATTAAAATTTTAATGATTGTCTACTTTGTTTCGGTAATTTAGTTTATTTCACAGCCATTTGTTTACAAACAATTCTATTTTTATTGTTTTTTTTTCAATGCAGGCTTTTATTTTGGAATATAATATTAACATAATACTTATAAAAGTTATCAGACATATAATAATAATAGGTATGTACAATTCAAACAATTCTAGTAGGTAAATATTATTTGAAACTCTAAAAACCTCCTTTAATTAATTTTCTCTCAATAGGTGTTCATTTTCCGACGTTAATCGATAGGTTAGATGAAGAGAGATGTCATAAGAGAGAGGAAATGTATTTTTAATGTATTTACTTTTAGATAAGAATTGTCTGGTTTTAGGGTTGTCAACAGAACTTTACGAGTATCTGTCTGCTTGTCCGTTCATCTGTCTGTTTGTCACAGAGTTGTATTTATATAACTCTAAATAAATGGCCAGTTGAAATTATACTCGTATATTATAATTAATACGTGTCACCTACGGCCCAAATATATGCTAAACTATAGTTTGGGTGGTACGATACGGAACCTTTAGTGCAAAAATCTGACTTGCAATTGGCCGGTTTTTTGTTGTGCCATAAATTGTTTTGGATGATGAATGAAAATCCTAAATATAATAAAAATTATAAAGTCGTAACAAAGTCAAAACTGTAGATGGAATATTTTTTTAATAAAAGTACCTAATTGATATGGGGTCTGGGAACGATTCTAATAACCTAAGTTTGTTTGTCTAAATGTATACCTATTCCAACATCAAACCTATTTCACAAACACTACCGGATAGTCTGTTCAAATTTTACATAAATATTCCCATAAGTCTGGTCAGTCTGTAAGCCATAAATTATCATACTATTTGCTCTGGGGGATGAGCAATATTGCATTATGTTTGTATACCTATTGTTGTTTTTTAGGGTTCCGTACCCAAAGGGTAAAACGGGAACCCTATTACTAAGGCTCCGCCGTCTGTCTGTCTGCCTATCGGTCTGTCTGTCCGTCTGTCACCAGGTTGTATCTCATGAACCGTGATAGTTAGACAGTTGAAATTTTCACAGATGATGTATTTCTGTTGCCGCTATAACAACAAATACTAAAAAACAGAATAAAACAAATATTTAAGGGGGCTCCTATACAACAAACGTGGTTTTTTTGCTCGTTTTTGCTCGATATTGATAACGGCAAAAGGTAGACGCTTTAAAATATTCACAGAATCTTTAGCTATAAAAATAAATAATAAAATTAAAATAAAACAAATATTTAAGAGGCGGCAAAAAAATCACGTTTGTTGTATTTATAGATAATGGTACGGAACGCTTCGTGCGCGAGTCCGACTCGCAGTTGGCCGGTTTTTATACTAATGTTATTTTGTTTTTGTTGTTTGTTTGTTGTCTGTATTGTTTGGCTCTTTTATAGTTTACCGAAAATTGTTAAAAGATTGAGCCTTTTGTAGATAGTTACAGATTTAACATTTTAATTTTATCATAATATACGAGTATATAAGATCGACAATTTTAGTCAATTTTCAACAAACGAAATAGCGGAGCGGTTTGACTGCTTTACAAACCTGTGGTTGTATGTTCCACTCGCAGTAATTTATATTTTTTGTGATTCTGTTTTTTAGCAGGTAGTCTATGCAAATCTATATGGTCATCTTGAGAGGATGAATGAAAGGTGACAAGGCAGAAGTGAGTGGGAACGGTGGGAGGGGACGCCCAATGAGGAATGAGAAATGAAAATGGTGATGTTCTTCAGATAGGCCAGGTGCGTAGTACTCGCAATCGGCGTGCGTGTATGACCAGATGTATGAACGTAGGCGAAGCACAAGGAGTATGTAAGGAGCGTAGCAGGTGGCGTTCTATAGTTTCTGCCTACCCCCATGGGAAGAAGGCGTGTGTTTATGTATGTATGTATAGGCAGGAACGCAGACGTTCATGAATTCATTAAAAAGAAAACGGGTCAAGAGCGAGTCGGACTCGCGCACCAAGGGTTCCGTACGTATATTATACCAGCAGTGCAGTATTTATTTTTTAAATGTCGCAGCATTATGCTGAGACAGGGGCCTTTTTGGTGTCGCACTACCTTGATTGATTTTTTTTTTTTTGTTCGAACAAATAATATGTCAATTTTTTTTTTGTATTTCTTGTGCGTGTCCCAAATATTTGTTTTTCTTTATTTCTTGCTTGCTTACCTACTGTTAAAGCGTTGTAACTAAGTACCTAATGTAGCAACGGCGATAGTGGGTACGATCGGTCGCGATTCCAGATGGTACTAGGAATACATAGCTGTTCAGATGGTCCGGATAGACACTGAATTGTTATTATAGAAAACCATTAGTTGCTATTGAGACTTCCAAAATTGAACTCCCAACCACTCCTACAGTCCCAAGCCCGCTATTCTACCAGTCATATGTCTCATAATGTTTATTAAACTTATACCAAATAACATGTATTGGAGACTATTCGACACCACAAACGTGCGCCTGTTGGCAATAAAGCCCGAGTCTCACGTAACGGTCGTAGAGAAATGAGTGGATTTATGAAGTAATATCCTGTAAGTGGCGCTCGATATAGTGAGCCGTAACCTTAATGTTTATGGTGTTCAGTTTTATTTATGGGGAAGTGTTATGTTGTAGGAAATGGTTTTTAGATAGATATTTGAGAACATCGATTTTGTTAGGAAAAATAAAGTTCATTATGTTGGGCCATGTAAATCGATAGATCTGGAAATCATCATGACAAATCGTCATGACAGATCGTCAAAACTCAAACTCTAAGCATTTATTTCAAATAAACCAATTACAGGCACTTTTGAATTTTCAAGGGGTCAGTCAGTCAGAAAGATGAAGCTAGTTGCCCATTCCGAAGCGCAGTAGGTTCCTATGGAGAAGAACGGGCAAGAAACTCCACGGACACTCTTTAAAATTAAAATATTGTTACAAAATATTGGTTACATCATTCATGTGAGAAAAATATAGAAAGGGTTATGCCCTAATGTTTAACTGACCTTTATTAATATCGATACTCTTTTTAACCACAGCAGCAGTCCTAATTTTCAACCAAATATTGTCACAAGCGTTACTGGTCGAAAATGTGACAACCTAAAACAGGACATGACTTACTTTGACAACGAAATCGATTTATGGATGGACACGGCTGAAGACCAAGATAAGATCAAAAAGGCTGCTTGCGAGATTTACCAGAAACCTGAAACGGATAGTAGTTAGACCGCGGACGAAGACTTTGGAAACAGCAACGTGTAAAACACAGCATAGCAGTGACACTGAATAGAGTCGAAAAAGGAGCTGTACCTGAGCCAACCAGATGGTGAGGTTGTTAGAAGATCCGGTAAATAAATATGAGTCGTCTGTCCACAATTCCAAGGGTCCCCTATGTTGTTTCGAACGCCGCTGTTGCGACACACGCTGTTGCGAATTATTTTTCCACTGCCTCACAGGTTCGAAAGCTCATGGACTCGAATGAAGTAGTCGCGAAAGACGCTGTTTCGAAAAACATTTTCACTGCCTCATACGCTCGAATGCTTGTGATAGTAATTTAGTTAAATTGGATATTGATGAAGAGTTTTTGTTTTGGTAACTGAATTTACCAACAATAGAGGGGACCTGGCGCTCGGCGGCCGCTGCCGCGGCACGCTCGCTTCGCTCGCTCGCCTTCGCGCGTTAATGGTCACTGTTCTAACCTAACCTAACCCAAATGATTAAATACTTTTCTGTACACTTTATGACTAAATAAATCGAAATCACAAGCATTCGAGCGTATGAGGCAGTGAAAATGTTTTTCGAAACAGCGTCTTTCGCGACTACTTCATTCGAGTCCGTGAGCTTTCGAACCTGTGAGGCAGTGGAAAAATAACTCGCAACAGCGTGTGTCGCAACAGTGGCGTTCGAAACAACATAGGGACCCCCAATTCCAATGCCTACTTTAGGATGTACCGCTCTAATAATCCTTTCATATCCTAACGGCACGTCTTCCCTATCATTATCGCGCCCCCCGGTCTACTTATTGATATGCAATGGTCTCTGTAGTTTCATTGAACATGAGGTTCCAGGGGCTAGTGTGAATCTGTTCATTCAAATAATCGAGTCTTGTCAAACCACTCTGAGGTCAGTGTTTTTCATTCATTCATACAATCATTACTATTCGAAAATGTGACCATCTGTTTAAAACCATGCATATTGGTTTTCCACAATAATTGGGTTGTGGTGGCAGTCACTCTTCGCCAGATACTGATATTTAAATAGTTATTTATGATACTAGTGCGGTAAGTTGGTTTTTACAAACGAGTACACGAACGTTCGTTCGTTTCAGGGGGCAGGGGGGGTAGGCGAATGTAATGTGTGTAAATACCAATTTCCGCACGTCTCATACAACGTTTTTCAACAAATTTGCGAGAAAACTGTACAATAGGTAATTAAACAAAGTAGCTACAATTTTTGACGTTTCTAATATGAAAATGGCGCCAATATGCAAATGGCGCCATGTGCGCGTGGTAAAAATTATAACTACATCTTTCATCACATTTTCTCTTTAGTAAGCAAAAGCGGTTCCAAGGAGGTTCGATCATTCAGCTTATTTATTATAGTAATGTGAAACTCCTTGGTGGAATTCTTATACCTATATTTTTTTTATAGAAATTAAAAAAAACCGTAACGCTCGGCACTATACAATGGAGTATGCGGTAAAGCAGGTGCATAGGTGAGGGTATCTATTTTACAAACAAAACAGTGCAACATCACTTCAAATTCTCTCAAGAAGTCCGCGAGAGGTCTGAGTAAAGTGCCACATCTTTGCTGAAACTTAAGAGGAGTGGGTGGGGATATCATCATCATGCATTGAATATTTAATTTCATCACCATTGCGCATTGGTTGGGTATTACCTACTAAATACTTAAAATTCAGCTTATCCCATCCCAAACGTTGTCGTTACGATAAAAGCAATATGCGTATCTAATCTCCAACTGAAACTTCCACTAATTTCATTAAGTTAAGTAACGACTCAAACTTAGTTCCACTTAAACTTAAGATCTGATAAGAAGTTTGTTACTTCGCTCAATGATTAATGTACGATCCGTGTTCAGGAAAATTTCGAACTGGATAAGGCTTCATTGAGAGATTTGACAAGATAGGAGTAGAGTTTCTTAGGGGAAGAATTCATTTGGTTGAATGCTTCCAACATTTTGTCGCCTAGCAGCTTTGCTGGGCTCTGGTTTGAAAATTTCATGAGTTTGTAATTCTACCATGCATACCCTGCATCGTAGAATTACAGATTCATGATAATTTTCAATTGAATTTCGAACGGCTAAACACATAAGCGTCAATGCCCTTGGTATTGGAGGTTCCTCTATACAGTAGACGTTGCCACTTTTCGCTTATATTATTAACCATTTATGTACACACATCATTCCATCAGTTGGGACGCACGGCTGTTTCTCAACGTTGTGGCAAGATTTTCTGCTACTTTACAATTCAGCACCCTAATTGCGTAACACAGTTTGAATCAGAATCGGAATGGTTTTGAAGTATATTGCTAATCCATTGCTTCAAAAGATAGAAAAATTTGTCTGCTTAACAACGTTAATAACGCGATGAATGGTGTTGAACTGTCAAATTGAAACCGATTCCTACCTTCCTACTGACGCAATTAACCCTATGGTCGATCAAAAATCTGTCTATAGCTTAAGGATCTAGTCAAATTGCCGTTGATGGTATCCCAATCCGATATGGTTATTCTTTTCAAGATCCACTCCAGAGCGTATTTTTCTTTAGAGAAGTCCACGCTGCAGTTGAAGTCTTTGTGGATAATAAACAGTCTACGTAAATCGATCTGAAAAAGGTATGAATATCTTCACACCTTTTTCAGGTCCAATGGACCAATTTTGTTTTTATTTTTCTCGTTCATTACTTTTTGTTATTTCACGCTTAGTTCCGGTTCGATGCTCAATGAATTTCCGTCCAAATTAACAGTTTTAATTAGTATCGCGTAATTGAGTTTACTGTGTATCCAAGCGGTAAATAAAATCATATCAATTCGATAAACAGAACAAGTATCTCACATTCGCGCTAAAGTAATTTATGGAATAATTCATTTAATAATTACCTAAATCAAAAAGCGATAAGTTTAAATAGTTATTATCCTTTATTATTAATAGGTATTAAACTAGCAATGTTAACAACAATGTTATCGTGCTCTAATTTGACTTTAATTAATTTTGGGAAATAATCAGATTACTCAGAGTATCCGCATCCAGCGTGCGTGTTGACCAGATATATAAACGAAAAATTAATGAAGCAAAAGGATCCGAGATCGTAGTATGTTTGAGTTTAGATTGTAGAGTAATTAACGGACTCAAACTTTCAATCCCTACTGGGAATCTTGTAACAGAAATACCAAATACTTTGACCATATAGGAAATTAGTGACAGAATCTTACTACCTCATCAGATTCTAACTCATACTAAAAGAAAACTTATATTAAACGTACACTTTGTAAACAAGCATATTAAAAATTAGAAGATTATGTCCAAGATAAGAATGCTTGGAAATTAAATTGTGGCCGGAAATCGGCTTGCGACTCCCGACGCCCGGGGCGTCTCCTGCGGCGACTAAAGGCGCGAGGGCGCGAACCTTGTCTCACCCTCACGCATCCCGCCTCCTCCTTCGCTAGCATAACTGCTTCGCAGAAGGAGGTGACGGCCTCCCATGCACTCTCGCTCCGAACCATGGCCTGAACCAGGCCCGGACGGGAGAGATCGCCGCCGCCGATCGCCTCCGTGAGGACACGGCGGTGCTCCGCCCAAGCTGGGCAGACCTCCACTGTATGCTCCACCGTGTCCTCCGGGCGATCCACACAGTGGTGACACCCGGGCGTTTCCTCCCGCTTAATCCTAAACAGGAACCTCCCGAAACATCCATGTCCGGTGAGGACCTGCGTCAGGCGGAAGTTGAGGATGCCGTGGCGCCTCTCCAGCCACTCCTCAAAGAGGGGACTTATCGCCACAATTGTGGCCCAAACTCATTTAATTAAGAATTACTTTTAAATGTATATATGTAAGGTTATTTAGATTAAGATCTTTTTTAACTAGGTATAAGGTGTAGATTTAGGATTTAGTTAGTAAGGCCACTCTGTCGCATTGGATCATAGATCTGTAATGATAGTGTAGGTAAGATTGTTATAAATAAATAAATAAATAAATAAAACTAATGTTTAGGAAAACGTATATTTTTATGTTTGTAAATATGTGAGCGCCATGTATCTATCACATAATTAAATTATCTGTCATTGCTTCATTTTTCTTTTTTTACCTATTGTGGTATAGTAATTTTATTCTAGGTGCATCGTCTTCACATATTATATATATATATATAATTAATGTACGTACCACAAAATATTGTAAAACATTTTAGAAGAAAATAGTAGGTAAATGACGTTCAAAAGTGCCTTTTTTGTGCCTATTTGAAATAAATAATTTGACTTTATGTCATCATAAAATAACATAAAATCTGTATTTCCCGAAGCGTTCTGCAGAGGTGTACTACCTACCATACACCTAAATTTCGCCAGTTATGTTTAACTCCCATGTAATAGCTCTATTTAAAAACCAAGAAAATAAATACACAAACAATAATAAAACGTGTTTTTAAGACAAGAAAATGAAAAAAAACATTCTAATAAATTTCCTAATAAATTCATAATCAAAACTGTGCATCAGAATCAATTTTGATAGAATTTTGCAAAGATACGTAGACATAAATCCTCCCGGAAGATTAAATACGTAACGCACGTGTGGATCCGAAAGCCCGTAATAAATCGTCCCAAACCAACCTTACAAAATCAGACTCAACCTTAACAACACACAAAAAATAAAACATACTTTCAAACGTTAATATTTATTACCAGTAACCCTCAAAATCCCTTTCTAGGTAGAAACACCGGAACACAATTTCAAAGCCACTCTACATAGTCTCTTGAGAACTAAATATACAAAGGTTTTCAAGGAATAAAAGGCCTCCCACGAACGCGCGAAGTAAGCGTAACTTTGAAAGATTATTAACCGGAAAACCGACTATGTTATAATTATACACCGTGGAATTTTAATCGTCTTACAACGCGCAACCCAGTTCATGTATCCAATGCCTACTAATCATTGCCTACTACTTTTCTTCGCTTTAATTTAATTTAATTGGTTCTAGGACATGAAGGTTTCCTCACAATGTTTTTATTCACCGTTTTGAGAGCAGTGGTGATAAATGGTGTTTTCGTACCACTTGCTCAAAAAAGTGCCATTCTATGCCACAAAAAGCGAACATAACAATTCGTAGATTATTAACCAAAGGGATAAAGCAGTGTCTTCTGTCGCGGATGACGATTTAAATCGCGAGCGTAACAAAGTAGCGAGGGATTTAAGTTCACCCAAGACTAAGACAGCTTTATCACCGAGGAAAATACTCTACTTTTCGTACCATTTACGAAAAAATTTACACAATAATAATATGAGATAAGCATTTTCCCTATTATGCGTATTAATTTTCTTTCCCTGTTTTTAACAGATTAAAAATGACTTTTCGTACCACTTGCTCAAAAAAGTGACATTCTATGCCACAAAAACATAACAATAGTCATTTTTAATCTGTTAAAAACAGGGAAAGAAAATTGTACTGAATTTCATTCATCCTCTAGGGGGAGAATGTGATTTAAATTTGGAATACTTACCGAAATTTATATTGAACTACATCTGTGTTTACACCATTGAGTTTGTATATAAAGCATTATACATCTTTTTGAAAAAGGAATACGCATTTATTATGCAGTTATGATTATTAAATAAAATTACGAAAACCCACGAGGCCATATGAGCTTGATGCCTTTGCTTTTCCGACAAAAAATATTAGTCTAGGAATTTGCCGCGTTTTTGTTTTCTTCAAATACATAAACGTTAAGTTTATTTTAATTTATTTTTATAAATAAGTTAATATTCTAAAAATACGTTACGATGTTAAATCAAAGCGACAGTAACAGTGAATTGTCGGATTCCATCAGTGCAAATGCTGCCGCAATTATAAATAATTTGCTTCCAACAAAATCCAAGGAAAATTATTTAAAAACTTATGAAGAATTTTCAACGTGGAGAAGTGCGAAAGGCCTATCAATTTCAGAATCAGTACTTCTTGTCTATTTTGATTATTTATCCAAGACAAAGAATCCGAATACACTTTGGTGCATATGCTCAAAACTGAGAGCTACAATAAGCATAAAACACAGCATTTAAATAAATAGATTCACGAAATTACTGGTTTTTTTAAAAAGAAAATCAGAAGGGCATTGCGCAAAGAAGTCTAAAATTTTTACGACCTAAAATGTCGAAAAAATTCTTAATGAAGCTCCTGACGAAATTTTTCTGGCCACAAAAGTAAGTATATATGATTTAACTATGAATATTTCGTATCTTAGTAATGGTAATTATTCTATATATTTACCTGTTTTTTATCTTTGTTATAGGTGGCCTTAATTTTTGGACTCAATGGTGCTTGCCGCGGATGTGAACTTGTAAACTTAAAGGTGGAGACGTTGAAAATCATTCCAATGAGTTACTGCTGATTAATGTAAAGGAAACTAAGACAAAGAAAAATCGGTCATTCATTGTACAAGGACAATATACTAAAATCATTCATAAATACCAAGCATTACGTCCCACCAACATGGAAAACAATAGATTTTTTATAAACTATCGGAATGGGAAATGTGCTCGACAAGCCATCGGCAAAAATAAAATTAGCAATATGCCAAAGGAAATTGCTAAATAGTTAAAACTTAAAGATGTTGAACTCTACACCGGTCACTGCTTTAGAATAACTTCGGCGACTTTCTTGGCGGATTCAGGGGCGGATATTACGTCAATAAAAAGATACGGTGGTTGGAGCTCTGATAGAGTAGCTGAGGGTTATATCGAAAGCTCAATGGCGAATAAAACCATATTAAGCAGTCAAATTAACAAAAATATAAAACTTGATCCATCAGAGCCACAACCATCAACTTCCGGCATCTTATCTTCGTCCGTAACTCACGATGCACCACCACCACTATCTCCGACGTATACTATCTACAATGAAACGCAAGTTCCTCAGACGCAAGATCAGAGAAATACTCAAATCAACTCATCAACAATAAATGTACCAAACAAAAATGCAATTCTCTCTATCAATAATTGGACCAATGTTTCGAATGTTAACTTTTACTTTTAATTGTCATTATTTTTAATAAAAGCTTATCTCATATTATTATTGTGTTAATTTTTTCGCAAATGGTACAAAAAGTAGAGTATTTTCCTCGGTGATAAAGCTGTCTTAGTCTTGGGTGAACTTAAATCGTCATCCGCGACAGAAGACACTGCTTTATCCCCTTGGTTAATAATCTAATATCAATATTTACGAAAAGTATTGTTGTGTGAATTAAGTAAGTAAACTACATCAAGAATTCCGTATTATTTTGGTTTAGTTTTGATTTACATTTGTTTTTTTTTTTTTTTGTGAAAAAAGTACCTTTTTTGTGATTTTGTATTTCATTGTACATTTCGTGAGTTGCGAATCAGGTAAGTTGCGAATCTGGTTAGTTGAGAATCTGGTGAGTTGCTCATGAGCGAAATAATTTACACAAAGTGAATCACCTGTCAGACTTTGAATCTACGACCTACAATTCGTGAGTTGCGGTCGTTGCCACTGGGCCGCCACTGACTGCTCACAATGAATAAAGTCTTCAAACTAAAAAAATATTATGAGCGAAACTTGTATTTCCGATTACAAAATCGTTGGAATTTTGTTTATTTCGCGCGTTCGCGGTAGGCCCACACTCCCACAGTCCCTGATTAAGTTTAGACCCGGTCCCAACATAACTTTGGTCATATGGGACGAAAATGATGGAAATTCGTAGTCCTGTATTAAGAGCGGCAATCCGTGGTAATCTATGCTTCGGAAGCTGGGTATGCGTTTGGGTAAAGAATGGTGTGTTCTTTTGGTTCCTTAATATAATTACAGGTAATTATTTAATAATAATAAAACACATAGATGTGATTCATAGAAGACTTTTCAACGTCATGACAATGTCAATAAAACAAAATAAGTAATAAAGGAAAACCAGTCAGTATTTTATTGCACAACGTGCAATATGCAAACTATTTTCTGCAAAAAGTAGCTAGATTTTGTCATATTATTATAATAAATATTTTGATTTCGACTGTTCGAAATCTGGTATTTAGGGAATCTGGTATTTTGAGAATCTGGTATTCTCATCGAGCCTATTATTCTTTAGTATTTTATTGGATGAACCCGGGACACTGGCTTCCAACAAATCACGACTGAAAAGAGAGTCCATGGAGGTTCTTGCCCATTCTTCTCTATAGGTACCTACATCGCCATAGGCAACTAGCTTCATCTATCTGACCCCCTTGACAATTCAAAAGTGCCTGTAATCGGTTAAACTCACATAAATGCTGAAAAATTCTAGAGACAATACAGGTCATCATCATCTGCCCAGCCTTTTCCCAACTATGTTGGGGTTGACTTCCAGTCTAACCAGATGCAGCTGAATACCAGTACTTTACATGGAGCGACTGCTTATCTGACCTCCACAACCCAGTTACTGGGTAACACGGTATCCCTTCGAAAGACTGGTTGTCAGCCTTTTGGGCTTCTGACGACCCGTAACAACTATCAAAGATCTACAAATGACAGCCGGGACCAACGGCTTAACGTGCTTTCCGAGGCACGGAGGAATCTTGGTATGAACAGATGGCCACCCATCCACGGACCAACCGCGGCAAGCGTAGCTTAACTTGATCGATCGACCCGTGCGCAGGCGGGTATTATTTAGCCACAAGCTCAATACAGAACAATCGAGGACAGAACGATCAAGACAATACAGGTGTAGAATAATAATAAAATTCCCGGTCACTAAAAAATCCATGACAATTCGGATGCTTTAAAAATCAAAACTTAAAAATATTGTTTAATCTGCAACTTATCTACCACTCTAACCGTTTTGCCTGGTAAAGGAACTAGATAATATATTTATTTATTTATTTATATAACAATAAAATTGCTTACTACACTTACAGTAAACACCAAAGCGTGCCAACAAAATAACATTACACGTAAGAAAATTTAATGCAAACATTAAACATAATATTTACTACTACACATAAATACGTCAACATTCGGCTCCTGAGCAATCAGGGCGTTCAGCAGATTGATAGCCTGGGTTGTGAGAGCATATCGAGCAGTAAGGGTACGCACTAGCGGAGCCGCGTACAGGCATCGCGGAGCACAGGCGCGCGACTTCCGCAGCCCGTCCGGAGCAAACAATGAACAGCGAGCTAGAGTAGTTTCGTGTAATTTAAAAATGGAACGATCTTTTACTCCGAAACATGGCAACCAAGGAGGTAACTTATGAAAGGTTTTATTTAAATTTCGAACTGGCTTGCAGTTAGAATTCTGTTTATGGAAAAAAAAAACAAATTAACACATTGGCGCGTGAAAGATTATCTTTGATGGTCATTGAATCTGGAATTTATTAATACATTACTGCAGCGGCCTGCAACAGGGTCATTGTCTGACGAACGTGAAAATGTGGGTCGAGGCGAAGGCGAGGCACTCATACGTGAGTCCATCAATGCCTGGTTGCGGCCAAGGCTTGTATAGTGCTTTTCTCAAATAATGCGCGGAAATTCAAACAAAGTAAATTATTTATAAATTCCAGATTCAATGACGAACAACGATAATTTTTCACGCGCCAATGTATTCATTGGTTTTTTTTTTAATAAACAGCTTTCTATTTTCAAGCCAATTCGAAATTTAAATAAAATCTTTGTGGTTTACAAGGGATGTTTATTTGGGTTTTACAAGGGATGGAAAAATTGATGATGTGGAAAAGAGAGTAAATGCGGGAAATAAAAAAAGTGAATAGTGTTATACATGTGATTGTGACCAACCAGTGGATGGCCAAAAACACTCGATTTATACATAATGGTGTGCTGGTTTAGGCACCATTTAGGCTTATTTATGGAAGTGAATGTTAGGTGTAGCAAAATAAGCATGATAGTAGAATAAATGCTGTGGAAATGCGTTCCTTGCGAAGCATGTATGGTGTGACTAAAAATGATAGGCTGAAAATGATGTGATAAGGCAACGGTGTGGTTTACAAGAAGACGTAGTGACAAATTTTGAAAAGAGTATGCTGAGATGGTTTGGTCATGTTGAGAGGATGAGTGAAAGGCAACTAACAAAAGGTATTTTCAAGGGAGAAGTGAGTGGAAACGGTAGGACCCTAGAAGGACATAATAGTGGCCTAAATGGTGATGTTCTTCAGAAAGGTCAGGTGCGTAGGACTCGCAACCGGCGTGCGTGTATGACCAGATGCATGAACGTAAACGAAGCAAAAGGATGTAGGTAAGGAGCGTAGCAGGTGGTGATAGTTTTTGCCTACCCCCATGGGAAGAAGGCGTGAGTTTATGTGTGTATTTAAATTAATTACTTTAACTACAAAGCCCTTTTGATCTACGGAGTAAGGTCGCAAGTTTAGTTTAATATCACTATTCAGACATTTTGGTACCTCTACGACCCTGGTCGCATTATCTCGTAGTAATAAAGGGGACGTAGATAAGGGCTGGAAACTTCATTGTTTTAGAAAGGGTAGGGATACTGTACGTGGCTTGTATCGCATAAAGTTAGTTTTAGTGGTAGATAAAGCCAGAAAAATTAATTGTTAAGCAAATTGACTACAACAACTGACAACTGTACATAACATAACATCACACCTGTAATCCCCGAAGGGTTAGGCTGAGGTCCAGATACCTATAGTACAACCACGCTGCGCCAGTTATGTTTAAGTCCCATGTAATAGGGGGCGAGCCCATTGCCATCAACCGGGCACAAATCCAAACTCCGGGCTGCTACCGAGAAATTTCTGGAGGAAAAATCTAATAACACTGACTGACCTGGGAATCGGATCCTGGACCTCGTGCTCAGCAGTAGCGCCTACCAGACCAACGAAGCAGTCCAACCGAGTGACTACCAACTAAATTGTCCATAATTATATTACTATACATATACAATATTAGTTTTAGTATATGCGAATCCGGAAACACGTGTCTAGTATTTTTATGTAAAGAATCTATGTACAAAATTTCAAAACTGTATCATGAAAAATCACAAAGTTATAAGGTTGTTATGTTACCGGGTTGTCCGTACAAAAACATGCTAACGGCGCCCCCGCGCCTCCAGGGTAGTCTTGCGCTCATTGATAATAATTTGGCAGTAGGTACCTAACCGTACGGCGATTGTATTGTAAGTAATTAAATGGTGATAACGTTTTCCATCACACTTATATATTTTTGGGACAAAATA
The DNA here is from genome assembly GCA_963921375.1 of Tiliacea citrago. NCBI lineage: Eukaryota > Metazoa > Arthropoda > Insecta > Lepidoptera > Noctuidae > Tiliacea > Tiliacea citrago. The sequence goes on from OY992800.1 coordinate 8,960,449, forward strand.
TAACATGGTGTAATAACTATTGAATTCGATTCAGTTCGTTATTCTGAACAAACTATATTCAGGTTTCTCATATATTATACTAAAAATAATGTTGTATACATAAAACTACTATCTCTCTATCTATCTTCTTTATTTTTACTTCTACTACTGTATCTATTTATATCATATTTTATTTTTTTATTGTATTCAAATCAGAAGTGTCATTCTTTGACTGTTGTATGAAATGGCTATAACACGGCAAATAATTGAAGTAGGATGCCTATTTAACACGCACTAAATTAACACGAGTTCATTAATTACTCACTATAGCAAGGTGCGTAATCTACTTTTTAGGGTTCCGTACCCAAAGGGTAAAACGGGAACCCTATTACTAAGGCTCCGCCGTCTGTCTGTCTGTCCGTCTGTCACCAGGCTGTATCTCATGATCCGTGATAGCTAGACAGTTGAAATTTTCACAGATGATGTATTTCTGTTGCCGCTATAGCAACAAATACTAAAAACCAGAATAACATAAATATTTAAGGGGGCTCCCATACAACAAACGTGATTTTTTTGGTCTTTTTTGCTCGATATTGATAACGGTAACAGGTAGATGCTTGAAATATTCACAGAATATTTAGTTATATATTCACTTTAAAAATCAATAATTAAAATAAAATAAAACAAATTTAGGGGGGGTTCCATTCCATTCATGTTCCCATACAACAAACGTGATTTTTTTGCCGTTTTTATAGATAATGGTACGGAACCCTTCGTGCGCGAGTCTGACTCGCACTTGGCCGGGTTTTTTCAACTACCAATCTACCTACCGTGATAAAATAAACCTACTCAAAATAAAAACTCAAGTTAAGGAAAATAAAGTTTAATTCATTTTGTCCTCAAACATTTAAAACTTACAATTATTAAATAATGTGCAGTTATTAAAAGTAAAATATGCACTTTTACTTGGAACATTAAAAAAATAAAAAACAGTGCATTAATGAAAAATTGTGCAACCATGAGATTTCATATAACATTTCTGCACTGTTTTGGTTCTAATTAACATATTAGGTAGACGAGTTGATTTTTTTTTTTTAATTTATCCGACTATTTGAATGATACGTTAACATCGCTAATTGAATTGTGAACTTTGATACTTTGATATTTTACTCTTTGATACTCTGACATTAAATTATACTTTGACATCATAAATAAATTGTCTGTATTTATGATATTATTTTTAACTGACTTAATAATGATGACATACAACATGATAATGACATATTGTAACTTTAATTCGTAATAATTATTCACCCAATAATGTTAATACTAACGTAATAATTTCTGTCCTGTAATAAATGTAATGTATGTACCTAATAATTGCACGCCACACTTGGCAGAATGTGAAGAAACCATTGACTAATCTTAACGTACTATAATCTGACAAATAAATGATTATGATTAAGTTATCGGGCTGGTGTCCGCAAATCCACGTCCAAGCCCGAATTTCTGATGTTATGCTTATATTTAAGCGCTGTGCAGCTTCTTTAAAGAATCTTAACTTTATCTAAAACATTTCTAACAGAATCCTAAAGAGTAAGACTACTCCTCGGCTTACACAACTTATTTTGAAAGAAAACAAGCTCTAGTATCTTTTGTGGTTTACTGAAAGATAAAGTCAAGAAGTCTAAAAGTATTTATATAGCGGAAGCGCCCTCTTAAGTTGAATGTTTTTACGTTATAAAAACATTCCATATAGCAGAATAAAAAGCTACGAAGAAAAACCCTACTTACTAAAAAGTAACTAAGCTAACATGAATTATCTGAAGTGCCTCAACCGCCCTTCAGTGCTTAATCTCGACCTTAGAGTGTCTGCTTCGAAAAATAAAACTTTAAAGTTACTTAATCTATTTTCAGGAGCTCCGGTGACGTAATGATTAATGGTGTTCACAGTTTAATCTTCTTTGAAAGAGAAGTACTTAGAAGGATTTATAGTTTGTGGGATTTAAAATGGGTTGGATTTTGGTGACTTTTACTTCAGGAATATAACATAACATCACGCCTGCAATCTACGAAGGGTTAAGCAGAGGTGTATTTCAGGAATATAATAGTGGCTATCAATAGTTACAGTGACTTTAATATGAATTGTATTGAACAATTCAGACAGGCTACCCGTAGCTACCATTAATCATAATCATAAATTTTTCAACATTAAACAAACACAGCGGAACGCGGCTAAAAAGAGAAGAGAGGAGGCCACGGGACCCCGACTACAGCCAGCCACCTCGACTCAACGGTCCGGAAAACGAGAGCTCGCCAGATTAAAGCAAGTGCAGGGGGCCAATCAAAATCTTTTATGAAACAATATTACATCAAGAGAGTTTTGTGTCAAGATTAAAATAACATTACTCATATTCGTACCATGATCTCCATCGCACAATATTGTTTTATTCCTGCTTAGAGCTGGGAAAGAACGAACGATTTGTAAGATTTGTTTATCGCCGGCTATAATAGAAAAGAAACAACGCTATATGAATTGTATAGCGCTGTCCCTTTCATACGTTGGTCGGAATCGCTATTACGAAGTCCTGGTCTTAAAGCTAAATATTATTAAAATTTTACTTAAAAAGGTTACTTTGCATTAAATTATAAGTTCTATGACAAATTTCTATGTAATTGACTCAAATATTAATAGATTTTGCTTTGAAAACTGAGAAAATAATTGAAGAAATTAAAAATAAGCTACGGCTAAGTTGTGACATAATATGAATCGGAACAAAATGTGTTCTTATCAGAACGAAATTTGAAACTTGACGACAGTCGATGTAGCGATATTTTTGTTTTCAAGTGCACTCTACGTGGTTCAACTCATTTTATTTTATTTTCATAAGATCTAAAGTCGACATAGAATCAAGATACGGTTAAACACAGTTATTCAATGAATTTTTTTTTGGGTGGGAAATTATCAAATAACTTCTCCCGCTCTGGGCGGAGCGGGAGGGCGTGTCAGACTTTTACTGACTAAAACCCACCCGTGTTCCTTCATTTGCCTGTGTGCCAGGGCCACGATATCCCTTTCGGACAAACTCGCAACCCCGGCAGGCATTGGTCCTATCGGACCCCGTCAATTGGTGCTGACATCTCTTTGAGGCGCGCGTGGAACACAACGCGCCGTCGACCCGGGCCTGGTCCTTATCGGACGGCGAGCTACCCATCGCTCATCGTCCGCAGGCCCGCGCCTACGGTGGCCGGAAATCGGCTTGCGACTCCCGACGCCCGGGGCGTCTCCTGCGGCGACTAAGGGCGCGAGGGCGCGAACCTTGTCTCACCCTCACGCGTTCCGCCTCCTCCTTCGCTAGCATAACTGCTTCGCAGAAGGAGGTGACGGCCTCCCATGCACTCTCGCTCCGAACCATGGCCTGAACCAGGGCCGGACGCGAGAGATCGCCGCCGCCGATCGCCTCCGTGAGGACACGGCGGTGCTCCGCCCAAGCTGGGCAGACCTCCACCGTATGCTCCACCGTGTCCTCCGGGCGATCTACACAGTGGTGACACCCGGGCGTTTCCTCCCGCCTAATCCTAAACAGGAACCTCCCGAAACATCCATGTCCGGTGAGGACCTGCGTCAGGCGGAAGGTGAGGACGCCGTGGCGCCTCTCTAGCCACTCCTCAAAAAGGGGACTTATCGCCACAATTGTGGCGTGCCCAGCGCTGGGTTGCGACAATCGCACTCTCCATGTCGCCATGAGATCCCTCCGGAGCTCCGTCCGCTGTGCCGCGATTTCTTGCGGCAGCGGAGTTATGCCCCGGAGTTTCGCCTCTTCGCGCCACACCCAAATGTGCGCGAGGACTTTCGCCTCCAGATCCCATGGCGGCAGTCCGGCAAGGAGGCTCGCCGCCTCACGGGAGACCGTGCGGTATCCCCGTACCATCCTGATGGCCATGACCCTTTGGGACGCGTTCAACCGCTGCGCTGGTCGCAGCCTCAGAGAACGCGCCCACACCGGTGCCCCGTAAAGGGCCATGGACCGCACGATCCCCGCGTAGAGCCTCCGGCAGGAGGCGTTTGGACCCCCCAGATTGGGCAGAAGCCGCTTCAAGGCAGCCCCGGCCCGCTCCAGTCTGGGAGCCAAACGTCGGAAGTGCTCGACGAAGTTCCACCGGCTGTCGAGGACGAGTCCCAGGTACTTCATCGTCGACTCGACGCCGATGTGAACCCCTCCCGCCGTTATCTGGGAACCCGACAGTGGCGCGTTCCGAGGACCATAAAAACACATGGCCTCGGACTTGTGCAATGCCACCTCGAGTCCCAATTGCCGGATCCTATCGACGATTGTCGCAACCCCACGTGCCGCCAGTTCGGCCGCCGCCTGATGCGAACTCCCTTGTGCCAGGACTAGCGTGTCGTCAGCGTAGCAGACTACGCTGACGCCACCAGGGAGGTCGGCGCGCAGCACCCAGTCGTACCCGATGTCCCACAGATGCGGCCCCAGGACCGATCCCTGTGGGACACCGCACGACATCTCTCGCCGGTTCCACTCTCCGTGGTGACCGGGGTAGATGACGGTCCTGTCCGTCAAATAGGCCTCGACCACACGACAGAGGTAGGTCGGCATCCGGTGATACCGAAGTGCCTCCCTAATGCAACTCCAGGGCAAGGTATTGAAGGCATTGGCGATGTCAAGAGACACCGCCAAGACGACCCCACCCCGGGCAACAGCATCCCCCGTCGTGAGGGCTCGAACGCGCATGATGGCATCCACCGTAGAGCGCCCCTTGCGGAAACCAAACTGGCTCTCCGCCAAATCCGGCCCCACCCGCACCAGCCGCCCGACAAGGCGGTCTGCAATTACTCTTTCAAAGAGCTTGCCCACCTCGTCGAGCAGCACAATGGGCCGATAAGCGGACGGAGAGTCCGCCGGGCGCCCTGGCTTCTTTATGAGGACCAGTTTCCCCGTCTTCCAACGAAGTGGGAACTGGCCCCTCTCCAAGCATGCGCTTAGGAGCCCCCTTAGTCGAGGCCCGAGAGCCTCTAAGGCCAGAACCCAGGCTTTTCCAGGCAAGCCATCGGGTCCTGGGGCGGTATTCTTGGCATTCAGCCTACGTACCGCCACTCTCAGATCTACCTCGGTCACCTCTGGAGCATCGTCGTCGTCGGTGTGGTCCGCATCCGGCACTGCAGGAGGCGGAGCCATGGGCGGGGGAGCATGTTCCCCTCGCGAAGGGAACAGAGCGCTCACCACGTCCTCCACGAGCTGGGGCCGGAGACTCTGCGTCAGCGGGGGAGCCCATGGGCGGAGTTTATCTCGCACCCATTTGTAGGGGCGTCCCCACGGGTCTCTGTTGAGAGTCTCCAGCGTCTCCTCGCGGGCCAGTCCTCTGGCCCGCTGGATCTCCGCTCGGAGGGCAGTCTTCGCCGCTCTGTACCCCTCGTATAGCTCCGCCTGAATGACTTCCGTATCCGGAGGGCGGATACGGAGCCTGCAGTGCCTGGAGTACCGGTGGCGCGCAGCAACTCACGCCTCGCGTAAAGCGGTCAGCTCACGCGACCACCAGCACACCTGGCGCCGAGCACGTCCGGGCTGGACCCGGGGCATTGCCACGTCACATATTTCGGACATGGCCTCCCGGAACCACTCCGCCTCGTCGTTGATGTCGGCAGGCCTGTCTGGTGATAACACCCAGGCCTGCACGATCGAGGCTTCCAGGAGGAGCTCCCGGTCCAGCTGCTTTAGCGCCCACCGCGGACCACTCGGACCAATAATAATGTTATTTATGCTGTGTTATGTTTTGGCGAAGATAGTTCGAAACAATACGTGGTCAGACTCAGTGATTAGTGTTTGCATTCGAAGAGTTAATCGGGTTTCCTGGCGGCAGCTTAAGATACTATGGCAATTTTTATTTTCTAACAGAGGTATCGCTACTGCCCACAATCGCTCTTTACAAGCCAAGGAGTACTCACGATGAAAGTGGAAAGAGATTGCGGAAATCTTGAACTCGCAAGGTGATGGCGCTCATAAAGATTGGACAGGCTGGACTAAAGTAACTACCTAATTATAATTTTTTATTTTGTCAATTTAAAATATTAAATTAAACAATATTTTTCTGCATTATTATCTTCCAAACTCTAATATTTCGTACCTATGCATTCGCCATGTAGAATCACACAAGAAATTATGTACTCGTGTACTAAAATCTCTAGATACACAATTCATTCGGTAAGTTTACATAAAAATATATATTTTGTTTACTATATAGAACACGAAAATGTTTAAAAAATACATAAATTTGCAAAACAATAATATATCCGTCGAGTCCGCGGAACTTTTTTAAGATTGCTAAATTTGACGTAAAAAAAATATTGCTAGTTTTCAAAAGTCACGTCGTGGTACGAATTGAATGAACTTTTAGAGGTGACGTCACCAAAACCGCTAAGAGTATAACATTGTTTCAATATTATAGTAAGCTTATTTTAAGGACGTCATGGTACGAAAAGTCAAAGTAAGATTATAATAATACTGCTTTAAGCGTTGGTGGTAGGCTTAGGCTTAGAGCTGGGAAAGAACGAACAATTTGTAAGATTTGTTTATCGCCTGCTATAATAGACAAGAAAAAACGCTATATGAATTGTATAGCGCTGTCCCTTTCATACGTTGGTCATTCGGACCAATGTATGAAAGGGACAGCGCTATTACGAAGTACTGGTTTTGGAGCTAAATATTATTGAAATTTTACTTAAAAAAGGTTACTTTGCATTAAATTACAAGTTTATGACAAATTTCCATGAAATTGACACAAATATTAAAAGATTTTGCTTTGAAAACTGAGAAAAACAATTAAAGAAATTAAAAATAAGCTACGGCTAACTAAGTTGTGACTTAATATGAATCGGAACAAAATGTGTTCTTATCAGAACGAAATTTGAAACTTGATGACAGCCAATGTAGCGATATTTTTGTTTTCAAGTGGCCCTCTACGTGGTTGAACTCAAATTTGTTTTATTTTCATAAGATCTAAAGTCGACATGGAATCAAGATACGGTTAAACACAGTTATTCAGTGAATAAGTTTTATGTTATGTATGCAGTGTTATGTTTTGGCGAAGATAGTTCGAAACAATATGTTGTCAGACTCAGTGATTAGTGTTTACAGCCGAAGAGCTAATCGGGTTTCCTCGCTGCAGCTAAAGATACTCTAGCAATTTTTAATTTCAAACAGAGGTATCGCTACTGCCCACAATCGCTCTTTACAAGCCAAGGAGTACTTAAGAATAAAGTGGAAAGAGATTGCGGAAATCTTGAACTCGCAAAGTGATGGCGCTCATAAAGATTGGGCAGGCTGGACTAACGTAACTACCTACTTATAACTTTTTATTTTGTCAATTTAAATTAAGTATGTCTAATACATAATATCAATATTAAATTAAACAATATTTTTCTGCGTTATTAGCTTCCAAAACTCTAATATTTCGTACCTATGCATTCGCCATGTAGAATCAAACAAAAAATTAAGTACCCATGTACAAAAATCTCTAGATACACAATTCATTTGGTAAGTTTACGTAAAAAATATATTTTACTTATTATACAGAACACGAAAATGTTTAAAAAATATATAAATTTGCAAAACAATAATAATATCCGTCGAGTCCGAGGAACTTTTTAAGATAGCTAAATTTGACGTTAAAACCAATGACGTATTATATATAGACACGTTATCAACAAACATCTCGGCGCTTAAAAACGGCGAAAATACTAGATAACTACTTATACGCGTAAACATTTTTGTCTTTAACTTTTGGGGTATAATTTGTACATCCTCTGAAAACACACGACGGCATGTTTTCTTTATATTTTGCACAGGTTTTCACACACGATATAAATTAAAAACAAACGTAGCGTCGCGCGACAGGTTGGTGCGTGACTGAGCGCAATGTGGCCAATTGGCTTCATTTCTTGTTGCCATTTTAGAGTGCGGACAACGTATCTATAGTTTTATACATCATTGGTTAAAACAATATTGCTAGTTGTCAAAACTCACGTCGTGGTACGAATTGAATGAACTTTTAGAGGTGACGTCACCAAAACCGCTAAGAAAATAACATTGTTTCAATATTATAGTAAGCTTATTTTAAGGACGTCATGGTACGAAAGGTCAAAGTAAGATTATAATTATACTCATTTAAGAGTTGGTGGTAGGCCCCCAGGAGCCACAACCGTATCTTAATGCTGCTGGATCAATTTGATTAGTTGCGACTAGCGACGGACTAGTTTTTGACTAGTCACGACAAGTCGTGACTAGTTAAGACTTATAGTAGAGCAAAGTAGCCATTACTTCTGGGCATCTGACTCATGCAGCTAAATGGCGCCAGTGTCGTGTGACACACGTCGCAGTGAGCACAGAGTACATTTTATATAGGGTAGCAGTGAGCTAAAAATGTAAGTATATAAAGGCGCAGGATAGCAGTACGTCGTGGACGTGGTAGGACAGCAGCTCCTCCTGTCATCTTCTTCTGTCATCAGAAGACAGCCGCCACGTAACCATCGATGCGACGCTCTGCTAGAGTGACTGTCAGCAGCCAGTGTCACTCTTATCCAAACTTTTCGGTGATTCCAGTAACTTCGTAACAAAAATAGATGGCGCCACTTGCTGCGCCGTCATATACAACGCTTTCTTTTAATTTATGACTCGTTAGTACGTGTGCAGATTTTAAGAACTTACAGAAAGGAGATTAATTCACAATCTAATCAGAAATCTTGCCATTTCAATATGGCTACGGGCTAACATAACATTTTAGTAAAATTACAAAACATCGATTCTAGCTGTAAGTGCACAGGAAAATTTTGATAAAAACGAAAAGGTTTTAACTGCTTCCCAAAAAATTAAATTAACATTTCGTATTAAAAACTCATTTATAAGCCAGATTAGAGGAGCAAAGCGGCACGGGTCGATCGCACCGGGGACTGTGCCTCGGAAAGCACGTTATGCCGTTGGTCCTGGCGGGATTTGTGGATCTTTGACAATCATTACGGGTCATCAGAAGCTCGAAAGTCTGACTGCCAGTTACCAAGAGATCAGATAGTCAGTTGTTCCATTTAAAATACTGGTATTCAGCTGCATCCGGTTAGAATTGAAGCTTACCCCAACATAGTTGGGAAAAGGCACAACGATAAAAGCGCTTACGAAAAAGTACTACATAATAATCATGATTCATGGATGGAATCAGCAACTAAGACCATTTGAGGAACATCATAACGCAAGATGTAAGTATAGATTCATCTACTTGTCAAAAAATAATAGGCCAGTTTTGACATTGGTTACTTCGCTAGTTACGTCGCGATTGACCATCGCGACGTAACTAGTGAAGTAAAGTCTAGTTCTATACGACTCAGTACTCGATACTCACGATAAATCAATTCAAGTGAAACGTCAAAACGGGTATATTATTTTTTGACAACTATAAAACCATAGATAGATAAAAATATACTAGAAAACGATTTAAAAAATCATACACATTATACCATTTTTTAAATGTCTCCCAAACAGACCATTTTGGGTCACCAATCTGAGCTAAGCTTTGTGCCCGGGGTCTTATGAATACGAACGATGTCCAATCGAACATGCAATAAGAGAGATTCCTTTTATATTAAAAAGTGTTAGAATTCAAAGCTGCTCCGGATATTCGACAAACGAATTTCGTTTCTACTTTTTTTTGTTCCCCTTTTTAGGGTTCCGCAGTCAACAAGGAACCCTTATAGTTTCGCTATCTCTGTATGTCTGTCTGTCTGTCCCCAGCTTAGCACAGAGACTCTAAGTACTAGAAAGTTGTAATTTGGCATGGGTGTACGTATTAATAACGCCGACAAGGTGGTAAAATAAAAACTTGTTCTGAGAGGGAGGTAACTCCCTTGTACGTAAAATGGGGATGATATTTTTTGTTCCCATCTATCCCATGGTGTGGGGTATCGTTGGATAGGCCGTTAATATTGCGGATCTGTGAACCATTTTTCGATTCAGGGATCCGTTTATGTAATATTATGTTAATTTTTGTTAGAGTCGTGTCCCTCCAAGTCAGTGTCAGCCAAATGGTTGTTTTTGATTACGTGAAAAAAAATATGGCAGTAGTATATGTATACAACGAATCAGGCCTGTCAGGCCCCTTTCGCTCTCATTGAGAGACAACTGTCATGAAGCTGTGCCCCCCGAACCCGAATCAGTTTACACAAAGACCCTTGATGGTCTTCTTTTGTTTCTATGGCCTCAAAGGTCCCTGTGTAAACTAATTCGGGTTCGGGGGGACAGCTTCATGACAGGCGAATCCCACTAAAAGCCATTGGGGCCTGACAGGAAGGTAAACCATCACAGCTAAGTAAGCTTTACAAGTAAACGAGTATTAGTCAACCAAATTACATTTGCAGTTGGAGAATTGACGTTGAATTTTTGTCATTGGATTGACGAACATGTTTTTTAACAACAATGTTAAGTTTGTTGTATGGGATAAATTCACACCCACACTGATCACATTCATGCCACTATTCCATTTCATTTCTACTATATATTTATTTACTAACATAAATAATTATATTATATTTGTGTAGTGAAATATATCAGCGTTTTTTGCGTTAAACAATACATATACAACGCGCGATAAACTCTCATAGAAAATGATCATCATCATCATCATTCAGCCAAAAGACGTCCACTGCTGGAGATAGGCCTGCCCTTAAGGGAGGGTGTTTGCCATAATCGCCACGCTTCGCAGGTGGGTTGGGGATCGCAGTATGGTGTTAAAATGCATAGAGAACGCTGCTGCCCATTCTCTAGTAAGTCCCTTAGTCGCCTTTTACGACACCCACGGGAAGAAATGGGGTGGTGCTATTCTTTACGTCCGGCATGGCACGGAGCCGAAAACACAGAAAATATATATTTGGAAAAAAAAACCGGTCTCCTCAGTTAACTTAATTAAAGTAATGTGACGGTAATACGTAAAGATATGAAACCAAATGGTTAATTAAGATTATCATAACGTTATCCTAGCTCCATCAAAACTTGGGGAGTCGTGAAACTTTTCATTAGCGCTTGGAATTAACTGTGATAACGCGGGTTATAGTACCTCTCCCGGTTTAATGAAGATATTCTTAGTTCGGCGGTGCAAGGGTTAATAGGGCAGCTATACTTTTTTTTAATTGGGAAATTATGAAATAACTTCCCCCCCCCGCTCTGGCAGGAGCGGGAGTGTCAGACTTTTACAGACTAAAAGCCACCCGTGTTTCTTCAATGTGCCAGGCCCACGATATCCCTTTCGGACAAACTTGCAATCCTGGCAGGCATTGGCCCTACCGGATCCCGTCAGTTGGTGCTGACATCTCTTTGAGGCGCGCGTGGAACACAACGCCCTTCGACCCGGGCCTGGTTCTTACTGGACGGTGAGCTACCCATCGCTCACCATCCGCAAGCCCGCGCCTTCAGTGGACGGGTGTCGGCCTCTGACTCCCTACGCCCAGGGTGTCTACCAGGGCGACTAGGGGCGTGAGGACGCGAATTTCTCCCACGCGCGTTCCGCATCCTTCTCCGCTAGCATTACTGCTTCGCAGAAGGAAGTGATGGCCTCCCATGCACTCTTGCTCCGAACCATGGCCGGACGCGAGAGATCGCCACTGCCGATCGCCTGAACTCTTATAGAATCACTCGTGCGTGTTTAGTTATTTAAGAAAATAGATGAAAATTTACCCAACCCCCCCCCCCCCTTCTTATCTCAAACTACTGGGCCAAAAATTTAAAAAGCCTAACATTTTGACATAAATACTAAAAATAATTCTTTACTTATATATACACCAATAAGAAGTCTATGGTCTTAAAATAACATGGAAAATCACTAAATATTGTGCGTACAAACATACATTTGCAGTTGAAATATATCAGAGAACATGTCTTGTAACTACAATGTTAAGTTTGTTCTTGGGATAAATTCATCCCAACCACGGAACTCTTTAATTTGCGTGGTTGAACAAGCACTTGGCAGGTTTTTTTCTGAAGTCAATTCGGTTAAAAAAATATTCATAGTTATTTGGAAATATCGGTTACTTGGCAGCACCCTAACTTACTTTCTCCTATTAATCTTGATAAATGCACAAAACCGCTGGAAATTTTAAAAGTTATTGATTATTAATTTCTTGGGCTTGGGTTAAAGTCTATGGTATGGGGCAGCAGGGTCTACCTCTCAGCTAATTACCTGGCAATTCTATGCCAAGGATGGACCATCAGCCCAGGCATGTCTGGGGTCAGCTATCAGTCAAAATGGATCTTTAAGAACCCACTATATTCAACACCTCAGAAATAGGGAAAAGTCAAAACTATCGACTTCGGTTACTTCTTCTATAACTTAAACCATTCTTATATTAACTCCATGTACCCTTGTACCTCAGAATCCTACAACTATCTGGTAGGTTAGTTTACTTCGCTAGTAATTATACGTAAAACATACACCACCAGCAACTCTTGAGCCCTCACATGTTAGTGGCTGTGAAACTTCACCTTTTGACGGCGGAAATAAAGAGGTCTTCTTATACTGGGTAGGCGATTTTAATTGTTATTGGGAAGATATGAATAACATTTACTGTGTGTGCGTAAACAGTAAATAAAAACAGATTGTTGGGGAGGTGTAAAGGGTAATTAAAATTGGGGGGATTTATTTATGAGTTTGTTGCTCCGCCGAATTATACAGAGAGATCAGAATCCCAATTGCGTAACGTAAGTGTGAAAGAAGAAAGAAAGACAATACGTTTATTTGCGGTAAACATAACGTAAAGAAATAAAAACACAAACACGAAAGAACAAGTTGAGGGAAAATATGCGTCACATTCACGCAAAACGGCCATCGGTCAGCATAATGCTGCGACCCTATGTGAGACAGAGCTCCAGCGCTGGTTTTCAGCAACAGCCGGCGTTGACGTGATGACATCAACCAGTGCAGCATTAAATGAGATAAAAATAACAAAATAAGAAATAAAATAAATACAATACTTTGTGTGTTACATTGAATAATGACACGCTCAATTAGAAGGATCACATTGAAGCGCTATGTTACAAAATTAGTAGTTCATCCTATGCACTGTATAAACTTGTTGTAATAATTAACACAGATGCAGCTGCACTCAGAGAGCGGTGGTGGCTCAGTGGTAACGGCTTCGACTTACTAGTAAGTCGTGGGTTCAAGCCCAGACAGGCGTTTTACATTGTGTAAATTATTTCATCACCACTGCTCTCAAAACGGTGAATGAAATCATCGAGATGGAAAGGGAATGGGATGTCCTAGAATTAAAAATTTGAAGACATGTGACATCCACCAATTCGCACTGGGCCCGCGTGGTGGATTACGGCCCGCTCCCTCTCACGGAAAGAGGAGGCCTGTGTCCCAGCTGTGGGAACATTATACGGTGAATATGCTAAGTGTGTTACGTTACGCAAATGGGGTGCTGATCTCTTTCACAATTCGAACGGTTTTGTAGGAAGTTCCTAATCCGTTGCTTCATATGTTTGAAAAAATCATCTGATCGACAATGTAAGTAACGCAATGAATATTGTCGAAGGTTGTTACCTGTAATGGTTACTATGACACTGGTTGTTTTAATGTTGGCATTATGCTAACTGTTAACTGTTAACTGTCAGAAACATATAGAGAGGATTTATAGCATTGGTGTAGATAAAACATTTTAAAAAGATCAAGACATTCGCTTCTACGTATGAGAAGAGGTATTTGCTTTGATTTTTTAATGAGCTTTATTACTTTGCTTTGTTAAAAAATTTTAATCGACTTCAAAAAAAGAGGAGGTTCTCAATTCGACTGTATGTTTTTTTTTTTTATGTATGTGTTTTATTTTTATTACTCCACCAATTATGAATTGATTTTGATGATTATTTTTTTGTTTGGTAGGCCATAGAAGTCTTTGAAGGTGATCCTATATAAATTTTATCGAAATTGAGTAAGATCTTTTTGAAAAAATCAAACAACTTGACAGCCTCGACTGCCTCGATAGTCTTAGTGGTCGCATGCGCTACTGCTAAGCATGAGGCAGGTCCTCATGCTTAGCTTAGTTCGATTTCCAGGTCGGGCAAAGTGGGATTTTTCAGTAGCAGCCCGGTGTCTGTATTTGTGCCCGGTTTATGGCAATAGGCTCGCCCCCTATTACGTGGGACTTAAACATAACTGGCGAAATGTGGGTGTACTATAGGTACACCTCTGCCTAAACCTTCGGGAATTACAGGCGTGATGTTATGCGTATATGTATTGTAGCAGCTCAGGGACACTGAACGAAGCACGATATAAAGTTTTATTGTTACTCGTTCAGGACCGCTGAACCGCTGAACGAGTATAATGCCACGATCATTTTACAGTGTTTTTAACAACAGCCCATATTTTTACTTCTAATGGTAAAACCTTTGAAAAAGATAGAAAGGAATTATAGGAACAAGGTAGCATTTTTCTGGGTTGAAACTTCGGCCTACCCTAAATTCCTTAGCTGAATAACGAGCCAAAACTTTATTTTGTACAAAAAACAACTTACCATAATAGAGAGAGAGAGAGATTTAGAGATTTATTTATTGAACAAATAATGGTTGAACAATCAAACACTTACAAACAACACCATGCGTAGACAATAATAGCGTATTACAATTATAACCATTAGTACTATATGCAGTCTTTGTATGAACTCTATGGATACCAGCATTCTCAATAAATGAAAACATCTGTAGGTTACCATGGTTGCATCAGAAGACGATATCAAGAGTGGCGAGTTTGTGAGTGTGTGTTTGTGTGTGTTTGTTACTTCTTCATGCTCAAACGGCTGGAGGTAGCTGACACCCGTATTAATATATAGGCTACTTTTTATCGCGATACTCCCACGGAATCGAGACTAACGCGGGTGAAACCGCGGGGCGCAGCTATTAATACATAAAACTTTTTTGTTTGTTTCTTTGAGCGCGCTAATCTCTAGAACTACCCGTCGGATATGGAAATTTCGTTTTGCATTTGATAGCCCAATTCTTTAGAAAGTTTATAGGCTGTTTAACATCACGCTGTGACTCTAACAAGGAGAGCAATAAGCCAAAAGTCAAAAAGAGCGTTAAGCGAAAACGAAGTATTAGCACGGGCGGGCGATGCAATCCGACGCGGTGGGTCGGAGAGAGTTATGTGAAAAGTGGTCCCGTGAGATAATTGCCGACCCCCCCCGTCCCTTGCACGTCGAACAGCCAGCCCCGAGGCTGAGTGAGCCGTAACATTTAATAGTAATCCCCGTTAATAATCATGAATTTAAACTTTCGATCCAGCCCGTCCCCAATTTGCTGTTTTTCCCCAACGACGCCCTAAGCCGAGGTTCGTACCCCACAGGGGGTGTCCTTAGAGCGCTGTCGTTTATTTTATAATACTTATATTTACGCTCCTGGCTGGAGGCTTTAAGCTAACACCTTAGGGCAGCCACAGGAAAGACCGGTTAAGCAGTCACGGCCTCTCAAGGTCAACTGCGAGATGCCATACAAAAAAAATAAAATAAAAAATAATTGCCGACTTCCACGCGAATGCAGTCGCGGGCAGAAGCTAGTTCATAATATACCTAAGCCACGCAAAAAAAACAAACGTATTTTCTTTCTTTCTTCTTTCTTTAACAAAGAAAAAATACACCCTTATCTAACAATTCATATACATTTTAAGCTATGCACATTAAACCCTATATAACATGAAATATGCATTAATAATACCGGGTCCTTCTTCCAAGTTCCAACGCATACAATCCACAAGCTTGTCTAATAAAATCTCCCCGCTTCTATACATACGAGTATTATAAATACTAGCTTTTGCCCATGCCTTCGCCCGCGTGGAGGTTTGAATTTATCCCACGGGAACGTACTACCAGGATAAAGAAATATCCTATGTGTGAATCCAGGTTGTAAAGTATACTTGCCGTCAAAACTAAGTACCCAGAGCAACGTTTTCATACAAATGAGGTAATTTAGGAGCCTTGGTTCTCCGTCAGGTAACGATTCGGATGAGATCTGATAGTAGCTCTCCAGAGTACGGATGGAGGAGGTGAAAAGCGCCTAAGGCAAAACCAACTCCCAAAAAATTCCTCCAGTATGTATTTATTCGTTCTCATGGCGGTCCATCATCTATCTCGATGAGGGTGATCATAAATATATCTCGATGATGTGCTTCAGAAAGGTCAGGGGCGTAGTACTCGGAAGAGGCGTGAAAGAAGCAAAGGTAGTATTGTAATTAGCGTAGCAGTGGCGTTCTATAGAAACCGGCGTGCCGGATTTTTACGCGCTGATGCGTTTGCGTATAGCGTCCCTGATGCGGCCAGTGCGCGATAGTCCCAACAGTCTTTTGGCTACTGTGGCCAGCAGGATGGACAGCCCCATAATGTGGCATTGGATGAGTTCTCACAGAGTGCCATTCCAATGCCTTAAATAATTGTTTAAATATTTGTATTTATTTTGTTTAACGAGCGTTTGTTATTTATTCTGATGTGTTTTTCTCTTGTAATTTTTTGTAACTTATGGACTATTTGTCTGATAATAAAGTTTTTATTTATTTTATTATAGTGTCTGCCAACCCCAATGGGAAGAAATCGTGTGTTTATGTTTTATAAAAATAACATAGCATCACGTCTGTATTCCTCGAAGGGTTAGGCAGAGGTGTACCTACCTATAGTACCTACACCCACATTAAATTTCGCCAGTTATGTTTAGGTCCCATGTAATATGTAAAAGGCGAGCCTAACCATTGCCACTAACCGGGCACAAATTCAGACTTCAGACTGCAACTGAGAAATTTCAAACGTAAAACCCAATAACACTTTGCTAGACCCGGGAATCAAACCCAGAACCTTATGCCCAACAGTAGCGCTTGCGACCAATAGACCAACGAGGCAGTTTTTAAGGTTCCGTACCCAAAGGGTTTACCCTTTGGGTACGGAACCTTAAAAACGGGAATCCTATTACTAAGGCTCTCTGTCTGTCCGCCTGTCACCAGGCTGTATCTCATGAGCCGTGATAGTTAGACAGTTCAAATTTTCACAGATGATGTATTTCTGTTGCCGCTATAACAAAAAATACAAAAATAAACAGAATAAAATAAATATTTAAGGGGGCTCCCATAAAATAAACGTGATTTTTTTGCTCGTTTTTATTCGATATTGATAACGGCAACAGGTAGACGCTTGAAATATTCACAGAATATTTAGTTATATATTCACGTTAAAAATAAATAATTCAATTAAAATAAAATAAAAATTAAGGGCCCCCTAAAAAGGGCCCCCTAGGGCCCCCTAAATAGCCTTAGGGGCCCCTTAAATATT
Source organism: Tiliacea citrago (assembly GCA_963921375.1). Lineage (NCBI taxonomy): Eukaryota > Metazoa > Arthropoda > Insecta > Lepidoptera > Noctuidae > Tiliacea > Tiliacea citrago. The sequence goes on from OY992800.1 coordinate 8,977,784, forward strand.
TGTTTTATTATAATTTAATACAACAAATGTGATTTATTTTCCATTTTTTTTATAGATAATGGTACGGAACCCTTCGTGCGTGAGTCCGACTCGCACTTGGCCGGTTTTTTTAATAAAAATTTGGCTGTTATTTGTATATTGTGGTGTCTTACGACTTCCACGCGAACGAAGTCGCAGGTAGAAGCTAGTCCTAAATATAGTCATAAGTCGTAGAAACCGAGTAAAGTAGGGCTGGGTCACTAGTGTTTAAGAAAAGAAAATCTGTAGTTATTTAAATAAAAAAAAACAAAATTCGCTGAGACGTAAGTGTCGGACCCATGTCACGAATATTATTAGGCCTGTGTGTACAAGTTATGTGCGTGTTTTTTATCATTTAAAATTAGAATTTCCGGTTTGTGTATTCGAATAATCAAATCAAAGCACTCAATTTATAAGTGGAACTATACTCCGTTGGTGTAGGTTGTTAAATAAAGGTAAACAAAAAAAACCACGTGACGAGAGAGCTGTGAAGTAACCGACTAACCGTAATACCTGTCACTTCAGTTGTCATGCTGCGTCACAGTTGTACTCTTCAATTTAGCAACGTTATAATTAGTTGACGTTTATAGAATCTGTCTTTTTGGGTTCTTTACAATAGACAGATTACAAAATATTATAGTATTGTTATAAATCGAACAAAAAAATTGTGCTCAAGCAGTTACATCTACGACGAGTATTTTATGAATAAATGATAAAGTTCAACATTCATTAAAACTATCGTAAAAAATAAAAATACATTTAATTTAGTAAAGTTAAGTTAACGTATTTTGAAACAATAAAGTGTCATGTATAAAACCCTTTTTACGATTTGTTTACCTTCATTTAATTACCTAAACCAATGGAGTATAGAAATAGGCATCCACAGGTACATAATATTCTGATCCATTTGTTTACATTTTAATCTTTATACTTATACTTTTGGGATACTTTTAGGACAGACTATACATAAAGTGAAGGTGTATACATAACAGAAGTCAAGCGAAGAAATAACATAACAAGGAATAAGTTTTTGGAATTACAAGGAAATAATGAAATCACGCTTACCTGTAAAACTCAAAACTAAAGTCATAAACTCTTGCTTGCTACCATGCCTTACACTTGCCAGGCATGGACTTTTAATAGCACAGCTAAAAATAAAATACAAGTTTGCCAAAGGGCCATGGAACGCACCATCCTAAACATCAGACTAATATATCTATAGCAATCAGAAAGAAGACACAATTCATAGATGCTCTTCAACACGCTCAAGCACAAGTGAAAATGGGCGGGCCATCTGGCGCGATCAGAAGACGACATGGCAGGTGCACCCTTAGAACAACTGCTTGGATAGGCTCACACGGAAAGAGAAAAAAAAAGCAGACCAGCAGAGCGTTGGCACGACAAGACGAGGTATTATTTATTCTGTTAAACGGTACAATGGCAAATCCCCAAGGGTTACGGGATAATACACTTGTGTTTATCGATTTAGCGGATGCGATGGAATAGGTTATAATGCGGTTTCTTCAGAGAGTAAAAAATGCATCGACTCCGTGCGCACGCACTTTTACATCTGACAGCTGTCATTGGCTTTCATTAGCCGCTCAGTCCTCTGATGCTCTCTTCACATGTCCGCGACAGCAATATATGCCTAAGGTTGGACCACATACACCGTAAAACCGCCCACAATCAATATTATCTATATGGAGATTAAATATGCCACACCAATAGTACTTACTTTAACAGTATCTTAATATTTTTTGTAATTAAGGAATCAAATAGGCTTTTTACGTACATACATACATAAACTCACGCCTTCTGCCCATGAGGGTAGTCAGAAACTATAGAACGCCACCTGCTACGCTCCTTACATACTCCTTTAAAAAAGGCTTTTAATTTTTTTATTTATACATAAAATGTAATGTCGAAACCACGTTTTGATCATCTGTTACCAACAAAGAGAATATAAGTTACCAATTACGAAGATTAATGGTCATGGCGTAGCAGTCAACGTAGCGTGGCGTAGGCATCGTAGCATAATTAGTTCCCAAAGCGTAGCGTGCCGTAGCGTACTCGTACCTTCCACAGTCAAAGCATTAATTTTAATAAGACCAATTAAAATCTTCCGGATTTTTTAAATTGTGAATGAAATTCTTGACAAGCATTTAGTTAGCATAGGTGTGAACACAGAGCACTTCATAATATGGTGTGAATGAGGGCTATGTATTAATGTCGATAAGAATGTAACACGGGTAAAAAATAACTTCGCGTGGTACTACTGGATCGCTTGGTAGTTCTACGGGTTTTTTTTTCACACACGGCTACACATCAAGCTATACAATTCCAGTTTACGCTGATCTCGCACTGTACGGAAATTTTATACAATGCGAGATCAGCTTTTACTGGAAATGTATATCTTGAAGTATAGCCGTCTGTACCACGAGAAACAAACGATTTTTAGTAGGTGTTCTGGAGCTTCTAGAATTTCTAACTATACAAATATAAATATGTTCCAAATTCTCTGCAAAAATTCTACTAAGAAGATAAATAGTTTAAAATTACAAGATATCTTTTATGATAGCTTAAATAGCATTATTAACGACATTACAAAACAATCTCCACCCACAGTCCTGCTACATACATCTCATTAGAGCCTTGTTTCAATTAAAACATAACATAATATCATGCCTGTATTCCTAAAGGGTAAGCATAGGGTGTATCCACATTCCACCAGTTATGTAGTATGGGGCGAGCTGATTCATCAACCGGGCTCAAATCCAGACTGAGAAATTCCAGATGGGAGAACCCAATAACACTTTGCCTGACTCGGGAATCGAACCCAGGACCTCATGCTCATCAGTAGCACTTGCGACCAAAATCAAAATCAAAATCAAAAGTCATTTATTCAAACTAGGCTGAGATTCAGCACTTTTCGAACGTCAAAAATTACATAAGACAGTCCCCCAAAAACGCCCACCCTTCACCACTTCCTAGTGCTTTAGCTGGGAAGAAGAAGTGGCGCAACAAACTCCCCAGCAGCACAGCTGTCTGTTCAGATATAAAACTTGAATCTATACAATAAAATGTAAAAGAATTTGCATTACGCAACACAACATTAAATTATTTGCCTTATATTATAGCTAGCACACGCCACTATACCAAAAAAAAAACATAAAAATCGTCGAAAACTATACTCAAGCAGAAATAACGTAAACAGAACGTACCTAAATAAAAGCCTCCAGGCAAAATGGGCGTGACCACCATTAGACCAACGAGGCAGTCAAGTATTTCAAGTATTTTTCTTTAAAAGTCTGATAAATTGAACATATTGGTTGGAACCAATGTTTGTCACGTAGGTAAGTCGACACGAACGTGGAATTTAATACCTGGCTCTTGAAACGATACGAGCCTTTTAATATTTCTTAAGGTGAATCCGCAGCTGTAGCCCGCAAAATTAAAATTTTCTTACGTTTTTTGCAATTTGCAGGTCAGTATCAGGTTGTTTCTTGATCAAGACTATAACAAATAATATGTATTTACAGAATTATAATCATAAGAATCATTAATAGGTATACATCTCTTTATGTTAGATTTGTTCCCCAATGTCATGTTTTCATGAACTCTTTCTCACTTTTTTTTAAAACTCATTCAATGGAACAAATCTAACTTAGAGAGATGTATTAATGATTCTAATGATTATAATTCTGTAAATACATATCTGTTATAGTCGCGAATCATATTTTGATCAAGATACAAACTGATACTGACCACCAAATTGCAAAAAACGTAAGAAAATTTTAATTTCGCGGGCTATAGCTGCGGATTCACTTTAAGCGTTTGTAATATTTCCGTAAAGGTATGAAGGAATTGGTGCTTGGAATATCTGTGTTGTTTAGACACTGTTTTTTTTAAATTCATTTCTAAGTTTATAAAAAAAAATAGGTTCTATGTGGGACCTACCTTTAAACTATATATCTTACAGAACCCACTGGGTCTGTTAAAATTGTTTGAATAACATATACTATTTACTGAAAACAAAAAAATATAAAGCACATGTTATCTAATGGGTATTTATAAGAAGACATACCTGATACGTCATAAATGTCAAACATATTCTAACACAAGGCCCAAACCCGCACAGCTATTGCGAAAAGCTTTTTTTAGATATATTAAGACCTGAAAGCCGAGCGTGGCGATTATGGCAAACACCCCCTTGGAGCAGGCATATGTCCAGCGTGCCGGGAGGACACGGCACGGCGGTATTATTGAAAACTATCAATATACAAAAAAATAACAATCAAGACTTGTGCGATGCCAAAAAGCTCAGCATAATGCTGCGATATTAAAAAAAATATATATAGCTCTGGTATTCTGATAGGGCCCGCTGTGATGCCACGGACACATATAAATCCCACTAGGACGGTAATAAAAATAAATATATCAACACCTACATTGTATTTTTTTTTAATTATGTGTATTTTAATGAAATAATTAACTTCAATTTTTTTAATTTTAATGTATTGTATTTTAATGGTGTTATGATTTTTGTTTTAATTTAATGTTTTGTGATTGGGACTTAGTGCCTTAATAAAAATAAAATAAAGCAGAAATAAATAAAGAACGTTACTATGTAGACTAAAATAACATAACATCGTGCCTGTATTTCCCGAAAGGTTAGGCAGAGATGTACCTATAGTACCTTCACATTTCAAATACGTACTGTAAAAAGCTACGAAGGTGAGCAGTGGTGGCCCAGTGGCAACGGTCTTATGGACTTACGGTCCCGGGTTATTATTATTATATTCTTTATTTTTCAGACAACAATGATCCAGTGTGTTAGTAAACAATATTATAATTTATTACTAGTGTCAGTAGTTATAAAAATACAATAGAGAAGAAGACAGTTTATATAGTATTGTGAAAAGGACATCCCCAAATTAATGTTTAGTGATTGTCCTTCTCACAAAACTTTTAATAATCGGAGAGTCAATACTCTCCGCCAAAGTTTTTAGAATGCTGTTGCCACTCGCCCGCAACCTAGACAACAGCGACGCGGTTTGCTTACGAATGACGACGAGGAAACCGTCACCGTCCGTTCGGTTTTGCGCAAACATAGTAGAAGCGCTGCACCATCGTGGCAGTCCCAACAGCATCCTAAAAACTTATCGCTGGTTATCCAGCGTTCTTTTGGCATAGTTGACCCAAAGATTCCCTGTTCCCCGTAAGATGCCTTAAAAGGTGTTATTTTACTAGAATGCTACACCGAGCGAATCTTCGGGCCAACATGTTACCTCGAACCGCCAATGCCCTATGCAGGGAGCTTTCCATATCAACATTGTCCTTACGGTCGTCAGTAAGAAAATGCCCTAGATAGAACCCAGCCAGGCACTTTACTTTGTGTAAATAATTTCATCACCTCTCAAAACGGAGAAGGAAAACATCGTGAGGCAACCGGCATGTTCTAGAACCAAAAATTTGAAGACATGTGACCAACCCGCAGTGGGCCCGCGTGATAGTAGCCCATTTGTTCTTGAAGAGAGGAGGCCTGTGTCCCAATAGTAGGAGCATTATAGGCTGATTTTGATGTAAAAGCATCGAATAAGCCGTCATCAATGAAAGCACTGTCTCCGACACGTTTTTCCAATATCGAGCCTACATTTCATGGTAGTACTCGTATAATATAATCGATTTATATGTATACGATGGAGCACAGCGGTAAGCTATGCTTGTCATTTGGTTTAAATAGGTTTTTATTTTTATTATTTAAGGAATATTTTATAAAGATTCGTTTGTAATTTGTGAATGTGAGAACGTTGTAGGCTTACAAGCGGCCTACCCGACATATTTTTCATAGAATAGAATAGAATAGAATACTCTTTATTATGCAAACACAACAAACAAACAAAGGCCCGTACGTGATTATGGCGTTGTAACACATCTTTCTTTGAAATTTTTGAACCAATAGGTATCTTGTGCACTATATCTAGGTTTCTATGCAAGCAAAAAAAAAAAAAAAATGAAAAACAAATTCAGTATATGCCTGCAAAAATCTGCTTTTTTGCACAATTTTTACCTGAACTTTGGCCATTCATAATGCACTCATAAATTTTTAATGTTAAGAAAACGTTGCGATAGAAACCTTGCAAATATAATGGAGATTCTAAATGACTAACATTTATTTCACAAACTGGTAAGGCTTACTCAAGAACACGTATTTCCTGGAACAAGTTTTATGAAATTTCCGCACATTATTTTTCGTTCAATGTTTTCGCGTCCTCACTCGCTTGTTAATAGTTTTCACTTACGCTGGATGAACCAACAAACATTTGGACCATGCTCGCGTTGACGATAGACGGACCGGGAAGGGCCCTCATAATAGACTGTAGCTTTGTAAACGATTTTCTATTTTGTTAAGTACTTGTTGACGGGCCTACACTGTCCTGATTGATTTTGATTTTTTTGGTAATACTTACGGAATATAGTCTCGATCAAACAGTAGGTACAAACGAGTATATCCGATGACGGCTTTCATCCTCTGCCTACCCTTTTTCCAATCCGGCTTTCAGTCTAATCGGATGCAGCTGAATACCAGTATTTTACACGGAGTGACTGCCTATCTGACCTCCACAAACCAGTTACTGCAGGGTAATACGATACCACTTGGTAAGACTGGTTGTCAAACTTTCGGGCTTCTGACGACCCATAATGCCTGTCAAAGATCCACGAATGACAGCCGGGACCAACGGCTTAACGTGCTTTCCGAGGCACGGAGCGGTCTTGGTATGTAAAGATGGTAACCGATCCACGGACCATCAACTACGGCAAGCGTTGTTTAACCTGATGGATCGACCCGTATGGCTATTAATACTCAGCCACAAGCCCTATCCGTCCTCGACAACAACAACAAACCAACTACAACACAACAACAACAACATCATGCTTTATTAGATTGTGAAATACTGGAGGATCAGATAGGTACCAGACCAGCAATCAATTTTGATATTCTATAAGATAATAGTTTCAATTAAGTACTTAAACAAACTATAACAGGCTTTAATGGTAGTTGTTATTATTATATTTTAAGGAGGTCTGCAACTAAGCAGACAAACGGTTAGTTATATTGCCATAACACGATGGCCCTGCTCCAATTTGTAACTATAAAACAATACACCTAATTAAAAACAATACTAATGTTATCATAGACGAACCATCATTTTAACTTGTATATATTAGATAATAGCTGCGCCCCGCGGTTTCACCCGCGCATGTCTCGATCCCGTGGGAATATCGGGATAAAAAGTAGCCTATGTCTTAATGCAAGGTATCAGCTACCTTCATACAAAATTTTATTAAAATTGGTCCAGCCGTTTGAGCGTGAAGAAGTAACAAACATACACACACACACACTCACAAAATTTCGCCTTTATAATGTTAGTGTGATGTGATAAACTTACATAAATAATCAGCCTATAATGTTCCCACTGTTGGGACACATGCCTCCTCTCGGTGAGAGGGAGTGGGCCGTAATCCACCACGCGGGCCCAGTGCGGGTTGATAGATGTCACGTCATGTCTTCGAATTTTTTGGTTTCTAGGACATGCCGGTTTCCGCACGATGTTTTCCTTCACCGTTTTTTGAGCAGTGGTGATGAAATAATTTACACAAAGTAAAGCGCCTGTCTGGGTTTGAACCTACGACCTACAACTCGTAAGTCGCGGTCGTTACTACTAGGCCACTACTGCTACTATAACAATTTTAATTTATGACATAATTAAATATGCCTATGTCTCTGGTTAAGCTTTTGCCTGAATTGCATTAGTTATAATACATTAATAAAACTCCCCTCGTGTGGGGGAAGCCTATGTCCAGCAGTGGACGTCTTTCGGCTGAAATCATGATAATGATGATGATACAGGGTGTAAGGGACAGCCCTCTGCTGACTGATGGGGTGAATTCAGTACATCGTACTAAGATGACCGGTACATGAAATTATTTCAGGAACGTTATGGGAATCCAATGAACCTGATTTGTTTTATTATCTTACACGCAATGTATCGCTACTGTGGCAAAACGCACGCAGCGAACGATAGCGCAGCAAGCTTTCGGACGCCCTCCCCGCCGCCCCGCGGAAATTGAACAGCTGATTTCAGGCGACGTTCGTTAGAGAATTTCCACATCCAGTGCTGTTTATTTTTATTTTAGCTGTGTTATTTACATTAATGCAGTACTGCGTACAGATAATGTAATTTTACATTCTAATAAACGAATAGTAACTGAAAAAACGATTTAAAAAATGAAAAATTTCCTGACAAATTTTTCAGTGGAATATGATTCAAAATAAGGAGCTGAATGCATCCTGTTAATTTGCGGACGGCTGTCCCTTACACCATGTATAAATCAATAATTAAGTGAGCGACTTGATCAATTTGAACGTTATGTAGATACAAAACGACAATGAACTTGTTTCAATTAACTCAACCAATCGCAGTCCACTGCTGGACAGCGGCCTCACCACCCTGTCCTTCATCATCCCTATACAACTAATTTAAGATTGTTCTCCTATATTTGTCACTTCCTTTTATTTTAATGTTATTTTATTATATCTCTATGTTTAATGTGTTATAGATATGTAATAGAGATCGAACAAAGTGTTATTTCTAGTGTCGCCTACACCAGGGGAAGAGCGCTGATGTCTGAAATACAGATATTTTATATCTAGTTCAGACACAGATGTTCAATATCACATCATAAAATAAAAATGTAATATAGTGTACCTTAAAATATTTAAATGTCTGTATGATTTCGAACAAATAAATTATTCTTATTATCCGCATCTAGTCTGTTAGAACCACTTTTTAAGGTCTTCGGTCCATCTAGCTGGGGCTGGGCTTCCACACTAGAAAAAAAAAGAAAAATCAAAAGTCATTTATTCAAACTAGGCTGAGAATGAGCACTTTTCGAACATCAAAAATTACATAAGACAGTCCCCCAAAAACGCCCACCCTTCACCACTTCCTAGTGCTTTAGCTGGGAAGAAGTGGCGCAAGAAACTCCCCAGCAGCACAGCGCTGTCAGTGCACTACGCTTGCCAATAAGCGGGCTCCAGTCCGGGACTCGTCGGCTCTACCGGCCATAGGTCCTTGGCCAGCCCACTCCCACTTCAGCTGCTTACTCTGGAAGGTATGTCGGTAACTCCGGTTCCGATAAACCTGTTTATGTAAAGTCCTATGTACTTGCCTATCTTCCATTATAAAGTTTTCGAATAAAAATACACTCTGCAACCAATCATTGAATAATCCTCTTTTCCAACTAAGCCCTAAAGTTTAACGGATTTGTTAGCCTTTCCGATTATAAACCGAGAGAGTCGATTGAATAATCGTTGAGGACTGAAAATGGAGAGAATCCCCCTGTCCGATTAATCTTAGTAATCGGGTTATTTATTCTACGGATTAACAATAAATATTACAAAGCTTTATTTAGATTTCCATACTACCTATACCTATCGAAAAGATGATAAATATGCACGAAAGTGTGTGTTCTCTATATCATTAAAATGTAAACACTGACTGGACAAGTTTTCTCAATCTGTGTGGTTCTTTCATCAAAAGATAATTTCAGATAGAAAAGTAATCTCAGTATTAGAGATTTTTTAATCTACGTGGTCTTCAGATGATCTGACCAAGATTTGAGACTTTAAAAGATACTGTGACCTCTGAGTTTGTTTCGGCCTTTCTTCTCAAAGTAGACAGATAGGAAACGCTGACCTCATCTAGTTTTTAAAATATGATTGACGTGTAAAAGTGTTTGTTGAAACCTACTTACAGAAATAAATCATTTATCATTTAAACAAATGCATCAGAATATAAAAAAGAAAGAAAAAATATTTATTCGGACTCACACACAGGAGATCACAAATTAAACTAAAACACACTCTTAGAAACATAAAAACAAAAACAAAAAAAAAAACAAAGTAAAATGTTAATCTAACAGAAAGTCCTGTACGAGGCCAAAAGGCATCTCAGCATGATGCTGCGACAATTAAACATAAGTGCCGCATTTTTAATGTCATCTCGTAGTTGACCTTGAGAGGTCGGGACTACTTAACCGGACTATCGTCTGGCTACCTTAAGCGACCTTAAAGCCTCCAGCCAGGAGCAATAAGTGCCGCACCGCTGCACGCTGTACTGTAATAAGAACGTGTGGATGGCAATTAGCCCACTTAAAAATTGAATGCTTTGATGTGATTATTTAAATGATCTGATTAATTTTCTAAGACAATTTGGAACATCTAATTTTTGTTGTATTGTTAGTTGATTGACATTCTAGAATTAGCTCTTTAGGTTTTATTTAATAATATAAATATTTATGTAGCCCTATGCCAGCGGACTAAAATCGTCAAGAATTTCATTCAGAATTCAAGAAATCCTGAAGATTAATTTGGTCTAATTGACTTTAAAGGTACGAGTACACTATGATGCGCTACGCTTGGAAAACTAGTTATGCTACGTTGCCTACGCCACGCTACGCTGGCTGCTACGCCATGACGATTCGCTTCGTAATTTAATAACAGATGCACGGAACATGGTTTCGACATTACATTTCGTCAATGATTTATCAATTACATAATAATAAATAAATAAAAACTTTATTTCGGGTGGCATAGACCCATATAAACCTTAATCTAGTGAATGAATGAATGAACATTTTTATTTGCCATGATCGCCACACCTACACAAGACATGGCCCACTGCTTCTGAAAGAGACAGTCAAAACGCCATAATGCCATTCAAACAAAAATTCCTGGAAAAAGTCGTGAGATATAAAGATGTATCCTTCTAAATACAGATAAATGTGTTACTAATTTGTGAACAGGATATTAATTGAGCTTTGTTACAGTTGTAATAGCAATGAATTAATTTGGTTTGAATAGGTTTTTATTTATTTACTAGCTTCTGCCGGCGACTTCGTTCGCGTGAAAGTCGTAAGACACCACATTAAACTAAAACGACAGCCATTTTTATAAAAAAAACTGACTCGTCGGTCTAGCGGTTGCAAGCACTACTGTTGAGCATGAGGTCCTGGGTTGGATTCCCGGGTCAGGCAAAATGTTATTGGGTTTTTTATCTGGAATTTCTCAGCAACAGTCCAACAAGTTTTGATTTGCCCCCTATTACATGGAACCTAAACATAATTGGCGAAATTGAATGTGAGTGTACTATAGGTACACCTCTGCCTATCCCTTCCGGGAATACAGTCGTGATGCTGTTATTTTATAAAACATACATAAACATATGCATACTTCGATGACGTTCATTCATCGTTACCCCGAGTGTAAGTTTGCAAGTGAGTAAACGTAACTAGCGCGTTTGCGTTAAGATTTTTATTCTCAGCCTTATATTCTTAGCATTATGAGCTATCGGTCCAATTTTAACGCAAACGAAATAGTTACGTTTACTCTCTTGCAAACTTACACTTGGGGCACTGGTCACACACTCACGCCGGTTGTGAGTAATACGCACCTGATCTTTCTGAAGAACATCACCAATTAGATCACTATACAACTTGTCCCGGAATTAACGCACAACCTCTTAAGGGGTCATTGTACTCATCATTATGAACAAATATGGGACCAAACCTGAAATCACGAAAAAAAAATCTGCTGTTCCCTACATTAATGTTCGAATAACTCGTCAAAATATAGGGAACAGCTGATTTTTTTTCGCGATTTCTTTCATTTTTTTTCTCGGTTTGGTCCCATAGGTAAGTTCATAATGATGAGTGGAATGACCCCTTAAGAGGTTGTGCGTTAATTCCGGGAAATTTTGTATGTCCTCCTAGGGCGTCCCCCCCGGCATTTTCACTCACATCTACCTTTTTCAATACAGTTGTTAAACATGGCGTACTTTCAGAGGCTATAATTATGATTCGAAAATTAAATCTTTTGCATAGGCATCTTTCTGTTACGCGGTCGTGACTTTTGTTTACGAGTTCTATCATAAGTTTTGCAATTGAGTTTTAAAGGAGAGGTTAAAAATTGGTATAATATTCAGACGATTTTTAAACGCTAATGTGATGTACCTTATTAGAAAGCTTATTTATTATGCTACTCGATTATAGTTAAATCTGATTTTTTCTGGCGCCCGTTTTTGTGAAAAAGTGAAAAATGTTTCAATACAAACAAAACACACATAGTCTTTATTTATTCATTTCTATGCAACATAATTATTTTATGTGGCTAATGTTTCCGTTTCTATTAAATACTTTGAGATTTTATTATAATTTTAGCTGCAGCTCCATGAAATTAAGACAAAAAATATTGATTATCATGACAATGCAATAACAAAACGTATCGAAAAAAGTCAAAGCTGTAAACTAGGACTAAATATCCGCTGTAAATGTCAAACCGAAACCTGCTGACTGACGTTGTCATTGTCACGTCATTTGCCACAGGGCTGCCATCCCTAAAATATGAATAATGCTTGTAGAACATTTTATTTTTCAACACTTGTTTTAAAAAAAACGGGCGGCTGTAAAAAAAAAATTAAATGCCCAAAGACGTCAAAATAATTACCCTCTTTCATCCTATATAGGTCAGAAAGCTGTTTAAATTTTCAATTATTTTAGTACCAAGCCCCATACATTTCGTGAACGTCTCCTTTATAAGTCGATTTAAAAAGTTAAGTAGCAAGGAGTTTTCATATGTAGAATAAAATGGGATAGATTTTATACGAGGAAAAATGAATGAGTCCGTACGTCTTAGCTTTGAATTCTCAAAAGTCTTTTAAATGGTTCTTTAATATATTTAATTACCAGTTTTAATTTAATTATTTTCACGTCAACATTTGTCAAAAATCGAATAGGCTGAAAAATCGAATGATTTCGTTGTAAAAAAAAATATGTCCAGTTGCAAAAACGCGCCATTTTCTGAAAATTTTAATTAATTCTTTGTTTTGTTTTTTACTATTTCCCACAAGTGTATTGAAAAACGTCGTGTGATACACGGGTGTGTAGGTTATAACCTACTTTCCACCCTTGTATCACAATGTACTATTGTTAGTCGCCTTTCATTCATCCACAACTATTTAACATGATCAAACCATCTAAGCATACTTTTTAAAAAAAAATTCACTACATCTGCTTTCAATCCACACCGTTGCCATTACACATTTTTTTTAGCCTAGTTCGAAGGCCTTCCCACAAGGTGGATCGATGACATTGTGGGGATCCTGGAACATAAATTCGGATAAACAGTTAAACAATCACAAACAGACAAAAAATTGTAAAAATTATATTTTCGGTATTGGTAGCAATTACTTTTTTTCAATAATATTCAATGTATACTTTTGAGTTCGCTACAATTTTGTAAAGTCAAAGTCAAATTATTTATTTCAAATAGGCACTTTTGAACGTCAAATTTTACAAAAAAATTGAATTGATTCTAGTCGCCACTTCCAAAAGGCAGCTTCGTATGGAGAAGAATGGGAAAGAAACTCCACCGTTACTCTTTTAAAATGTTTTACAATATTTTGTTGCTGTACATTAGTTATATACTTTTATGTGAAGACTATGCACCTAGAATAGAATTATTCAATCAATCAATAATCTTTATTTGTAAACATAGGTTACAACAATGTAGCTCCGGAGGGATCTCATGGCGACATGGAGAGTGCGATTGTCGCAACCCAGCGCTGGGCACGCCACAATTGTGGCGATAAGTCCCCTCTTTGAGGAGTGGCTGGAGAGGCGCCACGGCGTCCTCACCTTCCGCCTGACGCAGGTCCTCACCGGACATGGATGTTTCGGGAGGTTCCTGTTTAGGATTAAGCGGGAGGAAACGCCCGGGTGTCACCACTGTGTGGATCGCCCGGAGGACACGGTGGAGCATACGGTGGAGGTCTGCCCAGCTTGGGCGGAGCACCGCCGTGTCCTCACGGAGGCGATCGGCGGCGGCGATCTCTCGCGTCCGGGCCTGGTTCAGGCCATGGTTCGGAGCGAGAGTGCATGGGAGGCCGTCACCTCCTTCTGCGAAGCAGTTATGCTAGCGAAGGAGGAGGCGGAACGCGTGAGGGTGAGACAAGGTTCGCGCCCTCATGCCCCTAGTCGCCGCAGGAGACGCCCCGGGCGTCGGGAGTCGCAAGCCGATTTCCGGCCACCGTAGGCGCGGGCCTGCGGACGGTGAGCGATGGGTAGCTCGCCGTCCGATAAGGACCAGGCCCGAGTCGACGGCGCGTTGTGTTCCACGCGCGCCTCAAAGAGATGTCAGCACAAACTGACGGGGTCCGTTAGGGCCAATGCCTGCCGGGGTTGCGAGTTTGTCCGAAAGGGATATCGTGGCCCTGGCACACAGGCAACGGAAGGAACACGGGTGGGTTTTAGTCAGTAAAAGTCTGACACGCCCTCCCGCTCCGCCCAGAGCGGGAGAAGTTATTTGATGATTTCCCACCCAAAAAAAAAAAAAAAAAAAGGTGTCAACAATGTGCAAGATGTTACAAGTCTTATTAAAAAGTTTCTCCATGTCTTGCCATTTGGCGTACAAACATACAATTATTAGGCTTGGGCCATTAAATAAATAAATTTATAATAATTCAGGAGTGAAATAGATGTCAATTTAAAAAAAGAAGCTAATTTAATAGGCAAATTGATCAAATTCGATAATGTCAATAGTAGATAATATTAAAATAATAAAAATAATTATTGTTTTATACAGGTTCAAATTAAATAAGCCAGCGAAACTCCGCAGACGTGATGGGTATAGATACCTACTTAACTAAACATGATAAAACTTTTTTTTATTTTTATTTATTGAGTTTTCTTTTGGGTCGTCAACGCGTTGACATTTATCAGCCTAAAATAAACATATTTTTTGATGTAAACCTCACAGACGTGATGGGCTCCATAACTAAACACATCACCATCTGCCTAGCCTTTTCCCAACTATGTTGGGGTCGGCTTCCAGTCTAACCGGATGCAGCTGAATACCACAGTATTTTACATGGAGCGACTGCCTACTCGTATCTGACCTCCACAACCCAGTTACTGGGTAACACGATATCCCTTGGTACGAATGATTATGCAACAGTACGGCAAGTTGGAACAGCCAGTATGCGGTGTTTTCTGCAACGAAAGTAATTGTCTGGGACAAATAGATTGCAGATTTCATTATGCAGATCACGATCATCTATTTAGTCCCCCTAAGAATTTTAAATATTACAGTCATCTGATCGCGCGACCATCGTACTTCTAGAGAATTGAAACGTAAGCAACCCAACAGGAATTTAGTGGGATACAAGAGAGGATAAAATCCGTACAGGTGCTTGTAAAGGTATCTAAGGAATGCTTTTTGAACCTTTTCTAAAGCTAACGCATACTGCTTCTCAAAAGGATTCCATACGCTGTTAACCCTGTCGAATGCCTTTTGGAAATCAAAGTAAAGAACGTCTACTTGGCGCCTACGATCGGAATGTATAGGAGAATATGTGTTTCGACTACAATTTTAAATTTGTTCTTGGGATAAATACATCCCAACTACGGAACCCTTCATTCTGCGTGGTCCGACACGAAGATGGCTGAATAAAAACAAAAAAAAATGACGTGACAATGACGATGACAATGTCAGTCAGCAGCGGGCCGAGCACGGGCGTGACAGGACATTTGTGACAAGACATGATAAATTATGTCATGTCAATTTGTACTAGCAATTTTTGACAAAACAGTTTTATCGCGCAAACTGTGATAAAATGTGTGACTCAAGTTATGTCACAGTACTTGACATTGACAGCTTTGACTTTTTTCGACACGTTTTGTTATTGCATTGTCATGATAATCAATATTTTTTGTCTTAATTTCATGGAGCTGCAGCTAAAATTATAATAAAATCTCTAAATATTTAATAGAAACGGAAACTTTTGCCACATTTAAAGTTTATATTGCAAAGAAATGAATAAATAAAGGCTAAGTGCGTTTTGTTTGTATTGAAACACTTTTCACTTTTTCACAAAAACGGGCGCCTGAAAAAATCAGATTTAACTATAATCGAGTAGCATAATAAATAAGCTTTCTAATAAGGTACATCACATTAGCGTTTAAAAATCTTCGGAATATTATACCACTTTTGACCTCTCCAATCAACTTAATCGGTTCAGTAGATTCGGAGCATATCGGCTGTGACAGAAGGATAGACAGATACACGAGTGATAAGGGTTCCGTTTTTTCCTTTTGAGGTACGTCCCTTAGGCGTCCTGTAAGACACGCAAAGGGTTCTGCATCTATAAGGTTACATCAGCACAACTCATTTACATGTAAATTCGGGATATTGCTCATATACATAAGGTGCGTCTCGAGAGTATGACGTGATATTTGAATTTGTTATATGTTGTATGAAATGAAAGGATTGGATTGGTTTATTTTACAGCTTTTATTACTTGGTTGGTAGGTAGTTGTGTGGGTAAAGATGACTTTGCGTCTCCTGGGAGAAGCCCAAAACTTCACCGGTGTATACTACCGGAGAATTTGATGTAGCCATAAACAACGTGTAACAGAATAAACTCAAGACCTCAGCACTGGCGGACTAATGGCAGGGGTGGTCCGCCCCGGGGAAACTCGACAAATACTTTTTAATCGAATTTCAAATAAGAAAAAAATATTTTCAGTAAGTAAAAGGCGGTTTATAGTTGGGCAAGGTAAAGGCACTTTATAGTTAGACCCTAAGCTGAAAGGAGAGTGGGAAACAAATGTATGTGGTCTGGGCCCACCCTTCAAAAGTAACATTTGATATACCGTTAGATAAGGCTTTTTAAGCGGAACATTAGTTACTAATAAAACTATGGTCAAATGGTAGTACTTTCGTCTTTAAGTCGTCTCAGAGTAACATATTATTTATTATAAGGTAGTAGTAATACATATATTCTATTGATTTGAAATTGTAAAATGACACAAATGATAAAAATGTATTGTATTGTTATTTTTTTTTTAATTTTGTTTTGTTTTTGTTTTGTTTTGCAGTGGTGCACGTTTGAAACTTTTATGCTTATTCCAACCTCTGTACAACACGTTTGCAATAAACTGATTTGATTTGATTTGATTACATGTATTTCACTTTAAAACAAAAAATATTTATTATTCGTCATGGACATCAATTACATCATTTGAAAAACCCGCGTAGGCCACAACTGGTTGATATCACCCAATTCCTAGGTTATCGAAATCGAAGATATGGTGTGAGCGCAAGTTCCTACCACCAGGACCGACGCCGCGGCAGGCAGAGAGAAGAGCAGGTAGGGAGTAATCAAGCCATGACTAGGCATACACGATTTGGGTTGTTTTTAGGGTTCCGTATCTCAAAAGGAAAAACGGAATCCTTATAAGATCACTTCGTTGTCCGTCTGTCTGTCTGTCAGTCTGTCAAGACCATTTTTCTCAGGAACGCGCAGAGGTATCAAGTTGACATTAATATCAAATACGTATTAAGTCTATGGTCCCTTGAAGCTCTAAAAAAATCAAGCTTCCAAGTCAACGCAATAAAAAAATACGGCGATATAAGCGACATTATTGTGACATATTTCGATACTCGCCAATAAATCAAAACCTATAGGGCACTTTCCGTTGACCTATAATCATGAAATTTGGCAAGAAACAAGGTCTTACAGCAGAAGTATAGGAAAAAGTCCTAAAATTGTAAATTTATAGTTTTATCACATAAAAAAAAATTGCGAATATCTCGCACATAAATCGAAACCTATAGGGTACTTCGCGTTGACCTAGAATCATGAAATTTGGCAACAAGCAAGGTCTTACAGCACACGTAAAGAAAAAAGTCCGAAAATTGTTAATTTGTAGTTTCATCACATAAAAAAACATTTTTTGCAATTACAAACTTAAATTTTCAGTTGGAAAATTGACCGTGGCGTATATCGATGTATGATGATGATGTATGATGATGGGAGAACATGTTTTTCAACTACAATGTGAAGTTTGTTTTAGGGATAAATTCATCCTAACTACGGAACCCTTCATTGTGCGTGGTCCGACACGCACTTGGCCGGTTTTTTAACTTTGCCCCACACTAGTAATTAGTAGTAAACGTTTACAAACATTTAAACTCACACAAACACCCGGAACAAGAACTTGTAGGTCATACCAATATTTGTTCCATGCGGGAATTGAACTCGCGACACGCAGCGCAGCAGTCAATCGCTTAACCACTGCGCCAACCATGCCGTCCGGTTTGAGTCTGGGTAATGTTTATCTTTTAATGAAGTAAACTACGATCATTAATTGCTTAGATTGGGATCACTTTTATGGCAGTATAACTCTGAAAGTACTGACTTTTAACCTTAGTCGTAATGCTAAGTTTTATTCTGCATAAAAATACCTATTGATTCATGAGTATCTTATTTCTGTTGAGAGGTGCCACCTTTAGGTACTCATTGTCCTTTTCGGGCAAAACTGTCGTGCTCACTCTTGAAACCTATGTACATCCTATTTTCTCAGACTTCTCCGCATACGTCGACAAAGAAAATGCTATTATGCACGAATAGTCAAAAGAAAACTACCTATCCGGGGTAGGGTGCTAAAATTTTCGATCTCGCTTCGCTAGAAAACCTAACCTTTTCAAGCAGCGTGCTGAATATTTCAATGTTCATTCCTGAGCAGGAGGCCCATTTAGTTTTGCCACCCTGGGCCCCCGACAGGCTTAGACCGCCACTGGACCTCAAACACCCTAATTAGAATATCTATACCAATATTTTAAAGAGTAAGACAAGTTTGAATGTTGGGGGTAATCTCTGAAACTATTAGTCGGATTTGAAACATTCTTTTCGTATTTGATAGCCCAATTTTTGAGGAAGGTTATATAGGCTATTTAACAACTCGCTACGATTCTTAGGAGCCGAACAAAAAGAAAAAAAAAACGGAAAGAACGCTAAGCGAAAAGTTTTAAGTAATAGCACAGGCGGGCGATGCAATGCGACGTAGTGAGTCGGGGGAACAAGAAATTTCACGCGGACGAAGTCGCGGGCAAAAGCTAGTTAAATTATAAGACTAGAGATTAACTACGACAATATGGCCCGCCCCTCCAAAATTCAAAACGTTTGAAAGTATTTGAACGCATGTGTGCGTAATAGAATTGAATAGAATAATTTTATTTCAGACAAATGTCCATAGGGTTAGTAACAATTTTAGTTATTATCTAGTGTTAGTACAGACAAAGATTAACAAAACAATTAAAATTAAAATTCAGCGTGGAGCTGCATCCACCTCCGCCACATCGGGGAATCCCACCGATCTGTGAACATACTGATATTATTATTGGTGCTGCCGCAAACACGCGACATCAAGGATGCACAACTTTTTCTTATAATGACGGCAAAACCATCAATGTTGTCCGCCGTATTGTCCGCAAACATCCCTAATAATGAGACGGCCGTCAATCAGAAACAAATCACGGATTTGTTGCTCGACTAGTGGAGTCGTTAATCGCTCATTATTATTAGTATGACGCTGCACTGGCGTACTCTATGAAAACGACACGTGCGTTGTCTTGTGCGATCGGCTAGTTATGATTAGTTGACCAACAAATCTGGTAATAAGTGAGATATTACGAGTACTTACAACTACATACAAACTCTTTCGTAAGGGTGTGACTACACACATTGAAACAGTTATTTGGAGGGGCGAGCCATGTTATCGTAGTTTATCTCTACAATAACTTGATCTCTATTTTAATTTAGTTAAATCAAATCTCGTAACTTTTTATAAAATAGTTGTCCTAACTAAACTTAAATCTAAATGGTAAAGAAAATGGAAATTCGGCCGTGACAAGGCTTAAATTTCATTTTGAAAGTAATAGTAATATATTAGTTGAGAAAATCTGTTTTTTGAATACTTCAAGTAACATCATAACAAGCGGTCATTGACCCCAAAAAAAATCATCAAAGCCTTTTTATTTTCTTTGTTATTTTATTTCTTTTTATTTTATCCTTTTTCCCATCACGTCTGCGGAGTATCGCTAGATAATTTAATTTGACCCTGTATAATTTAAATTAAAACCACCGCATCATAACAAGTTTATAAAATCTTTCAAAATGAAATTTAAGCCTTGTCACGGCCGAATTTCCATTTTCTTTACCATTTAGATTTAAGTTTAGTTAGGACAACTATTTTATAAAAAGTTACGAGATTTGATTTAACTAAATTAAAATAGAGATCAAGTTATTGTAGAGATAAACTACGATAACATGGCTCGCCCCTCCAAATAACTGTTTCAATGTGTGTAGTCACACCCTTACGAAAGAGTTTGTATGTAGTTGTAAGTACTCGTAATATCTCACTTATTACCAGATTTGTTGGTCAACTAATCATAACTAGCCGATCGCACAAGACAACGCACGTGTCGTTTTCATAGAGTACGCCAGTGCAGCGTCATACTAATAATAATGAGCGATTAACGACTCCACTAGTCGAGCAACAAATCCGTGATTTGTTTCTGATTGACGGCCGTCTCATTATTAGGGATGTTTGCGGACAATACGGCGGACAACATTGATGGTTTTGCCGTCATTATAAGAAAAAGTTGTGCATCCTTGATGTCGCGTGTTTGCGGCAGCACCAATAATAATATCAGTATGTTCACAGATCGGTGGGATTCCCCGATGTGGCGGAGGTGGATGCAGCTCCACGCTGAATTTTAATTTTAATTGTTTTGTTAATCTTTGTCTGTACTAACACTAGATAATAACTAAAATTGTTACTAACCCTATGGACATTTGTCTGAAATAAAATTATTCTATTCAATTCTATTACGCACACATGCGTTCAAATACTTTCAAACGTTTTGAATTTTGGAGGGGCGGGCCATATTGTCGTAGTTAATCTCTAGTCTTATAATTTAACTAGCTTTTGCCCGCGACTTCGTCCGCGTGAAATTTCTTGTTCCCCCGACTCACTACGTCGCATTGCATCGCCCGCCTGTGCTATTACTTAAAACTTTTCGCTTAGCGTTCTTTCCGTTTTTTTTTTCTTTTTGTTCGGCTCCTAAGAATCGTAGCGAGTTGTTAAATAGCCTATATAACCTTCCTCAAAAATTGGGCTATCAAATACGAAAAGAATGTTTCAAATCCGACTAATAGTTTCAGAGATTACCCCCAACATTCAAACTTGTCTTACTCTTTAAAATATTGGTATAGATATTCTAATTAGGGTGTTTGAGGTCCAGTGGCGGTCTAAGCCTGTCGGGGGCCCAGGGTGGCAAAACTAAATGGGCCTCCTGCTCAGGAATGAACATTGAAATATTCAGCACGCTGCTTGAAAAGGTTAGGTTTTCTAGCGAAGCGAGATCGAAAATTTTAGCACCCTACCCCGGATAGGTAGTTTTCTTTTGACTATTCGTGCATAATAGCATTTTCTTTGTCGACGTATGCGGAGAAGTCTGAGAAAATAGGATGTACATAGGTTTCAAGAGTGAGCACGACAGTTTTGCCCGAAAAGGACAATGAGTACCTAAAGGTGGCACCTCTCAACAGAAATAAGATACTCATGAATCAATAGGTATTTTTATGCAGAATAAAA
Organism: Tiliacea citrago; assembly: GCA_963921375.1. NCBI lineage: Eukaryota > Metazoa > Arthropoda > Insecta > Lepidoptera > Noctuidae > Tiliacea > Tiliacea citrago. Next base: position 8,999,363 of record OY992800.1, read on the forward strand.
CTTAGCATTACGACTACCTGCCGGGGTTGCGAGTTTGTCCGAAAGGGATATCGTGGCCCTGGCACACAGGCAACGGAAGGAACACGGGTGGGTTTTAGTCAGTAAAAGTCTGACACGCCCTCCCGCTCCGCCCAGAGCGGGAGAAGTTATTTGATGATTTCCCACCCAAAAAAAAAAAAAAAAAAAAAAAGCATTACGACTAAGGTTAAAAGTCAGTACTTTCAGAGTTATACTGCCATAAAAGTGATCCCAATCTAAGCAATTAATGATCGTAGTTTACTTCATTAAAAGATAAACATTACCCAGACTCAAACCGGACGGCATGGTTGGCGCAGTGGTTAAGCGATTGACTGCTGCGCTGCGTGTCGCGAGTTCAATTCCCGCATGGAACAAATATTGGTATGACCTACAAGTTCTTGTTCCGGGTGTTTGTGTGAGTTTAAATGTTTGTAAACGTTTACTACTAATTACTAGTGTGGGGCAAAGTTAAAAAACCGGCCAAGTGCGTGTCGGACCACGCACAATGAAGGGTTCCGTAGTTAGGATGAATTTATCCCTAAAACAAACTTCACATTGTAGTTGAAAAACATGTTCTCCCATCATCATACATCATCATCATACATCGATATACGCCACGGTCAATTTTCCAACTGAAAATTTAAGTTTGTAATTGCAAAAAATGTTTTTTTATGTGATGAAACTACAAATTAACAATTTTCGGACTTTTTTCTTTACGTGTGCTGTAAGACCTTGCTTGTTGCCAAATTTCATGATTCTAGGTCAACGCGAAGTACCCTATAGGTTTCGATTTATGTGCGAGATATTCGCAATTTTTTTTTATGTGATAAAACTATAAATTTACAATTTTAGGACTTTTTCCTATACTTCTGCTGTAAGACCTTGTTTCTTGCCAAATTTCATGATTATAGGTCAACGGAAAGTGCCCTATAGGTTTTGATTTATTGGCGAGTATCGAAATATGTCACAATAATGTCGCTTATATCGCCGTATTTTTTTATTGCGTTGACTTGGAAGCTTGATTTTTTTAGAGCTTCAAGGGACCATAGACTTAATACGTATTTGATATTAATGTCAACTTGATACCTCTGCGCGTTCCTGAGAAAAATGGTCTTGACAGACTGACAGACAGACAGACGGACAACGAAGTGATCTTATAAGGATTCCGTTTTTCCTTTTGAGATACGGAACCCTAAAAACAACCCAAATCGTGTATGCCTAGTCATGGCTTGATTACTCCCTACCTGCTCTTCTCTCTGCCTGCCGCGGCGTCGGTCCTGGTGGTAGGAACTTGCGCTCACACCATATCTTCGATTTCGATAACCTAGGAATTGGGTGATATCAACCAGTTGTGGCCTACGCGGGTTTTTCAAATGATGTAATTGATGTCCATGACGAATAATAAATATTTTTTGTTTTAAAGTGAAATACATGTAATCAAATCAAATCAAATCAGTTTATTGCAAACGTGTTGTACAGAGGTTGGAATAAGCATAAAAGTTTCAAACGTGCACCACTGCAAAACAAAACAAAAACAAAACAAAATTAAAAAAAAAATAACAATACAATACATTTTTATCATTTGTGTCATTTTACAATTTCAAATCAATAGAATATATGTATTACTACTACCTTATAATAAATAATATGTTACTCTGAGACGACTTAAAGACGAAAGTACTACCATTTGACCATAGTTTTATTAGTAACTAATGTTCCGCTTAAAAAGCCTTATCTAACGGTATATCAAATGTTACTTTTGAAGGGTGGGCCCAGACCACATACATTTGTTTCCCACTCTCCTTTCAGCTTAGGGTCTAACTATAAAGTGCCTTTACCTTGCCCAACTATAAACCGCCTTTTACTTACTGAAAATATTTTTTTCTTATTTGAAATTCGATTAAAAAGTATTTGTCGAGTTTCCCCGGGGCGGACCACCCCTGCCATTAGTCCGCCAGTGCTGAGGTCTTGAGTTTATTCTGTTACACGTTGTTTATGGCTACATCAAATTCTCCGGTAGTATACACCGGTGAAGTTTTGGGCTTCTCCCAGGAGACGCAAAGTCATCTTTACCCACACAACTACCTACCAACCAAGTAATAAAAGCTGTAAAATAAACCAATCCAATCCTTTCATTTCATACAACATATAACAAATTCAAATATCACGTCATACTCTCGAGACGCACCTTATGTATATGAGCAATATCCCGAATTTACATGTAAATGAGTTGTGCTGATGTAACCTTATAGATGCAGAACCCTTTGCGTGTCTTACAGGACGCCTAAGGGACGTACCTCAAAAGGAAAAAACGGAACCCTTATCACTCGTGTATCTGTCTATCCTTCTGTCACAGCCGATATGCTCCGAATCTACTGAACTGATTAAGTTGATTGGAGAGGTCAAAAGTGGTATAATATTCCGAAGATTTTTAAACGCTAATGTGATGTACCTTATTAGAAAGCTTATTTATTATGCTACTCGATTATAGTTAAATCTGATTTTTTCAGGCGCCCGTTTTTGTGAAAAAGTGAAAAGTGTTTCAATACAAACAAAACGCACTTAGCCTTTATTTATTCATTTCTTTGCAATATAAACTTTAAATGTGGCAAAAGTTTCCGTTTCTATTAAATATTTAGAGATTTTATTATAATTTTAGCTGCAGCTCCATGAAATTAAGACAAAAAATATTGATTATCATGACAATGCAATAACAAAACGTGTCGAAAAAAGTCAAAGCTGTCAATGTCAAGTACTGTGACATAACTTGAGTCACACATTTTATCACAGTTTGCGCGATAAAACTGTTTTGTCAAAAATTGCTAGTACAAATTGACATGACATAATTTATCATGTCTTGTCACAAATGTCCTGTCACGCCCGTGCTCGGCCCGCTGCTGACTGACATTGTCATCGTCATTGTCACGTCATTTTTTTTTGTTTTTATTCAGCCATCTTCGTGTCGGACCACGCAGAATGAAGGGTTCCGTAGTTGGGATGTATTTATCCCAAGAACAAATTTAAAATTGTAGTCGAAAAACATATTCTCCTATACATTCCGATCGTAGGCGCCAAGTAGACGTTCTTTACTTTGATTTCCAAAAGGCATTCGACAGGGTTAACAGCGTATGGAATCCTTTTGAGAAGCAGTATGCGTTAGCTTTAGAAAAGGTTCAAAAAGCATTCCTTAGATACCTTTACAAGCACCTGTACGGATTTTATCCTCTCTTGTATCCCACTAAATTCCTGTTGGGTTGCTTACGTTTCAATTCTCTAGAAGTACGATGGTCGCGCGATCAGATGACTGTAATATTTAAAATTCTTAGGGGGACTAAATAGATGATCGTGATCTGCATAATGAAATCTGCAATCTATTTGTCCCAGACAATTACTTTCGTTGCAGAAAACACCGCTTACTGGCTGTTCCAACTTGCCGTACTGTTGCATATTCCTCGGTCATTAGCAGCTATTAACGCTTTCCTGAACTCAAACACAGATCTTGATATGTTAGTGAATGAATGGAAGCTGATACTGTCAGAATGTTTGAATTTTTGTGAGATGAATGCATGACTGTGTTAAATAAATTATATGTTTAAATAGTGGTAATTGGCTTCGGCCGTTCTATTTAAAATAAAATAAATAAATTAATTCCAACTGCAAATGTATAAGTTGGTCGATTATTACTCGTTAACTTGTAAAGCCTACTAAGCTGTGATAGTTTTCTTTTTAACTTCGATATATATGGTGCTGCCGTGAATATTTTCAAATATCCAAAACAATCATTTATCTTGCATGGGGCGAACACTTGACTCTAACAAAAATTAGGACTTTAAACCTTAATATTATGCAAATGGATCCCTGATTACAAAAATAGTTTTCACAGACCAGCGATTCCTCACACCATGGGACAGACGAGACGAGACTTAAGGCTCTTACACACTCACGCGATATCGCGGGCGCGATATGCACCGACAAAGGAATTGTCTTTGTCGGTGCCTGTCGTGCCCGCGATATCGCGTGAGTTTGTAAGAGCCTTTATTCGGTTGTTCTCTGAGCGAATTCACAAGGAATGCAATGTTTGTAATTTGTTATATGTGGGTACATGAATGTTAGTACCTATTTAGAATAATTAAGTTAGATAAGCGCATTTACCGCATTGGGTTACCCTGTAATGGTAGATGTAAGAAGCAAATAAATAAATAATAATAAATAAATAAATCATCCTCACTTTACGTGTTCTAGATCTAGTAGATCTAGTTGGTTTTTTTTTGTTTCTAGATCTTATTTTACCACTTTGTTGCCGTGATTAATATGTATACCCATGCCAAATTACAGTTTTCTAGTACTAAGAGTCTCTGAGCTAAACCGGGGACAGACAGACATACGGACATACCCGTAAACGTTACTTTAAGATAAGTAATGATTAACGTCTGCTTAATCGTATTGTTTTTATTATGTACGTTTTATAACTTTAACTTTAATATTCAGTCTTATTTATAAACGCCTGTTAAATTTTAATGAATTGCTGAGCAACTGAAGCAAAATTCTTATTCTTACTCTTATAGTCAAAATTAAAAAGCACCGGTAGCCTGTTTAGAGCTTGCATATATAAACCGGTATGAACATACAGCCTTATTTATAAAAATCTCGCTAATGACTGATTAGCCACTGTTTAGCTAAATAATTGATTAGCTCCTAATCAATGAACTTTTCATTATTTATAAACGCTAGTTAACAAGTGATTAGTTGCGAAACGAAATAGAGGAGACAATATGCGTTCGTCACAGATTATAATCAAAATAGTCGAATATCAAAGCAGAATATTATGAATAAAGTTGTCAAAACCACGATTTTTGTATCTGTTGAGACAATGACAGACAAAAGTCAAAAATCTTATTGGAAAATTTGAATTTGAATAGGTTTTTTATTAAGTTTATTTCAATGTATTTGCGATGGAAGCAATGAAAATACTAAGCTCCAATAAAATGGAGCTCAAAAACGGGAGCAACTTGGACTGACACTAAGAAAGGCTACTGGATAATTTGGTCGAAAGTTACAATTACACCTGGAAAATAAAACCCTCGTTTACAAAGCTATAATCAAGCCTTTATGGACCTATGCCATTCAGCTACGGGTAACAGCATCGCACTCTAACATAGAGATCAAACAGCGATTTCAGCACAAGCTTCTAAGAACAATCACAAACGCCCCATGGTTTGTATCAAATGAAGATCCACCATACACCATGATCTGAAAATACCGACAGACAAATCACACTAATATTCAAAGGCGAAAGTTTGTGAGTGTGTGTGTGTGTGTGTGTATGTTTGTTACTTCTTCACGCTCAAACGGCTGGACCAATTTTTATTAAATTTTGTATGGAGCTGACACCCTGGATTAAGACATAGGCTACTTTTTAACCCGATATTCCCACGGGATCGAGACTTACGCGGATGAAACCGCGGGGCGCAGCTAGTATGAAATAAAAGCTATATCAAGTTGTTTATAGAAATAATTACTCGCCACCCAAATAATACGGGTTGACTACTGCTATGAAAGCCACGAACACCTAGCACCTATACAATCCAACTAGCAAAGACGGCGAGGGAGGAAAACATTCTAGGTGAAAAAGATGCGGAATGAGAGTGGCATGAGAAAAGAATGGCACCCATGTCTTTGGAAGAAGAATATTGGAAATAAAAAAATAATGAATTTATAACAAATTGTAGCTTTTTTATGTATCAAAATATATTGTTTTCTTTAAAATGTCTCTGGTTATTTATGTGTGACTACCACAACATGGCTTTTCTTTAGTTCTGGGCCTCATAGCTGGCGTCTTAAGATGGGCACTTGGGGTAATCACAATCTCCGATGTGCTTCCTCACTAACTCATTCTTTTCAAACCTACTGAGCCTCGTCCTAATTTAGCTTTCCCTATAAATCCTTTCATCATTTGTACTTCTTCATTCGAAGTATGTAATAGGAATATGTGTGGAATAATCATTCTCGTAGTAGATTTAAATGAGCTGCAGTGGCGAAGGGTGATTTTATGAGACAGGTAACCCGGAGCAAAAAATTTCGTTTCTATACAAAATAAACTCGTCATGAAGTAGACGATATAAAGACAAAATATAATGTAGGTAAGCCGGTAGGAATCGAGTTATACGGTGCTTTCGCCCCTGATGAGCTGTGTAGGTCTTCCTCCGTCTACTTACTGCTGGCGGCGTTTAATTCTTCTGTCGTTCTAAAATCCCGTCAAAGATTGTCGCAATCCACATTTATTAAGGCTCAGAACAAAATTACCTCGAAGTAGGTACACAATAATCTTATTGAATCGATCAGCTGATTGAAATAAAAATCCGCCATCTTTCCTCTTAGCAAGCTCTAAACAGGGTACCGGTGGTGTTTAATTTTGACAGCCATTAATCAATTGCTTAGCGGCCTATTAGCGCTAAATAGCGTTTATGAATAAGAGTTTTGCTAATCAGTTGCCTAGCAATTGATTAAAATTTAACATGCGTTTATAAATAAGACTGATAAACTTTAATAACTTAAAAGGTGTAACCCTATCGCCCTCTCACCTCATTTGTATGAAAACAACAAGGACAAGACGTATTTATAATGCATTCATCAATGTCATGTTCTGAATTTATGAACCCCTGGTAACTTTTCACGACGCCATGTTCTTTAATACTCAAATTATTCACACTTTATCTTTACAGTAATTCCGTAAATCGTAACAATTAATCATTGCCTTCTTAAATAATCAATAAAGTTAGTAATTAAATAATGACTAGCGAATGTGGGGAGCCTACACGTGTTGTACAATGGCACTTCTTATTATTAATTGACTCAGCGACGATCGATAAAGATGTACTGGATTACCCTTGGCTCTTGAAGGAAAAACGCCTCTTGTTGTTATAAAGGCGTATTTATTTACAACTAGCTTTTGCCTCCGACTTCGTCCGTGTGAAAGGGACAATGACCAAATCACTATGGGAAGTGGTGCATTTGGTTTTATTCCGCGGGCATCATTAAACCTTAGTCGGTATTGGAAAAACCTATCACAAAAATGAATTGCTAAACGATCTCTCTACAAATGCACTCCGAGATGTGTAAAATTATGTTACCGCATATTATACTTGTCAAAAAATAATAGGCCAAAAAAATAATATGGTTACTTCACTAGTTACGTCGCGATTGACCATCGCGACGTAACTAGTGAAGTAACTATACGACTCGGTACTCGATACACACGATAAATCGATTGAAGTTAAATGTCAAAACGGGCCTATTCTTTTTTGACAACTTTAACGTTGTTCGACATATTATTCTGCATCTAATCAATTAATAATTGGTGATTGATGGCCGCGAAAAAAATAAAAATTGCACCATTTTTGGTAATTTCTTGGTGCATAAAATATTTCCTACTACTTTTGCCCGCGGCTTCGCCCGGGTGGTGGTCGGAAATTATCCCACGGGAACGTACTACCTGAATAAAAATCATCCTATCTGTTAATCCAAGTCATAAACTATCTGTGTGCCACATTTCAACCAAATCCTATTAACAGCATAATACGAATGATTGAAATACTATGGCGAATTCATGTTTTTGTTAAGGTACTGCTCAGAAATTGTTCACAACGTGTCGTGCTCGTACAGACTAGTGCGATATCGCGGGCGCGACGCGACACTAGTAGCACAATTTCTTTGTCGCTGCCTGTCGCGCCCGCGATATTGCGTGAGTCTGTAAGAGCCTTCAGTTAGGATGACACTCACCAATAGCGTAGCTCCCGTTAGAAAAAAAAAATTCGGAATCGGATCAGTAGTTCGGAAGATTAGCCCTACATTCAAACTCATTATTTATAGATGAGATTAGTGGATAAGATTAATGGGATTACATTTGTTATACTGTTGGTAGATATTTTCTGGATTTGGCATTTTATCTGTGAATTAGAACACACTTAACTTATTTTTCAGCCATTTTGTATTTGTTTTGTAGGTAGTGATTTTTTTTAAATTGACAACTTTTCAACATAATAGGGTTTCTTGGAATTTCCTCTTGCTTTTGGCACTTCCTATATATGAAGCGAAAAAATTGACCACTTTAAAAAAAAAGTAAATAGAATATAAAATTAGCTACATACTAAGCGAATACCACCTTAATCCAGAATCTTTTATACTTCTACCCAACCTTTTAAGCCAAGAGCGTAATGATACATTTACAAAAAGTAGGTTGAGTAATTACGCTTCATTACTAAGAGGGCAACAGCAGGGCAAGAGGTCCGGATCTCTCGAGGATATTTACCGCAGAAATACTGAAGTTTCCTAATAATGCTTTATGTCATTTGCACTTTTTCTCCGAAACACTTTAGGGACCGCAATTTTAGGGTCGTTAAGGGAGCGTGAGAAGTTGATACATTTTAATTTGTTCCCTGTCTTGGGGTCAACGTATTTTAGGAGTAAATAAAATGTTGTGTGAATTGGTTTATGTTATTTAAGGATTGTTTTCTTTACGGTATGGGAACATATTATTCGAATTTATGTGACATTATCGAAAACCCGTGTTATATCCTGAGGAGCAGTGGTAGCCCAGTGGAAACAACCGCGACTTACGATCGTGGGTTCGAACCCAGACAGGCACTTTACTTTGTGTATTTTATCACCACTGCTCTCAAAAAGGTGAAAGAAAACATCTTGTGGAAACCAACACTTTGGAGACATGTGACCTCCAACAACCCGCACTGGGCCCGCGTGGTGGATAATATTATAATTAGCATGGGAATGCTCATTTAGCAAATGTAGTTGCGAAATCCTGTTAAGTGTGAATTCATGCTTCGTACTTCATACGTTAATCAAAATAGTGTACTAGCACAAAAAATCAAACATTATCGGCGAGTAAACGCATCGCTAGGAGACGACGGAAGCTCGATATTAAATGCGCTCTTCAGAATAGAATATTTATTTGCCAAAATCATGGTGTTTACAAAGGTGTTCGTATCATAGTGCTACATGTCCCACCATTTTAACGGTATGCCAAATCAATTTACAATTATTATTAAATACAATCATTCAAGTGCATTAATTTTCAGTATTTCAATTATTATATTAACATGTCACACTGTTTTAACGGTATGTACATTATATTAATTTTAAATTTAATTCGAATATTAAAAAAAATCACATACTTATTTATTATCAATTATTGTCATAATTATTAGGAACTAGCATTAACAATTAGCATGAAATAGACTTAAGAATTCGCTTGCTCATGAAATTAATGCGAAATAGCCATTCATTACCGTTACTAGTGGATAACGGCCCACTCCCTCTATCATAGAGGAGGACTGTGTCCCAGCAGTGGGATCATTATAGGCTGATTATGCTGTTATTTATTATTAGTTACATAAAAATTGCTTGCTGCACTTACAGTAGACACCAAAACGTGCAGCAAGCCAATAAACAACATAACATTACACGTAACAACTGAAAAACTTAATTCAAATATTAAACATAATTATTATTATATTTACTAAAGTTGTCAAAAAATAATAGGCCCGTTTTGACATTTAACTTGTATCGATTTATCGTGAGTATCGAGTACCGAGTCGGATGGTTACTTCACTAGTTACGTCGCGATTGACCATCGTCAAATGTCAAAACGGGCCTATTATTTTTTGACAAGTATACTACACATAAATTCGTCAACATCTGAGCAATCAGGACTTTCAGCCATTAACTACTAATTAAGGTTCTATCCTACTCATGCCCTATGTTTATCACCTTGCCTACCTATACCTAAGTTACATTTTTTAGCTTAGATCATCACATTGATTAAGTCGCGGGCTTCCATAGATAAATGGTCGATAAGCCGAAAGTGACCATTGCGCGGGTATGCGATCGACGCGTTTGTATGAATTATGACGTACAAACGCGACTGGTACGTCATACCCCGCGTCCTATTTAAAAGCTAGCGTCATGTGCAAGAGGCCTGCAAACATTCATGGTATTTACAAAAAAAAAAATAAGTCAACTGAAACAAAATAATAAAGAAAATTGGTAGTCATCCTGAAATCACGCTGGAATGTTCTAGAAAAAAGTAAAAAAAAAATCCTTTTCTCATAAATCCTTTTGCATTAAGGGCTTTTTAAATAACTAATACAGCTGAAAATAACACATTAGAATTTTAAACAAAAATTAAATTACAATCAAAACAAAGTCAAATTAAAATTAAATATAAATCAAATTAAATCTAAATTATGTCAAAATTAAATTAATATCATCTAAAACATGACCAAATATTATGACTGTTTTGTGTTATACATCCATTTATCTACGTCCACATAAACAGGGGTATATTAATTATTTTGTTTCTGAACTGTAAAGAGTGCTCTGCCTCTGTGGAGGGCTCGTTATAAAGGTCTGTTTAAGGCCTCTCATCTCCTATTGACCTCATCCAGCCTGAAACAGCAAAATTATGAGATTCCTTTGAGATACAAGTTTTAGAATTTTATTGTTTTCGGTTCTCAGTTATTATTACGTAACTGTCGCAACTTTGCGTATATTTTTTTGGTTTATTAAGATATGCAATAATTCAATTTATTTTTAACAATTGATGTTTTGCTTGCAGTGCAGATGTCTTCCAACGTCTTCAATACGACCCCTTGTCGTATTGAAGACGTTGGAAGACATCTGCACTCTGAAATAGGCGCGATGCATGCAGCCGTTCTTTTCACTAAACTTTTTGTTCCATAATAATTATACTAGAATGTTAAAGTATTACAATAAAGTATATACGTAGACTTTCACTGCTTTCTGATATACGTAGAGTTCATGTTTTCCACAATAAAAAAGGCGACTTTAGTGAATTTTGATCCAAATATGGTTATCTGCCAAAACATTTTTGGATCAGCCACTAGATATGTCGCAGGCAGGTTGTATGATTCGTCATTATACATACGGCGCTGATCGTTTAAAAACGCTTGCAGTTTGAACTATGCCGAAGGCAAATTGGCAACTCGTTCAATTGTTATTATTTTGACATTGATTGTTATTGTATGTTGGGTTGGAACTGTGTCCAACCACGCGCGAGTCGAGTCACGGCACCCCGACCAAATGGGTTAGGTTAGGTTAGAACTGTGACCAACCGTCATAAGAAATAGAACTAAATACTTCAATTTGTCGCGGCGTCGGCTGTCGCTGAAAACCAGCGCTGGGGCTCTGTCTCGCATAGGGTCGCAGCATTATGCTGAGCGATGGCCGTTTTGCGTGAATGTGACGCATATTTTCCCTCAACTTGTTCTTTCGTGTTTGTGTTTTTATTTCTTTGCGTTATGTTTACCGCAAATAAGCGTATTTTCTTTCTTTTCTTTCTTTCTCATAAACGGCGCCGGTTTGAATTGTGCATCAAATGTTGTGGCATATTATACAGGGTGGAAGGGACATCGACGCGCATCCTGCTACCATGGATTCAGTACATCATTCTTGACTCCCCTGCGTTAAACTTTTTCGTCGGTTATTAAAAAAAAAGTTACTGTTCCATACTTTTTGACCGAGTAAGTATTGCACTTCTGTAGGAAACAGCTGTTTTTTTTTTTTAATTACCGATGAGTAATTTCAACGCACGGGGGTCAAGTATGATGTACTGAATCCATGGTAACAGGTCTCGCGTCGATGTCCCTGCCACCCTGTATAGTGACAAGTCAATTTACATTTTGCATTTCATAACTGCGAGCGTTTTTAAACGGATGACACCGTTTGTAAAAAAAACGGCCTAGTGCGAGTCGCGCACGAAGGGTTCCGTACCATTATCTATAAAAATGGCAAAAAAATCACGTTTGTTGTATGAGCCCCCCTTAAATATTTGTTTTATTTTAATTTAATTATTTATTTTTAAAGTGAATATATAACTAAATATTCTGTGAATATTATAAGCTTGTTGGGGTTGGGGGGAAATATTTATTTTATAACTGTTTTTTAGTATTTGTTGTTATAGTGGCAACAGAAATACATTATCTGTGAACATTTCAACTGTCTAACTATCACGGTTCATGAGATACAGCCTGGTGACAGACGGACAGACAGACAGAAAGACAGACAGACAGACGGACAGACAGCCGGCGGAGCCATAGTAATTGGGATCCCGTTTTACCCTTTGGGTACGGAACCCTAAAAACGGAATCATACAAATTGCCTGCGATAGGTATATACTATACTATAAAAGTTAATTTGTGATAAAAATACAAATTAATTACAATTAATAGCCCCTAACTAATGAATAACATAACGTTAAATAGAGTAATCGCCCCCACTGGTACCATAACCAGAAGATTATGTAATCTAGTTAGTAAACTAACAAGGAGTTATATTGTTTTAGACATTAATATAGCCTCTAGCTAGACACCGACTGTTCATGAAGTCAAGGCAGCTGTCGGTGTAACAACCGACAACAACAACAACAACATTACAATAATATAACAACCGGTTTGATTGACGAATGGATCGATGATCGGAGTTTGTTTGCTAAAGTAGGTATGTGTATGCCTATTTACAATACCAACATCATTTTTTTTTTTGTGGGGGAAATCATCAATTAACTTCTCCCGCTCTGGGCGGAGCGGGAGGGCGTGTCAAACTTTTACTGACTAAAACCTATCCGTGTTCCTTCGGTTGCCTGTGTGCCAGGGCCACGATATATCTTTCGGACAAACTCGCAACCCTGGCAGGCATTGGCCCTAACGGACCCCGTCAGTTCGTGCTGACATCTCTTTGAGAAGCGCGTGGAACACAACGCGCCATCGACCCGGGTCTGGTCCTTATCGGACGACGAGCTACCCATCGCTCACCATCCGCAAGCCCGCGCCTACGGTGGCCGGAAATCAGCCTGCGACTCCCGACGCCCGGGACTTTTTCCGCGGCGAATAGGGACGTGAGGGCGCGAATTTTACCTCTCCCTCACGCGTTCTGCCTTCTCCTTTGCGAGCATTACTGCTTCGCAGAAGAAGGCGACGGTCTCCCATGCACTCTCGTTCCGAACCATGGCCTAAACCTGGACCGGACACGAGAGATTGCCGCAGCCGATCACCTACGTGAGGACACGGCGGTGCCCCGCCCAAGCCGGGCAGACCTCCACCATATGCTCCACTGTGTCCTCCGGGCGATCCACACAGTGGTAACACCCGGGCGTTTCCTCCCGCTTTATCCTGAACAGGAACCTCCCGAAACAAACGTGTCGGTAAGGACCTGTGTCAGGCGGAAGGTGAGGACGCCGTGGCGCCTCTCTAGCCACTCTTCAAAGAAGGGACTTATCGCCACAATTGTGGCGTGCCCAGCGCTGGGTTGCGACAATCGCACTCTCTATGTCGCCATGAGACCCCGCCGGAGCTCTGTCCATTGTGCTGTGATTTCTCGCGGCAGCGGTTATTGCGTTGACTTGGAAGCTTGATTTTTTTAGAGCTTCAAGGGACCATAGACTTAATACGTATTTGATATTAATGTCAACTTGATACCTCTGCGCGTTCCTGAGAAAAATGGTCTTGACAGACTGACAGACAGACAGACAGACGGACAACCAAGTGATCTTATAAGGGTTCCGTTTTTCCTTTTGAGGTACGGAACCCTAAAAACAACCCAAATCGTGTATACCTAGTCATGGCTTGATTACTCCCTACCTGCTCCCCTCTCTGCCCGCCGCGGCGTCGGTCCTGGTGGTAGGAACTTGCGCCCGAAACAACCGTGTCGGTGAGAACCTGCGTCAGGTGGAAAGTAAGGACACCGTGGTGCCTCTCTAGCCACTCCTCCGCGTGCCCACAACACCCATATCTAAGAGCTATTTAAGGCGTTCTGTCAGTCCTTCTACTCAAGCGGAACAGGCCGCTCGAGTAGAAGGACTGACAGAGCGCCCACATGACAGGGGTGTTATATACGAGCCGAGCCTACAACGTCCTCCGCATACAATACAACAACGCTTTCACGCGTTGCTGCGGCATTGCAGTGCATCGGGAATGTTTGCTGCAGCTCGCCCGGATGTCTTTCACGCCATCATGCGTAAATAAGCGGCTTCCTTTCTGCAACGCTTGAGTAACACTCGTAGCGGCCGGCATCCTGATAATGATTGTTGGTAGGAGCTGACTGCCACATCCAAATGCATTGGGTAAAGGTAGTTATAGGATCATGCTAAAGTAATTAAATTAAATTAAGTACATAAAACACTAACATAGCCTAAAAGCACAATCTGTTACTGACCACTAACAAGCTATGGACTACTCGAGGTCTGAAATAAAAGTATTTTATTCATTTATTAATATCAACTTTACTGTTTTTAATTTTTTGGGGCTGTCTTTTCCAACATAAAAAAAAAATTGGCCAAGGGCGTGTCCGATCACGCACAGTGAAGGGTTCCGTAGTTGAGATGAATTTATTCCAAGAACAAAATTAATATTGTAGTTGAAAAACATGATCTCCTACATTCCAACTGCAAATGTAAGTTGGTCGACTATTACTCATTAACTTGTAAAACATACTTAGCTGTGAAAGTTTTACTATTGCCGTGAATTAATTCACATATCCAAACACAACCATTTATCGTGGATATCGTGGCTCTGGCACACAGGCATCTGAAGGAACACGGGTGGGTTTAGTCAGTAAAAGTCTGACTCGCCCTCCCGCTCCGCCCAAAGCGGGAGAAGTTATTTGAGAGTTTTTTACAGAACTGCCTGGCTGATCGGCAGTTTTTTATGTAAAAAATAATGTGTTGCTTCTCACATTTCTATTGTTACCAGGAATCCATACAGTAACATAAATAATTCATAAAACAGAAAGTAATTAATAGTAACGTAATGATTTTTATTTCGGAACTAAGAATCCTTATGTTTGTAACTTATAATATTAAAAATAACTTATTGTCTAGTGTTAGTACCAATAAGCCTCCGCAGAAACTGCTTTACAATTGGAGAACTGACACTCTCCGCTACAGTTTTCAGGATGCTAATGAGATTGTCTCTCATTCTCCTCAGTAGTAAAGCTGTTTTCTTTCGCACTATCGCGTGAAACCCGTCGGTACGAGCTTGCGAAAACATTTCCGTCGCGCTGCAGTAATGTCTCAGTGAAGTCTCAAAAACATCCTGAAACCATTATTGTAAAGGATGCGCAGGTCATCCAGTGCTATTTTTAACCGACTTATAAAAAGGAGGAGGTTCTCAATTTGGCGGTATGTTTTTTTTTTTGTATGTTTGTTACGCAATAACTCCGTTAATTATGGACTGATTTTGAAAATTATTTTTTTGTTTGTAAGGGTATACTCCCGAGGTGGTCGGTCCCATTGCCACCAAATCAGAATCAGATGAGGGGATTCCATGGAAATCGAGGGAAACCCTCAAATTTTATAGGCAAACCTATACCGATTTGGGTATTTTTTATGGTAACTCGTGCATTTGCTCTCGGAAAGCACCATTTGGTGAAGTGAAACTGATGATGGAGACCACATATGGCCACCGAAACAATATAATAATGAGTACCCCTATTTAACGGGTTGCGATTAAGCAATTTATGCTCGTCAATATGCATATGGTGAGTGGCAGTTCTCCTGGTTTTTACCAGGAGAACTCCTCAACAATCAACGTTCCAGCATTGGGAAAATAAATATTTTGTAAAAGGTGATGAGCAGTTAACATTAGGCTATTGTAACTTAGATAAATTAAAAATTGACCCACTAAAAAGTGTAAAATAAAAAACTTTTTACTCTGGCAGTAGGCCTTGAAAATAATGATTTTACTAGGTCTGTACACTGAGAAAATCTATGGGCCAACATGTTGCACTGGACGGCGAGTGCCCTGCGCTCCCTCTCTTTATCTACATGGTCCTTAAGGTTGCCGGAAAGAAAGTGACCTTGGTATATAATATAAAACGAAATACCCTTTTAATTACTGACCCATTTATAAGTAGCTAGTAATTAATTCATGAGCAATATGGAAGTACATATTTCTTTACATATTTAAAAGGTTTTACCGTGGGCTTTAATGAGTAATTTCTGTAAAAGCCCTATTAATTAGAAGACTGAAAGGTAGAAACAAATGTTTTGGAACATAATTAAAAATGAAATTAGAAATGAGGATTTATTATTACTTTTATATCTATCTCTAGCTTTTGCATGCGGACCTTTTTGCCGGGGTGGAAAATCCTCATGGATGTCCTCCGCCCTGGGGTGGGCGGAAGGAGGGGTCTGTCAGACTCTTACTGACTAAAAACCAGTCCGGTGTTCCCTTCCCACACTTGCACCGGGGATTTTGGGAGCTAGTATTACTTCTGTGATCCCCGGCTAGTGCCGGCCCGCCTCTGCGGGCCACCTCAAGTCTGCGGGGGGGTGAGGTGTTTGACTCCCCCGCGACGTCTGAAAAGGGCGCGCGTGGAACACTACGTGCCGCCACCTCGGGTTCAGTGTGATAGGGGGCGGCGGACGTCCCGGAGTCCGCCGTCCCTGGACCCATTTAGGGGGGCCGGAAGAGGGCTGCTGCGGGCCGGGTGAGTGGACGAGATCTCCCGCTCCCTTTCCGCAGCCTCCTTCTGCGACACGACTGTTTCACAGAAGGATACCACCACGTCCCAGGACTGCGATGCTTCCGGCCGTCAGGTCAGCCGCCCAGATCGGGGCCCCATAAAGGGCCATCGAACGCACGATCCCCACGTAGAGTCGCCTACAGGCGGCGCTCGGGCCGTCCAAATTAGGAAGCAGCGTTGACAACGCCCCAGCCGCACCCAACAACTTCCATATCCCAAGGGCACGTCTTCCCTACCATTATCGCGCCCCCCGGTCTACTCTTTGATACACTATGGTCTCTGTAGTCTCATGAAACATGAGGCTTCAGGGGCTAAGGTGAATCTCTGGGTTCATACGAGCAATCGAGTCTGGTTAAACCATGCTGGGGTCGGTGCATTTCATTCATTAATTCATTCAAAATTAATCTAAAACCTACCACACATCTTCCTAAAACCTATTACACCTTTTGAATTGTTAGTAAATTACCTAATAATTTCAGCCGAAAGTCGTCCACATAGGATTAGATGATTAAATGATATTTAGATTGTCGTGAACATAGGCCTTCCCCAAAGGGGTTTGCCATAATCGCCACGCTTGGCAGGTGGGTTGGCGACCGCAGTATGATGTTGAAATGCACAGAGGACGCTGCTGCATATACTCTAGTAAGTCCCTTTTTACGACACCCACGGGAAGAAATAGGGTGGTGCTATTCTTTACGTCCGGCAACACACGGACTAAATAAAAAAAACGAACTAAGTAAATTACCTATAATTACTTAACAAGAGTCCAGGAAGTAATTCTGAATAAAAATAGCCTTTTGAAAAACCAAAAATATCCGAGATTTTCCCTTTTCACCTCTCACTTGAGTGCGACCTGTCAGAGGGCAGCTGTAATGAGGGTGTCGAGTCTTGAAAGTCTCTCAAATGAACTCAACGAGCTGAGTTCGCGAAGTATAAGTAACTTTGTTTTACAATGTTATGGAGTTGAGAGCTAACGTCGGAGGGTACAAATATTCTGTCTACTCAGAATCAAAATAAAATGTCTTTTTTCGTTCAAATTGCTGAGAACTTTTATCCTCTATAAAAAGTTCTCAGCAATTTGAACGAAAAGTTGCGAAAAAAAACGCCGAAACTACACAGAAAAACTGAAATAAAGGTCTGGCCATACTGAAGCAAATTCCACGCGGGGTGTGACACGAAATTCGCTCGCGCTGATTGTTTCAACTAACTTTTATAGAGATGTCCAAACTGCAAATAGTCGCGTGACTTTGACCGTTGTTTTTCTTGTGCGTTTCTTTTAATTGCATTTCGTAGATATCACTATCACTATTTAATACCTCGTTTTAAACAAATAAGTAATCGATTTTATTATTATTTTCTACACATACTTATCATTTTATTTTTATTTAAGTATTTACGCACACACACACCACATAAAACTGATTTAGATCCATAATTATGACGTTCTTGTAATATATGGTCCAGTTGAAAACCAGCGTTTATGCTGAACTTGGCCTATTTGGCGCATCCGTGAGGAACACAATACTGTTTTAACTAAGACTTGATTTTCTTTATTTCTCTCTTTTATTAAAACATTAAACGCACGTGTTGTGTCCCACGTCGCGCGAAATTCACCTTAATGTGGCCAGAGCGTAAATCCAATTATTCCTACCCCATAGTCTTTAAAAATAAATATTGTAGCTTACAAAGCCTATATTTACAAAAGAGTAAAATATTCTTCACAATGTTTTTACAAATTATCTCTGAAAGATGAACCGCTTGAAGAGCAACCAACTTATTAGAAGTTCAAAATAACATTTAAATATGTGTAAATTTTAATAAAGTTACATGTTGTCTGAATACCATACTTACAGATAAAGCTGCTTTATCTGTAAGTATGGTCTGTACCTATCTAAAAAATATAAAGCAGGAGTGATCTCGTTTAAAAGGATTTGACCGAGAATAAGACGAGCAAGAAAAACAAACATGTCAACATGCATGCATGGAACAACAAGCATGGAAAGAAGTATGCTTAATGTTAAGAGAAAGGACAAATTAAGCCTTAAACATATTAGAGGGAAAACAAAAATAGCGGACGTATCATACAAAATAAAAAAGCTGAAATGGAACTGGGCGGGTCATCTTATCAGAGACAAAAATGAGAAAGGGGCAAAGTGGTCTAATGGTACCCAAGAGAAGGCAAAAGGAAGAGAGGACGCCCGATACGAAGGTGGGACGACGACCTTAAGGCGACAGTGGGGCCAATGTGCCAATAACTGGCCATTTTGTAATTCCTTACATCATAATTTCTTTGGTGCATGTTGGGTGCATGTCAAATATGACGTTTCGAAATGTTGCCACTACTTATAGCGTAAAATGTTTATGGAGGATGATATTCTCACAGCACGTATGTCTATTTTTATATTCCTGTTTAGTTTATCATTATTTTTATTTTTGTATGCTGTACCGGTACAGCGTCCTATTAATTGTTTGCTGCACCGGACGACGTCAATACGTCGGCGCCGGCTCTCGCTGAAAACCAGCGCTGGGGCTCTGTCTTGTATAGGGTCGCAGCATAATGCTGAGTGATAGCCGTTTTGCGTGGATGTGACGCATGTTTCCCTCAACCTTTTCTTATTTTTGTGTTTATGTTCTTTTTTGCGTCATGTTTACCGCAAACAAACGTATTTTCTTTCTTTCTTCTTCTTTCTTTCTATGACCGGGAACTGTGGAAGAATATGGGGGAGACTTTGCTAAAGCAAAACAATCTTCTTAAAACCGATGTCTGAAGAAACTTTTATTTTCGAAGTAAATAATACATGTAACTAGATTGTAAGATTGTTAATAAAGGCTATTATTATATTAATAAGACGAGCAAGATAGAGTAAGAGCTAAGAAATCTTCTTTTTTTTTTTGTTCAGAAAACTAAGTTAACCAAACAAATACAGACAGTTATGAACAGACTGGTCAGAATGGTAAACCTCACTTTTCTATCTTAAAGTTACGAACGTGCGTTTAGACAGAGAGGAAATAACTGAGTTACTACTAGAACAGTGGGCTGGAAAATTAAGAATTTAACGTTTTATTTTCGTTATTTAAAAATGAAAAAAATCAAGGAAATAACGTTACGGAAATGGTGAAACGTGTTGGTTTGTACTTCTTGCTATATTTTACTCTGTACTGGCAGCTAATTCTCTTTTACAGACATTCTTGCATTACCAGAATTCTAATTGACAACAGACGTAGGCAGGTTGTCCGTGCGGTGCCGGACGTAAAGAATAGCATCCTATTTCTTCCCGTGGGTGTCGTAAAAGGTGACTAAGGGACTTACTAGAGAATAGGCAGCAGAGTTCTCTATGCATTTTAACACCATACTGCGATCGCCAACCCGCCTGCCAAGCGTGGCGATTAAGGCGACCACCCTAGTGGGGGAGGCCTATGTCCAGCAGTGGCCTTCTTTCGGCTGAAATGATATAGACATTTGCTACTGGCCTTCATCACTAGTGTTAAATAATTTTCTTTTGAGAATCTGTCAGGTTTAAAATTATCCTGTGATGCCTATTAGTTTTTTTTGTTCATGAAATCTCCACGATAAGGCTTTATAATGAAGTGCATCAGAATCTGAAATTGGTCAACAATAGATAATTCTATTCTTGACCAATTTCAGATTCTGATGCACTTGAACTGACTGCGGCGGTGTGCCGGCCGTAAGTATTAACTTACGGCCGGCACACCGCCGCAGTCAATTCCCGCTTGCTACGACTATGTGCTTCATAATAAGCCTATAATCTTCGAGAAGAAGCGGGCTGTAATCCACCACGAGGGCCCAGACGTGCGGGTTGGTAGATGTCACATGTCTTCGAATTTTTTGGTTCTAGGTCTCCTCACGATGTTTCCTTCACCGTTTTGAGAGCACTGGGTGATGAAATTATTTAAACAAAGTAAAGCGCCGGCTTGGGTTCGAACCCACCACTGCTCTCACCCTGCTATTTGCTTAACTGGCTTTATTTATCTGACCCTTAAAAACATTTCAATGTTTATTTTCCACGTTGTTCATCTGCGCCATTGCGAACTCAGCCACATCGACAGCGTAAGCCTTAGCAGTGGCCTTACAAAAGTGTTTTATAGTAAAGGTGCTATTGCACAAATACCAGGAAAGCATGTGTCATCTGTGATGAGGCTCCCCGTCCGACTAAGTTGTACCTTTCATCCGCTGCCCTCATATGGGTAGCTATTTGGGCTTTAGAATGTTCGACTATTATCTGCCTGCCGTTTTTCCAACTATATTGGGGTCGGCGTCCAGTCTAACCCGATGCAGCTGAATACCAGTATTTTACATGGAGCCACTGCCTATCTGAGCCTCTCAAACCAGTTACTGAACTAACACGACCCCTTGCTAGGACTGTTTTTCAGGCTATCGGGCTTCTGCCCACACGTAAAGACTGAAAAAAATACCGTAGAATGTTAATCATTAGGTTAAATTCCGTCGCAATCTTCGTCAATCAAGATTACCAATCATTTTCAACCTACCGAATAACTACTAAAACAATGAAGTTTACATTGTAGTTGAACATGATTTTTTCCTCATACATTCCAACTGCAAATGTTATTTTGTGCGCACGTTATTGAGAGATTTACCATGTTATTTTAATACCATACGGGTGACCCCATATTCATAATTCATTTATTTACGTTACACGTCCTTGTTTGGCTCACAAAAGTTTATATTGTGTACGAAATTTCAACTTAGTTGGTCCAGTAGATTCGGAGCACATTGGCTGCGACAGACGGACAGACAGACAGACAGTCAGACAGCCAGACAGACACATGAGTGATCCTATAAGGGTTCCGTTTTTTCCATTTGAGCTACGGAAACCTAAAAATATTGAATGGATTCTGAAATTCTTAGTTATTAATTATCTTTTTAAAAATAACCTATAATCATTCCTGATAGTTTTTCTAGCCAGTTAAAAACATTGTTTACGAGGAATTATTAGTATTTTATAGTAACGTTTTAAGAAAGAATAAATCGACAATAATAATAAATGTTCTGCGTTTACTTTTTCTGTTAATATTTAATAAACGTTACGTTAAAGTTCTAGTCTTTCTTCATAAAATATTCAATGTTTCAGTCTTGTCACAATTTTACGTCCAAGTAAATAATTACACGTTTCGCCAGCAATTCACTTTGAAATCCCATTTCTTTGAAGGTAGGTAGATGGTAGTGTTGGGTAACTCAGCACATGTGCTAGCATAGTTGTAGCTACTCACTTGGATAAAAAGAGTCACTCACTCATTTTATTTTGATGTGCTAGCACCACTAGCACACACTACAGGGCACAGATTAGCCAAACAGAACATTTGAAACCATTCTCATTTCTCTTTCACTCATCATGACTCGTGAGAGCTGTGTGACACGCTTAACCATAGGTTAGGTTAGTAGCAACTTAGGTTCATTTCACACAATTTACAAAAATTGCAATTTTTGTAAATTTTGTTAAATTAAACATAGGAATATGTTTAATTTAACAAATTATCGATAATTTTTTTTTAAATTAAGAAAAATTGCAGTTTAAAGTAAGAAGCCAGTCTGGAAGACTGATTTGATAAATATTGATTGGATAATTTTATATAAATATATATTATAATAGTTAAAAATGTACTTGATCCCTAGACACTTTTGATGTGTGTACAATGAGACCGAAGACCTGTTGCCTATAGTTAATAGCTTATAATAATACTCAACCTTCTACACACATCCACTCATTTACACTCTACTCACCGAAGGCCATCACTGTACAACTAATTTAAGATTGTTCTCCTACATTTGTCACTTCCTTTTATTTAAATACTAGCTGCGCCCCGCGGTTTCACCCGCGTAAGTCTCGATCCCGTGGGAATATCGGGATAAAAAGTAGCCTATATGTTAATACAGGGTGTCAACAACCTCCACACAAAATTTTATCAAAATTGGTCCAGCCGTTGAGCGTGAAGAAGTAACAAACATACACACACACTCACAAATTTTCGCCTTTATAATATTAGTTTTATAGTGTTGGTGTGATGATAAAATAAATTTTATAGCATACTAGCTGCGCCCCGCGGTTTCACCCGCGTAAGGTTCGATCCCGTGGGAATATCGGGATAAAAAGTATCTTATGTCTTATTCCAGGGTGTCAGCTACCTCCATACAAAATTTTATCAAAATTGGTCCAGCCGTTTGAGCGTAAAGAAGTAACAAACATACACACACACACACACACTCACAATCTTTCGCCTTTATAATATTGCAATTTAAAGTAAGAAGCCAGTCTGGAAGACTGATTTGATAAATATTGATTGGTTCATTTTTTACAGTTAAAAATGTACTTGATCCCTAGACACTTTTGATATGTGTACAATGAGACCGAAGACCTGTTGCCTATAGTTAAGTATCTTATAATAATACTCAATCTTCTACACATCAACTCACCTTCTACTCATTTACACTCAACTCACCGGAGGCCATCACTGTACAACTAATTTAAGATTGTTCTCAGTCCTACATTTGTTCTTCCTTTTATTTAAATATTATTTTATTATATCTCTGTGATTGAATTTGTTATAGATGTGTCAAACATAGTTAATTTCTAAGTGCCAATTTCACCAATGAAACTGAACGCGATCAGCACATAAACCACGTTTAAGAGCTGTCAGTGCCATTATTTTCTTTGGAATATTGACACTGACAGCTCTTGAACTCGGTTTAGATCTGCTGATCGCGTTCAGTTTCATTGGTGAAATTCGCCCTAAGTGTCGCCTACAACAAGGGAAGAGTGCTGATGTCTGAAATACAGATATTTTATATCTAGTTCAGACTTCAGACACAGATGTTCATTATCTGATCTTAGAACAAATAATAAAATGGGTGTGTGTGTGTGTAATTTAAATGTCCGTTTATTTTTGAACAAATATTTTTTTCTTATTCTTCTCCCTGAGACCTGTCAGTTGGACAATTTCTAGTTGTAATAAGGATCAAATTCGCAAAACACATACTCGTTAGTACGAAGCTGAAGGGTGTCAAGAATGCTCTCGACAAATGATCTCGACGATCTAATTGCGTTATTTACGTTGTCGAGCAGAGAAATCTTTCAAATATCATGTAAAACAATGGATTAGGAATTTCCTTCAAAATCCTTGGATTGTAGAAAAGAATGATTGTGTGTTAGAGATTAACTACTACAAAATTCAAAACGTTTGAAAGTATTTGTGAAAGTATTTTTACGCATGTGTGCGTAATGAGATGGCCGTAAAACAAAAACAGATGACGTCATATTAAAAAGTAAAAAATAAGCTAGATGTAGTCGACCTTTCCTATCTGACTACCCCAGAGAAGAAATCGCGAAACAAACTCATGATATTAGTGTAACTGTCATGCATGTACAGTTCACCACCTATTGATTTTAAGGTTTTATTTATTTATGGTAATCTGTGAACAGCGCTGGGGGCTACATTATTGCAGTTATTTATGTTTTTTTTGTTTTATAATATTGCATAATGTAGCTGTTTGTTGTTCCTAAATAAAAAATAAAATAAAATAGACTAGAAACTCTACAATCTATATCACTGCAGCAAAAGTTAAAAACACATTTGTTTGTTTCGGAGACATGAGAAACATTAACCCGAACATTAAGTATTAAATAATTCTGCCTAGTAGATAGTTTCATAGCAAACAGGTTTCAAAACAGAAGCACTCCACTTTTTTCCACTTCCTCGTCGCAAAGGGAATTTCAGAAAGCAAATGGATCAAAATGCAAATACAAAGTGCAAATAGACAGAGCTTGCAAATACTCGTAACAAGTAAATGAATCTGCATAGATTTTGTAGTATTGTCCATCATATTTAAGATTCCATGCCCGAAGTGTGCCATACGGAACCCTATTATTAGCCTCCGAGGTCCGGGGTGCGTGCAGAAAACCTCCCCGTATGCCTGATGCCTGCTGGTCCCTTATGAATACGTTCGAGGGGAAGAGCAGTCGTCGGGCCGGTGCACCCTGGGCATGGACAATGCTCTCCTCGAAAAAGGTTGTGGAGTTTTTCGGAGAGGGTATTGTTTATGGCGAATTTCTGCGAGGGGGAGAGCGTAATGCTCCTCCTGGGTGGACGGTGGCCTACTCCTCCCTCTGCTTACAGAGGGATGGTTGCGTGGGCGCAGGTTAGGACCTGAATGGTCCGTGGAGGAAGGGCCCAAAGGCCGAAGGAGGACGCTTCTCCATGTGTGGAGAAGCAAGGGCGGTGCTCGTTGTGCACTCAACCTGCCAACGAGAAAAAATCCTCTAATACCAAGTTTTGGTGCGTGGCGAGGGTATGAATGGCTGAGGAGTAGTGCCATCTGTAACTTCGTAGTTGCAGGTGGTGCATCAGTCGTTAGCGCACCCCCAGCCAGGGACCAGTCGAACCTCTGGTTGGGAAACAAATGTAACCCGACATTTCTCACCCGCATTTAGGACTCGAAGTGGCATTGCACAAGTCCGAGGCCATGTGTTTTTATGGTCCTCGGAACGCGCCACTGTCGGGATCTCAGAAAACGGCGGGAGGGTTTCACATCGGCGTCGAGTCGACGATGAACTACCTGGGACTCCTCCTCGACAGCCGGTGGAACTTCGTGGAGCATTTTCAACGTTTGGCTCCCAGACTGGAGCGGGCCGGGGCTGCCTTGAAGCGGCTCCTGCCCAACCTAGGGGGTCCAAACGCCTCCTGCCGGAGGCTCTATGCGGGGATCGTGCGGTCCATGGCCCTTTACGGGGCACCGGTTTGGGCGCGTTCCTTAAGGCTGCGACCAGCCCAGCGATTGAACGCGTCCCAAAGGGTCATGGCCATCAGGCGGGTACGGGGTTACCGCACGGTCTCCCGTGAGGCGGCGAGCCTCCTTGCCGGACTGCCGCCATGGGTTCTGGAGGCAAAGGTCCACGCGCACATTTGGGAGTGGTGCGAGGAGGCGAAACGCCGGGGTGAAACTCCGCTGCCGCGAGAAATCACGGCACAGCGGACAGAGCTCCGGCGGGATCTCATGGTGACATGGAGAGTGCGATTGTCGCAACCCAGCGCTGGGCACGCCACAATTGTGGCGATAAGTCCCCTCTTTGAGGAGTGGCTAGAGAGGCGCCACGGCGTCCTCACCTTCCGCCTGACGCAGGTCCTCACCGGACACGGTTGCTTCGGGAGATTCTTGTTCAGGATAAAGCGGGAGGAAACGCCCGGGTGTCACCACTGTGTGGATCGCCCGGAGGACACGGTAGAGCATACGGTGGAGGTCTGTCCGCCGTGTCCTCACGGAGGCTATCGGCGGCGGCGATCTCTCGCGTCCGGCCCTGGTTCAGGCCATGGTTCGGAGCGAGAGTGCATGGGAGGCCGTCACCTCCTTCTGCGAAGCAGTAATGCTCGTGAAGGAGGAGGCGAAACGCGTGAGGGAGAGGCAGGGTTGGCACCCTCGCACCCTTAGTCACCGCAGCAGACGCCCCGGGCGTCGGGAGTCGCAAGCCGATTTCCGGCGGCTAGGCGCGGGTCTGCGGACGGTGAGCGATGGGTAGCTCGCCGTCCGATAAGGACCAGGCCCGGGTTGACGGCGCGTTGTGTTCCACGTGCGCCTCAAAGAGATGTCAGCACCAACTGACGGGGTCCGGTAGGACCAATGCCTGCCAGGGTTGCGAGTTTGTCTGAAAGGGATATCGTGGCCCTGGCACACAGGCAACGGAAGGAACACGGGTTAAAGTTGAGTAAAGTAAAGACATTTAATTATCAATAATATAAAAACAATATTTTATACTAGTAACCCGCGGGCTTCGCACGGGTAGCAGACCATAATTATATACCTATTTTTTAAGCTGTCGTAGTGTCGTATCATTTTACATCGTCATATTTCAGCTAATTTACACAAAACCTTAATGAATACATCTCAATTTTCCTCATGACACTCCGTCCGTTGATGAAAACCGTATGAAAATCCGTTTGGTAGTTTTGAGTTTATCGCGTTCAGACAGACGCGGTGGGGGACTTTATTTTATACAAAAGAAACGAGCGGAACTTTTATGATATAAAACAACCGTCCAGGGGGCCAAGTCTGCTAACGCAGTTGTGTCCGAATGGCCGATCATTGGCACCATAATTGTAGAGTTTGACAGTTTTGCTAATCTCATAATTGAAAGGCGTCTTTATGATTTTCCTATGACGTGCCACTGATACTCCATTGGAAAAATTGTCTGTATTTGGTAATCTCGTACTGACAAGCTCCTATTATTTTGACTTCCCTATGGACCACTGTCACGCCATTATGAATTTACGAGGTTACAAACTATTGGCACAATTGTCATGGCGGGATCCTGCCGTTTTGCCGAAAAGATTTTGCTAAATTTTCATTACCCAAACAAATTTTAGCAACCTTTTTTTATACCATTGCAATATTTCGAATGATTTTAGTACGCATATTTTCATTTGGTCAAATTTTTACTTGGCAAAATATTACCAAGTATAATGTCATTATGGCATTTGGTCTTTAATCAAATGATTTATTACAGCAAACAATCTTCAGACAATAAACGTTTTTGAGCGAGCGAAGCGAGCGGTGCCGCGGTAGCGGCCGGCGAGTGCCAGACACGACTTGCATTAATAGAAAAAAAGATATTGTTTTTAGTAGGTTACCCGGAACATAACTATTTAGAAAAGGTTAATTTCTTTTAAAAAAAAAATGGGTAGGTTAGGTTAGCTTAAAACTGTGACCTCCTACGCACGAGCCGAGCGAGCGAAGCGAGCGGTGCCGCGGCAGCGGCCGGCGAGTGCCAGAAACGACTTGCATTAATAGAAAAAAGAGATTGTTTTTAGTAGGTTACCCGGATCTGAACTATTTAGATTAGGTTAATTACTTATTTATATTATTATTTGATTTTGCGTAAAAACTGTTATTCCAACTGAAATATTTGACTAATTAAAAAATGTTAAAAGTACTAGTTGGTAAACAAGTTATAGTTTAAACGTTCATTTGTCAAACACTAGGTTTGCGTTTCAATTTTTTGTGAATAGATTTTTTGCAAATAATTTGGCAAATGAAATTATGCGAAAATTTGTTTGGGAAGTGATAATTTGGCAATTTCTTTTCGGTAAAACAAGGGAGACCCGGTCATGGCGTTGTCTTGGTATGGTCGTCATAATGACCAATCATTGAAAATAGCAGACTTGGCCCCCTGATTTAAGTGCTTACTTCCAACGTTTCATTCGATTGGAGAAACCACATTCATAGATTACATGGAATATTATTTCCACAATAATATTACTCACTGTAGGTTTATTGGATTCCTATTCGCAGAATAATATTTATCCAACGTAGTTTTACGCACGTTTGCCCCCATTTAACAGTTCGCTACCGTCGGAATAAGCAAACACGAAATAATTTGATAAATGTCCGGTTACTAGTTATGCAGGTATAGACGGCTACACATCAAGCTAGCTACACTTCCAGTATAAGCTAATCTCGCATTATATAGGATTTCCGTACAATGAGAGGTCAGCGTATACTAGAAGTTTTAGCTTGATGTGTAGCCGTGTGTACCTTCTTTTATTACAGCATTTTCAGAGAAAAAGAAAGAAAGAAAAACTGAAAGAAAAGGCAATAACAATATATTTATTCAAAAATTACAAGGCATAAAAATTAGTAGGTACAGTTTTGCTTATAAGTAAATTATATTCCTAAGACTTCCTAAAAAACACAAACACAAAAAATAACAAGTTGGGGGAGAATATGCGTCACACGCACGCAAAACGGCCATCGCTCAGCATAATGCTGTGACATGCGAGACAGAGCGACGGCGCTGATTTTCAGTGACAGCCGGCGTTGACGTGATGACGTCAACCGGTGGAGCTTAAAATGATATACAAAATAAGAAATATAAATTAAAATAAATACACAATACAAGTGCTAAATGTATATACATATAAATATAATATTTAAATGGCAACATTTCGCCATCGGCAACGATGCTCGCGCCGTCTTAAAGTTATCCGTGCGCGCAGCTTTCATAAAACTATTTGTTTGACTTTTTACATAATTGGTTACATAATAATCATGTCGCATTGGGTAATTAATGTTAGAATGGAATATAAAAACACAAAAATCGCAAAAACGTCCAAGCTGCAAAGAATATAAATACTGCAATATGTTTTGTACCTCAGTTCAAATCATCTCTGTACTTAAGTAGCTTCGGCTAGGTAAGTACCTACTTTTCTATAATATCTTCACGCTTTACCTATATAAAATAATGGAGAATGGCTGCTGTCGTAGTGAAAATATTATCCAGCCAGCAAGGATGATTTGATATTCTGGTGAAGAACCCATCACCGTAACAAAAAACCGTAAAACGACAATAACATGTCAGTATTATGTTCTTACACGGAAATTTGTAGATGTCACAAACCTCAGTGACACGATCCATGGCTCGTGAACATGGAGTAAGAACAAGTGGAGCGCTAATGTGCTAACTAAACCCTTTTTCAGAGCCACGCTGACTGTGTTAAGATCAAATGTTAATCATAATCAATAGTAGATTATTAACCGAGGGGATAAAGCAGTTTCTTCTGTCGCGGATGACGATTTAAATCGCGAGCGTAACGAAGGACTCGAGGTTTACTCCCAAGCGTAGCGAGGTTGTTAAAAACTTAAATCACGATTGAAGCGAGGGATTTAAGACGAGTCCTGAGTGTAGCGAGGGATTTAAGTTCACCCTAGACTAAGACAGCTTTATCACCGAGGAAAATACTCTACTTTTCGTACCATTTGCGAAAAAATTAACACAATAATAATATGACATAAGCATTTATTAAAAATAATGACAATTAAAAGTAAAAGTTAACATTCGAAACATTGGTCCAATTATTGATAGAGAGAGTTACATTTTTGTTTGGTACATTTATTGTTGATGAGTTGATTTGAGTATTTCTCTGTTCTTGCGTCTGAGGAACTTGCGTTTCATTGTAGATAGTATACGTCGGAGATAGTGGTGGTGGTGCATCGTGAGTTACGGACGAAGATAAGATGCTGACGAAGAGAAGTTGATGGTTGTGGCTCTGATGGATCAAGTTTTATATTTTTGTTAATTTGACTGCTTAATATGGTTTTATTCGCCATTGTGCTTTCGATATAACCCTCAGCTACTCTATCAGAGCTCCAACCACCGTGTCTTTTTATTGACGTAATATCCGCCCCTGAATCCGCCAAGAAAGTCGCCGAAGTTCTTCTAAAGCAGTGACCGGTGTAGAGTTCAACATCTTTAAGTTTTAAATATTTAGCAATTTCCTTTGGCATATTACTAATTTTAGTTTTGCCAATGGCTTGTCGAGTACATTTCCCATTCCGATAGTTTATAAAAAATCTATTGTTTTCCATGTTGGTGGGACGTAATGCTTGGTATTTATTAATGATTTTAGTATATTGTCCTTGTATAATGAATTACCGATTTTTCTTTGTCTTAGTTTCCTTTACATTAATCAACAGTAACTCATTGGAATGATTTTCAACGTCCTCCACCTTTAAGTTTACAAGTTCACATCCGCGGCAAGCACCATTGAGTCCAAAAATTAAGGCCACCTATAACAAAGATAAAAAGCAGGTAAACATATAGAATAATTACCATTACTAAGATACGAAATATTCATAGTTAAAACATGTATATTTAATTTTGTGGCCAGAAAAATTTCGTCAGAAGCTTCATTAAGAAATTTTTCCACTTTTTGAGTCGTAAAAATTTTAGGCTTTTTTGCGCAATGCCCTTCCGATTTTCTTTTTAAAAAAGCCAGTAATTTCGTGAATCTATTTATTTAAATGCTGTGTTTGATGCTTATTGTAGCTTTCAGTTTTGAGTATATGCACCAAAGTGTATTCGGATTCTTTGTCTTGGATAAATACCTAATCAAAATAGAAAAGAAGTACTGATTCTGAAATTGATAGGCCTTTCGCACTTCTCCACGTGGAAAATTCTTCATAAGTTTTTAAATAATTTTCCTTGGATTTTGTTGGAAGCAAATTATTTATAATTGCGGCAGCATTTGCACTGATGGAATCCGACAATTCACTGTCACTGTCGCTTTGATTTAACATCGTAACGTATTTTTAGAACATTAACTTATTTATAAAAATAAATTAAAATAAACTTAACGTATTAACTTATTTGAAGAAAACAAAAACGCGGCAAATTCCTAGACTAATATTTTTTTGTCGAAAAAGCAAAGGCATCAAGCTCATACGGCCTCGTCGGTTTTCGTAATTTTATTTAATAATCATAACTGCATAATAAATGCATATTCCTTTTACAAAAAGATGTATAATGCTTTATATACAAACTCAATGGTGTAAACACAGATTTAGTTCAATATGAATTTCGGTAAGTATTCCAAATTTAAATCACATTCTCCCCCTAGAGGATGAATGAAATTCAGTACAATTTTCTTTCCTTGTTTTTAACAGATTAAAAATGACTATTGTTATGTTTGCTTTTTGTCGCATAGAATGTCACTTTTTTGAGCAAGTGGTACGAAAAAGTCATTTATTCAATTTAGGCTGAGAATCAGCCGTTCATCACATTAATGTTAGCTAGCACACGATACTATACCAACATTGGATTTAAATTTTTGTTAATCAGTGGAGATTTGCACTAGGACTCAGAGTGTTTAAAGCAGCTATCACTCGTAAAAAAAAAACTGTAATGCTTAGGTACTCTGTAGTTTCTACAACGCACAGCATTTCTAAAAACACTTCTACATTCTCATGCTTGGAAAAAAACTTCTTCGATCGCAGCGACATAGTCAAACCAATTCATAGGTCATATTGACATAAAATGACATTTGATTGCAATGTTCAACGATATTCATTGCGTAATTTATGTTACATATCAATTTTTCAAACCTTTGATGCAATGTATTAGGAATTACCTTCAAAATCCTTCGGATTGTTATTGATTATGTGGCAAACAAATTATTGTGGTGCCGGTTAGCACTCCGTTCACTACCCCATCCAAGACTTTATAAGAAAAATAAAAGTCGTAATGTTTTTACGATGAAGTAATGACTGCCGTAAACTTACGCTTCTCTGTTTATACTTTCAAGATAGCATGATTTTATAAGGACACGAGCGTTGAAAAGAAAATGGTAAAAAATTAAGAGGGTTTTATTCAGATGCCTGGAAAAGTCGAAGTGTATTTTGGACTCTAAAAATGAAGTGTCGGATGTTCCTGTAAACTGTACAGACGAAAGCATATCAAGCTACCACAATCTGTCTAATTTCTTTAATAGATTTTTAACTTTATACCTACAAAATAAGGTTCAAACTTGATTGGGAAAAATTGACAGTTTCGGGTAGCATGATCTGCTGGCGTCAGTACATGTAAACTTCTGCAAAGCAATAGATCTTGATTCTTTAAGCATTCAGTGGATTTTAGTTTTACATAAAGAAATCAATAGACCTTTTATCAAAAAGAACATTCTTCTCGCCTGAACCGAATGTCGCATAACACATTCTCTAAGGCGTCTTTTTGAGAACCAATATTTCTGGGATGATACATCAAACCTCCTTCAATAAACTTTATCATACATATCCCAATTTTATCTGCATCCCGATAAAAAACTGTTTTTGATTAAACTCCAACGTTTACGACTTTCACAGCGCCTTTTTTTCTAACAATAAAGAATTTTCTTTTATTATTCTCCCAACGGTTTTATTTTATTATAATCTGTGGGAATAAAGAGGGAAAGAATAAAAGAGATAATACTGTGAAAATGGCCGACTGCATGTGCGGTGAATGGCGGGAAATTCGGGACGCGTTAACCTGTAACAATGAGAAACGTTTACGCGAATGTTTTGAGAAAGTTGAGTAAGGTCCGGTGAGGTGAAGTGTTGTTGGTTGGGAGTTGTAGTTTGTCTTAGAAAATTGTGAAGTGTTAAATGCGGAGAATGTCATAAAATCTGGGGCCCAAGTCTGCTATTTTTACAAATTCAGTCATTCCAACACGATCCGATTGTCATGCCATTGTCATTTTGCTAAAAGTTCGTAATCTGGTAAATTCATAATGGTCGATCATTTTCTTTGCAATTTCTTTCAATGTAGTGTCAGTGGCCAACCATTGGAAAGTCATAATGACGCCATTATAATAGTAGATTACCAAACTTGTCAAAATCAACAATTATGAAATCAATGATCGACCATTCTGACACTATTGTAATAGCAGACTTGAGGCCCTGAGCATCAACATTATTTATTTATTAAAGAACACCAACAGCATATTCATTCAACGATAGCATAGGTACACTTAAGAATTTAGGAAAGGTATTAACTGCATGTATACACAAATTATAGGTGCACATAATATTTGAAGATAAAAGACAAAATAACGTACAGCTACCAAACTGCGGTGCGTTTCACTTATATTTATCTAAAATCTCATGAGCTGATTGATGGGTTCAATCTCCAGGTCAAACCATCCATTCCATTAGAAGATTTCCAGGCAGCTCATGGTCTTTATTTGTGCCTGGTTCCTTCCAACAGGCTCATTCCCTGTTACATGGTACTAGATCATACCTTGCTAGCAAATTCTGGGTGATCTTTATACCTTCGTCTACCAGGAATTCAGGCGTGTTGTAAAGCTATGTCTTTCGATGTCTGACTTCGGGTATATTTTTCCATATTTTCACCGCAAGATTAGTGCTTCTACGTCATCATAATTTTTAGGTGACTGACGCTGATATTAATATCAGTTGACGAGGCGACGTAACGCCGACGTAATTATTTTCAGCTCAGTAATCCGTCCGTCATATTTTCTC
Source organism: Tiliacea citrago (assembly GCA_963921375.1). NCBI lineage: Eukaryota > Metazoa > Arthropoda > Insecta > Lepidoptera > Noctuidae > Tiliacea > Tiliacea citrago. The sequence goes on from OY992800.1 coordinate 9,032,751, forward strand.
GTCATATTAAATATTATTTTTGAATAATATGAGATATACTTTCCTTATTCGTATCAAGGCTCTTACAAACTCACGCGATATCGCGGGCGCGACATGCACCGACAAAGGAATTGTCTTTGTCGGTGCATGTCGCGCCCGCGATATCGCGTGAGTGTGTAAGAGCCTTCATGGTTTATCTCAAACTCAACTCAAACTCAAAGCATTTATTTCAAATAAACCAATTACAGGCACTTTTGAATGGTCGGTCAGGCATAAAGATGAAGCTAGTTACCCATTCCAAAGCTGAGTAGGTATGTACCTATGGAGAAGAACGGGCAAAAAACTCCACGGACACTCTTTTAAATTGACATATGGTTACAAAATATTGGTTAAAGCATTCGTGTTGAAATTATTCATGTGAGAACGATGCAATAAACGTCAAAAGCGTCTGTATTAAAAAATAAAAAAAATAAAATAAGCCATGGCCGCTAAGAGACGCCCAGTCCCTACTGATGGCGCCCGTTTATGATCATCTCTAAGGGAAGAAGAGAAGGAGGTTATGGCATTAATTTAACGTAATTTTTCACACCAGCTTTTTATGGGAAGGCTAAAACTAACAAGCACCTTGACAAAAACTTATTGCTCCACTTAAAAATAAACAAGAAAGAAGTAGAAACATGAGAACAATGTCAAATTAGGGTTTAAGTAACTTCGAAACAAGGTTGAAAATCTATCTATATAAAAATCAATAGCCGCATGTATGAAAGACCATCACTTGAGAACGGCTCGACCGATTTGGCAGATATTTTTTTGTTGTGTTAGGATAAGGTTTATATGAAGGATTTTTTTGGAAAATCTACCGGAAATCTCGGAAATTATGATAGCATTTGTATATGAATATTATAATAATAATAAAAAAATTACGCAGACGAGTATTTAGATTTTTTAAATTTACTTTTTTTATTTTACACTTTTTAATTTAAAAAAATTACGTTTATAAGACCTATTACGATTTAATAAGATTTTTATCACAGCTTTATTATAAGTTTTGAACATTTAAGTGAGAATGGTTGCTAACCAACTTTAATCCATTATACATTTATAATATATAAAAATGTAAAATTATTAGAGAAACCTAAAGATGATTTTTAAATACCTATTCAATAATACCCCACTTGATATAGTTCATCGACTTTTATTTATTTCATTTTCACAAATGTCTGGATGTCGCCATATTGAATTTTGATTACTGTCATGTCTTTAGTCTTACAAGATTAAGACAGATCGATGGACGTAAGAATCATCAAAACGGCCCACAGCTTTGGTCTATAGAGCGCCACAAAGGAACAAACATACATATAGAATGATAAATACATTACTCTCTTTTGCGTCGCGCAGTCGGATATAAAGACTGAGGCCCTTCGTACACGGCACGGTTTCTTTACGGTATATTTATACGACGTATAAACCGCGCCGTAGAAAAAACGTGTCTGTTAACAAGCTTTCAGTGATCCATACAACAAAGCCTACAACCGGCGAAGAAACCGTAGTTGTTCACATCAAGAAAAATGTGTATGTACAAAGGAATGACGGATAACGCACAGCTTGAACCTCTGGTGATAAAGAACTGAAATTCTCCCGGGCAACGCCTGACACGAACAGCTAGTAAAATATAATATTTAGACAATAAGACGCCTACATATTTAACAGAATAAAACCCGCCAAGTGCGAGTCTGACTCGCGCACGAAGGTTTCCGTACCATTATCTATAAAAACGGCAAAAAAATCACGTTTGTTGTATGGGAGCTCCCCTTAAATATTTGTTTTATTTTAATTTAATTATTTATTTTTAAAGTGAATATATAACTGAATATTCTGTGAATATTTCAAGCGTCTATCTGTTGCCGTTATCAATATTGAGAAAAACGAGCAAAAATATCACGTTTGTTGTATGGGAGCCCCCTTAAATATTTATTTTATTCTGTTTTTTTCTACTAAAACGAAAATTTCAACTGTCTAACTATCACGGTTCATGAGATACAGCCTGGTGACAGACGGACAGACAGACAGACACAGACAGACAGACAGACGGCGGAGCCTTAGTAATAGGGTACCCGTTTTACCCTTTGGGTACGAAACCCTAACAACTAGCATTAGTTACGTACTTACAAACTTACTAGGCCATCATAACGTCGGTAGAGTTTCTACTATGATGAACTTCCTGAAACCTTAGCTCGCCTTTCGTGGAAGTTACAAGAGGATTTACTCATCGAAACATGAAACTCTCTTAGTTTTTGTATGTATTACATGTATTCCTCGAATGGGTAAGTAGAGGTGGTTATTATACTTCCACATTTCGTTATGTTTTATTTATTTATTAACTTTGGAAGACTTACAACTAAACAAAACAGACTAAGAAATTGAAGATGTGACTGACAGCCAATTGAATAAAAAAAAAACGATGTGAAAAACAGTCTTCACATATAATTAATATAATACATATTAATATAACAAATCTGTGAACACCGCAGTACTGGCAACAAAATAAAAAATCGCCAAAGCTACATATTAATACTTTATACAAACAACAATACATTATACGAGTAATATAGGTGATAAAACTGGGCTACTCTGTCTTTTTTTTTTTGGTTCACGGGGTGGAAAATCCTCATGGATGTCCTCTGCCCTGGGGCGGGCGGAAGGGTCTGTCAGACTCTCAACTGACTAAAAACCACCCCAGTGTTCCCTTCCCACACTTGCGCCGGGGATCTTGGGATCTGTTATTACTTCCGCAATCCCCGGCTAGCCGGCGGCGGCCTCCGCGGGTCACCTCAAGTCTGGGGGGAGTGAGTTGTTAGAACCCCCCCGCGACGTCTGAAAGGGGCGCGCGTGGAACACTACGCGCTGCCACCTCTGATCCAATGTGATAGGGGGCTGCAGACGTCCCTGAGTCCGCCGTCCCTGGACACATTTACGGGGGCCGGAAGACGGCATTATCTGCCCTCTGCCAACGCCCAGTGCGCCTGCTGCGGGCCGGGTGAGCACACGCGATCTCCCCTCCCTCTCCGCAGCCTCCTTCTGCGGCACGACTATTTCGCAGAAGGACACCACCGCGTCCCAGGACTCCTCGCTGCCGGCCATCGACTTGACCATGGCCGGCCGCGACAGGTCACTGCCTACTCCTGAGATGAGGGCACGGCGTGGCTCGTCCCAAGCGGCACACTCTGCCAGCGTATGCCGCGCCGTGTCCTCCCGGCAGGCTACTCTGTCTAACCTAACGCAAGCAGCATCAAGCATCAGGTGAAAAAGTGATGGACCAAGAAATAGGGGATGAGGCTATTCTCATTGACCAAGCACAGATCCGTACTCCGGAATACAACAGTTTTCCTTACAACGAGACAGCCGTCGTAAACCATCTGCCTCCTTCCAACTATGCTAGGGTCGGCTTCCAGTCTAACCTGAATACCAGTATTTTACATAGAGCGACAGCCCATCTGACCTCCACAACCCACTTACTGGGTCATAGTAAATAATTATCTTACCTAAGCAACTGAATTTTATATTGGCCTATCTGACCTCCACAACAGTTATAGGGTCATAGTACCCAAATATTTAATCCTAAATGCAGTTTAGGATTTATTTCAGTAATATAATTTTATTTGCTAAATAGAAGAGCAGTCTTCTAACACAAGCAATTCTTGCGTTAAAGGTAATCTCCAAATCATGTATATGCACTTTGTAATTGAAATAAACATTTTTATTACTTATTTAATTATTTTTATTTCCCATGTGGGGCTTAAGTCTGCAATAAGTTAGTTCTGTTTCTCGGTACTCAGAGTTTCATTACATTTTATTATTATATTAACGTTGTCTGGGACTTAACTGTGTTATTGCTCCCTTGTGTCGTAATAAGAGTTTATTGCTTTCACAAATACATTTAGTAAGTTATATTATTATGACCCTTTATTAGTAGCGATCTTGGAGACCCGGATCTCAGCAATGTTTAAGAGTTGATTTGGGGAACAAATTTTGTTTTTCTAAGTTTCTTATCCTGAAACAGGCATCCTTGTATTCTAATAGTGATTTTGGTGTTGTTCCATGGAGCTGAGAAACGCTACTAGTAGACATATCTTGCCATCCAAAGATTGGGGGTGTATAAAAGGCTTTTATTAAATGGAAAGACGATAGTTAGACAAAAACATTCATAATTTTCTGGACCATAAATAATTATTTATAGGGAAATATTTAACTGATCATCTAAAAACTTACTGATCTTCTTTCTAATGATGTACGCATTTTTAAATTAATAAACCTCAAAAAACTTTTTTAATTTTTTGGCCTTTTTTATTCAGTTGGTCGCTGTAACTAAGCTAGCCCACCTTGACCAAATGGTTTAGGTTAGAACTGTGACCAACCGCGAGAGCGAACGAAGTGATCCCAGCGCTCCAGGTTGTTCGTAGTTACTTGGCTATTTATTATTTTTAGGACCCACGCGCGATCCGATTTGGTCATAGTAACGAAGCTAGGACTCCCCGACCAAATGAGTTAGGTTCGATTAGAGCTGTGACCAACCACGCGAGCGAGCGAAGTGATCCAAGCGATCCAAGTTAGTCGCACTTACTTGGCTATTAATTATTTTTTTTAAAGATATAGGATATATAGGATAGAGGATATTTAAGACCCCAATATACGAATTATTTAAGATTCAAATAAATACATGCCCTAATTTTACAGCATCATTATCATCCTTCAGCCCTCATTCCCACTTATTTTTAGGTCGATTATTACATTATAGTTGTCAAAAAATAATAGGCCCGTTTTGACATTTAACTTGAATCTGAACTTGTCAATCGCGACGTGACTAGTGAAGGAATCATACGACTCGGTGATAATTACGATAAATCGATCTATTATTTGTTGACAACTCTATGACAACTTAGATCAGGCCAGGAGAAACGAAACAAGTGCGAGTCGGACTCGCACACGAAGGGTTCCGTACCATTATCTATAAAAACGGCAAAAAATCACGTTTGTTGTATGGGAGCCCCCTTAAATATTTGTTTTATTTTTATTTATTTATTTATTTTTAAAGTGAATATATAACTAAATATTCTGTGAATATTTCAAGCGTCTACCTGTTGCCGTTAACAATATCGAGCAAAAACGAGCAAAAAAAAAATCACGTTTGTTGTATGGGATCGCCATTAAATATTTATTTTATTCTGATTTTTAGTATTTGTTGTTATAGCGGCAACAGAAATACATCATCTGTGAAAATTTCAACTGTCTATCACGGTTCATGAGATACAGCCTGGTGACAGACGGACAGACAGACAGACAGATGGCGGAGCCTTAGTAATAGGGTTCCCGTTTTACCCTTTGGGTACGGAATCCTAAACAGCAGCTGGATGAGAGCTGGTGAAAATTGAGTTGAATGCCGTGCCTTAGGAGATACCTGTGTCCAGCAGTGGGCTGGCAGTAGGCTGATGATGATGAGGAAATGAAGAAGATCAATCCACTTTTCCAATAATAACAACAACAGGATAACTATCGTTATTAAGTCAGGGCAGTAACTAACTACAATTTCCTAATACTTCAGTAATCTAGAATAGAATAGAATACTCTTTATTATGTACACCATAAAAATTACAGATATAAATGTTGAAATTTTACATAGGGTGCTATTGAAGGCTGCAGGCTGGTGTCGACATCAGGATGAGCTGCTTCTCACATGGACAACTGAATTTCGCTTGCTCCCGCGTAACCAGTCCTGACTCTGTTTGTTCTGGCTGCTGAGGCCAAAACTACAAACGTAGTATACGTCCTAGGGAGTACTTTTAGAATAGAATAGAATACTCTTTATTATGTACACCATAAAAATTATAGATATAAATGTTTAAATTTTACATAGGGTGACGCAATGGGCGGTCTTATCGCTAAAAGCGATCTTTTACAGACAACCTTTGGATGGATTAAAGGGAGAAGGACAGACAATACTGCAGGTAGTCAGTGGTGTACCATTTACATATACAATAAATTCATAAAGCATACACTTATCTATATAAATATATATTTAGAATAATAAACATGAAACACGAGCAAGGAACTCTTTTACTGTACTATGTACTGTCTACTGTACTGTGTACTGTATCTAGTTTATTCTTAAACATAAAGCATTTAATAGTTTAACTGTACAGTTTGCTCGCTATCCACTTATTGGAGTCAGCACTTAGCAAGGGTTAAGAGTTAGGGTCGGACCTTAGTGGGAAAATGACAGCGAAGAAAATTAAATTAGGTTCATATTTTTTTTACTATTTTGCTGCTATTATTTTTGGAAAAACTTGGGAAATGGACATCCATGAAAGTGTGAACTGCAGTCTACTGCGCTTATGGAAAATAACTTTATTTTTCGTGACCTAGGTGAGCTTTAAATTTAATAGAGACAAGGGGTTCTACTCCGAAGTGATAATCCAAAGTATCGACCGAAAGTTTGGCCGTTTTTTGACTTCCAAAGTTACCTATTTTTACTTTGAATCCTTACCCGATTTCATGTCACATGTTGGACTTTGACTTATCTCTTTGAATATCGTTTTTTTTTTCAAATTCACACACTACATCAATTTGCGATATTAGAGCCATTTTATATAATTATTAAAAATAACTAATTAAGAATAACAGTTGTGATTTGAATAGGTTTAAAGACTTAAGTTGATAGTCAAGTTCCCTGAGTTTACTAATGTTTTAGAAAAAGTGGTAATCAAGTATTCCATATGCTCTTCTCTCTTACTGGACAAATTACACGCTGTCTTATTTTTTCTATCACTCCGCTCATCACTATGTCCTCACCGTAGATGTCGAGAGAACACTTAACACATAAACTGTTAACTTAGCGGCTTGTGTGACTCGGTCCACACTCTTTTGTTTTCTTATGTTAGAACCTCTTCTGTAGCTGTAGAGAATAGTAATATTTTTGTTAAGGGCTACCTACCTCAAATGGCTTAGCATGATCCTCCGTTATGCCGAAAACACTAGAGCATTAATTTTGAAATAAATATATGGTAAAGTTGAGGATTAATGTTAAGTAGGGTAGGGCGGGGCTAGTTGAGCATAGGGGTAAGTTGGGCAATCGAAATATCTCAGAAACTATACACCGCACGCTAAAGCATCAAATTGCGGAAAGAAGCGGTGAGGGGAGGGGAATGCATGGCGCGATCTCCGGTGACGCGTTGGCAATCGAGTGAAGTACACGCAGGCTTTGTTTATTTTGCAAGCAAAAAGTAAAAAAAAGGTAAGTGGGAATATTTCTTCTGTACGAGTCAAATATTATCCGTTTTCAATCAAGTAAGTGTTTAACTTCTATAAATTCAGTATATTTTCGATATGTATAAAGGTTTTGGATGTAATTCTAACAGTTTTTTCATAACCTCATTTTTGTTTCAAATTTTCGTGTTGGGGTTAGTTGAGCAATAGTTGCCCAACTAAGTAAGTAAGTAACTAAGATTGTAAGTTTCCAAGATCTCATTATTATTTTCTTAATATAAACTTTATTGATAATTATACATTTTTAAGACTGATTTTAAGTAGAAAGACTTAGTCTAATCCAAAAGTTAAGATTATTATATGTTGAGTTTCTGTTGATTCTATTTTTTGTTTAATATTAACAGAAAATTACTTGTAAGTTTCCCTGTTATGCCACTGAAAAACTATAAATAAAAAGTTGATTGTCAAATATAAGTTTTATTTCATGTCTAGTAAACATTGAACCCATGGTTTGCCTTTAATTTGTAACTGCTCAATTTGCCCCATACCCTTGCTCAACTTACCTCACCTATGGGGTACGTTGAGCATGTCTGACTTTGTTCACTTAAACGGCCGTGGCTCCTAAATGCGATTTGTTAGAAAATAAATACTATAAACACTTTGGCAAGGGATAAATTACTTACCCATCAGTATAACTACAAGCCATTTCGACCTATCGTTAAGGAGCTATGACCGATCAAGTGAAAAATTGCTCAACTAGCCCCGCCCTACCCTAATATTTGACGAAAACACGGTTCCATAAAATTTTCTTGATAGAAAAAAAATCCAAAGTTACCTCCAAACCGAACAATAAACCGCTGGTATTCAAAAAATACTTCAAATTATATAATGTAACTTTGCATATTAACTTAACTAACTGTAAAGCAGGTCTTATGTTGTTTTGTTTTTTAAATTACCTACCATTATTTTCACCGTAAAAATAAATAAACTAAAATATCGGTGCCTTGGAGTCTTCTCCCTGCCACCCTGTCTCGCGTGCTTGCGTGCCCGCGGGTTACCGTTATTAACATTGTAAGTATGTTAGGCAATTGACCGCTGGCTCCTTGACACAATTTGAGCTTTAAAACCTAATTGCATGCGACCCCAAGGACGTAAGTTACAAGAATTCGATTTTCCACTAACTGACGAAAAAGTCTCTCAAATAATTTGACTCATTTCAAGGACGGAATGTTAATTTATCTAGATTTACAAGAACGTTAATGACTCTAGACCCGCTCTGATTAATGAAAATAAATCACTTTCTGTTCTACACAAAAAGATTTTTACACAATCATTCAGTTAATTAACTTAGGCACTATCCCCCACAAGAATTCGTCTGTCAAACGTTATGGTGAGGGCGATCAACCCCATTTCTGTTAAAATTATAATACAAGGTCAAATTAAATTAAGTGGCTGTACTGCAGAGTCGTATTGTAGTATCATCTAATGATATAAACCGAATAACACTTTTTCCGACCCGGGAATCGTACCCAGGGCCCCCAGTCGCGCTCGCGACAAAGAGGAATTTCTTGGGAACAGCCCGGAGTTTGGAAGATGACGGTGTGATACCCCCCATGCACGTGTCCTCGGAAAGCACGTTAAGCCGTTGGTCCCACGCTTGATCTCTCTCTGGTCGTGTCGGATTGCTGTCCCATTGGACTATGAGAGTTAGGGAAGAGAGAGTGCACCTGCGTCTGCGCACACACTTGTGCACTATAATACCTCCCGCGCCGAAGGCTGGTCTCCGCTGAGATAGGTCGCCATGGAAAGAAAAAAAGAAAGAAAAAATATTTATTCCGCACAAACAAAACGCACAGTACAACAAAATAAGTCAAAAAAAAAACATACAAAGTAGCCAAAAGCCTCGCATCCAATACTTTAAGCATTGTGACAATCTTGTCCATTTGTTGATGTCAGGGACCAAAGACAATTTACAGTGTTTACTAACTAGTTTATAATCTCATTCTATATATATTAGTCTATGGTCTATGGTCCATGGCCGAAATTCGTTCTGGAAGACTATTATTATATTATTTGATTACAAAAAGCAGCGGCCCTAATCAGTTGTAGATACTTGAAATCATCATGTCTGCATCATTTCACCTACTAGCTATGTGGCACTTATTTTGCATAACCCAGTATTTTGGAAGTATAAATACGAGCAAAGTACTAGGCGCCCATAAACTCGTAGCAGTGTAAAACAACACCACCACCACATTCATTCTTTATCAATTGCAACATTTGAAATAAATTGCTTGTCGTAAACAGGAGATCCAGGGACCGGATTACTAGGGAAGCAGTTATACAGGGGAGTCACGTATACCTTACTATACGTTTCTTCCGAAACTCGTGTGAACGTGTGAAGCATCGGTAACATCGTTGGGTTAAGGTGTGGTGTAAGTAGAAAGAGGGAGCGTTTTGGAAGAATTAGGTTTTTATGAAAATGATTTTGGATTTATCGTAAATTGTTTGGTTTTGTTTGTGCCAGAGTTTAAGCATTAGTGAGTCTGAATGTTCCTGGAAAAATTATTAATTATAAATTAAATGTACCTACATAGGCTTCACAAGCGAAACGATGTGTAATTTCATTATTATACCTGCAATGTATTCAAACATCGTCAATTCTTTATTTAATTAGTACGAGCAAGATCAATTCGGCCCGGGCCGATCGGATCGGGCTCTCTCAAAAAAAGGTTTTCATTGATAAACATGCTTGCTTCTCTCGTTGGACGAGACATTAGTAGTAACGTAGTACCTTAAAAATACATGTCGTAAAGGTCATACGTCATCGCGTCAACGCCGGCTGTCGCTGAAAACCAGCGCTGGGGCTGTGTCTCGCATAAGGTCGCAGCATTATGCTTAGCGGCGGCCGTTATGCGTGGATGTGACGCATATTTTCCCCCAACTTGTTCTTTTTGTATTTTTGTGTTCTTCATTTGTGTCATGTTTACCGCAAATAAACGTATTTTCTTTCTTTCTTCTTTTTCATAGTCGGAGGTACTTAAAACTCGTAATTCAAATTACGAGTTTCAAGTACCTCCCACTATGACTTCTGTGGCATCAACGCAACAACAATAGGGAATATGCATGTAATTTTTTTTTTTCACTAAATTAATTATAGACTAATAAAAACCCAAGAAAAGTATTAAAAGTTAAATTGAACTACTGCTTGTTGCTCAAAAAAATTATGAAACTCCAATAATTTTCTACTACAGTATAAACGTCTGTTTCTGTCGCGATCATGATATGACGTCATTACTTTGTTTGCATCTGTTTTTTAGCCCCAAATCATATACGTACAATTATTGTTTATGCTTCATTCAAGCAGAAATCGTACTTACTTATTTACCTTAGTGAGATTTCAAGCACTTAGCAAAGAATAGATTTTATTCACATAGTATTTTTCATCACTTCCGGCATTTTCGAAGAGGACGCGTTTTGAGTTTGCGTTCCGTTCCACCAAAAAAACCCAACATAAATTAATTAATTGTGAAATAAGTAATGCATTAAAAATATTAAAGAAAATAGTAATTTGTTTCTTGACTCATACACAATGTATTTTAAAATAATGGATACGTTTTGAATAACGTGCACATTCCCTATTGTTTTCTCTCATAATCGCTTCTCGCTTACACCTTAAAACTCAGCTACATGCGTGGAAGTCAGGCGGACACTGCTTACGACGGGCAAAAACGTAATCACATTTCTTTCACCCTTAACTTCGCAGGAAGGAATTAAAGTAATTGAATTGGAACTCTTATCCAATCTCAACAGGAAATGTGACTTTGTATGGAAGAAACTAGAAATGGATGAAGAACGGGCTGCCTTTAATGATGTATCGACCTAATGAGGGTTAGAAATGTGCTAAGGATTTGTCGTGTCAAAATGCGTTTTAGATTTATGCTCTGAACTTTGGAACGAAGTTCCATAATAATATCACACATTATAACCTCGTCGCGACACTTTTGTCAGGTAACAAAAGTGTGACGGTCAAAATGTTATACTTTTTAGGGTTCCGAACCTCAAAACGAAAAAACAGAACTCTTATAGGATCACTCATGTGTCTGTCTGTCCGTCTGTCACGGCCGATTCACTCCGAATCTACTGGGCCGATTAAGTTGAAACTTGGTAGACATATGAATTTCTGTGACCCAAAAACGGACGTGTAACGTAAATGTGTGATATACGAGTATTGCAATGAAATGAGAGAAAATTTAAAACATATATTAAAAGTACACTTTGTAAACAAGCCTATTACAAGTTAGCGGATTATATCCAGGATAGGAATCCTTGGAAACATGCTGGTCCGGCTCTATAGGACAATCTAGAGTCTAGACAATCTGGTTACTATTTTAATTGTATAATTTGTTATTTTTATGATATTGATTTTACATTCTGTGATTACCTCTACTCACACACAGACTAATTTTTTATTTTTTTTTAGGAAAACATATACTTTTACAATGTCTCTTAATTAAGTTATTTTTCATTGCTTAGTTTTTAATTCTTTTTACTTATAGTAATTTTATTCTAGATGCATCGTTTTCACATAATTATAATCATTATAATTAATGTACTCAAACAAAATATTGTAAAACATTTTTAAATGAGTAACGGTGGAGTTTTGGATATGAAACTACCTTTTGGAAGGGGCAACTAGAATCAATTCTATTTTTTTTTTAATTTTGACGTTCAAAAGTGCCTCATATGTGCCTATTTGAAATAAATAATTTGACTTTGACTTTGAAATAAATGAATTTTGAATATGGGGTCACTATTGGGGGGCAAATAAAAAAAATTAAAAAATAGTTTTGCAATTGGTACCATGTGACATGAAAAGGTTGTAAGAATTTCAGATAATTATATTTTTATAATAATTTTAAAATTTATACTTTTTAATTTATTTTAAAAAATCGATCTAAATTGACCGAAACTATATATCTCCGAAACTACTGAGCCTAAAATTTTGAAAAAAATACAGAAAATACTTCTTTAGTTATAGATTACAGGAAAAGCTATAAGAAGTCTATGGTGAATACAAACATTCATTTGCTGTTGGAATATATCAGGGAACATGTCTCTAAACTACTATGTAAAAAAAATTCTTGGGACAAATTCAGCCCAACTACGTGGTCCGTACGTAGTACTTGGACGGTTTTTCAGTCTAGCTCTCATTCGTGAACTGGGCAAAAGTGAAAGAATCTTCGTTCCAACCTCCCGAGTCCCACGACATCTCTCGATTGTTTTTGAAGTGAAAACTACTTTAGGAGCGTTGAGTGATTTTTAGGGTTCCGTACCCAAAGGGTAAAACGGGAACCAACAGCTTCCAGTCTAACCGGACGCAGGCAATACCAGTATTTTACATGGAGCGACTGCCTATCTGACCTCCACAACCCAAGTTACTGGGTAACACGATTTCCCTTGGTGAGACTGGTTGTCAGACTTATGGGCTTCTGACGACCCGTAACAACTGTCAAAGATCTACAAATGACAGCCGGGACCAATGGCTTAACGTGCTTTCCGAGGCACGGAGGAATCTTGGTATGAAAAGATGGTCACCCATCCACGGACCAACCGCGACAAGCGTAGCTTAACCTGATCGATCGATCCGTGCAGCAAATATTATTTAGCCACAAGCTCCTAATACTCGTATAACATAATTATTAACATTTATTAACAAATCTATTAATCTTCAGCAATAATATAAACACCGTAAATGTTCTTCTAAAATCTATGATATTGTACCTACCTATATTTTGCGAATAAAAAACCAGCCAAGTGCGAGTCGGACTCACGCACGAAGGGTTCCGTACCATTATCTATAAAAATACCAAAAAAATCACATTTGTTGTATGGGAGCCCCCCTTAAATATTTGTTTTATTTTAATTTAATTATTTGTTTTTAAAGTGAATATATAAATAAATATTCTGTGAATATTTCAAGCGTCTACCTATTGCTGTTATCAATATCTAGCAAAAACGAGCAAAAAAATCACGTTTGTTGTATATTTATTTTATTCTGCTTTTTAGTATTTTTTGTTATAGCGGCAACAGAAATACATCATCTGTGAAAATTTCAACTGTCTAACTATCACGGTTCATGAAATACAGCCTGGTGACAGACGGACAGACAGACAGACAGACGGCCGGAGCCTTAGTAATAGGGTTCCCGTTTTACCCTTTGGGTACGGAACCCTAAAAATTAATGAATAAAACGTAAATGTGAAAGCTGCAGAAGACTCCAAGTCTACCCGTCAGCTTAGTACCAGACCAAACAGATTTTGATGAAAAACTCACAATATTTTTTCTCATAAGTGCCAGCGCAATTTGTGCGTCTTGTCACTGCGTCTAGTCGCAACAAAACACAAAGCTATCGTTTACGTCAGCGACTAGTTGGGATAATTTTCTTTGAATATTCGAGAAAGATGGTCGTGTTGTCCCTCAAGTTTTACTTGCCTTGCCTTGCCATGCCATCGCCCCCCTGTCGCAGACTGTTCTAGTATACCACCACAGTCCAACACAAGCCAAGCTGATGAGGGGAGTGACGACAGGGCTACAAACGTTAGTACCCAGTGCAATGAGAAATTGAGGAGTGCTTTGGAGGGTGCGATTTAGGAATATTGGTTTATGCCACCCGAAGTTAGACCACGCTTACCTCGTTTGCCCATGCATAACAAAAATAGGGCGCTGATTGCCGCTCTGGCTCTTTTCGCTTGTCATGCGAAGGTGAAGGCACAAAACAAAGACACGGACACCTTTCTCTGGCCTCACAGCAAGATTCACGCTGTCGCATGCGATTGTTTGCGTTTAGTCGCTGCCACAAGTAGCGAGAGCGTGCGACTCCCCCCTAGCCTGTCGTTGCAACTCTCCCTCTCCAAATCGACGCCAAGTATGTGGAGCTTTGAACAAAATATATGAAAATTGTTGGCCACTGCCTATCTTGCGTCTTGTCGTCGAGCTATCGCAGTCGCATGTCGCATAGTGTGCGAGGTAGCTTTAGATCGACTGAACGCTTAAAATTTTCTCCTAAAATTATGTTTTCATACGAAACCGTTGTTCGTAATAACTTCTTGGTTTCTTTGCACAAAATAATGAGTTTAATTTCATTGTAACAGTATAATGAGCTCCAGTACAAAGGGAAAATTCCAATCTTTTTCTTTGTTGGAGTCTTTTGAAGTTATTTTCTAAGCTCCTTGAGGATTATTAATACTTAAAAGGTTAAATTATTAAATGTTTGCGTTCTATTTCGATACTAGCTGTGGCCCACGACTTTATTCTTATGTCAAGTTCTACAGCAAACCCGCCAAGACAAAGGTTGGGTTTCCAAAATTCGTACTACTTACTTAGAATAGAATACTCTGTATTATGTAATCGTACATCATAAAAATGTAGAAATTTGTGTTCAGCAGCTTCAATATCTTCAGGATTGTGCCAGAATATAGCAGTTCGTCGTAGATGAGGTACGACAGCGCTCCAGTGACATCCTCTATGTCATCAGAAGACAGCCGCCTCGCAACTATCGATGCGACGCTCTGCTAGAGTGACTTTTAAAGTCACCCTTATCTGAGCTTTTCGGTGGTTTCAGTAATTTTCTAACAAAACTAGGCGGCCATTTGCTGCGCCGTCATATTTATTTATTTGGTCAGCAGTACATACAAAGAATTAAGAGAGAACATGAACTAAACTAAAAGTACTGGTGTATATGCCTATTATTATTCGCAGCATTCACCATATAGAAACAAAGTAATTATTTAAGAAAACTTAAAATGAAAATAAAAAGCTCAATAAGTAAAAAGAGTTGTGGATCATATTTACATTATGCTTGACGGCGGATAACAGTGACACTGGGTGCTAACAGTCACTCTAGCAGAGCGTCGGTCGCACCGATGGTGGCGTGGCGGCTGTCTACTGGTGACAGAAGATGTCAGAGGAGCCACTGTCGTACAACGCCCACGACGAACTGCTATATTCCGGCACAATACTGATGATATTGTAGCTGCTGAACCACTAATACGATGACCATCTCTGAGGCTATCCTGTGCCGTTATATTAATTCATCTGCCTAGCCTTTTCCCAACTATGTTGGGGTCGGCTTCCAGTCTAACGGGACGCAGCCAATACCAATATTTTACAAAGAGCGACTGCTTATCCGTGCTCCACAACCCAGTTACTGGGTAATGCGATACCCCTTGGTAAGAAGACTGGTTGTCCAACTTTCGGGCTTCTGACGACCCGTAACGACTGTCAAAGTTCTACGAATGACAGCCAGGACTAACATACGAACGTACATAATTCCAAATGGAAAGTCCATCTAGAATTATGATAATGTAAATATTTATGTACAAAAAGAAGTACTTAATAATACTTATGGAATATTATCTTGAATTCATGCAAGCCTAGTACTTTTTGTTAGATTACTGTGTTACTGCTCAGAACTTGAGTTCAACGTGTCGTGAACAGATAGATAGATACCGTCTTCACAGTCAAGTACTTAAAACACAACCGCGCGAAACCGGGGCGGGTCACTCGTTCTTTTAAAAGTACATAAAAAACAGAAGTGACTAAAGGCTTCTACATACTGGCGCGATTTGTCGCACGACGCCGACGACAAGATAGTTGGGAAAAGGCTAGGCAGATTTTTGTGATATGATTGGAGCCTATTGTCATCAACGGGGCACAAACCCAGACTCCGGGCTGCTTCTTAGAAATCCCTGATGGAAAAATCCAATAACACTTTCCCCGGTTTGGGAATGGAATCCATGTTTTGACAAATTAAACTTAAGCGAGTTTTGTTAGACATAATATATATTTTGTATTTTGATGTCTTAGTACAAAAATAAAAAGTTATCGTTAACGAAAGATGTTTACTTTGGAATTGGCTTTATGGTGACTTGCCGGCCAACGCGGGTGCGCGGTGTAGCGGAACGCGCGAAGTTACCTAAACAGCTGAGCGCTCGCTCGATTAGCGATTTGTAGGTTTTTAGGTATTTTATTAGTATTTCAAGTCGGGAAAAAAATATATTGAACAAATAATGCAAATGTGATCTATTACTGATACTGAGCGCACTGCGTGAGAGAAAAACCACACTGCGTTTGTTCATTTTGTATGAAAGAGGAACCTACTTATTATTCTCACATTCGCGACACCTATCTCCACTATATTATACGTCTCTCATGAAACGAATGGCGTAAACATCACCTACTCGACACTAACATTTCTACGATGAACCCTAGCTACCCTAGGATTTATGATCAACCTTAGGATTTACGTTCTGTGCCCACTATAATATCTCTGTTTTTATTTCGCAAACTAAAACCATAAACCCCTTATAGGACCCGAAATTATGAAAGTTTCAAAAGAACAAGCGCTGTTAAGGTTGTTTGATATCGTCCGGAATACGGATTTGGCTGAGCGAAAAAACAAAAAGTTGAGAATTGATCTCATAAAATTGAGGAATAAAAACTATCATTCTTGGCAACCCGCCAGTGAAGTAACGGATAATGTTAGTCCTACACAAATTACGAAAACAAAAACACATCTAAGGGTGGTCGCACATCTGACGGAAGATGCGTTGCGTATCGTCCCTATTTGATTTCTATGGTATCGTCGGTCGCGTAACGCCAGGACGGACAAATAGAATTTGATTATTTAAATGGTGATTATCCATACTCCATACTTTAATTCCGAAAAATATTTACATAATATATACGCTAACAGACTTAAAATAATAATATGTACCTACATGTATATAAAAAGGAGGGGGACAGAATCATAGGGCATCAAAAAATTCTCCGCATCGCTCTCAACAGGGAAAGTGCCCAAAAGGCTGGCAGCATTGACACGTTGTATGGCGATGCTGATTCTTTGCCCGAAAAATAGACCAGCCCTCTGGTCACGTGAAGAGTCGACCAACCGCTTGGCGATATCTTGAAAAACCAAGTGGGCACTTGGACCCCATGGCCCTAGTGTTTCAACCCCAAACGGTTCGAACCTATAACTCCCAATAAGATTGGAATATTTTCGCCGTATGAGGTTTTCTGCACCTGCAGCAGCCGCCCCAGCACAGCTTCCCGTGCTAGGAAGATGGTATGACGCAAGGGTGTCGACATCCCACACCAAAGGCCGACCTAACTTCCAAGGCATTATGGTCATTCCGTCTGGTCTCTTCCCATCGTAAATGGTTAGGTTGAGTGTCGCGCTGCAAAATAATTAGAACCAACAGGTCAACTTTGATAGTCTGGTATGCGTGACAGCTACATCGTACACTCGCGCCACGTCATTGTGTTGTCATTGTGTTATTCTAGTGTGCTTGCATTTTGCGGCCAACAGTTGGACGCAATTTATTTCGACGAGTTCACAGTTTTGACTGTCTATATAAACATATTTATATCTTTGCAAGAAGTTAAACATTCAACCTTGCACACCGTGGTATTCTGCTATTCAAAACCACATGTTTATTATAATTAAACATACATTTACCATTGAAAGGGCTGCTGTGTCCAACAATTCTTGTCATATCTCTATTCCTTGTTTTCATACATGAAATCATATTATGACATTCACATATCACTCTTTACATAATTCTTTAACACTACTAACGCTGTAAAACAAAACCTTTACTTTTAACTGTTTTTGCTTGTAGAAAATCTTAGAATATTTATAGTCTTTAACATCTTTCATTTCATATTGCCATCTGTCTGTTTTCTTTTCTAAACTTTATAGTTATCTTGATTAGACCAGGCCTACAATTTAAAGTAAGCTAAGTTCTCATTGTAAGCGGTTTTTATTGATTCTGGCTGACAACCAAACACGAAGTAATTTTAAATTATTTGGTTGTTTCGAAATTTCTAGAACGTCAGCCTCGTCCACGTATAGATCTATAAAAGCGGTCATCAGACCTGACAAAGGCTTAGTTTTACTTCAGTTTTGAGTCTTGGTTCAGTGCAGTTTTACTTCAGCGGAGTCTTAGTTCAGTTTAAGCTTCGCTTTGCTTTGGTTCTTTACGCTGTGTCTTTAAACTTACAATAGTTTATTGTGAAAATAATTGAATATAAGTGTTTAAATAAAATCATACGTATGTGATCAAGACCTTCTCCTCCGTAACCTGCGCCTCTGGGAGGCCTCTGATGTCAGCGGCACTCTGTGTGGCGTAAAACGCCACAACTGATTAGTACCTCACTCGTAGGAAGCCAAGACTCTCCTCCGGCTGAGCGACAGGCAGTGCTTCCGCTCTCTCTTGCAACGGCGTGACTGAAGACGATGACGTCCTCTTATTTGCTCACTCTTGGACAGCAATAGGGCATCCCGTGTTGTCAATCATATATATAGCTTCCATAGCCTCGCATAGCCTCTTGTTTACAACAATACTTTTCCTCTCCTGAACAGAAATACCGCCTCCCGTTCCACTACAACTCAAGACACCTCAGCCTCATCCACATCCTGTTCTGCTTCATCCTGCCGTTCCTGGTTCCAGCCATCCTAGCGTCCCGTGCAGCGAAAACCCGAAAACTCGAACTTAATCTTATACTTTTTTATATTTATGTAGTTAATTGTTTCTAAATAAAAAAAAAATTGTGACTTCCGACTAGCCCTCCGGCCAATCGTAACGTCACTCAGTCGATGATGCGTTAGTGCATCGAGCATACTAACGAAGTTACGGCCAACGCATCTTTCGTCAGATGTGCGACCACCCTAAGTCTTGAAATCAGTAAAAAAAAATAAAAGAGATAGGTAGGTTTTGGTTTTCAACGCACTAAATAGCTTTATCATACATCATAGCCGTTGGTCCCGGCTGTCATTCGTGGATCTTTGACAGTCGTTACGGGTCGTCAGAAGCCCGAAAGTCGGACAACCAGTCTTACCAAGGGAATCGTATTACCCAGTTACTGGGTTGTGGAGCTCAGCTAGGCAGTCGCTTCATGCAAAATACTGGTATTCAGCTGTATCCAGTTAGACTGGAAGTCGACCCTAACATAGTTGGAAAAAAGCCAGGCAGATTGATTGATTTATTTATATGGTGGTGATGTTATGCATATTTAGAATAGAATTTATTAACATTCAACAAGAAACAAAAAAAAAGAATAAGTTTTATCTGTAAATTATCCAGTTACCTTATATCCCATTTCCTATGAACTGATAATCTCCAACAGCATTAGCGAAAATAAGCCGCTTTACCCCAATTTTTTTTTTTTTAACACGTACATTATTCTTGAAAAACGTATTATGTACGTACACACATGAATGTGAGAAGGCTCATGTACTAACATAATTACATTACGTAGATATGTAAATATAATTAAACCGGTTTGTAGACAGTTATTTATCCTTAGGGAGGGAAAATAAAAATAAAAAGGGCATTTGATTATAAAAATAAAATGTTGCCAAGACAATTCTGATATCAATTTGTAATCAAAATGAGAAAAGCTAAATGGGAAAACTAAATTCGTCATACATTAAACATTACTCAAAACGCGAGATTCTTTGTTGAAATTCATGTTCCTATTAAATAATTCTAGTAGTAGTGGCAACACGATATTCAATAAAATATCGGACATGAGTAAATAATGGCGCGAAATAAGCTCTAAAGAAATGGAACTCGTTTTTTTTTTTATACAAAAATGTTTGTCGAACTATACAGGGAACGTTTTGAGGGTAAAGGTGGGGTCTCTTTTACAGCGGATATAAAAAGGACAATAAATATTACTAGACTGTTACTGTCCCACAGATGCGAATCTATTAAAAAATATTTACCTTGTTTTGTGCCAGTCAATCATTTCATACTGCATATTATCCTGGGGTGGAGCTCCTAAAACCACCATCTTCCAAAAAACCGAATCCAAAGGAAAACCAAAACCAAACCGGAATCCATCCAAAGGTTGTCTGTAAAAGATCGCTTTTAGCGATAAGACCGCCCATTGTGTCACCCTGTGTAAAATTTCAACATTTATATTTGTAACTTTTATGGTGTACATAATAAAGAGTATTCTATTCTATTCTATTCTATCTTAGCTTAGAATTCGCTCAACGAGCGATACTGAAAGTAAGCGATTTTAAACCGATATTGTTCCCGATAATAACACTTTGTCAGTACCTACTGCCAAGTCTCTACTGTTAGGCAATTGTTCATAGAAATAATTGTTTTGAAGAAGAACACTATATTCAATAAAATGTCGGACAGGAGCAAATATTGGCGCGAAATAAGCTCTAAAGAAATGGAATTCGATTTTTTTTTACAAAAAAAAATTTCGGACTATACAAGGAACGTTTCCTTCTGAGGGTAAAGGTGGGGTCTCTTTTACAGCGGGTATAAAAAGGACAATAAATAATACTAGCCTAGGACTGTCAAAAAGCAGGGCAAAAGCCTATTCGCATAGAGAGAAGGTACGAGCATTGATCATCATGTTTACTCAAGATGGGTTGGCGATTTCAGACTTTTATAAACTACTAGCTTCTACCCGCAACTTCGTTCACGTACAAGTCGTTAGACACCAGAATATACAAATAACAGCCATATTTTTATAATAAAACTTCCTCATTGGTGTATTGGTCGCAAGCGCTACTGTTGAGCACGAAGTCCTGGGTTCGATTCCCGGGTCAGGCAAAGTGTTATTGGGTTTTCCATCTATAATTTCTCGGTTACAGTCCAAAGTCTGAATTTGTGCCCGGTTAATGGCAATGGATATTACATGGAACCTAAACATAGCTGGTGTATTATAGGTAGGTATACCTTTGCCTAACCCTTCGGGAAATACAGACGTGATGGTAAGTTATTAAAAAAAACCGGCCAAGTGCGAGTCGAACTCGCGCACGAAGGGTTCCGTACCATTATCTATAAAAACGGCAAAAAAATCACGGATGTTGTATGGGAGCCCCCTTAAATATTTGTTTTATTTTAATTTAATTATTTATTTTTAAAGTGAATATATAACTAAATATTCTGTGAATATTTCAAGCGTCTACCTGTTGCCGTTATCAATATCGAGCAAAAACGAGCAATAAAATCACGTTTATTGTATGGGAGCCCCCTTAAATATTTATTTTATTCTGTTTTTTAGTATTAGTTGTTATAGTGGCAACAGAAACACATCATCAATGAAAATTCCAACTGTCTAGCTATCACGGTTTATGAGATACAGCCTGGTGACAGACGGACAGACAGACAGACGGCGGAGCCTTAGTAATAGGGTTCCCGTTTTACCCTTTGGGTACGAAACCCTAAAAAACATAAATACATACATAAACCCACGCCTTCATCCCATGGGGGTAGGCAGAAACTATAGAACGCCACGTGCGACGCTCCTTACATACTTCTTTTGCTTCGTTTACGTTCATACATCTGGTCATACACGCACGCCTGTTCCGAGTACTACACAACTGACCTTTCTGAAGAACATCACCAATTAGGTCATAATTAAACTATAAGTGCAAGTTTCCTCCCAATAATTTCCTTCGCCGATATCAGTTATGTCCAAGATGAACTCAGAAAGCACATAAGAATTGAAGACACCTACAACCTCGTGCTTGAGAGACGAAGCTTTTACCACTGGGCCATCACGACATAATTTAAAACATACTTTTTATTTGACCTACTTACCCACATTTATCGAACCTAAATATAATGATGTTTAGGGAGCGCGGATGTGGGAATGGATGCTACCATTGTATATACCTAAATGATCTACAATAAAAGCGATGATCTACTCAAAAGTATAAATAAGATACTTTCTAGATTGCATCTAGAAAAAATATATGTATGTACCTACCTAATTGTTCATTAATTATTATATGTAGTGGCACCGAGTTGCCGTGTCTGGCCATACCACTGTCAAACCAACGATGGTTTGTGTGGTATGTGTAAGGATCAACAAATGCTGTCAAAACTGTATTTTGATTAAAAAACGTATAAAAAAAAAATGTATCAAACGAGTGTTTTTTTTTAATAATCTAGTTATGTGTAGTTTCATACACTACTTTATCTACTCTCATAAATTGGGATTTAATCTACTAAATAAAACATTAAAGTTAAAAGAGTAATAAATAGTTTTTTTTTTTTTTTTTTTTTTTTTTTTTTTTTCTTTTTTAAAGAAATTATATTACAGAGGGGTTACTGAATTCTAAACTCGCCAAACTTATACGTTTGATGGCAAATATAATAATAATTATTCTATAGTTAATTAGTAATATAGTTTTATAAAAATGGCGCGCCCCGCTTATGTGTTCCATTAGAGAAAAAATGTTGATGGAAACTCCTTGGTGATATAAACTTCGTGAATTTGCCGTGTATCGTATCGGTAAAAAATATATTCTTTTACATTATTTTGTTAGAGATAAAGTGTTAATAAGGATCATATTTTTAAATTTCGGTATTGTGGCTATAAAGTACCTATGTCAATAATCATGATAAAAATGGAGGCCACACTCTAAATTCCTAAGTAAAGATGACTGTGGGCCGACTCTCTCTTTCTGAATACATACATATGATAAAGAAAACACATATCACTGTCTCGGTCTTATGTATGTAATCAATTTCAATTCAGAATTTTACGATATGAGAGTCTTACTCTAAGATGAGAGTAGATAAAATTGTTCACGTAAAAGCTCCGACATTTAAACTCTAATTTCTTAAGGCTCGTACAGACTGGTGCGATATCGCGGGTGCGACAATGGCCACACTGCCTATCGCGCCAGTCTGTACGATTTTTCAGTTACCAAGCAGTAATCACAACAGTTTAGTTTGAACTAAGTTTCGATCATGACAGATTTTAACTTTATTTTTAAATCACAGCTGCGTCATGTCAGCAATTCAGTGTCCGTCTTCAAAATATTTTAGGTAAAAATTTAATAAAAAGCCACTTTTAACTAAATAAAAGTTTTATCGCTATCACTAGCACCTCTCCCTGTAACAACCTTGGGCGTCCGATATTAGAATACTCTTCACAAGGAATATTCGGGCGATACAGAGAAAATCTGTTACCTATACAATACAAACGTTCATTTCAGGGTTTATATTGTACTAAGTATATTTAATTCTCCCTTTTGTACCTAACGTAAGTTTCGCTGGGCTTAACGAAGCTTATTTTGTTCGAAAATGAGAGAAATGTTACACGTAATTTTATATTATGAACTCTAGAGTAGCTTTTATAGCTTCTTTATTAAAACGTCAATTTTAGCAGTTGTAGGTAATCCTTTTTTCTTGTTGTCCAATTTGTAATAAACCATTTGAACACAATTTTTCTTTGTCTTATGATAAATTATTTATTTCTGTAAGTAGGTTTGTACAAACAATTTTACACGTCAATCATATATTTTTTTTAACTAGATTAGGTCGGCGTTTCCGAGGTGAGAGGACACAATCTCTTTTAAAGACCAGACATAATCTTGGTCAGAGCATGTGAAGGCCATGTAGATTGGTGTCTGAAATGGTCTATGGAGGAAAGAATCACACAGATTGATTGGACCTGACCAGTCAGTGCATTTGTCAGTAGTCGTGCTTCTCAACTCAGAACAATACCAATACCAAAGAAACGACATTTGGGTAGGCCGCATAAATTACTCAAACTGCCAGAACAACGATAAAAACTAACTGAGAAAGGAAACAAAAATAAACAATGACCCACTTAGTCAGTAATATTTTGTCTGAGGAATAAACATGGCGATTTGACATATTTTCTATACAAAAGCTGACGATATCAATTGTATACCACAAAATGCCTATTTAAACAAACATTAAAAATACGGCCAAGTTCATGTTGGACCACGCACAATGAAGGGTTCCGTAATGGGGTTTAATTTATCCTAAGAACAAACTTAACCTTGTAGTTATATACAGTTATACACTACAATACAATATTGAGAGATGTACCATGTTATTTTAAGATCTAGTAGTTTCGGAGATAAAGGGGGAATGGTCAACTTTTATCTAATATCTTCAAAATTAGTGACATTAGCCATCTAGTTTTTTTTTTAATTTACTCGCAAAGTTTCGGACTTCAATTAAAGCCAGCGATAATACAGCTATTTACATGGCTATAAAAAAAGAACAAAAGCGACCGGGATCTTCCAACTCCCTCAAAATCTTTTTCTCCATCGTATCAGCTTTTTAATTAATTTTAAAAGTATTATTTATTTTAAAACAATAAAAAAGCAAACAAGCTGCAAGCTGAAGTGGCAGTGGACTGGCCATGTTTGTCAAAGGGCCGATGGCTGGTGGAGCAGACGAGTTCTGGAGTGGAGACCGCGTATCGGCAAGCGTAGTGTAGGACGCCCCCCAGCTAGATGGACCGACAACCTTAAAAAGGTGGCTTGGACGGACTGGATGCGGAAGGCGGAGGACAGGGTGTTGTGGCATAGCCTGGGAGAGGCCTATGTCCAGCAGTGGACTGCTATAGGCTGAGAAGATTGAATAAAAAAAAAGTATTTGAAATCCTTATTAAGTCCATTCATTTGACATGGCACACAGTACAGTTTGCCCCCCAAAAAAGGACCCTCGTATTCAGAATTCATATATTTACGTTACAAGTCCATGTTTGGGTCAAAAAATTTCAATGTGTACCAAATTTCAACTTAATTGGTCCAGTAGATTCGGAGTATATAGGCTGTGACAGATGGACTAACAGATAGACAGAAACACGAGTGATCCTCTAAGGGTTCTGTTTTTTTACCTTTTTAGGTACGGAGCCCTTGGATAGACTTAAAAAAGAAGACAGCGTAGTATAGTCATTGGTCTAAAAGAAGGAATAGTTCTATGATACTGACCTGTGCAACCCAATATTCAGTTTTAAATTCGAACCAACAACATATTTGCTTTGTTGGCATTTTTATTGTTAAAATATCGAGGGAAAAGCACTGAAAATCGAAACACAGGAATTGCCTTGTTCTGTTGCAGTGCCTACATCCATTTTGTTAGAAACTAATACTACCAATCTAAAAAAAATAGAAAAAAAGATAATAATAATATATAATCCCTTATTAATACAAAACTTTTACATTGATAAACTCCATTGGTTTAGGTAATTAAATGAAGGTAAACAAGTCGTAAAAAAGGGTTTTTATAGATGACACTTTCTTGTTTAAAAATATGTTAACTTAACCAAATTAAATGTATTTTTAGATTTTACGATAGTTTCCTCTTTTATTAATGTATTTTAAACTTGATCATTTATTCTTAAACTACTCTTCGTAGACGTAACTGCTTGAGCACATTTTTTTTTCAATTTATAATAATGCTATAATATTTTGTAATCTGTCTATTGTAAAGAGCCCAAAAAGACAGGTTCTCTAAACGTCAACGAAATAAAACGTTGCTAAATTGAAGAGTACAACTGTGACGTAGCATGACAACTGAAGTGACAGGTATTATGTTTAGTCGGTTACTTGACAGCTCTCTGGTCACGTGTATTTTTTTTAACCTTTATTTAACTACGTAAACCAACGGAGTATACGTATAAATGTATTGATAGGTTCCCCGTCAAATTGCCATTGTTAAATAGTAGCTTTGCGTTGCGTATTGCGTTTGACATTCGCACGAATTGGTGACCCCAACTGTGTACGTTAGGTTAAATTTCAATCTACACGCAGCTCTGACTACATTTTACTAGAAGAGACAATAAAAATATAGAAATACTAGCTTCTGGCCGGTCTTCATCTGCGTGGACTGCAGAATTGGGTTCAGAGAGAAATGAAAAATGTGTGAGAAATAAAAAAAATACAATACAATCAATATGCCTTTCCCAACTATGTTGGGGTCAGCTTCCAGTCTCACCGAATGCAGCAGAATACCAGTATTTTACATGGAGCGATTGCTTAACAAACCTCCACAATCCCGAAAAAAAATTGGATAAAAATTACACGTACCTATTTGATATGGATAGAATCGCAAAACTTATATTGTTTTTTAAATTGATAACAGTCGTTAAGCTTTGCCTTTCGTCATCGGTTCGGAGACGATAAAACGTATATCATACAGTCCACTTAGTTAAAATTACCTAAATTAATACTTTTTTTTGTGTGTCATTATTTTTAGTTTGTCGTAGGTATTACTTGATAAAAATTATTGATAGGTACCCGTTGTTTGTTCATTATAAGGAATCTAACAATAACTCGGTAACTTTCTTTAGGAATGTAAGGTATGCCTATACTATTGTAGGTACTATCATCTATTGTTAGGTATTTACGTACACTTTGTGCAATCTTTCAACCTATGTAATTTATTAGTAGGTAGTTATAATGCGTTAAGCGCAAATGTCCCTTTAGACGATGAAATGTAACGGTATCGATTATATGTATATTGTTAGTGGTTGCCTATGATCTATATCAAATTAGTGTAAGTTTTTTTGCGATGTATTTACATTTTACTTGTTGAACAAGATAAGAAACTGTTTGAATACTGTCATTTATTATATTAGTAAAAAACTGTTGTTTTTGGAGGGCGGTATGTTTAGTGCAAATAAAGCGATTAATGTGAAAGGACGTTTTTTTTCTTTCGCTAATCACCTGCATTCAATAGTGCACCTTATTCACAAGAACAGGGTATACTCCCGAGGTGGTCCCATTGCCACCAAATCAGAATCAGATGAGGGGATCCCATGGAAATCAAGGGAAACCCTCAAATTTTATAGGCAAACCTACCCAAATCGCTATTTTGGGTATTTTTTATATTAACTCGTGCCTCTCTCTCGTGGTCTCGGAAAGCAACATTTGGTGAAGTGAAACTGATGATGGAGACCACATATGGCCACCGGAACAATATAATATTGAGTACCCCTATTTAACGGGTTGCGATTAAATAATTTATGCTCGTCACTATGCATATGGTGAGTGGCAGTTCTCCTGGTTTCACCAGGAGAACTCCTCAACAATCAACGTCCCAGCATCGGGAAAAGCAATATTTTGTAAAAGGTGATGAGCAGTTAACATTAATTTCGGAAGTCGGTGGCAAAAAACTGAAATACAGATCCAAAGACACCGACTTCCGAAATTAAAGTTATTTTTCACTTTGTAGTGTTATTTTTGGTAGTCAGTTCTTATTTTTTTTGTAAAAAGTGTTTTATTTTTCACTTTTTAGTGAGTCAGTTTTGAATTTATCTATTAGAATTTATCTGTTATTATGAAGTTTATGATACTGCTCATTCTCATCCCAGTTTTCCTTATAATATAGCCTTAACAATTTTTAAAATTTATTTAGAGAAATACTAACAAAAGAAATATTAAAATGAAAAGACAACAAACAATATTTTCTAAACAACACGACACTGACAGCTCATGAACTCGTATAGAGACTTGAACGCCGAAAATCGGGCGTTCAGAATTTAAACTAGTTTAAGCTTGAACTGGGTTCAATTTATGTTGGTGAAATCAAAACTCTGAACTCAGTTAAACGCTTGATCTGAGTTCAGCGTGAATTGATCACGTTTAATTTCGTTGGTGAAATCCGCCCTAAGTCATTTCCACAGAATACACGAGAATGGGAAATCTTGTAGACTGCTAGACGCGTCTAATTCGGGTCTCCCTTGTTTGACCGAAAGGAATTTGACAAATTTTCACATCCCAAAAAATTTCTCGCATAATTTCATTTGCCAAATTATTACTTAGCAAAAAATCTATTCACAAAAAATTGTAACGCAAACCTAATGTTTGACAAATGAACGTTTAAACTATAACTTGTTTACCAACTAGTACTTTTAACATTTTTTATTTAGTCAAATATTTCAGTTGGAATAACAGTTTTTACGCAAAATCAAATAATAATATAAATAAGTAATTAACCTAATCTAAATAGTTCAGATCCGGGTAACCTACTAAAAACAATATCTTTTTTTCCATTAATGCAAGTCGTGTCTGGCACTCGCCGGCCGCTGCCGCGGCACCGCTCGCTTCGCTCGCTCAAAAACGTTTATTGTCTGAAGATTGTTTGCTGTAATAAATCATTTGATTAAAGACCAAATGCCATAATGACATTATACTTGGTAATATTTTGCCAAGTAAAAATTTGACCAAATGAAAATATGCGTACTAAAATCATTCGAAATATTGCAATGGTATAAAAAAAGGTTGCTAAAATTTGTTTGGGTAATGAAAATTTGGCAAAATCTTTTCGGCAAAACGGCAGGATCCCGTCTAATTCGCGTCTAATGATCGCCAACATCACGCCTGTATTACCCAAAGGGTTCAGTAGAGGTGTACCGAGCTATAGTACATCCACATTTCACAAGTATTATATTTGATAATGGCTTGAGAGAGGCCTAATGTGCTCTTTTTCTATTTCCATCAAATAATGTTTCTTTATATCTGTGTTACAATTTAAATTCGATCAAGCGGTAGGTGGTTTAACCAGCTGCGGCTGCGGGTAAATGTCAATAGTAGATGAGATTTTAATAGCTGCTGATATTTTAGAGGATTTCAATAACATATCACAAATGTATAAGGTATTAGGGAATGATGAAATCTTTGCATGATCTTTTTATTTTTATGTGTAATACAGGGTGGAAGGGACATCGATGCGCATCATGTTACCATTGGATTCAGTACATCATTCTTGACTCCCCTGCGTTAAAATTTTTCGTCGGTTATAAAAAAAAAATGCTGTTTCATACATTTTAAATTACCGACGAGAAATTTCAACGCACGGGAGTCAAGTATGATGTACTGAATCCATGGTAACAGGTTTCACGTCGTTGTCTCTTCCACCCTGTATATCTTTATTACGCCACCTCGTTGGTCCAGTGGTTTCAAGCGCCACTGCTGTGCATGAGATTCGATTCCTAGGTCGGGCAAAGTGTTATTGGGGTGTTACCATCAGGAATTGCTCAGTAGCAGCCCGGAGTCTGGATTTATGCCCGTTTGAAGGCAATAGGCTCACCCCCTATAACATGGAACATAAAGGACACAGCACACATATCAACTCGGAAAGGGATGGGCACCGTATCGCCTTTCGCCTTGCCGTAAATCAGGCGTCAACCTAACGTAAGCATGTAACCAAAGCGGATCAGCAGCTCCGAAACGTCGACTCGGATACGGCTAGGTGACGCCGCGCTTACGGCTCGCCAGCTACTTTTTTGTTTGAAATCTAACCTACAAATTCAATAAAACACGCCCGCAACACGACTAGAAGTTTCCTTGTGAATGACAGCACGTGTGGCAACAGTATGCTGCAGGCAGGCCGCGGTAGGGGTGAGAGGGGCAAGGGTGCACGAATAGACGTAAGCTCGGGTACGGAGAGACGTTAGCGCGCGGACGACGTGCCGTAAGCCGGAATTGCAAGTTGACCACGCACCGTACCGCGGTTCGTGAGCTTGTCCCAAGTCGAGGCGATTCCGTTACGATTCCGATTAGTGTGCGTTGCAGTAGGGAGTTTCATATAAAGAATACTGAATGGCTCGAGTTGATATGTGTGCTGTGTCCTTAAACATACGTGGCGAATTGTGAGTATTACTATAATACCTATAGGTACACCTCTGCCTTACCCTACGTGGATAATAAGCGAGATGTTGTTAATAGTGTAAAATTCACTCATCTTCCATAGAATTAGCAGGTTCCTCCGACCAGACGGGTGTCGTGTCGTGGAGGTTTTATATCTACTAGTCGCGCGGTAAACTTTGCTTGCGCGATGCAGGACTTTGCATGACGTCAGTGTGATGCGTAGTTCGCAAATAGCGATGTAGATGCCGCCACAATGTTATCTTTTTTATTTAATTCATGCCTATGGCTGTGGGGATGTGCAGAAACAGTTCCTACATAGTCATTTTCCTTCGTTCAAGTTTCTACATAGTCATGTTCCTTCAAGTTATTCTAAGCGCTGTACCTAAGTCCGTTTCTCAAATAATTTTAAATAAACCTGCTTATTTATTATTAGGTACTTACAAGCAGCGTTAAAAAACCGATTCCATATCCATTTGACTTTTGACCGGCACTGATAGTGCAAGATTTTGACTGAAGACTTACATCTCTTTGAAGCATGGAATTAGTATTAACCATAATAATATTTAAGGCCCTTGCTTTGAAGTTAGAAACTTTGCTCAAGTTTCGTTTGAGCGCGTAGGGATTTAGTAAAATATTGTTTTAAAAGAATCAGGAGACGCGACGTAGATTGGGTGTTGGGCCATGGAATAAGCGGATTATTTCACAGTAATTTAGCAAACGACATGAACGTTATAACTATAATCTCTTCTTTGTATCTGAAAGAAAATGGATTCAAGGACCTTTGTTTACCTAAAACTATTGCAAGCTTGGATTTAATTGAAGTGAAAATCAAAAATGATTCTTTTTTGTTTCGAAAGATGTCTACCGCTGGACATGGGTTGAAAAAATCGCTACGCCTGGCAGGCGGGTTGGCTATCGCAGTGTGGTGTTAAAATGCATAGAGAACGCTGCTGCCCATTCTCTAGTAAGTCTCTTAGTCACCTTTTACGACACACACGGGAAGAAATAGGATGGCGCTATTCTTTACGTTCGGCACCGCACGGACGCTTTTTTGTTTTGTATTTAGTTAATCTTGAGTTCCAATATATATTATTATATACGTATATAATAATATAATATTATTATTTCATTGACAGTGACAGCGAGTCTTCAATAACAAACAGCTCCGTATTATTTTATTTGTAAAAATAGTTAAAGTAGTTTTCTAGTGCATTGTCTATGTTTAAAAGTGAGAACAGACACTAGTTATTGTGTGACATTGTTATCCAGTGATTACAAACAGAATCAGTGAAGTTATATACGTCTTAAGTATGAGTGCAACAACTCTTTGAAAATAAACTCAATTCCAATAATGACTTAATTTCAGTGATGTGGTCTAATAAACCTATTAAAAACAACCAAAACTTTCGGTACTGAAGTGCATCAAAACCTATATAAATTGTGCAAAGAATACGTTGTTTTATAATTAAAACAATAGAAAACGGTCAATTCAAACTTAGCGTCATTACGAAGAACTGACCTACCTTATACTTATATTATTAAAACTAGAAACGGAAGTCAAATTTCACATATCATTCTAACCGAACATTTGGCCTAGCGTCGTAAGGTGTGGTCTTAACAATACAATATTCACGTAGGTGTGGGATCGATCCTCACCTACCGAAATTCTTTTGGGAGATTTTATAATTTGACTGGAGCATTTATTACAATGAATTTCTTTGAAAACATAACGTTTAGAAAGACACCGAAGTCACGTACCAAATCTACAGAGTTATCAGGCGATGACGAGAGCAGTTTAGTCAATACGACACTAGAGGGCACCTCTAACAGCCTACCAAACATGTCTGCAGAAGAAAACGTACAACAAATAATGGAACTACAACAAAAAATTGAAAAATTGAACATGGAGCTAAACTCCGCGCACGAAGAAATTAATAATTTATCCATCGAAAACAGTAAACTTAAAAAAACAATAAGCGATATGGATTCCAAACATGAGCTCCTAAAAAAAGCTACGAGGAAACTGACGCAGAATAGGCACTCCAAATAAAAATTTTAAGATATCTACTCCTCGTTGTAAAGGGTCTCAGAAGAAAAAATCAAGTATACCATCCATGTTGGATTTACATGAATCAACCATTTTTGAACCAACCATTTTTACCCCTGCTGCCACCACACCCTCAAAATCACAACCTATAACTACGAAACAAAAAGTACATAAAGAAAGTGATAGCAACAGAAAACCCACACACACAAGACACAAAATATGTATCGTCAGTACTAATAAAAGGATTAAAATTCTATCGATAGCTGAAGAGACATTCCGAAATTTCCAAGTATGTCATTATATGTCTCCAAACTGCGGAACACTTCAGCTTATCAATAACTTGGATAAAAAATTGAACGACTACACTATGCAAGACTTCTGCGTGATTATGATTGGAGAGGAAGACTTCCGAACTTCCAAAGACTATGTGAATATAGTTATAGAACTAAGAGAAATGATTAAAAAAATACAACATACAAAAGTTATACTATGTGTTCCAACATTCAAAATAAGTAACTACTCAACAATGTTCAATTGGCGTATAGAAACTTTCAATAATTTATTGCATCTCGATTTAGAAACTTATGAATACGTAACAGTACTAGATTCTAATTTAGATTTGTCATATGACTTTAGCATGTTTTCTGAGTATAATAAGAAAATAAGCGATCACGGTATGAGGAATATTTTCCAAAATCTACTGTCAATTATAAATGGCTTCCCTACTTATTCAGAAAACCTGATGACTAGTATACAGTAAATACTTCTTCAATTAGTGTTTTTTTTCTTTGATAACATAAACGTACTACATCAAAATATAGCCGGTCTCATAAATAAAACTGACCTTCTCACAATTCATATTCAGGAACTGTTAAATAAACATATTTCTGTAGATATTCTATGTATTACCGAGCATTTCATAATGTCTGGACAGGAAGAATTATTGCTTATTCCAAACTATAAGTTAGCGGCATGTTATGCTCGGCCTAATAAGAAACGTGGCGGAGCCTGCATCTTAGTTAAAAACCATCTAGTTTACAAAGAACTACTTGACATAATGAGATGTTCGATACCTAGAGTTATAGAATGCTGTGCTATTGAACTGCCTTTTCAAAAAGTTATAGTTGTATGTGTTTATAGACCGCCAAAGTTATGTAACTTGAGCAAATTTTATGAAAATGTGGATATTGTATTAAAGAGGATACGTTTAAAGAAAAGTTTAAAAGTTATATTATGCGGAGACTTTAATATAGACATATTAAAAAACAATAGGATTACGTTAGACTTCGAATGCTTTCTTACGAACTACAACCTCAAACTAGAAATTAATCAACCAACTCGTTCCAGCAGCAATACTTGCTTGGACAACTTTGCCCACAACTGTAAACATAACTGTCAATTGGAGGTATTAGACTTCGGCTTATCAGACCATACAGCCCAAATATTAAAAGTGAAAGTCATTAAGTCTTGTCAAATTAAATATTGGAAAACGTTAAGACGTGATATTTCTGCTGATAACCTAATGCAATTCAAATCCTATCTTCAGAGTTTATCATTTTCTGATGTATATGCCACAGAAGATCCTAATAAGTCCTACGATAATTTCCTAGAAATATTTCTACTTCTACATGATTTATGTTTCCCCTATAAAGTAGTCACAATAAGATCTGATAAAAGGATAAAATGGTTGTCCCGAGGCTTACGTATATGCAGTAAAAGACAGCGACAATTACTCTGGCAACAAAGAATGAAACCTACATTTGGAAACAAAGCTACATTTAAAAACTATTCAAAAAGATTTTAAAAAATCATCAGACTGACTCAAAAAGCTCAAAATAATTACCTAATTAATAATTCTAGTAATAAATGTAAAACCACATGGCAAGTTAAAAATAATTCAAAAACAACAAGTGAACCTATATTACAAATAAAAAAAGGAGAAAAAAGTATAACAAATCCTAAAGAAATAGCCGAGTCATTCAACAATTACTTTATTGACCAAATTTCAGATATAGAAAAACCTACAACTTCAAGTAATGTAATAAATATAAACAGCAATTCCCATTCAATTTTTATACAACCAATAGTCCCCCAAGATGTTATTCGTATTGTAAAATCTTTAAAAAACAAAAAAGTGTTGGTTACGATGGGATGTCTATTAAAGTTATTAAATTTGTTTCTGACTGCATAGCTTCTCCTCTAGCACATATAATTAACGTTAGCATTTACAGCGGTATATTTCCGGAAAGCCTCAAAACAGTTATTGTAAAACCTCTTTTTAAAAAGAACTGCAAAGAAGATATGTCAAACTATAGACCTATTGCCTTGTTACCTGTTTTCTCAAAATTAATAGAAAAAATAATCTATGAAAGACTTTACTCATTTTTGAGACGATACGATATATTATGCGATGAACAGAAGAGATTTAGGAAAAATAAAAACATCAATATGGCAATTTACGATTTCCTTTTTAAAATACTGCCTATTGTAGATGTTAAGACACCCATATGTGCAATCTATGCAGATATGTCCAAAGCGTTTGATTATGTTAATCACGATATCCTTCTTAGGAAACTTCAAGCACACGGAATTCGAGGAAACGCCCTGAATTTGATAAAATCTTATTTATATGGCCGCAGACAATGTACCGAGGTGTCTAGGATATGTCTAAAAACAAAAAATGAATTAAAATACAGATCTTCATACAGAGTAATCAAACATGGCGTCCCTCAGGGCAGCGTCATTGGCCCTTTATTGTTTGTTTCTATTGTATATAAACGACCTCCCCCGCCAAACACCAAATCCAATTCGCCGATGACAGTACGTCTTTAATAAAATGTACCAATAAACAAAATTATGAACAAGATATTAATAACACTCTCGGTTCTCGAATAAATTGGCTAAACCATAATAATTTAATAACAAATCTTCAAAAGACTAAAGTTATGCATTTTTTCCAAAGAATCTCCCCTAATAACATGAATATAAACCACAATGGTCAAGCCGTTGGCACAGTGGATGTTGCAAAATTTTTGGGTATATTAATTGATAGCCAACTCACTTGGAAGGCTCAAGCAGAGAGTATTTGTAAGAGATTGAGTACATCTGCTTTCATGCTGCACAATTTGTCCAAAAAAGTGGACCTGTCTAGCGTGTTGTTTGCCTACCACGGACTGGTTGTTTCACTTTTAAGGTTTTGTGTAATATTCTGGGGCAACTGTAGCGAGAAAGAAAGTATTTTTAAAGCTCAAAAACGCTGCATCAGAGCTATGTTTGCCCTAAAAGTAACTGACAGCTGTCTACCTATATTTCAGTCACATAAACTGTTAACCTTCCCATGTCTTTATATATTAGAATTATGTATATTTGTTAAAACGAATTCACACCAGTTAACCACCTTGAAAGAAACTCGCAATAGAACAATAGGTACTAGATCCCAATATAAAAATCTTTTAAGCACGGGTGTTTTTAAGACTGCACTTTTAAGAAAAAGTGTTATTTGTATGGCACCACTTGTTTATAATAATTTACCAAATAATGTCAAGGAACAACCACTAACTAAATTTAAAAAGCATGTTACAGAATTACTTTTGCACAAGTGTTATTATTCAGTACAAGAATTCTTAGATGATAGGTTTTATTAAATTCTTTTAAAATGTAAATTTGCATGCCAATTAAGGTAGAATGTACAAGGAACCATAAAACTTTGTAACACCTAATAATATGTACCTACATTCATCGCAAATAAATAAATCTATTCTATTCTATTATAATATATTATTCTGCCAAAGTAAGGGTGTTAACAAAAGCGTTGGTTGTTTCAAGTATAAAAATATCTCCGCTATCTTCCGTTTCTGAATTGTCATGGCCCTCAAACTTCTGAACTTCACCGAAGTGTTTTGTATTCACAAAACGCAGAGCATTTTATTTTTGAAACTTTTTACGAATAGCTAATGCTGATCCCAGGCCAACTTGTTCACAGTTTTAATGCAAAAGTTTTATACAAGAGATGTGTTTTTCACTTTGGCATAATGTTCAACGTGAATGGACTGGTCTAAAACACTAGTTGGAAGTACTAGGCTACCAGGAAGATTTGATAGGTTTTACTTGGGTTAGACAAAAATTTCGAAATAGCAGCCTAGAGTTTTGATGTAAATGGGTGCGCATCTTGCACATGCGCATTCGATACAATGGCGGTGAGCCGAGACACACGAGCTCCGCCGCCATTCGGACGGCAGCTAAGACCGAGTGCAGTCTCTATATAAATATATTTTCTCGGCTATCTTATTTAAATAAAATCTATTTATTTTATTGCTGTTACCGTTTTCAATCATCTCCCAACATTTGGCGACCGTGACAGGACGGTTTATGCCCC
Organism: Tiliacea citrago; assembly: GCA_963921375.1. Classification (NCBI taxonomy): domain Eukaryota; kingdom Metazoa; phylum Arthropoda; class Insecta; order Lepidoptera; family Noctuidae; genus Tiliacea; species Tiliacea citrago. The sequence goes on from OY992800.1 coordinate 9,068,868, forward strand.
TGGTGAAATGTACGTGAATCGCCTCTGACTTCTACCTGCGGGGAATATTGGCGTAATGTTATGTTATGTGAACCAAGAGAAGAAAAAAAACTGAAGTGAAGAAGATTATTTAAAGAGGTTGCTCAGAAAATAAGACTTTAAGTACTAGGTTATCAGAATTGTCAAAGAAGTTTTATTTCAGACCTTCCAAAGCCTTTTTCGTAAAGTTTTTAGGATTAATGAAGTAAGAGGGCGGGTTTTAAAAGAAAACCGACTCGACGTACCAAACTTATAATATTTCACAGCATAGAGGTTTATATTTTTTCGCAAAAATAATGGAGCACTGATTATGGACTGAGGTTCTGGTTGAGCAGGGTTTTTTTGTCTAGTTTGAAACTTTTCAAGTAGAAATCTGCCGCGTGCCAACTTACCGCTTAAGTTTTTCAACTTTTCGACTTTAGCCATTTAGAGTTAACAATTATGTTACCCTGTACAATTTGGAAAGGCGAAGTCATACATTCTTCTGAAACTTTTTGCTGTATTTTGTTTCCTTTGATTTTGTGCTTGGCTCGACTGTTTTAAACGAATTAAGTAGGTATTTCGTGTGAGGGGCTTGTGACTAAGTAATAACAGCCGCATGGGTCGATCGATCAGGTTAAGCTACGCTTGCCGCGGTTGGTCCGTGGATGGGTGACCATCTTTACATACCAAGACCTCTTCGTGCCTCGGATAGCACAATCAGTCTTACCAAGAGGTATCGTATTACCCAGTAACTGGGTTGTGGACGTCAGATAGGCGGTCGGCTCCATGTAAAATACTGGTGTTCAGGTGCATCCGATTAGACCGAATGCCGACCGAGGCTAGGAAAGGAGGAAAGTAAGTAATTCGTGTATATCGGAGGGTAGTCCAAGTTTTAACGCGAAGTCATCCGATTCTCTTTCGAAATCTAAATTTTTCAGGTTTCACGAATGCAATGAGAATTAAATCTTGTTGACTTTAATTGTTCCCACTGCTGGGACACAGGCCTCCTCTCTTCGAGAGGGAGTGGGCTGTAAATCTCACTCGTTACCCGTGATCCCGGTGGGTCGACCCATTACCGGGTCCATGGGTATTTTTTTTACCCGTGGTCCCTTCGAGAAATACAATGCTGCCAATTTAAAATGGTAGACCGTTAGTTGATTTAGTTGAATGATTCACCAAAAATAGAGGGAATCTGGCGTTAATGGTCACTGCTCTAACCTTTTTTTTTTTTTTTTTTGCCGGGGTGGAAAATCCTCATGGATGTTCTCTGCCCTGGGGTGGGCGGAGGGGTCTGTCAGACTCTTACTGACTAAAAACCACCCCAGTGTTCCCTTCCCCCACTTGCACCGGGGATCTTGGGAGCTAGTATTACTTCCGTGATCCCCGGCTAGTCCCGGCCCGCCTCTGCGGGCCACCTCAAGTCTGCGGGGGGGTGAGGTGTTGGCCCCCCCGCGACGTCTGAAAGGGGCGCGCGTGGAACACTACGCGCCGCCACCTCGGGTCTAGTGTGATGGGGGGCGGCGGACGTCCCCGAGTCCGCCGTCCCTGGACCCATTTAGGGGGGCCAGAAGAGGGCATTATCTGCTCTCTGCCGACGCCCGGTGCGCCTGCTGCGGGCCGGGTGAGCGGACGAGATCTCCCGCTCCCTTTCCGCAGCCTCCTTCTGCGACACGACTGTTTCGCAGAAGGATACCACCGCGTCCCAGGACTCCTCGCTGCCGGCCATTGACTCGACCACGGCCGGCAGCGACAGGTCACTGCCTACTCCTGAGATGAGGGCACGGCGAGGCTCCTCCCAAGCGGCACACTCTGCCGCGCCGTGTCCTCCCGGCAGTCGACGCAGTGGTGACACCGGGCGTCCGGCTCCCTGTTTATGCGACACAGGTACTTCCCGAAGCAACCATGCCCCGAGAGCACCTGCGTCACCCGAAACGACAGGGAGCCGTGCCTCCTCCCGAGCCAGGGCTCGAGTACCGGCCGGACCGCCTCGATGGTGGCGAGGCCCGGCGTCGGGTAGGGCGTGAAAGCCTGTCCCGCCATTCCGCCACCAGGGCTGCGCGAAGCTGTGACCGACGCAACTCCACATGTCGCTGCATCAGCCACTCGCCCCGCGCCCTCGCTTCCTCGCGCCACCGATACAGTGACGCGAGTACTTTCGCCTCGAGGTCCCAGGGCGGGGATCCGGCCAGTACACAAGCCGCCTCGTAGGAGATCGTGCGATATCCTCTGATGACTCTGATGGCCATCGCTCTCTGCGGTTTTCACCGTCAGGTCAGCCGCCCAGATCGGGGCCCCGTAAAGGGCCTTCGATCGCACGATCCCCACGTAGAGCCACCTACAGGCGACGCTCGGGCCCCCCAGATTGGGAAGCAGCGTTGACAACGCCCCAGCCGCCGGAAGTGGGGGCCAAAATCCCACCGGCTGTCGAGCACCAATCCTAGGTACTTCATGGTGGACTCGACAGCGATTTGAGCCCCCCCGACCACGATGTGTGATCCCGGCGGCGGCGCCCGCCGGGGGCCATGAAAGATCAAGGCCTCTGACTTGTTGAGGGCAACCTCCAGCCCTAGGCGACGTATGCGGCTTACCACCTGTGAGACCGCAGGCGTCGCCAGCAACGCTGCCTCGCTGTACGAGCTCCCCCGGGCCGTGACCAGTGTGTCGTCCGCATAACATGTCAGGTCCACGCCCGGCTGGAGCTCGCCCCGCAGCACCCAGTCGTACCCGATGTTCCACAGGAGCGGTCCCACGACCGAGCCCTGTGGAACACCGCACGACATGCGGCGCTGGTTTCCGCCATCACGTCCCGTGTAGGTGACACACCTCTCCGCCAAATAAGCCCCGACGATGCGGCGGAGATAGGAAGGCACCCGATGGTATCATCAGCATCCAGGGCAGGGTGTTGAAGGCGTTGGAGATGTCCAAGGACACCGCCGACATCACCCCGCCCCGGGTCACTGCTTCCTCTGCCAGGACTCTCACCCACGATATAGCGTGGATGGTGGAGCGCCCGTGCCGAAAGCCGAACTGGCTCTCGGCCAGGTCAGGCCCCTCTCCGCACAAGTGGCCGACGAGGCGGGCAGCGATTATCCGCTCAAACATCTTACCCCCCTCGTCTAGCAACACTATGGGCCTGTACCCGGACGGTGAGTCCGCAGGGCGCCCCGCTTTCCTGAGCAGGACCAGACGACCAGATTTCCACAAAGTGGGAAACTGGCCCTGCTCAAGGCACGCTGTGTAGAGTCCTCTCAAGTGGGGCTCTAGCTCCTTCAGAGCGAGGGCTAGCGCTTGGCCGTGGATCCCGTCGGGCCCCGGAGCCACGTTCTTGGCCCGGAGCCGCGTCACGGCTGCCCCCATCTCTGTTTGTGTCACCTCTGGGACGCTGATGGCGTTCTCTTCTTCTGCAGACTCTGCGGCTGTGGGCAAAGCCATCGGCGGCGGAACACGCTCCGCTCTTGCCGGGAAGAGGGCTGCAACCACTTCCTCCAGCAGCTCAGGTTGGAGACTCTCCGTGAGTGGAGGCGCTGCGGCTCGAAGTTTCCCTCGAACCGCACGATAAGGGCGCCCCCGCGGGTCTCCGTCTAGAGTCTCCAACATCTTCAGTGCTCTAACCTAACCTAACCCAAATGATTTAATAACCGTAGATGGTTTTAATTTGGCAGCATTGTATTTCTCGAAGGGACCATGGGTAAAAAAAATACCCGTGGTCCCGCTATTGGGTCGACCCACTGGGACCACGGGTAACACCCTGTAAATCTACCACGCGGGCCCAGTGCGGGTTGGTAGATGTCACATGTCTTTGAATTTTTGGTTCTAGGACATGCCGGTTTCCTCACGATGTTTTCCTTCACCGTTTTGAGAGCAGTGGTGATGAAATTATTTACACAAATTAAAGCGCCTGCCTGGGTTCGAACCCACGACCTAGAACTCGTTTACCACTGGGCCACCACTGCTCTCTGGCCCTGGCCCCAATTATTTACAGTAAATTACTAAGTGGTTGGAAAGATTTTACAACAGTTTAAGAGTAGACTACGTACATTTTTAATGGATAAAACGTTCTACAGTGTGAATGAGTTTTTACCAGAGAATATTGTTTGTTGAATTCCACTGCAATGGCTTTTGGGTAGTGAATCATAATATAAATGTTTGCATGCCAAATGGTGAAATATGGCTGAGCTTTAATGTACTTATCATGACAACTATTATTTATTTCCCATAGGTATTTGCAAAATAAATGTGGGCGTCCAAACAAAAAAGTTCAGTACTGGGCTAGAGTTAAGACTAGATTCAGTATCTAGATAATTGATAATACGGATTAAAAAATATAAGAAAATGGCACTTTTTTTCTCTGAAGTTCAAACTCTGACAAAGCTTGATTTGAGAAAAGGCATTTTCAAATTTGACCTCTGGTACCTTTTTACTAAAATTCTCTCTAAAACTGCTGGTAGCTGGTACATAGTAATATCATATAAATTTATTTACTTCATGAACTTGTAGATGAGCATTAATTAAAAATCAATTAAATTTGCGAAACGCAATTTTTTCACCCAACTTTACAAGACTGCTTTTAACTCGGAAACTAAATGCCGAGAACTGGACCCTTTTTAGGGTTCCGTACCCAAAGGGTAAAACGGGAACCCTATTACTAAGGCTCCGCCGTCTGTCTGTCCATCTGTCACCAGGCTGTATCTCATGAACCGTGATAGTTAGACAGTTGAAATTTTCACAGATGATGTATTTCTGTTGCCGCTATAACAACAAATACTAAAAAACAGAATAAAATAAATATTTAAGGGGCTCCCATACAACAAACGTGATTTTTTTGCTCCTTTTTGCTCTATATTGATAACGGCAACAGGTAGACGCTTGAAATTTTCACAGAATATTTAGTTATATATTCTCTTTATAAATAAATAACTAAAATAAAATAAAACAAATATTTAAGGGGGGCTCCGATACCTACCAAAAACGCGATTTTTTTGCCGTTTTTATAGATAATGGTACGGAACCCTTCGTGCGCGAGTCCGACTCGCACGCAAATGTCTATTCTATTCTTAATAAGAACCTTTGTCCACCTCACAGATCCACTAAATTCTTCTTTACAAAAAAACTGAGATAAAATTAAGTTTAAATTCTTAACTCCTATAAGTCAGATCTTTAGCTATTTAGCTATTCCCTTACAACATTAAAATATTTAATAACATCACACAAACCACTAACCGCACCTTTGAGAGTTGCTAACACAAATTATTCAAGCTATAACTCGTACAGAACTGTTCAAAGAAAATTAAATCATGTTTGCCCGAAACCATCAACCCTATTTAACTCTTAGACTACGATTTAAATCAGACATACCGCATATTTAATACACGCCCGAAAGGCTGTCCGGTCGGCCGTCCGGCCGGACGCTGCAAATAGCGCTGTCCGGTTTCTGGACAAGTCATTAATTTAACACTGACTAGAGAATTTAAACGTCTGTCGGGAGAAATGGTGTTAATTATTTTTGCAATTGGATTGGATCGTCGCAGGTCGTGATTTTGAAAGACCTTTCTATTGGCTTTGGAATTAGGGATGACGTGAATGGTAGAATTAGATTTCAGGTGGTTTTTAAAGGTTTGAAAATATTAGAGTTTTATTATTATTAGTTTCTCTGTATAAACACTACATCCGGTGTACTTGTTTCATACAGACCATGTCGTAACAAAATAAAAACTTTTATTAAAAATAAATTAATGAACTTTTCTGAAATACAACGGCAGTTTCATTATGGCTGCTATTCACGCTACGGTCCACCTGAGACTACGAACTACCTGTTAGCAGACCGGAGTGTGTAAAAGAAAGAAAGAAGTATTATGTATGTTAATTGGGACAAGCATTTTTTTTTTTATAAAGACAAAAAAAAAAAAACGAGCAAGCCTTACAGTAGTCGCATGATGTGTAAAATTATTTTTCACATCTCACCTTGGTAATAAATAACTAAGCAGCGACAGAAATTAACCTCAACATTAAAAAAATCGGCCAAGTGCGAGTCGGATTCGCGCACGAAGGGTTCCGTACCATTATCTATAAAAATGGCAAAAAAATCACGTTTGTTGTATGGGAGCCCCCCTTAAATATTTGTTGTATTTTAATTTAATTATTTATTTTTAAAATGAATATATAACAAAATATTCTGTGAATATTTCAAGCGTCTACCTGTTGCCGTTATCAATATCGAGCAAAAAAATCACGTTTAATGTATGGGAGCCCCCTTAAATATTTATATTATTCTGTTTTTTAGTATTTGTTGTTATAGCGGCAACAGAAATACATCATCTGTGAAAATTTCAACTGTCTAGCTATCACGGTTTATGAGATATAGCCTGGTGACAGACGGACAGACAGACAGACAGACGGCGGAGCCTTAGTAATAGGGTTCCCGTTTTACCCTTTGGGTACGGAACCCTAAAAAGCTAAATACTGAAATACCTATTTATTCAAATAATTATTCATTACTAGTAACTGGTTGAAATGCAATTACTTACAATCAATAATAGTACTTACTAATTCGACGAGTACACTAATTCCATGCTATTAAAATGTACTTACTTATTCCATACTCAAGCTGTCACTTCCTGTTACACACATCCGTCCTTTTTCACGAAATCACTCCCACAGGAGGCGAGAGGAAAGATGTTACAGTTCATAAAAAAAACAATCGAGAAAAAGGCCCATGAGAGGCCTAAAAGGCTCCTATCCTAGGTCTACTGGAATATATCTGTGCAGTTCTTTGAATACACGACATTTAGTACAGTCGGTTTCCAGCATTACCTGCCCCCCTCTTCCACTATTCTTCTTTGTAAGAGGGGTCAGTTAATGCTGGTCACCAACAGTACCTGCACAGGAAGACCTCTCCGGAGGACCGTAACATGCATAGCATCATAATACCGCCTATAATGTTCCAATTGCTGCGACACAAGCCTCTTCTCTTCGTGAGGGAGTGAGCTGTAGTCTACCACGCGGGCCCTGTGTGGGTTGGTAGATGCCACGTTCGGTTTCCTCACGATGTTTTCCTACACCGTTTTGAGAGCAGTGCATGGTGATGAAATTCATCATTTCAGCCGAAAGACATCCTCTGCTGGACATAGACTTCTCCCGATAGGAGGGGGGGGCTGCCATAATCGCCACGCTTGGCAGGTGGGTTAGCGATCGCAGTATGGTGTTAAAATACATAGAGAACGCTGCTGTGAAGAAATTATTTACAAAAAATAGCGCCTGTGTGGGTTCAACCCCATGACCTGGAAAATCGTAAGTCAGGGTTGTTACTACTGGCTGGGCTACCACTGCCCTCCATGCATACATAGCAGAATCAGCATATAATGTTCCCACTCTTGTCCACCAATGTTCTCTGTGTGGTGCCGGACGTAAAGAATAGCACCATCCTATTTCTTTCCGTGGGTATCGTAAAAGACGACTAACGGACTTACTAGAGAATGGGCAGCAGCGTCCTCTATGCATTTTAACACCATACTGCGATCGCCAACCCGCCTGCCAAGCGTGACGATTATGGCAAACCCACCATTTGGGGGAAAGCCTATGGTCCAGCAGTGGACGTAATTCGGCTAAAATGAATGAATGTTCCCAGTGCTTGGACACGCACAAGCCTCCTCTCTATAAGAGAGAACCGTAGCTGAGTGGGCCGTAATCCACCACACGGGCTCAGTGCAGATTGGAGTTTGTCACGAGTCTTTGAGTTTTCGGATCTAGGACATGTCGGTTTCCTCACGATGATTTCTTACACCGTTTGAGAGTCTAGCTAAAATCTTGTTGTCAATGTTACCTTGTCAGTGAGCTTTACATCAAGCTGGTTACATTTTTACATAGCATAACATCACGCCTGCTTTCCCAAAAAGGTTAGGCAGAGATGTACCTGACCCACGTTTCGCTAGTTATGTTTAAGTTCCATGTATAAGGTGGCGAGACTACACAGTGTACACAGTACACACTGTTCAAGCAAGCTGGAGCAGCATCAGTGTTTGTTTGAGCGATGGACGACGTTGACGTACTTGCTTTAGCTGCATTCATTAAAAAAAAAAAAAAACCCGACTGCGTAAAAAGTGAACTTCAAAAAGATGGAAACAAGATTTATATATCTTAATAGAAGATGCCTCGACAGAATACAAGTATGCCAGAGAGCGATGGAAAGGAGCATAAACATATCGAAAAAACATAGAAAAAGAAACACAGAAATAAGAAAAACAACAAAAATAATAGATGCTTTAGAACATTCTCAAAAACTAAAATGGAAATGGGCGGGTCATATTTCACGTATGGACAAGGAAAAATGGACACAGAGAGTAACTACCTGGCAAGGACCAACAAACAAAAGTAAAAGAGGTAGACCGAAAGAAAAATGGGTTGACGAAATAATAAGAAAAGCCGGTGTAAATTGGATCACAAAGGCAAAGGACAGACAATTGTGGAGCAAAATGGAGGAGGCCTCCGCCCGTTGAGGGGTCCATATTGAAATATATGAAATGGTAAATTATATTGAAAATTGAATTTATTTAATATTTTAGAAATGATAAATGATAAATGATTTATTTCTGTAAGTAGGTTTGTACAAACACTTTTACACGTCAATCATATTAAAAAAAACTAGATGAGGTCGGCGTTTCGTATCCGACTACTCTGAGAAGAAAGGCCGAAACAAACTCAGAGGTCACAGTCTCTTTTTAAAGTCCAGACATAATCTTGGTCAGATCATGTGAAGACCATGTAGATTGGTGCCTGAAATGATCTTTTGACGAAAGAACCACACAGGTTGAGGGGACCTGTCCAGTCAGTGCACGCATTTGTCAGTAATCGTGCAGCTCAACTAAGAACTTAAGGAGCTCAACGATTCAACGAACAATACCAAAGAAAGGACATTTGGGTAGGCCGCATAAAATCACTCAAACTGCCAGACTATGATAAAAACTAAATGAGAAAAAAAAAGGAAAATGAACAATAACCCACATAGTCTTCACATTTACAATACTTAAAACAATATAATACTTAACAAAGTAAATATTCATGTCATTGTATATATAAAATTAATCACTGTCAATGTGTATATAAAATACGGATATAATCTTGGTCAGATCATTTGAGAACCATGTAGATCGGTGTCTGACATGGTCTTTTGACGAAAGAACCACACAGATTTGAGTGGACCTGTCCAGTCAGTGCACGCATTTGTCAGTTATCGTGCAGCTCAACTCAAAACTTAAGGAGCTCAGCGATTCGACGAACAATACCAAAGAAAGGACAATTGGTTAGGCCGCATAAAGTACTCAAACTGCCAGACCTGCATTAAAAATTTTTTTGATTGAGAATAAAAATAAAAAAACAATTCACATAGTCCTCACATTCATAATAATTAAAATAATATAATACTTTACAAAGTAGATATTCATGTCATAGTTTAGGTATTTAAAAATTTCAATCAAAAAATAATATAAATAGTTGGCAAAAAAAATCAAATCAAGATTCACTGTAAATTGGAGCAGCTCAATCCCAAGCCTTTTTGTCCTCAATAAAGTCTTTAACAGTATAAAATGCTTTTTGGCACAGTTTCCGTTTTATAAAACATTTGAATTTATTAAGGCTTAATTCTTGAATATGGCTAGGAAGTTTATTATAAAAACGTATACACTGGCATCTAAACGAGCCACCTATTTTTTTAAGCCTGGTTTTAGGAACAACAAATTTGTGCTTGTTCCTAGTATTTACATTATGGATATCACTGTATTTTTTAAACAGATTAATATTTTTATGTGCATACAATAGATTTTCATAAATATACTGAGAAGCTACAGTCAGTATATTAATCTCTTTAAATTTGTCTCTGAGGGAGTGTCTGGGACTTAATTTATAAATTGCACGAATTGCTCTTTTTTGTAAAACAAAAATTGTCTGAATGTCGGCGGCATTTCCCCACAACAGAATACCGTACGACATTACACTATGAAAATAACTAAAGTATACTAAGCGGGCTGTCTCTAAATCAGTTAAATCACGAATTTTTCTAACGGCGTATGCTGCAGAGCTAAGCTTTTTCGACAATTTATCTATATGGGGGCCCCATTGAAGCTTGGCATCCAAAGTTATGCCTAAGAACACTGTAGATCTTCGGGTTTCAACTCTTCACCCTTTATGAGCACACTAGTTTTTACTTGTCTAACATGAGGTATTGTAAACTTAATACATTTAGTTTTTTTCTCGTTAAGAAGTAGGTTATTAACATTAAACCAGTTAACTACTTTTTCGAGGGCACTATTTACATTGTCAGTAACCAACTGCTGACGTTTGAGTTTAAATAAAAGTGAAGTGTCGTCTGCAAACAACACTATATCATGTTTATCCTTTATGAGGTAAGGCAAGTCATTTATATAAATAAGAAACAAAAATGGGCCAAGAATTGAGCCCTGGGGTACCCCCATTCTGACTACAGATCCGGGAGATCTTTTTCCGTTAACATCAACTCTCTGAATCCTATCACTTAAATATGAAGTAAGAAGATCCAGAGAGGCATTTCGGATTCCGTAGTGGTGCAGTTTCCTGATTAATGTTTTATGAAGAACGCAATCGAATGCCTTGGACAAATCGCAAAAGATGCCCAAAGCATCGCATTTATCCTCCCATGCATTATAAACATGTCCTAAAAGTTCAACACCGGCATCAGTAGTCGAACGACCCTTTGTAAAACCGAACTGTTTGTTATGCAATAACTTATGTTTATTAAAAAATCTTTGCATTTGATCTAAAATAAGTTTTTCAAAAATTTTACTAAAGGTAGGTAGCACTGAAATAGGTCTATAATTAGTAGGGTCTGATGTACTACCCGATTTAAACAACGGTATTATTTTACTGTTTTTCATAAGATCAGGAAACTCACCAAGGTCAATACAATTATTAAAAATAACAGCTAAAGTAGGTGCTACAATGTTTATAATCGACTTAGCAACGTCCACAGAATTACCCCATAGATCTGCGGTCTTTTTAACATTTAATGTGTGAAAGATTTTAATTACATCTTTACAGGTGACATATTCGAAATGAAATTCAGAATCACAAACTGGAACGTTTTCCTTAAGTAAAGACTCTGCAGCAGTGGTTGATGAGTTTAGAGATTTAGTAGTCAATACAGGAATCTCTGCAAAGAAATTTTCAAAGGCCGCGGCGACTTGAGAATCTGATTTAATTATACTGTCATCAATAGCAAGGCTGTAGTCACTACTTCGGTTGCATGACCTTCCCGTTTCACTATTAATGATATTCCATGTCATTTTAATTACATTACTACTATTTTTGATTTTTGAACTTAAGTAACGTGACTTGGCCATACAACAAACATTTTTAAATAATTTTGAATAATTCTTAACATATAAATTAAATTCAGCAGTGTTTATAATAGTCCGTTCATCATACAACTCATATAGTCGTTTTCTACTTTTATGTATACCAACGGTGGCCCAGTCACTGAAAGAAGCATTACTATTAACCAAGAATGTTTTTGGAATGAAAGTGTTGGCAAATTGTGTGCAATACATACAAAAGAAATCATTATATTGTTGATTAGGGGCGACATTAGTTGACAAAACTGGTAATTTACTCAACAGTTTAGTTTTAAATGTTTCCAAGCGCTTAGTAGTTTTTGGGCTGACAGTGATATCTTTTTTAATAACTTTTTTGTTCGGATTTGGAATAGTGATTAATTGTCCGCAATGATCTGAGTCTATTAGATTAATAATTTCTTTGTGGGTTGGTATAACATCTGTATAAATGTTATCTAGGCATGTGGCACTAGTGGGAGTTATTCTAGTGGGCTCCAAAAATTGGTAAGCAAGATTGTATGACTGAAACAAACTTATAATTTTAGTACTTAACCCGGAATTTTCTAATAAATTAACATTAAAATCACCACAAGTGATGATAGACTTATTTGAATTACAGATTTTGTGCAATACATCATCCATAACCTTTTCAAAACAATCATACAATCCTGAGGGAGGTCTGTACACACTTAATATAATGAACTGCTCCAATTCTATACAGGCTATTTCAATTGTCCGCTCAACAGAGAGGCTCACAATGTCCTTGCGGTCTTTAAATCTAAGCTGGTTATTCACTAAAATTAATGAGCCACCATGTATAGCATTTACTCTGCTGAACGAACTACCAACCTGGTGATTACTAAAATTGAACATGAACTGGTGGCTTTTAAGCCAATGTTCTGTCATACAAAGAATATCTATATTGTTACAATTCAGGAATAATTCTACTTCTAAATCTTTGTTCAAAAACCCTTGAATGTTTTGATGCACCAAGTTGATACTATTTGATTTTTTTACACTTTCATTTGATTTATTATTTGCTTTCATAACATTTTTGCAAGAGTTTTCCTCCATTGTCCTAATTTCTAATTTAAATGATAATCAATGTCATCAATTGTTACCAAATTATTGACAGAATAGTTTAAAATAACACTGCATTGCTCAAAAGAAGCAATTTGTTTAGTCAAATTTTTGGCTGAAATAGTAAAAAAATATGATAGCGACACAGCTATCTGTCTTTTGTGGTAGTTAGAAAGATAGTACATAACAATATTATATCTATCCTTTGTCAAATACAAATTATTACTAACATAATTGTTCGTATCAATTAAATGGAAAAGATTATCATTATAAGTTAAATTGTGCAATGTAATATTAATGTCAAATCTTATGTTATTTTCTTCCTGTGGCAAACTGTTACTATACGGGAAAGTAAACAACACAATTTTTTGTAAACGTAGGTTGCACAATGTTCTATGATATTGGAGTAATTCTCCTTTGTTTACATTTCCCCTATTTCCCATAAAAATTAATAATGTTGTTTCCTGTTTAAAGTTACATTTAATAATTTCTTTCATGATATCAAATAAAGAACAACCAGGCATGCAGTAATTTATTATTGAGTGCCCTGGGTATTCATTTGTCAACAAGTGGCCTAAGTCCTTGCCAATCTCATCACAAAATAATACAATATCATTATTTACGATTTGTTTACATTGTTTATTGTAATTATTAGTATAAGGAATTTTCAAATCCACACAAGGCAGCGGTAAGGTGGTATTGCATGTTGCCAATGAATGGTCTGGCGTAGGTACATTGGATGTTGTTTGACAATGCTCACAGTTGTTTGTTTGTGAGTTAACCAAATCATTCATTGCCAACATATATTCCCTCATTAGATGTTCAAAAATGATTTTATTAACTTAGAAATGATTTGTTATGATATGAACTGTAATAATTTTGTTATTTTATGCATGCACATTTATAATAATCTTATGATAAATTTGTTTTTATACTTAAGTCATTCATTATGGAAATAAAGAGGCTATAATAATAATAATAGAAGATGCCTCCGACAGCATAAGATTGTTTATAGTATTAAGTAATAAATTTGGTTTACATCTTTTTTGAAGTTCACTTTTACGCAGTCGGGTGTTTAGATTTTTTTAATTGACCTTTTTTAATTTTACACTTTTTAGTAAGGATTATAAGACGTTAATTTAGATTATTTACCCACTTATAATAATCGGGTGATAACGCCCTGAACCCAGCACTCACTCCAAAAGTTCGGGTTTGTTTTTTTTTTTATCATTTCTCATTCCAAATTAGATTTAAAACATATAATTTGTTTTAAATATTATTGTAATCACCTTTTAAAAACCCTTAATTTTTATATATAAAAAAAATCGCCATTTTGATTTTTTTATTTTAATATACTCTACGACACTCGCGCAATAAATACGAATATAACGACATACCATTCATCAAAATCGGTTCAGCCGTTTTGTAGTTACGAGGGAACATAGATACGTAAATTATTCTGTAAAGTATTATATTATTTTAATTATTATGAATGTGAGGACTATGTGCATTGTTTTTTTATTTTTTTTCTCTTTGTTTTTATCATGGTCTGGCAGTTTGAGTAATTTATGCGGCCTACCCAAATGTCCTTTCTTTGGTATTGTTCGTTGAATCGTTGAGCTCCTTATCTTCTTAGTTGAGCTGCACGACTACTGACAAATGCGTGCACTGACTGGACAGGTCCACTCAATCTGTGTGGTTCTTTCATCAAAAGATCATTTCAGGCACCAATCTACATGGTCTTCACATGATCTGATCAAGATAATGTCTGGACTTTAAAAGAGTCTGTGACCTCTGAGTTTGTTTCGGCCTTTCTTCTCAGAGTAGTCGGATACGGAACGCCGACCTCATCTAATTTTTTTTTAAATATGATTGACGTGTAAAAGTGTTTGTACAGACCTACTTACAGAAATAAATCATTTATCATTTATCATACATACATACAGGTCAAACACATAACTCTCCCTTTTTCTCATCGCCGCAGTCGAGTAAAGAAAAACAGAAGCTATGATAAGTATATGATTGATACATCTAAGACGTACATTGCAGAGCCTAAGAGACAGGCTTCGTCAATTTTCTCTTCGTCTCGTCTCTCTGCCTATTGGTTCTTATGGTATTTATTTTCTTTACGACTGTTTCCATATCTACATTTGAATAGATCAATTTGTATTTTTCGATCAATTTATCATAGGCAGTCTAGCCTGTCTCATTCATCATTCTCCTGTTCTTATCCCAATTGATTTGGGGTCGGCGCAACATGTCTCTTTCTTCCATACTACTCTATTAGTCGTCATCTCGGTAGTCACTCCCTTTCTAGTCATATCATCTTTCACACAGTCCATCCATCGTTTCTTTGGTCTTCCCCTACTCTTATAGCCATCGACATGCATACTCAAAACTTTCCTCACGACATTTTCCTCATTCCTCCGCATCACATGCCCATACCATGACAACCGATTTCCGCACAACTTTTCAGTCACCGGTGCCACTTTCAGACTTCCTTTTATGTACTCATTTCTTATTCTATCCATTTTTCTCACATCACACATTCCTCTTAGCATTCTCATCTCAGCTACATGCAATTGCCTTTCATTCATCCCTTTTGTGGCCCAACATTCTGATCCATACAAGACACCTTACCAAGCCTGTCTCATTGAACTGTTTTTATATTTTTTAGATTTAATACGCCAAAGGCGTGGTTCGATTTGATAGGTTCTATTATAATCTTCAAGTATAATCAGCCTATAATAATGTGGTAGGCCACAGTCCTCCTCTCTATGAGAGGGAACGGGCCGTAATCCACCACGCGGGCCCAGTGGCCGCACTGAGCTCGCGTGGTGGATTACGGCCCGTTTGGTAGATGTTACAGACGTCTTCGAAGTTTTGGTTCTAGAACATGCAGGTTAAGAAGTATAAGTCCAACTCGTTAATAAAATGTAGATGACTCATCGTCTCTGCCTTTTCCCAATTATGTCGGGGTCGGCTTCCAGTCAAACTGGATGCAGCTGAATACCAGTATTTTACATGGGGCGACTGCCTATCTGACCTCCACAAGCCTGCAGTTACTTACATGATACCCCACGGTAAGACTGGTTGTCAGACTTTATAGCTTCTGACTACCCGTAACGACTTTCAAAGATCTACGAATGACAGCCGGGACCAACGGTTTAACGTGTTTTCCGAGGCACGGAGGAGTCTCGGTATGTAATAGATGGTCACCCATCCACGGACCAACCTCGCCAAGTGTTGCTTACCCTTGAAGATCGACCAATGCGGCTGTTATTTCTTAGCCGAGACCCCTCAAAATGCAGATAAATGAATATAATTTTTTGTTTTCCATGCTAATCATAAGCCGGTCTTACATAACCTGATAAGGACGTAGCATTTTTCTACGAAACATTAAAATGACAGGATGTCTGCAGACGTTGATAGTATTTATTATGTGGGTAATACAAACAAACGTATGTACATAATAATAAATGGTACACAATAACGAATTGTCAGAAACAACACAAACGTTACTGTATTCATCATCTGTAGTCATCTTTCAGATGAACTTTAGACATCCGGCGATAAAATAATACATTACATACAGCATGTTTCTTTTTTGTTTGAGAGAGTAGATATACCTCTTTGGGGTTGTCTCTTTTAATTTGCTTTTCTGATTTAAACATGAGTTTTATAATATTTAGCTTATTGCAAGTTTTCCGAAATTAATATCAGTTCTCGTATTTTATGAAAAGTCGCATACTAATCCCAGTCTCTTTCGTTAATCATTCAATACAACAACTTTCTTATTTGCCATCGATACGCTAAGAAACAGAATAATACAAGCAATAGACTTACTTTTTGATAAGTTCTGTTAGAAGGTTTGGATGCCGCACTTAGTCCTTCAGGCGGACCATTGCGCGTGGGCCATGGCCACCGTAGGTGGTTATTCCAACCAATCCAGAAGTTAATCACCTCTCCTGGTCTATTTATAACGTCTGTGAAGGATCTGCGTGCCCCGAGAGTATCTGTTCTAATCTGGGTGACGCCTGTGCATTCAAAGAGCACGTGCGCAATGGTTTCTTCCGCCTCCATGCAAGCCCTGCACAGAGGGCTGTCCGTTATGCCTATTGTGAGGAAATGTTTGCTTAGCGAGCAGTGTCCCATGATAGTCCCTGTCACCAGGCGCAGGCCGGTCCTATCAGTTCGTTCTGTCATTAGAAGACCTGTAGTTAGTTTTCTATCCAGGGATGGCATAGCCTCCTTGGACTGCCTACACCCAGTGTCGAGGACCACCAGCTCTCCGCCTGTGTGTGGGTGAACTCCTGTAGCCACCTGCGTAGCTGGTTGAAGGGGATGGGTACGATTGGTTCCGATCCACAGACTGACGTGCTGGATGCTCTCCTAGCTAGTTTGTTAGCTGTGTCGTTACCTATTGACCCGCTGTGTCCTTTTATCCATTGCAGTGTCACTGTGTTGTCGTTATACGGGTATATCGCGGGTATATCCTCCCCCTAAGGCCCGGTGTTTGCCATAACCGCCACGCCTGGCAGGCGGGTTGGCGATCGCAGTATGGTGTTAAAATGCATAAAGAACGCTGCTGCCCATTCTCTAGTCCCTCAGTCGCCTTTTACGACACCCACGGGAAGAAATGGGGTGGTGCTATTCTTTACGTCCGGCACCACACGGAGCGGTAGGTTCGCTTACTCGCTATTTTTTATCCCATTTTATCCCAGTCAGTGTTTTTCATAATAATTATTAATTACTTGCCATGAAGTTTACTTTTTAAATATTTTAGAGCAAGCGTGTTTAACATGTGACCATCCTGTATAACAAAAGTGTTTAAGTATGCTTTATGCAGGTTTTTACTCGACCATAATCAAGACATATTTTTTACTTAGGGGTATAAATGTAATGTGTGTTGGTCGAGATCGTTAAGTTGAGTGTGATATCTTGTGTAAAGATGAAGACCCTTATTTTCGCTGTCTTTCTATTATGTGAGTACTTTTTTTTCCACATTATTATGTACTTTCTAAGTTTGTCTTCGACATCCTGCTCGGGGAAGTCAATATGATTATTTATCAGTACAGTATGTTAGACTTTTATTAAGTTTGAAATCGCGAATTCACCTTGACCAAGCGTGGTTATAAGGAAAAAGAAAGAAAGAAAGAAAGAGAGCTTTTTGCGGTAAACATAACGCAAAGAAATAAAAACCTTCAAATGCCTGTGTGCCAGGGCCACGATATCCCTTTCGGACAGACTCGTAACCCTGGCAGGCATTGGCCCTTTTGGACCCTGTCAATTGGTGCTGACATCTCTTTGAGGGCTCCTCAATCCATGCGGACACAATACCTACCTCAAATTTTATTATTCTTATGTCTTTAGCGCCATTACTATGTGTAACTTCGTCGATAAAACGCAATTTTACCTCCGCAGGTATATTTCTGCCTTCGGCGTACTCTCGCCATATACAGTTCTATAGAAAAGACTATACGTACATTCAGGACTTCAACGCCTTTTATAAAGTTCACTGGGACCTCACTGGATCTGCTTGGAGTACTGCCTTTTTAACTTGTGATGATGAAGGAGCTACTCTGTTTTACCCAGAAGTCCAGGGAGAGTGGACTTTAGTGAAGAACTTGACAGATAAAATGACAGAAATTCCTAATGTGACAGAAATCTTTGTGGGATTGCACGATGAATTTAAATTAGGAGAGTTTATTACTGTTGACGGTGAGTATTCACAATTACGGAGTACAGTACCCCAAGTGTAAGTTTGCAAGAGAGTAAACGTAACTATTTCGTTTACGTTAAAATTTGACCGATAGATCATAATACTAAGAATATAAAGGTGAGAATAAAAATCTTAACGCAAACGCGCTAGTTACGTTTACTCTCTTGCAAACTTACACTTGGGGTACTGTATAGTCATCTCACCTTTTGTTTAGTTTTTTGTGATACACAACATAGTCCGATAGCTAATGACCAATATTATTTTTTGCCTCGTCGTTTTACGACCAAAACCGTATAAAATTGATAGAATTGGTTATTCTAAATCCATAAAACTTATTTCAGAATTTTCCGCGTCACATCTGTTCTGACCGCATTTTCAAATAAATATTGTGAAAAAAAATACCGAACTGTTTAATAGTAAACTGTCTGATTTTTAGTATATAGTTGAATGATAGATTTTAGATATAAAGACGAAAACACAATTTAGAGACACCAGTAGCATCGCATGGATCCAGGAAACCATTTGAGGAAATAAAAAATGAGGAATAAAAAAAACCCATAGCAAGCCGTCTGAAAATCTTGTTTTCAAGTGAACATTGGTCAGTTGATGCGAATAAAATTCAGAAGAATGTGTGAGCATCTTGTGTTGAATCCATTTTGAAAGTGTTGAAAATTTTTCTCGATTGGTAACATAGTATTCTGTCTGAAAACAATTGGACATGACGTAAAAAGTTGCCCAGATTACAGATCAAAATTATATCAGACAAAATGTGTAGCACCTTTAAAAATTTTAAATGTCTGAAAACAGGTTTTTGGCCACCCATACAAAAGCTTATCCGTCTGCAGCGAGGTGTGAGGCAGGGAGACGTTATCTCTCCGAAACTGTTCACCGCTGCACTGCACAGTGGTCCCGTTAGTAGGTTATAGGCTTCCAATGGCAATGACTGAGCTAAGCCATTATATCTGGTTCAGTTACCCACTAGTTGTCATACTACCTGAGGGTATAAAAGGTTTTGCAATCTATTGTTCGCAACATTCCTTTTTTGGCATCGGAAGTCAACACATGTAATTAGTCATCAACCGTGTTATCACCAAGCGCTAATTACCCTAAGACGCGACGCGTGTTTTCAAGATCGAACTTGTTTGTGACCTGTTATTTTGCAATGGACATTCAAGTTACAGGTATGTATTATTAATTTACTTTACTATTTTGCATTTTTAATACACCATTTTTTTTTAAATAGAGTGCTACGCCGCAGCATTTCTTGCGTATTTATTTCTGTATTTTTTTTATATTGAAGCTTTTACTTATGTTTGTATCTACTTGTGCCAATGAATTAGGTATAAAAATGTCGCTTAAAATCTCTACTACTAGAATTTAAAAAAAGTACTTGCGGCATGCTGCATCTGTAAGGTGCAGCCAGGGTCTACGCCGAGCGGCTGGGCGCGTAGCACTTGCTACGAAATATGTATTGTTTTTGATCCGCATTTAACTGTTTGTTGTTTTGTTTTAGGTACTAGTATTGAGTGTTCTTTTAAAAGAATGCTTGTACTAGATACTTGGCTGTCTATGAAGGACAGCAATTCTGAACTGCAACGGTGGCGTCGAGTTTTTCAAGCCCTGATACAGTTACTGCCTGACGTTGAGAATTTGGTTGCTGATGACTTAGAAAAAAGAGTTGCTAATCTTTGTACTAGATTTGTAGCTATTTGGAAGCAAGTCTCTCGCAATCAATCTCGCATGGTATCTAAGTACGGAGACTGGCTGAACGAAATTGAAGTTTGCGTTCTGTCAAATTGTGCAGCAGCAGGGAGCCACGACACTCAACGGCCAGCAGCAGAGACTTCGACGAGCACTCAACAGCATCAGCACAGGAAGGACTTCGAAGAGTGTAGCAAGAGATCAAAATGCCGCAGGCTTGCAGAGTTAAGTAAAGTAGACAGTTCCGCGATCAATTATTTGTTGGATGATTCACGTCGATCTGACGCCGCTTACGCTTCTTTAAATTTCAACACTGATGAAGTCTTGCCTCTCATAACTGAGACTAAACTGACTAAACATCAGTATCTTATGATAAAAGAGTTCATTAATGCAAAATCACCGAATGCATTACCATTTTATCCAAGAGTGTTGGAACCTAAGAAGCGGTGTTATCCATCGCAAGAGTTTATCACGGAATCATCGGCTGAAGTAGAATTACAATCATTGTTAGACCATACTGCATGCCGGATACTAGAATCCCAAAAACACGTTTTAAATAATATTGACCTTAATAAAGAATTTGTTTTAATTGGAAAATGGGGTTTCGATGGGAGTACGGGGCACAGCGAATATAAACAGTGTTTTGGTGATTCTGGTATCGAGGATGATGGCAGTATGTTTTTTACTTCATATTGTCCTCTCCAATTAGTTTGTAAGTCAAATACTTCCGACCCAGACCAAATAGTTTGGAAAAACCCGCGCCCTTCCTCCACCAGGTATTTTAGGCCTATTCGATTCCAATTTGCCAAAGAATCGAAAGACCTTTCCGTGCAAGAAGAAGCTTATTTCAAGACTAAAATTGACAGTTTACAGCCATCACCTTTCACTCACAATGGATGTGATATAAAGGCATTCTTTACAATTAACCATGGTTGATGGTAAAGTGTGCAGTGCTCTGAGTGATACATCTTGTAGTAGGTGCTATATTTGTGGTTTAACTCCAAAAGACATGAATGATATAGATAAATCATGTAGCAAAACTGTAGACAGTAGTAAATATCAATTTGGACTATCTCCTCTTCACTCGCATATTCGATTCTTTGAATATTTTATTCACGTTACCTATAGATTAGACTTCAAAAAATGGCAGGCGCGTTCTTCAGACGATAAAGCTCTTCTTGCACAGAAAAAACAACATGTCCAGCAACAGTTTAGGCAACGACTTGGTCTAATAGTCGACAAACCGCGAAGTGGAGGAAGTGGCACATCCAACGATGGAAACACTGCCAGAAGGTTTTTTTCTAATTCAGCTATTTCAGCGGAAATTACTGGATTAGACAAAGACCTTATTGACAGATGTCATAATCTGCTGCAGTGTCTTTCGTCGGGATACAAAATTAATAACGTGGCTTTTAAAGAGTATGCTCTAGACACAGCACGTAAGCTTGTTGCTACCTATCCATGGTACAACCTGCCCTCGTCGGTACATAAGGTCCTCATTCATGGTTCGGAAGTAATTGACCACGCATTATTGTCAATAGGTGAGCTTTCGGAAGACGCCGAATCTTGCAATAAGTTAGTTAAACAGTTTAGGCGTGACAACACGAGGAAAATGTCCCGGGTTGTCACAAACACCGACTTGATACATAGACTTCTTCTTAATTCGGATCCTTATATTTCTGGTTTGAGAAGGTTACCACGGAAGAAGAAGTCTATTCTATCTAAAGAGGTGTTGAATTTGTTGTCGGTATAGAATAAAATGTATATAGTTATATAATAAACACTAGATTTACATTATTTTAGATACAGCTCCTATTATGTAACTATTAACATGTAAATAATATATTTTTTGTCCATTTCTGTATTTGTAGTTAGGTAATAATTAGGTATTTACTTTATTTTTATTATAAAAATAGTAAATAATATAATAAATATATAATAGTAAATATAAATATTTAAGTTTATTAGTTATTAAGTTCCAATTCCTTTATTGTATTTTAGTAAGTATTTCGTCAAGTACAATAAATGCATTATTTATTCTAATAAAATAAGTTTTTTAACATTAATTCGGTTTTTTCATTTTATTATAATATGAAGTATTACAAAAAAGCATAATGATAATATTTAGTATTGATAACGACAGTCATTACCTTCGCGAAACCCTATGACCGCCTCTCTTAGGGCGCGGAACCACTGGTCGTGTAAAAATAGAATCACTACCCTTGATAAGAAAGAATTACTTACAAACTTAACTTAGTATTATTTATTTATTTTTCTGGTTGTGCTACTGTCTATCGACGGTTATGATAATTTTACCCGACTGCCAAGAAGGATTATGTTTTCTATGTTATTGGTGGGTAAACAAGGGACCTGGGGGCCAAGTCTGCTATTTTCAATGATTGGTCATTGTGACGACCATACCAAGACAACGCCATGACCATTGTGCACTGGAGGATGTCTTCAAGGTTCTGAACTGGAAAGGGCTAGGCATCAACATCAATGGCGAGTACATCACTCACCTTCCGTTTGCCAACGATATAGTTGTCATGGCTGAGACTATGGAAGACCTCAGTACAATGCTCGATGACCTCAGTAGAGTTTCCGAAAGAGTGGGTCTTAAAATGAACATGGATAAGACAAAGGTCATGTCAAATGCCCATGTAACACCCACTCTCATGAAAATCGGAGACGCTACACTCGAAGTTGTAGACGAGTATGTTTACCTCGGACAAACTTTCCAGTTAGGTAGGTCCAACTTCGAGAAAGAGGTCAATCGTCGAATCCGACTCGGCTGGGCAGCGTTCGGGAAGCTACGCAATATCTTCTCGTCCCACATACCGCAGTGCCTCAAGACGAAAGACTTAGACTAATGCGTGTTGCCAGTGATAACCTATGGCACTGAAACTTGGTCGCTCACAATGGGCCTTATCAGAAGGCTAAAAGTCACCCAAAGGGCAATGGAGAGGGCTATGCTTGGAGTTTCCCTACGTGATTGAATCAGAAATGAAGAGATCCGCAAGCGAACAAAGGTAACCGACATAGCCCGAAGAATTGCCAAGCTTAAGTGGCAGTGGGCAGGGCACATTGCTCGCAGAACTGATGGCCGATGGGGCCAAAAAGTTCTGGAGTAGCGACCGCGTACCGGAAGACGTAGCGTTGGAAGGTCTTCTACTAGGTGGACCGATGACCTTGTGAAGGCTGCAGGTAACCGCTGGATGCGGGAAGCACAGAACCGGTCGAAGTGGCGGTGCTTGGGGGAGGCCTATGTCCAGCAGTGGACGCCTTTCGGCTGAAATGATGATGATGATACAAAAGCCACACAAAAGTAGAAAAAAAATTAACCAGATTGCTATGAAACAGGTCGGTTAAATTTTTGGACATTTTTGTAAATGCGCTCAGGTCTGAAAACAAACTTTTTTGTAATAAAATGTCGGAACCTATGTATATTTTGTGTTCCCTCGCACACTATCACCGGGGGCTACAGGGGCACTAAAGCACTCTTCAATGTAGCCCGACTGGTGGCCGGACCGCCTCTGCGGGCTCCGTCTGGTCAAGCGGGGGGAGTAAAGTATTTGACTCCCCCGGTGACGTCAAAGTCCCGCGCGGGCGTGGAACATTAGGCACCACCACCTCGAAAGAGGGCATTATCTATTATCTGCCCTTTGCCAACCCAGGGCGCCAGCTGCGGGCCGGGAGACCACTCGAAATCTCCCTCTCCCTTTTCTCCAGCCTTTAATATATAAAGTTGAAAATTAAAATGTTGCATTTGAGCATTTCCAGCATTTCAAGCGTAATTAAGCTTCGGACATGATGATGAACTATGCGTCAACGTCAGACAAATTGACTCATATGAAGTCCGAATGGTAACTCCTAGTCTCTCTGGCGCACACTTGATCAAAAACGTCAGATTTTTTTTGTGATCGCGGCCAACAGTGACTTAGATAGTACTTGGTTAAAAAAATCTCCACTTTTCAGGACACTCAACGCCATATCCATTGCCTGCTGACAAGAGTCTACTGCCATATTTGAACCATTGCATAGCTATGAACATTGATACTGGAAAGTTTAATGTGGAAAGTTGTTTGGCAACAGCGAACACGCCGTTACCGTTTGTCTGCAAGAAAGTTGATGATGACTCGTGTCCAACTGTCGACCATGGTAAGTGGTCTTCGTCTTTGCGTACTGATGTTAAAAAGCAACCCTAAGAAAGTTCAAATAGGCTTGGCCCAAAGTTCAGCTACGCAAACTCCGCACATTCGTTTTGACGTCCCTTTTCTAGAGTTCTGTTATACTGTTCAAAGATATAAACTATAGAATACATTGTGATCGTGACATAAACTTCTACCATTAATTCAGTAAACATTATTCTTTCGTCAGTGTAAAAAAATATGCTGTGCGATATAAAAGTGCAAAAGCTACATGATCCAAACGAATGGAACAGGTATAATTAAAAAAATATGACGAAAATTTTGAAAACTGGCAATCTAGAACCATTACTTTACCCTATATAGCTACGATAAAATCGAATCAAGTGTCTGCCTACCCCACGGAAATTAATTTATCTAATATGTTTATGAAAATAAATGTGAATCATATTATAATTTCAGGTTACAAATTCTTAAAGACATCAAAAAAATGTTACAAAATAAATAAAAAGTCACAAAACTGGGAAGAAGCTATGAAAACCTGCTTCATGGAGGGAGGAATACTAGCAGTTATAGAAAACAGTGCTCAGGCGCAAGAAATTAAAGAAATTTTAGACCATAAAGAAACATATTTTGTCGGAGTTAAAAAGCTATTTCCTCGTGGTGGTTATTACACAGTAAAAGGTAAAGAAACAATAATAACATTTTATTTTCCCTATAATTAAAGGGTAATAACAGTCTATGCATTTTCGAGCATAATAATAAAATCCCAAAGTCTTTAAAAGAAATAAAAAGTAACAATATTTTTTATATTGTATTTTTTTTAAACAAAAGTTTTCTCTTATTTGAACCAGAAGTTAGCTAGCTATAATACAGGGTGGAAGGGACATCGACGTGAAGCCTGTTACCATGGATTCAGTACATCATACTTGACCCCCGTGCGTTGAAATTTCTCGTCTGTAATTTAAATAAAAACAGCTGTTTCCTACAGAAGTGCAATACCTACTCGGTCAAAAAGTATGGAACAGCGAATTGTTTTTTTAATAACCGATGTAAAATACACGTAATATGCGCAGGGGGGTCAATAATGATGTACTGAATCCATGGTAACAGGCTTCGCGTCGATGTCCCTTCCATCCTGTATATATTAAATAAATAAAAAGTTATGGAATAAATATTGCTCAACATTGTTTGTATACCTAACGTATATATCTACATATTTATTTTATTTATTTGAATTGATTAAGTTTATTTTGATTTAACTTATTCTTATAATATATACCTAATATAATGTGAAAGCTACAGTAATTATTACATAAAACCAATAATTATTCTATTCTATTTATTTGACCTATGTTTTTTTATAAAAAATTACATATGAAATTAAATGTATTGTACTTTAATGTAAATTATTAATTATGTTTTGTTTTGCAGTGCCCTTACATGCATGTTTGAAACTTATAATCTTATTCCAACCTTTCTACAACATGTTTGCAATAAACTGATTTGATTTAAGTCCTTACTAGTTCTCCAGCTTTAATTAGATTGATCTTAAGGCTCCATGCACGAAAAAAACCCTTTTTCGTCAATTTCTTATCTAATTGTGAGAAAGCTTAAAATAATTGAAACATTAAGTCTGTGTAACTATAGAAGTACAGTTTTCGGGGTGCTAAACCATTCGTATCAGTCACAGCACCTGTTAATAGTTGCATCACTTTCGTGCTCTCGAAAATATAGTATATTGCGCCTTTGATTTACTTAATGAAAATAATGTATAATCATAAAATAAAATTTTGATTTTATCTAAAATTTGATGAAGCCCAGTGTGTGATTCTTGATATGGTTTGCTAAATAATAGGAAAAAATACATTAATGACTGGGTTTAAAAAATAAAATAGGTATTTTAACATTATTTTTCTGCTATATTTTGTATCGAAGTTGAAAAACGTGCTTCCCACGAAGCAATATGCAAGATGCAAGTAGACCATATAATAATGTTGATTATATTTTTAAATTTTCATAATCAAAAGTAGTGTCTTGTAAAAAGATGATCAAACACAGTCTCGTGTCATTTTTCGGAAAACTTGTTGCGAGCATTAGTGATTTTCCATGAATACTAAACTTAATCTAAGTATTTGAAAAATCCCTTTCCACCACATGCAAAACAAAGAAGTAGAGATTTCAAATCACAAATAATTTTGTTTAAATTTTTTTTCCCTTTCTCACAACCAATGAACAAAATTGATAAAAATCAGCCGATTTCGTGCACGGCCTCTTAAGGCGAAAACGTCAGGGTAGCCCGCGACAATGTTGCTTAAGTTTTTTGCAAATTTCCAGGTCTGTGTCAGGTTGTAAAATCTCTTCGTAGAATTCTATTGAATGATTATTTCATGAAATAGTCATTCAATAGGATTCTATGAACTTAGAGAGTAGTATTGCTGATTCTAATGATTATAATTCCGTAAAGCCATATTTGTTACGGCCGCGAATCATATTAAATCAACATACAACCTGTCAAATTTAGAATTTCGCGGGCTGCCTTCTGTAGACAGAATATAGTTTTTTTTATGTTTTATTTTATTGATTTGGGTATGTCATATATTATGTGGATTTAGGTTTTCCATTCAGATTGCCATTTTAGGTGGGAACTTTATTCCTTTTTCATCAACTCAGTACGGAAATTCTTACTTTACTTATACACTTATTTTCATATACAGGTCAAAAAATCGGTGACATGTACCAAAACCCGTACAACAATGGCCCAAACCCGAACGAAAACGTCCGAAACTCGTACAACGGCTTTTACCCAGACGCAAACGGCCATTACCCGGATGCAAACGGCCATTACCCGGATGAAAACGGCAATTACCCGGACGAAAATGGCCTATATTCGGACGTCCACCTAAGTACTGACTGTGGGGCTGTTTGTAATCGGAACAATAACAATCTGTACACTGAAACACGGGACTGTGACGAACATCTACCTTTCATTTGTGAAATAGAAGTTGGTGTATAAAGTGTGTTACAACAGGAGAGTAAAACGTAAGATTATACGAAAAGCAAGTTAGCGTAGATGATGTTTTTCAAAAAAATAGGAATAAGAAGAAAACGTTTATAATAATAGAAATAAAATATACAATAAAAGAATGCAAAATTCAAATTTTTATCACACTAATCGATTTTTAGGTTGCCTGAAATAAATTATACCTATTTCTTTATACATTTTCGTACGTGTATTGCTTGCAATATAAGAATAGAAAATGTATATGTACCAACCATTGAATCACATCCATGGGCTTGTAAGGCCCGGGGCAGCTGGACTGTTTTAGACTGAATTTTGATTTTACAAATTGATGTGTGACTTTTTTCTTTCCTAAATAAACTAATGTATTTTCTTCTATTATTGAATCTTTTAAACACAATTGGTCACCAGAATTATAGAAGCGGTTTCCAACAAGTACAACATCTGTCCCAACAATTTTTCCCTATACAAACAAAAATATTCTTTCATTCGCATTCCCTCATCCAATCCGCGTATTTTCAAGACTCATTCATGTCTCGTGGCCTTCAAAGAACAGAACCGGGTCAGCTGGCCATTTCAACAGATCTCACACTTTATGCTCTTTGTTAATTATACATAGTTTAGATATGGATCAAGTTGGGATATGAAAGGTTTGTTCATAGAGATGAAGAGGAAAAACGTTGTGGCTAGCTGATATTCAAGGGATTTGAAGCCTTTGAGGTTGGTAGAAACGGACGGCTCCACAATGTAATCTAAAGGGCCATGGCATTAAAATGTTGAAGGAATCTTCAAAAGTTTAAAAGATAAAGTTTTTGTGGAGTTGTTGATTCTGATTTTGAGGTGTATTAAAGGTACACCTTTGCCTAACCGTTGATTACAGGGGTGATGTTTGTAAGTAAGATTAAGCGCCATCTTAGTTCATCATGAGAAAATCTAAACGAATACGCTTCCATGGAGATAGACAAAGGATTATGTTGCCATTTTTTTCACAACCAATACTTAATAATTTATTTATACTAATGTTAACATTAAAATATAGTATTATCTGTAGGTACACTTGACTTGCTAGTCAACAAAATTACTAGTAAAAAAATGGAACACTAAAACGTACAAAAAAAGCAATCGAGGCCAAAAAAAGAACCGACTTCCAAAACAACACGTCAACGAAGTCGGTGCCTTTGGCTGTATTTTAGTTTTTTGCCACCGACTTCCGAAAGTAAAAATATTTCTCACTTTGTAGTGTTTTTTTGAAAGTCGGTTGTGTTTTTGTAAAAAGGTTTTTATTTTTCACTTTTTAGTGGGTCAGTTTTTAGTGGCAGTTCTCCTGGGTCCAGGAGAACTCCTCAACAACTAACGTCCTTGCATGAAGAAAAAGCCAGGAGAACTGCCAGTCACCCTATTCATTGTGATGAGCATAAATGGCTTAGGAACCATATTAAAGTACCTAATCAAATCGCAACCCATAAATACTTATTATAAATAAGTAGTTCCGGTGGCCATCTGTGGTCTTCATCATCAGTTCCACTTCACATAATGGTGCTTTCCGAGAGCAAATGCACGAGTTACTATAAAAAATACCCAAATCGCTATATGTGTGCCTATAAAATTTAAGGATTGTCTCCATTTCCCTGGTATCCACTCATCAGATTCTGACTTGGTGACAATAAAATGAAATTAAAAGTCGTTTATTCGAGCTAGGCTGAGAATCAGCACATTTCGAACGTCAAAATTTCATAAGACAGTCCCCAAAAACGCCCGCCCTTTACCACTTCCTAGTGCTTTAGCTGGGAAGAAGTGGCGCAACAAACTCCCCGGCAGACCACCACCACCACAATGGGACCACCTCGGGAACATACCCTTTCAAACAAAAAATAGTAGATTGTTATACAAGGGTCGAAACGTATCAATTCCCATACGAGGTATTTATAATAAAAATAATAAAATAAAAACATTTACTTGACACTTAAAATACATATTACAAACAAGTAGGTCGAAATAATATAGCACACAAATGTATTGCCAAGAATCTGATCCTAACCCCAAAACTAGGCCGCCCGGCTTTATAGACGCCCGAGCGTTGCGAGGACGGCTATAGTCCGAGTAGGAATTGGTGACTTTCACAGGTGTAAAACACTCTAATTTTCATTTCAAATATAGGTAAGGAAAGTTAAAAAAAAAGTTTTTCTAAAAAAAATATTTTCTTGTTTGCTTCATTCCTTTGCTGCATTCACTTCATAAAATCATTGTATGTATCTAAATATCTTTCCTTTGAAGTTTTTGGCAAAAAGATTTTCGATTAAGAATTTCGTTCAACATTTCAGAATCGCTTGAACTCATTTTTAATAAAATATTATTAGTATATAATAAAACCCAGATTTTGAATTTCGGTACAGCTTACAGAGTTAGTATTCTACCAAATTGTGTCAAAAATGTTTTTAGAATTTTAAATATGGAACACACCAAGTCACTGCCGCGGGTCGTCCCGCTTAATAGGATTTTTTTTAATTCACACTGGCTGTTTATACACTCACAAGACCGCAGCAATTTTCTTTTTTAATCGATAATTTTTTCTTAATTATGTAAAAAATTTCGTTGCCGAGTACCTAACCAAAAGTTCTATTTTTAAAATTCATTCCCGCCTTAGTGAGAGAAGCCATTACTATGAGTCTTTCCAGTCCAAGGATGGGGAGCAGCGTCTTCCACCCGCTACTCCGATCAAACAAACACTACTTTCCGAGTATGAGAAATGGAAAATATTTTTCAAAATCGGTTCACAATTGACGGAGAAATCTTTATACATATACATAAAAAAAAAATCTTACCATTATAATAACCTCCTCCTTTTTGGAATTCGGTTAAAAAGACCCGTGCGAGGCAAAAAGTCTCCTATCCTACGTATTCTGGAATATATCTGTGCAGTTATTTGAACACACGACATGTACCTATGTAGTTGACGTTCCCGTGGACCCGTAGCATGCATAGCATAATCAGCCTATAATTTGCCGACTGCTAGGACTTACACAAGGGTTCTTTAAGGGGGATGCGCTAAGGCAGCCCGCGAAATTCAAATTTCATTACGTTTTTTTGCAATTTGCAGGTCAGTAACAGGTTGTATGTTGATCTAAATATGATTCCCGGCCGTAACAAATATGGCTTTACAGAATTATAATCTTTAGAATCGGCATTATAACTAACTCTGTTCGAAAAATCCTATTGAATGACTATTTCTGAAATAATCATTAAGTAGGATTTTATAAACTTAGAGAGTTGTAATGCTGATTCTAATGATTATAATTCTGTAAAGCCATATTTGTTACGGCCCCGAATCAAATTTAGATCAACATAGAACCTGTTACTGACCTGCAAATTGCAAAAAACTTAAGAAAATTTGAATTTCGCGGGCTACCTTAGCGCATCCCCCTTAAGTAAAAGGAAGCGGACCGTAATCCACCACGCGGGTCCAGTACGGGTTGGTGGACGTCACGTGTTATCGAATTTTCGATTCTAGGACATGCGGCTTTTCCTTACGAGGATTTCCTTCACCGTTTTGAGAGCATTTATGGCTTACATAATATACTGATTCTCCTTGTTTACAAATGCAACATTGTATCGACTTATCTTTCTATATAATAACCAATTACTTCAGTAATTTTAATTGACTATTGATCTAGTGTATTCATAACAAACCATTTTAATATCATAAAATACTAGCTGTGACCACAGCTCTGTCTATTATTCTGTACTAGCTGCGCCCCGCGGTTTCACCCGCGTAAGTCTCGATCCCGTGGGAATATCGGGATAAAGAGTAGCCTATGTCTTAATCCAGGGTGTCAGCTACCTCCATACAAAATTTTATAAATATTGGTCCAGCCGTTTGAGCGTGAAGAAGTTACTAACAAATATACACACACACACACACCCCCACACACACTCACAAACTTTCGCCTTTATTTGCCTTTCGCAGTTATTGGATCTTCTTGGTCAGATCGTTAGTTCTTAACCTTCAAAGCCAAAATGACATTACGAAATTAGTGACATAAAATTCTAGAGCGAGTAGTTTTTCGTACAAGTCAGTGTGCGGGCAGCGGGACCACCAGGCGGCAGCGACAGTCGCTCGCCCGCGTGAGCCATGGTGCGTTTTTTTTTGGTTGTGTAATTATCAAATAACTTCTCCCGCTCTGGCCGAAACGGGAGGGCATGTCAGACTTTTACTGAATAAAACCCCCCCGTGTTCCTTCAGATGCCTGTGTGCCAGGGCCACGATATCCCTTTCGGACAGACTCGTAACCCAGGCAGGAGCCATGGTACT
This sequence comes from Tiliacea citrago, assembly GCA_963921375.1. NCBI lineage: Eukaryota > Metazoa > Arthropoda > Insecta > Lepidoptera > Noctuidae > Tiliacea > Tiliacea citrago. The sequence goes on from OY992800.1 coordinate 9,100,204, forward strand.
TGGCCTAAAATCTTGTTGTCAATAGCCAATGGTACATACCCTGTTACTCAGTGAGGCTAACATCAAGTTGAATAACTTTTTACATAACATAATAGTATTTCCCCGAAGGGTTAGGTAGAGGTGTACCTCAGTAATACATCCACGTTTCGCCAGTTATGTTTAAGTTCCATGAAATAGGGGGCGAGCCTATAGCCATCAACTGGGTACCAGACTCCGGACTGCTACAGAGAAATTCCTGATGGAAAAAACACAATAACACTTTACCTGACCTGGGAATCGAACCCAAGGACCTCATGCTCAGCAGTAGCGCTTACGACCACTAGACCAACGGGGCATAACTTACTTACTACTTTCTCGTAATTACCATTAAAAAAAAAATCAGGTAAATAACACCCAATGCCAAATATAAATTAATAGAAATAGACCATAGCCCTACACTCACATATCCAAATCACATACCATTTATTACAATATTACAAACTACCCAAACAGACAAAAACCCAAAATAAAATTGTGACCAGTTAAATTTAACAACTCATTAAAAAAAAAACATTAAAATTGCTAAAATAAATTATGAAATGTCAGAATCTACAAAAATTTAAATGTCAGTCTGAATTAGGTTTAATGGACAGAAAAATTTGAAACAGTTCCCGGATAATTTTCAAATTCCATATAAACTGAACGTCCTTTTTTCTATACGATTTTTGTATGAACTCAAGATCATAACTCATGATTTTAAAAAATGGACAGGACGTCTGTCTGGTAGTATAAAATAAACCTAAAACGTACGGTCATGAAAGTATAAGTCCTGCTCGTGCGTAAATAAATCATATCTGCCTGCGGCGTTTCCCAACTATATTGGGGTCGGCTTCCATTCGAACCGGATGCCTGGAGCGACTGCCTACCTGATCTCCACAACTCAGTTACTAGGTAACACGATACTCCTTGGTAAGCGTAATCCATGCGTCATGTTCGTGAACGGGCGCCATCAGTAGGGACTGGTCATCTCTTAGCGGCCATGGCTTATTTTAATTTTTTAATTGTTTTCTTTTTTAATCTTTTTATTACGGACGCTTTTGACGTTTTGCATCGTTCTCACATGTATAATTTCAACACGAATGATGTAACCAATATTTTGTAACATGGCAATTTAAAAGAGTGTCCGTGGAGTTTCCTGCCCGTTCTTCTCGATAGGTACCTACCTACTAAGCTTTGGAATGGGTAACTAGCTTCATCTTTATGGCTGACCGACCCCTTGACAATTCAAAAGTGCCTGTAATTGGTTTATTTGAAATAAATGCTTTGAGTTTGAGTTTAAGACTCGTTGTTAGACTTTAGGGCTTCTGACTTCGAACGACTATCAAAGATCTACAAATGATAGCCAGGACTAACGGTTTAACGTGTTTTCCGAGGCACAGAGGGATCTCGTTACGTAATGGATGGTCACCCATCCGCAGACCGACCTCGGCAAGCGTTGCTTAACCTTGAAGATCTACCCGAGCGGCTATTGTTATTTTAGCCACGAGCCCCAATACCTGAGTAAAATGTAGATGAATGATCATACTTTTTGTTTACCATGATATTACATAACCTGATAAGTACCATTTTCTACGAAACAATAAAATGAATTAAAATAAATCTGCTGACATAAGTGGGTACAACAAACAAACTTACATAATAACATTGTTACACAATAGCGAATCGTTAGAGACAAAACAAACTTTACTTTATTTTCAGATGAACTTTTGACATCCGGCGATAAAATAATAGAATACATACAGCATGTTTGTTTTTTGTTTGAGAAAGTCTATAATGCTCTCTGGGGTTGTCTCGATTAACTTGTATTTCCAATTTAATGTTCTTAAGTTTTTTTGTAGGTTCTATGTTTATTGCAATGGACTTCCTCAGGGTAGCGTACTGGGTTTCTGGAGGTTCCTATTAAGGATAAGGCGGGAGGATCCGGTGTTACCACTGTGTGGATAGCCCGAAGGACACGGTGGAGCATACGGTGGAAGTTTGCCTGGCTTGGGCGGAGCACCGCCGTGTCTTCGCGGAGCGTATCAGTGGCGGCCATCTCTCGCGGCTGGCCCTGGTCCAGGCTATGGTTCGGAGCGCGAGTACATAGGAGGCCGTCACCTTTTTCTGCGAAGCAGTAGAAAGGAAAATTTCGCGCACTCACGCCCCTAGTTGCCGCAGGAGACGCCCTGGGCGTCGGAAATCGCAGGTCGACGGCCCGGCCACCATAGGCGCAGGCTTGCGGACGGTGAGCAATGGGTAGCTCACCTTCCGATAAGGACCAGGCCCGGGTCGACTGCGTGTTGTGTTCCACGCGCGCCTCAAAGAGATATCAGCACAATCTGACGGGGTCTGGTAGGGCCAATCCCTGCCAGGGTTGCGGGTTTATCCGAATAGGATATCGTGGCCCTGGCACACAGGCAACTGAAGGAACACGGGTGTGTTTTAGTCAGTAAAAATCGGACACGCTGTAGGCGGAGCAGGAGAAGCTATTTGATTACCTTCCACCCAAAAAATTAAAAAGGGTAGCGTACTGGCCCCACTACTATTCAACATTTATACTAACGACTAACCAGTTAGCCCCAACACAACCCGCTTTCTGTATACTGACGACCTGGCACTAACTTGTCAAGCTACTAAATTTGAGAAGATTGAAGCCAAATTATCTACAGTTCTTACACATCTAATCCACTTAATAGTGGCTGAGATGAGTAAGAACTGTGGATAATTTGGTGGTTATCAGTATAATTGCTGTCAATAACGCTTTGAAATCGAATCCCTCGAAAACGCAAAAATGCGTCTTCCACCTACGTAACAGACTTTTACGGGTTGTAAACTAAACATCTCATGACAAGGGGTTCCAATTGTCAACAGTGCTCACATGAAATACCTCTAATTTAGACCGGTCGCTTACCTACAAAAATAATTGCCAAAATTTAAAATGAAAGTACATGCCAGAAACAATTTGCCACGCTGCTGCCTTAATTCCAGCCAATGGGGGAGTCTTCCCAAGTCCGGTGAATAACTGGAATGGCGCTCTGCTTTTCCGCTGGTGAGCATACCGGTCCAGTATGGGACCGCTCTGCCCATGCCAACGTAGTGGCGATTATTAGTGGTTGCCAAAAACCGACCTCAGTACGAATGCTCTATCACATTGCACCTACAAACATTCGCAGAACCATAGCCAGTCGCATCGAGAGGGTGAAGCTACTAGCTGACTCACATCACCCAATGCAGAAATACGTCTCAATGTGCCAGAGATTAAAAAGCCGTAAAAGTGACTTGAAGGCGCGGGTCTGGCTTGCCAAGCCAAATAATGTCAGATTTATGAGTATGTTAAGAAGTTTTAGTATGTATTATTTTATTTTATTATCTTCGGGTGGCTTACAGCTATCAATACAGAAGTAATGGTGAGGTAATTCAAGACAAACCTCCACAGTTAGTTAAATGAAATGGTTCAATAATTTAGAAAATCTTTTATTACGTACCTATAACTACTTTAACTTAATTAACACTCAGTATATTTGAAGCTCCAAACAGAGAGAAAGGGTTAAACCTACATGTCTTATTTAATTTGACGGATTCTGACGGCGAATTAGTTCAAGCACCATTGAGTAGGGTTAGTAAGAGAATTTTCATCTAAAGTTAGCTTTATCGAAAAACGCTTTATCTGCCATTCGACTGAAATTTTAAGATGAGAATAACGGCTTATGCTCCTATTCTCTATTTTTTTGTACAGCTTAAATGAAGTAGGTACTAAAAAAATGTGCCAAATTTGATGTCCCACATCATGTTTGAGAATTATGCACTAAAATTGCATTGTGTTAAGCGCCAAGAAAGTGCTCAGAATTGTACGAAACCTGGCTCATCCGACGCAGCAAAAATCCCTGAATCCGAATATATAAATATTTAACTCAATATCGTCCAAAAGGTCGCTTCAAACCTTTCACCCCTCGATATCATTAATTACTTGCGTTAAAATTCACTTTTTAAATATTTTAAAGTAAGCATGTACGCAGAAGTTAACATGAGACCAACCTGTATAGCAAAAGTGTTATATATATATATATATCTATGACATAAACAAGAAATATTTTTTACTAAAAGGGTATAAATGTTATATGGGCTGATCAAGCTCGTTTAGTAGAGTGTGAATCATAAGCAAAAATGAAATGTCTGATTTTCGCTGTTTTTCTGATAAGTGAGTATTTTTTCATTATTATTATGTTGTACTTTCTAAGTTTATCTTGAACATCACTGACATCGGTGAAGTCAGTATTCATCAACACAGTATTTCAGACTTATATTATGTCCGAAATCGCTAATCCACCTTGAGCGAGCATGGTGATCAATGCCTTCTGTACGAGAAGGCCTTTACCCTGCATTAGGACATACACTGGATCACAAAAATTCCGGTTCGCCTAATAAATGGCTTGATAGCTTCTTAAATACATAAGACTAATTTTCGAAACTATAGTATATTGTAGATGACTGATTAATATGTAAAATAAAATGTGTAACACGGTTTGTACATTATATTACTTTAATTAAATACAAAAAAATAAGAAAATGTCGCTTCTAACTAAAATAACAAAAATACACTTTGCAGTAAATCTTAAAAAAGAGAAGAATTTTTGTTAATTTAATATTTTGTATTTCCTCCACGAGCCCGTATCACTTCATCAAGACGCTGCTGTAAACCAAATTTTTAATACGATTTTGGTCTATGTTTGCCCATTCTTTCACTAGCACATTCCTTAACTCGTGTAAGGTAACTGGAGCAGGCAAGCATTGTCTCACGCATCTCCCGAGCTCGTCCCAAGCATGTTCTATGGGATTTAAGTCTGGGCTGCGGGCTGGCCACTCCATGCAGGTAATACCGACGTCTTGAATATACATATTGACCAAACGAACAGAATGTGGTCGCGCATTATCGTTCATAAAAATGGAATTTGCACCCATATTCTCTAAGAAAGGACCAGTAATGCTATTAAAAAACCTCTTCTACGTATCTGACAGCAGTCAGAGAATCGTTTTCTATGATCCCTAACTCCCCGCGATCCTCTGAAGATATCCCAGCCCAAACCATTATTGATCCTCCACCGATTGGCACCTTTTCTTCAAAATACGTTTGACGATACCGTTCTCCTGGTCGTCTAAATACTCTTCGTCCACCGTCGTGCGTAAATAAACAAAATCTGGACTCATCGTAAAATTTAACCTTGGGCCAATCTTAATAATCTGTCCATCATGTACCATGGTAATAATCCGTGTACATTCTTCAGGTATTTTTTTTTTTGGGTGGGTAATTATCAAATAACTTCTCCCGCTCTGGGCGGAGCGGGAGGGCGTGTCAGACTTTTACTGACTAAAACCACCCGTGTTCTTTCCGTTGCCTGTGTGCCAGGGCCACGATATCCCCTTCGGACAAACTCGCAACCCTGGCAGGCATTGGCTCTATTGGACCCCGTCAGTTGGTGCTGACATCTCTTTGAGGTCCAGGTTCACCATCCCCAAGCCTGTGCCTACGGTGGCCAGAAATCGGCCTGCGACTCCCGACGCCCCATATCCTGCGGCGACTAGGGGCGCGAGGGTGCAAACCTTGCCTCTCCCTCACACGTTCCGCCTCCTCCTTCGCGAGCATTACTGCTTGGCAGAAGGAGGTGACGGCCTCCCATGCACTCTTGCTCCGAACCATGGCCTGAACCAAGGCCGGATGCGAGAGATCACCGGCGCCGATCGCATCCGTGAGGACACGGCGTACAGGTGTTAACATGATATTGCACTGAATACTCTGATCAATTCAAGGAACCATTTATAACGACAGCTCGGTTTGAAACAAAAGCAGAAAAAATATTCTGTACCTAATTTTAAATTTTGTTTTTTTTGTATTCCATTTCAAATGTAAATACAAAATAGTTTATTCGTTTTGTATTTCAATACGTAAATAAAGTAAAAATTCTTGTCATTGTAAATATAAAAATTCATCAATGTCAATAAGTGTATGAAAATCCAGAAATAATCTTGGTCAGATCATTTGAGGACCATGTAGATTGGTGTCTGAAATAGTCTTTTGAAGAAAGAACCATACAGATTTGAGTGGACGTGTCCATCCAGTGCATGCCTTTCTCAGTAATCGTGAAGCTCAACTCAGAACTTAAGGAGCTCAACGACTCGACGAACAAAACCAAAGAAAGGACATTTAGGTAGGCCGCATAAAGTACTTATACTGCCAGATTATCATTAGAACAAAATTAGAAAAACATTTTTTTTTAAATAGGTATATGATATGATCCACATAGTCCTAACATTTATATGTGACGTAAATAAATAAAAATGTCAATATCGATTCTAAGACACATAGTTTGTTGCTTGAGGGTACATTGGAGTAGCCCAAGCCTTTTTGTTGTCCAAGTATAATATATATATATATATATGTATATATAGGAAAAGGCGAGGCAGATGATCATATATATATATATATATATATCTTTAACTTTATGGAAACCTATTTGACAGAGTTTATGTTTGATAAATGATTTAAATTTATTTAATCTTAGTTCTATAACATGGCTTAGGAGTTTGTTGTAAAAACATATAACCTAAATAAATTACTAATTTTTTGGAGCCTAGTCTTCGGCACAATAAGTAAGTCTTTGTTTCTAGTATTTATGCTATGAAGGTCGCTGTGTTTAGAATATACATTAACATAATTTTCTACATAAATCAGGATCTCATATACATATTGAGATGCGACTGTCATTATGTGTATTTCCTTAAATATATCCCTTAGTGAATGTCTACAACTTAGGTTATAAATTGCTCGAATGGCTCGTTTCTGCAGCAAAAACTATAGCTTGAATATCGGCTGCATTTCCCCACAGCAAAATGCCATACGACATTAGACTATGGAAATAACTAAAATATACTAATCGACCTGTTTCTACATCAGTCTAATGACAGATTTTATAGTGGCCGCTTCGATAATTTGTTTACATGTGGGCCCCACTGTATCTTCGAGTCCCAAGTAATACCTAAGAACACAGTGGTGTCCACAAGATCCAATTCCGCCCCATTTACTAGTACATTGGTTTTTACCTGCGTAACGATATGTGTCATAAATCTAATAAATTACTATTTCTCATTGAAATGTAAATTATTAACGGTAAACCAATGTACTATTTGAGAGAGAGCATTATTTATATCGTCAGTAACTGTCTGCTGTCATTTAAGCTTAAATAAAAGTAAGAAACACAATCAAATGCCTTAAATAAGTCACAAAAATACCTAAGGCATCATGTGACCTCTCCCAGACCTCAAAAATATGTGCAAGAAGCTCAACACCATCGTCGGTGATCGAGCTACTCTTGTGAAATCGAACTGTTTAATATTATGTTTATTAAAATGTCTTTGCAATTGATCCAGCATCAATTTGTCAAATACTTTACTAAAGGTGGAAAGCACAGAAATTTGTCCAAAGTCTGATGTGGTGCCCGTTTGAATAAGGTATAATTTTACTACTCAGTCGATACATTTATTAAAAATAATTGCCAATTCCAGCGCTATAGTGTTGATATGCATTTTGCAACCTCTATAGAAATTCCCCATAGATCGGCTGTTATTTTTTTTTAACGTTGAGTGAATTGAAAGTTTTAATAATAGCTCGAGCATTAACCTAATCGAACTTAAAGTAATGGTTACAAATATCAACATTTCTTTCAATAGGAACTCGGCAACAGTGGGTGAAGAATTTAAAAGAAGGTAAAGATTTAGTGGTTGAGACTGGAATATCTGCAAAGAAATGATCAAAAGCTGTGGCAACTTCTAAATCCTTTTTAATATCAGACTGTATAGCTAATATTAAGGCTGTATTCACTATTACGCTTTCTACCTCTTCCAGTTTCATTGTTTATAATTTCCCAAGGTGTTTTTATTTTATTTTAACTATTTTTAATTTTTGAGCTTAAATATCGACACTTAGCTTCGCTACAATGTAAACGAGTTTGATTCTACTATTAAATATCCCTTTAGTCTGAAGTTTGCAGAACCATTATCTGAGACTTTGTGAACAACTTTCGTTAAAATAATGATAATATAATATTGTAACGTTCGATCGATATCGTTAGTACTAGATAAGAAACGTAAAAAAAAAACATTTTTTTTGGATTTAGTAAATAGAAAATACGTTTAAAAAGTAAAAAAATAAATAAAATACTAAATGCTTATTCGAAAAAGTATTTAGACGCAAAATAGAAATAAGTATTTTGCATTTTATCCGACTCCATTATCGAGGAGATTATATGCTCGTCTGTAGGTATATTTGTTTTTATTTTCATGTTTGTTTTTGATTTCTCCGTCAATTGAAGACCGATTTTGATAATTCTTATTTTGTTTGAAAGGGTATGCTCTCCAAGTGATGGGAGAATCCCATGAAAATCGAAAGGAGTCCTCAAATTTTAAAGGCACACCTAAAGCGATTTGGGTATTTTTTATAGTAACTCATGTATTTGCACTCGGAAAGCACCATTTGGAGAAGTGAAACTGATGATAAAGACCACAGATCGCCACCGGGACTATTTACTTATAAGTATTTCACGGTTGGGATTCCATTAGGCACTTTAATATGGTTGCTAAGCAATTTATGCTCGTCACAATATATAAGATGAAGTCACCATCAGTTCCAGTTCTCCTGGTTACTACCAGGAGAATTCCTCAACATTTCACGCCTCTGCATCAGGAAAAGTAATATTTTGTAAAAGGTGATGAGCAGTTGACATTAGGCTATTGTAACTTAGATAAATTACAAACTACCCACTAAAAAGTGAAAAATAAAAACTTTTTACAAAAAATAACTTCAATTTTGGAAGTCGGTGGCAAAAAACTAAAAAACAGATCTAAAGACACTGACTTCCGAAATTTAAAGTTATTTTTCACTATTTAGTGTTTTTTTTTGGAAGTCGTTTGTTTTTTTGTATTTGCATTTTAAATGGAACTATATCAAATATGTCACATCTCTGCCTATATTCTACTGGACCGCAATTACCTAAAATAATTCTAAAGCCTTTAACGCCATTCCTGTATGTAAGTTCATCGATATTAAACGCAATTTTACCTCCGCAGGTATATTTCTGCCTTCGGCATACTCTCGCCATGTAAAGTTCTATAGAAAAGACTATACGTACATTCAGGAGTTCGACTCCTTTTATAAAGTTCACTGGAACGTCACTGGATCTGCTTGGAGTACTGCCTTTTTAACTTGTGATGATGAAGGAGCTACTCTGTTCTACCCAGAAGCCCAAGATGAGTGGACTTTAGTGAAGAGCTTGACAGATAGAATGACAGTCATACCTAAAGTGACAGACATATTAGTTGGATTACACGACAAATTTAAGTTAGGAGAGTTTATTACTGTCGACGGTAAGTTTATTGCATACTAAAATTAGAGAAAAAGTCTAAATGTTCCAGCGTAGACACGGCAAGCGAATTGTCTCATAGGACTAGGAGTTACTATTCGGACTTTCCGAATAGTAACTCCTAGTCTCTCTGACCGACCTCTAGCGTACACTTGATCATATACTTCTGTAATGCTATTCTGAGGTCATATAAAAAAGCTGTAACCGCGGCCAATAGTGACTAAGTTTGTACTTGATTAAATAAAAAAAACTCCGCTTTTCAGGACACTCCACGCCATATCCGCTGCCTGCTGACAAGGATTTACAGTCAGATTTCGACCGTTGCATAACTATGAACATTGATACTGGAAAGTTCAATGTGGAAAGTTGTTTGGCAGCATTCAACACACCGTTACCGTTTGTCTGCAAGAAAGTTGATGATTATGTGTCGTGTCCCACTGTTGATCATGGTAAGTGGAGATCTTCTTAGTGTATTCATGGCAAAACGTAATGCTAAGAAAGTTCAAATATGATTGGCCCAAAATTCAGCTACGCAAACTCCGCTCACTGACACAGTCAGTCCTGAAGTTCAAAGGTTCAGCTTCTTTTTGACGTTCCTTTTTTAGAGCTGAAACTGTTCAAAAATATAATAATGGTGGATATCGTCAAAGATATACCTTGATCGTGACATACACTTTTACCATTGATTCAGTAAATGATTATAAATATTCGTCAGTAAAAAAAAATTGATGTTCAATACAAACGTGCAAAAGCTACACGATCGAAATTAATGGAACGGCTGATTTAAAAAAAACCGTCCACAATTTTCTAAACTGGGGTTCTAAACCATTACTGAATCCATACTCGAATTTACTTCTACCGTGTATAGGTACGTGGTGGAACAATAATCAATTGGACCACCACCTTATATTTTAGAGCGGTATCACTCCGCTCATGAATCTTGGGAAAAATATGCAGATCATACGATCGTTTGCACCGAGTGACCGCATGCTCACATGCGCCGCGCGCACACTAGGTGCATGTGAGTATTTGTACTGGCGTCGGCAACAATGACCTAGAGTTGCAGGAGACTGTGTTTACGCACTTCCACCGGGCTGCGGAGTACAGTCTTCATTCGACTGCCTACTGAACCATTCGGATCGCATTGTTTTATTCTGTTAATTCAATGGTCCGTCTAATTTATTTAAAATATAACTTTCTAAATTATCTTAATAATATTTTTTATTTCTTCATCAGTACTCGCATTATTCTTTCATCCTTCCGCGCTTACGCTACGCTTTACGCTTCGAGGCTAATATAATCATTAGTACGGGTTAAATTCCCGATCGAGTAGAAATTGGTGACCATACCGAATTTATGTATGTTTATATATGAATCAAATTATAATTTCAGGTTATAAATACTTAAAAACATCAAGAAAATGTTACAAAATAAATAAACAGCCACGAAAGTGGCAGGAAGCTATGAAAACCTGCTTCATGGAGGGAGGAATATTGGCGGTTATAGAAAACAGTCGTCAGGCGCAAGAAATTAAAGATATTATACACCAAAGAGAAACATATTTTGTCGGAGTTAAAAAGCTATTTCCTCGCGGTGATTTTTACACAGTAACAGGTAAAGAAACAATAATAATATTTTATTTTCCATAAAATAAAAGGGCTATAACTGTTTTATAAGTCCTTACTAGATCTCCAGGTATAATAAGATTAGTCTTAAACAATATTTACAAATATAAAAACCGTAGACAAAATATAGACTGATATTATCTTTGTTTTTGTTATTGATTTGGGTATGTATGGTTACTATTCAGACTTTCATTGGACTTTACTTATTTTCATTTACAGGGAAAAAAATCAGTGACATTTACATGTACAACACCGGCCCAAATCCGTACAAAAGTTACGGTAAAATCCTGGACGAGATCATCCCGTATGAAGACTGCATTGCCCCTAATGAGTACGGCGAATTCCCGGACGAAAACGGCCAATACCCGGACGGTCGCAACTGCCGGGTCAACCCCGTACTACCAAGTACTGACTGTGGGGCTGTTTTTAATGAGAACAATAATAATCTGTACACTGAAACACGGAACTGTGACGAATCTCTACCTTTCATTTGTGAAATGGAAGTTGGTGTATAAAGTGTTACAACAGGAGAGTAAAACGTAAGATTATACGACAAGAAAGTTAGCGTAGATAACGTTAATAAAATTTTCGTAAATTCTATTTTCCAAAAAATATAAATAAAACGAAAACTTATAAATGGTAATATAAATAAAATGCAAAATTCATAATTTTTGTCCTAATTACACTTTTCTATTTTCAGGCTACCTGAAATAAATTATACCTATTTCTATATACATTTTCATACGTGTATTGCCATTAATTGCTTGCAAGATAAAAATATAAAAAGTATATATGTATCAACCATTGAATCATATCCATGGCTGTATGGTCCAGGGCAGCCGTACCAACGGTTTTTAGACTGAATTTTTATTTTACAAACTCATGTGTCACTTTTTCTTTGCTGAACGAATGCATTTTCTTTCCTTCTTTTCTTCAATTATTGAATCTGTTAAACACAATTGGTCACCAGAATTACAGAAGGGGTTCCCAACAACAACAACGTCTGTGCCAACAACTTTTCCTTAAACAAACAAAAATACCCTTGCATTCGCATTCCCTCATAAAATTCGCGTGTTTTCACGAGTCTATTATTCGTGACTGTTGGCCCTCAAAAAACAGAACTGTGTCAGCTGGCCATTTTACATAGACCTCACACTTCCGTTCCCCTAGACAACTCCCCCATATTCCAACTTTAACTATGGAACAATATGGGACGTGGGGGAAGTGTCTAAAGAGTTGATGAGGAAAAATGTTGGGGCTAGCAAATATTGAAGGGATTGGAAGCTTTTAGGGTTAACATTGGTAGAAACGGACAGCTCTGGAATGTAATTTCAAGGTTCATGAAAAGGTTAAAGGAATCATTAGTTTAAAAGATAATGTTTTAGTGAAGTCAATGATAACATTTTTTGTATTGAACAAGTATGTATGTATACAACTGGCGGAATGTAGGTGTACTATAAGTACACCTTTGCCTAAGCCTTTGTTGATTAGATAGATGACAGCTGTGCTGCTGGGGAGTTTGTTGCGCCACTTCTTCTTCCCAGCTAAAGCACTAGGAAGTGGTGAGGGGTGGGCGTTTTTGGGGGACTGTCTTATGTAATTTTTGACGTTCGAAAAGTGCTGATTCTCAGCCTAGTTTGAATAAATGACTTTTGATTTTGATTTGATTTGATTACCGGCGTGATGTTATGTTATGTTTGTATGTAGGGCTAAGCACCATCTTAGTTCGTCATGAGAGAATCTAAAAGAATACGCTTGCGTTGAGATAGATAAAGGGTTATTTTGCCATATTTCAAAAGCAATAATAATAATAATTTATTTAATCAATCACACACATAACATCACGCCTGTAATCCCCGAAGGGTTAGGCAGAGGTGTACCTAATAGTACACCAAATAACAATGTTAACATTAAATAGTACGAAGGTGACACTGTTCTTAGAAAATCAAAAACTGAACAAACTAGCAAGTTATTAGTTTTATTATATCTTTTCAAAATAGTGTCCATTTACATCAATACATCGCTGCATCTGATGGAGCCTGCTGCATTTTGAAACGCAGCCGCTGCTTCCTCGGCGTCCAAAAAACGTTTTCCTCGAAGTGTTTCCTTTATTTTCGGAAATAATTAAAAATTGCAAGGTAGGGCGGCTAACCCAGTAATTCCACGTCTGACGTCGCCAAGTAGTCGATTGTTTGCTTGGCGGTGTGCGACGAGGCGAAGTCGTGGTGAAGGAGGATCTTACTGCGAGGTCGTTTCTCCCGAACTTTTTCCAAGACAAGTGGCAAAAAATTGTTAGTGTACAGGAACACTCTGCAGGAAGTGTTATTCGATCCTCTAAAACAATTGTTGCGTAATGACCTGTCCTTCCGAAGAACGAGGCCACCATCTTTTTTCCCACGCTTCGACCTCTTCACTTTAGTTGGCAACTCCTCGGAAGGAAACACCCAGACACCAGACTGTATCTTAGTTTCAGGATCATAACTATAAATCCAGCTTTGGTCACCCGTAAGTATGTCAAACACAGCATTTTAGTCACCTCCGTTAAATCTTTGAACCATTTCATGACACCAATCAACAAGACGGATTTTTTGGGCCTCTGTCAAATTATGAGGTATCCACCGGGCACAAAGCTTCCTGACCGCTAAATGTTCATGGAGGATTTTGTGCACTTGACTCATACCGATGCCTAAGCTTGTCCAAATCTGCTGATAAGTTACTCTTTTGTCAGTCTCTATCATACGCCGCACAACACTGATGTTATCTTCAGTCGTCGCCGTAGAAGGCCGTCCCTCACGCAGATCATCGGAGAGATTAGTGCGACCACGTTTAAACTCATTAAACCATAAACAGTGTAAAAAAAACAGTGGCACGAGATGGGGCTTCATCGTGAAAGGCCAATCGAAGTCTATCATAACTTTCTTGTTGACATAATTGATGGCTTCGAAAGTCATAAATAATCATTGTACAAAAAATTTCTCTCTCTTTATTTCTCGTTCTGACGTGACACAGACAATTCTCAATTTGCCTCCAAATCATAAACAAATGACAAATTAATAAAATACATACACAATAATATTGGCGAAAAGTCCCATTTTCAAAATTTGAACTTATTTTTTTATTATATCGTTTACAAGTGGCCAGTTGTAAAAACTTTCAGTGTCGCCCTCGTATCATCTGTAGGCTTAGAACAATGAAAGTAGGTACTCTTGACTTGCTAGTTAACAAAACAGCACAGAAATTTGAGCAGATTCAGCACATTTTATTTGTAAAAATATTTTTAATTTTGACTTTTTAGTGGGTGAGTTTGTAATTTATCTAATTTACAATAGCCTAATGTCAAATGCTCATCAGCATTTACAAAATATTGCTTTTCCTGATGCAGGAACGGTAAACGTTGAGGAGTTCTTTGTAACCTGCTTAATTATAAATTGCTTAGTAACCATATTAAAGTACCTAATCGAATTGCAACCCGTTAAATTTTATACTTATCATAAAGTAGTTCCGGTGGCTATCTGTGGTCTTCATCATAAGTTCCACTACACCAAATGGTGCTTTCCGAGAGCAAATGTACGAGTTACTATAAAAAATATCCAAATCGCTATATCAATCTTTCCATGAGCTATACGTATACTGTGTACATATGTATGTGTACTTTTGGGTGAACAAAAATCATGGAACTCGCGTCATCATCACCGAACGCTAGTTTTCACTTCTATCGGCAGTCCCCAAAGACTGCCCCGCGTGTTTATTTAGTTGCGTGTTTATTTAGTTTAACTACATCAGTTATTGGATCTTCTTGGTCAGATCATTAACACCACACAGCAACATTACGAAATTAGTGACACAAAACTCTAGAGTGAGTTTTTCGTACAAGACAGTGAGCGGACAGCGGGACCACCAGGCGGCAGGGAGCGTCAGTCGGTTGCCCGCAACAGCCATGGTACTTGGCTTAAATCTTGTTGTCAATAGCCAATGGTATACCTACCCTGTTACTCAGTGAGGCTAACATTAAGTTGAATGACTTTTTACATAACATAATAGCACGCAGATTTACCCCGAAGGGTTAGAAAGAGGTGTACCTGGTAGTGCACCGACGTTTCGTCAGTTATGTTTAAGTCCCATGCAATGGGACCGGGTACGAATCTAGACTCCGAAATGCTACAGAGAAATTCCTGATGTAAAAAATCCAATAACACTTTACATGACCTGGGAATCGAACCCAGGACCTCATGCTTAGCAGTAGCGCTTGCAACCACTAGAACAACGAGGCATGACTTACTTACTACTTTGTCGTAATTACCCTAAAAGTGATAATAATAATAAACTTATTTAATTCAGGTAATTGACACCCATTGCCAAATATAAATGAATAGAAATAGACCATAGCCTTACACTCACACATCATTTATTACAAACTATCCAAACAGACAAAAACCCAAAATAAAATTGTGAGCAAGTAAATTTAACAAATCATTAAAAAAAAAAAAAAAACAATCATTAAGATTGCCAAAATAAAATATAAAATGTCAGAATCTACAAAAATTAAAATGTCAAATAAAAAATAGTAAAAGTCAAACTGTAAAAACGTTAAAGTCTAAACGTTAAAACTAAAAGTCAACCGCTTAGCAACAAAGAGTGGTCAACCATCACCGGATTGGTCACCGAAATGTGCCTTATAGTGTTCGTGTAATTATAAAAAGTAACATGATCATCTGTGTCTGTACTAGCAGTAACTCAGATAACAGCGATCGTTCCTAATAATATAACAGAATTAATTATTGTTAATTGCAAACAAAAAACTACACGTAAACGTACAACATACAAACCTACAGAATAATAATGGTACACAATAGCGAATCGTCAGAGACAAAACAAACTTTATTATATTTGAGTACTATCATTTCACTTGAACTTTAGACACCCGGCGGTAAATTATTAGATTACATACAGCATGTTTGATTTTTATTTCAGAGGATCCATAATGCTGTCTGGGGTTATCTCGATTAACTTGCATTTCTAATTGAAAGTTCTTAAGTTTTTTTGTAGGTTTTAACTTTATTGCAATGGACTTCCTCAAGGTAGCATACTGAGCCCACTACTATTCAACATTTATACTAACGACTAACCGGTTAGCCCAAACACAACCCGCTTTCTGTATGCTGATGACCTGACACTTACTTATCAAGCTATTAACTTTGAGATGATTGAGGCAAATTATCCACAGTTCTTACTGATCTCAGCCACTTTTATGCTAAAAACGCTTTGAAATCAAATCCCTCAAAAACGCAATCATGCATCTTCCACCTGCGTAAGAGACATACGTGTCGTAAACTTGAACGCACCTCATGACAGGGGGTACCAATTGTCCACAGAGCTCACCCAAAATACGGCTACTTTAGACCGGTAGCTTACCTGCTACTCGTAAAATAATTGCCAAATTGTAAAATGAAAGTACTTACTTCCACCAAGTCCCGCAAACAACTGGAATGGCGCTCTGCTTTTCCGCTAGTGGAATAATATGCCTGTCCAGTATGGGAACGCTCTGCCCATGCCAACCTAGTGGATACAGCTCTAAATGAGACGTGCTGGATTATTAGTGGTTGCCTTACACCGACCAAGTTGCCAAAGTCGGTTATAGAACTTAGCGATGGAAAGTTCAAAACCCACATCAAACGTGTTCTAATCAAAAAAGCATATTATAAGATTAAGGACTACGTTGAAGACAGGGAAGTTTGGCAATAATTCTTTCTGCACATGTGGCTTCCTTGGTACCTCATTAACGACAGAACTAAGAAAATGTCTATTAACTGCTCCTAAATTACATAACCTTATAACATATTGACATAGCCTACAATTTTAATTTAACATATTTTTAGTGAATTCTGGACAGAATATGAATTCAGATTGGTTACAGTTGTAATTAAAAAAAAAAAAAAAAAAAAAAAAAGCAATCTTGTCATTTGCTTTAAATAGGTTTATTTTTATTTTAGTTTATTTTACATAGATTCTTTTTTAATTTGTGAATGCGAGAACGTTGTAGGCTTAATAGATTGTAGCTTTGTAAACCATCTTCTATTTTGTTAAGTACTTGGTACTTGTTGACGGGCCTACACTGTCCTCCCATACCTATTAACACTGTAACTTGAAAACATTGTAAAAGCCCATTCTTTTAAAAAGAGTAACCGTGGAGTTTCTTGCCGGCTCTTCTCCATAGGAAACGACCAATAGGAACCGTGCACTTAGCTTCTGACGTTACTTCTACAAACATTCGCAGAACCATAGCCAGCCGCATCGAGAGGGTGAACCTACAAGCTGACTCACGTCACCCGATGCAGAAATACGTCTCAATGCCCTAGAGATAAAGAAACCGTAAAAGCTTCTTGGGTGCGTGGGTCTTGCTTGCCAAGCCAAATTATGACAGATTTATGAGTAAGTTAAGAAATTGTAGTATTATTTTATTTACTCATTTTATCATGTTTGGGTGGCTTACAGTTATCAATACAGAGGTCATAGTGAAGTAATTTACGACATGACAGTTATTTACAATCCTCCACAGTTAGCAAATGAAATGTATTAAAATGGGTGAATAATTATTATGTCAGGAATAAATAAAAAAGTTCTGTTAGTTACAAAATCTTTTATTACGTACTTAATAATTTAACTTAATTAACACTCAGTCTATTTGAAGCTCCAAACAGAGTGCAAAACAGTGGCAGCGAAAAGGGTTCAACCGACATGTCTTATTTAATTTGACGAATTCTGACGCCAAATTGATAAACGCCATTGCATAGTGTTATTAAGGGACTTCTCATCTAAATTAGCTATATCGAAAAACACTTTATCTGCCATTCAACTGAAATTTTAGGATGAGAATAACGGCTTATGCTCCAATTCTCTATTTTTGTGTACAACTTAAGAAGTACCAAAAAATATGGCAAATTTGATGTCAGATCACAAATTATGTTTGAGAATTAAGCACTAAAATTGCATTGTTTTAAGCGCCAAGAAAATGCTCAGAATTGTACTAAATCCAGCTCATCCGACGCAGAAAAAAACCCTGAAGCCAAATATGTATATAACTCAATACTCACTGCTCGAGAGTAGTGGTGGCCCAGTGGTAACGTCCCCGACTTACGAGTAGTAGGTCGTGGGTTCGAACCCAGGCAGGCGCTTTACTTTGTGTAAATAATTTCATCGCCACTGCTCTCAAAACGGTGAAGGAAAACATCGTGAGGAAACCGGCATGTCCTAGAACCAAAAATTCAAAGACATGTGACATCTACTAACCCGCACTGGGCCCGCGTGGTAGATTTACAGCCCACTCCCTCTCGAAGAGAGGAGGCCTGTGTCCCAGCAGTGGGAACATTATAGGCTGATTATGATTATGTATATAACTCAATATCGTCCAAATGTCGCTTCAAACAAATAGCCTTTCACCCCTAGATATCATTAATTACTTGCCTTATAATTCACTTTTTAAAAGTTTTAAAGTAAGCATGTACATAATTTAAAATGAGACCAACCTGTATAACAAAAGTGTTATATAAATCTATGTATGCTGCCAGGTTTTTACTCGACCACAAACAAGAAATATTTTTTACTCACAGGGTATAAATGTAATGTGGGTTGATCAAGCTCGTTTAGTAGAGTGTGACATCTTATGCAAAGATGAAGTGTCTGATTTTCGCTGTTTTTCTGTTATGTGAGTACTTTTTCATATTATTATCTACTTTCTAAGTTTATCTTGAACAACACTGACATCGGTGAAGACAGTATGAGTGATCATCAACACAGTATTTCAGACTTATATGTCTGAAATTGCCAATCCACCTTGAGCGAGCGTGGTGGTCAATGCCTTCTCTGTATGAGAAGGCCTTTACCCTGCATTAGTAAATAGACTGGTATTATTATAATAACAAAAACAGCTCTAGTTTCTGTATTTATTAATCATTGTTAGCAAATACCTATTTTGATGGTTTACGAGTTATGGAAGATTTGCAATAGTTTTATAGCTCTCTCTCCTCTCGATTAATTTCACCTTATTGACCGTACATTGTAAATATCCTATATTCAGAGATGTACAAAATGGTTGTTAAAAGTATTTAAACACAAAATACAAATACTTTTTGTTTTCTATTTCAAACACAAATACAAAACAGTTTATTCGTTTTCTATTTAAATACCAAATGCAAAATAGGTATTTTCAAAATGCCTTTAAAAAAAATGGTTTTATAATGATAAATTATCAGTTTTCTTTATTGATAAGTATCAGTCAATCAAAATATTTTATTTCACATAAACCTACATGGGCACTTATGAAACGTCACAAGCTAGGTGCACGGTTCCAATTGGTCGTTTCCTATGGAGAAGAGCCGGCAACAAAACTACAGTGAAGTTACAGTGCTAATAGGTATGGGAGGACAGTGTAGGTCCGTCTTGAGGCCTCATAAAAGAAATTGAAAAGAGTACTTAGGTATATAGGTTTATTATTATCCTGTAATCCAGAGTTTAACACAACAATTTGATCAAATAATTAATTATTATCAGTCATCTTCCTCCTATAAGCCCTCAAGATCATGCCACTGAAGGGAAATAAACGCTCTACTGGTACAGATCTTGGTAAGCACCATAGAATATTTCTATGGTACTTATTTAATTTTAGAACACTTTATTGATATTTGGGTATTAGTTTAGTAAATCCAAACTCGTATATAAACATGGTCCACAGACCACATACAAACCTCGTGGTACTTTGTGATGATAATGCTCGTAATACTGTGACTTTGTGAACAACTTTCGTTAAATTTATATGATAACTAGCTGACCCGGCGAACTTCGTACCGCCATATACCAACAGCAGCGCCACCTACCGGGTCCAATGTGTTACCATCCAGGAACCCGTTGAAATATAAATACTAAATTTCACCCTAATCGGTCCAGCCGTTCAGGAGGAATTAGGTGACAAACACACGTACAGAAGAATTATATATTTAAGATATTTTGTAACGTTCTATCAATATCGTTAGTAGTACGTGAAAATTGTAACAAAAAATGTATTTTGGATTAAGTACCTAAATAGAAAATACGTTCGAAAAAGTAAAAAAAAATACATATTTTTCGAAAAAGTATTTAGATGCAAAATAGGAAAAGGTGTTTTGCATTTTTAACCGACTTCTAAAAAGGAAGACGTTACATGTGGGCGTCCAAGCAAAAAGGGTCCAGTAGGGTATTGAGATAAGACTAGATTCAGTATTCAATAAGGATTAAAAAACATTAAAAACTAGCACATTTTTTTTATCAGACATTTGAAGTTGAAACTCTGAAAAAGCTTGATTTGAGAAAAACTATATGAACTCGTAGAGAATTGAGGATTAATTATTAATCAATTCAAATCGCGAAATTTTTTCACCTAACTTTACAAAACTGCGTGTATCTCGGAAATGGCGCTCAAACTGGACCTTTTTTGCTTGGTGCGTCCAAGCAACAAAGGTCCAGTTCGAGCGCCATGTTCGACTGTATGCTTGTTTTTTTTTTTTATAAGTTCACCGATTCCTCCGCCAATTGAAGACCGATTTTTAAAATTATATTTTTGTATGAAAGGGTAAGCTCTCGAGGTAGTCTCAAGCCGGAATCTGATGAAAATCGATGGAAATCCTCAAATTTTATAGGCACACCTATAACGATTTCGGTATTTTTATAGTAACTCATGTGTTTGCACTCGGGAAGCACCATCGGTGAAGTGAAAATGATGATGGAGACCACAGATGGCTACTGGTCGAACTACTTATTAATAAGTATTTCACGGTTGCGATTCTACCACTCAAGGTACCAAGGGGACTGTGGTACCCTAAACAGTAAACCGCCACTGGGTACCACTTACTACTAAGTATTTTCATTCTATTAGGCACTTTAATAAAAGCAGTTTATGCTCGTCACAATGTATATGGTGAAGTCTTTACCAGGTCCAGTTGTCCTAGTTCTTACCAGGAAAACTCCTCAAGAATTAACGCCCCTGCATCGGGAAAAGCAATATTTTGTAAAAGGTGATGATCAGTTGACATTAGGCTATTGTAACTTGGGGCCGATTTTTCAATCCTCGGATATAAGTACCAATAGCTACCTAAAGAATAAAGTTATTAGAATAGTCTAATATCTTTATTCTTTAAACAAAAATTGACAATATTACTTATCTGACGAATAGTCGTCAGATAAGTAATATTGACAATTTTTCAATAAATATTTAATCTAAGAATAACTATCTGACCGATTATCTCATCTGTGCGCTAACTTCAGGGAGTAAAAAAAAAAAAGAAAAAAAAAAAAAAAAAAACAACAACAACAAACAAACATAGCACAGAACAACAAACATAGTACAGAATAACCGAATGTTAGAGCGGAAACGTCAGCGTCATGTCACTTTTATTACGGTACGGTACGTCCGTTATGAGGTTCTTTGTTTGGCTCGTGGTGTTTTTATTTGTGATTTTTAGTTTTGATAGATTTTTATTTAACCAAAAAAAGGGAGCGTTAGTCGAAGAAGTCGGTGGCAAAAAACTAAAATACAGATCTAGAGACACTGACTTCCGAAATTAAAGTTATTTTTCACTATGTAGTGTTTTCTGTTTTTTTTAAGTCTTTTGTTTTTTGTATTTGCATTTTAAATGGAACTATTTCAAATAATAATATGTCACATCTCTGCCTATATTCTACTGGACCGCAATTACCTAGAATAATTCTAAAGCCTTTAGCGCCATTCTTTTATGTAAGTTCATCGATATTAAATGCAATTTTACCTCCGCAGGTATAAGTCTGCCTTCGACATACTCTCGCCAAGTACAGTTCTTTAGAAAAGACTATACGTACATTCAGGACTTGGATGCCTTTTATAAGGTTCACTGGGACGTCACCGGATCTGCTTGGAGTACGGCTTTTCTAACTTGTGATGACGAAGAAGCAACTCTGTTCTACCCAGAAGCCCAGGATGAGTGGACTTTAGTGAAGAACTTGACAAAAAAAATTACAGAAGCACCTAATATGACAGAGATATTTGTTGGATTGCATGATGAGTTTAAGTTAGGAGAATTTATTACTGTTGACGGTAAGTTTATTGCAGACTGTAAATAAGTATCTCACCTTTTGATTTATTTTTCGTGTTAAACAACAGGCTAGCGGTGACCATTAATTTTCATGTTGAAAATTAGAGAAAAAGTTGAAATATTCAAGAGTAGACACGGCAAGCGAATTGTCTCATAAGAGTCCGAATTGCCTCCAAGTCTCTCTGACTGACCTCTAGCGTACACTTGGTCATATACACGTCAGTAATGTAATTCTGAAGTCATATAAAGAAGCTGTAATCGCGGCCAATACTAACTAAGCTGAGAGCAGTGATGGGTCAGTGGTAACAACCGCGACTTACGAGTTGTAGATCGTAGGTTCGAACCCAGACAAGCGCTATACTTTGTGTAAATTATTTCATCACCACTGCTCTCAAAACGGTGAAGGAAAGATCGTGAGGAATCCGGCATGTCCTAGAACCAAAAATTCGAATACATGTGACATTGATGACTCTACCCACACTGGGCCTGCGTGGTGGATTACGACCCACTCCCTGTCACATAGAGGAGGGCTGTGTCCCAACAGTGGGAAAATTACAGGCTGATTATCAATCAATCGTGTACAAACTTAGTCACCTTGATTAAATAAAAAAAAACTCCGCTTTACAGGTCAACCCATGCCATTTACAGTGCCTGCCGACAGGAGTCTACAGCCAGGTGTCAACCATTGCATAACTATGAACATCGATACGGGAAAGTTTAATGTGGAAAGTTGTTTGGCAGCATCGAACACACCGTTACCGTTTGTCTGCAAGAAAGTTGATGATGAAGTGTCGTGTCCCACTATTGATCACGGTAAGTGGACAGCTTCTAAGTGTATTCATGGCAAAAAGTAGTGTTAAGAAAGTTGAATATTTCAACTTTCTTGGCCCAAAATTCAGCTACGGAAACTCCGCTCACTGACACAGTCAGTCCTGAAGTTCAAAAGTTCAGATTCTTTTTAACGATTCTTTTCTAGAGCTGAAACTGTTCAAAGATATAACATGGTGGATATCGTCAAAGATATAACATGGTGGATATCGTCAAAGATATACATCGTGATCGGGACATAAATAGCTTTTACAATTGATTCAGTAAATGATTTTAGATATTCGTCAGTTAAAAAAAATAGGCTGTTCAATACAAAAGTGCAAAAGCTACACGATGGAAATTAACGGAACGGCAGATTTAAAAAACCGGCGAGTTGGACTCGCACTCGCGTTGTATGGGAGCCCATACAACAAACGTGATTTTTTGCCATTTTTTTAATAGATAATGGTACGAAACCCTTCGTAACCCCCTTAAATGTTTGTTTTATTTTAATTTAATTATTTATTTCTAAAGTGAATATATAAATAAATATTCTGTGAATATTTCAAGCGTCTACCTGTTGACGTTATCAATATCAAGCAAAAACGAGCCCCCATAAATATTTATTTTATTCCGTTTTTTAGTAGGTATTTGTTGTTATAGCGGCAACAGAAATGCATCATCTGTGAAAATTTCAACTGTCTAACTATCACGGTTCATGAGATACAGCCTGGTGACAGACGGACAGACAGGCTGACGGCGGGCGGAGCCTTAGTAATAGGGTTCCCGTTTTACCCTTTGGGTACGGAACCCTAAAAACCGTCGAAAAATTTCTAAACCGGGGCTCCAAACCATTACTGTATCAATACTCCATTACTCCTACCGGTATAGTGTGTGGCGAAACAATAATCAATTGGACCACCACATTTTCGAGCGGCATCACTCCGCTCATGAATCTTGAGCCAAACATGCAGGAAGTGGGCTGTAATCTACCACGCCGGCTCAGTGCGGGTCGTTAGATGTCACATGTCTTTAAATGTTTCGTTCTAGGACATGCCGGTTTCCTCAGGAGGTTTTCCTTCACCGTTTTGAGATCAGCGGTGTTGAAATTATTTACAAAAATTAAAGTGCTTGCCTAACTTTGAACCCACGACCGTTATTCGTCAGTCGGGGCCGATAACACTGGGCCACGCCTGCGAACAACAACAAGACGAAGTTGATGCCTGTCGTCTTCTACTTATTATTTTCGAAAAGCATTCGCTTTTACCGTATTTTATAAAAATACGAGAGAAGAAAAACAGTGAGAAACAGTTTCTTTGCGGTACCGCAGAATAATCGTGTGAGTTTATTTATGACACGGTTCTACGGTTTTACCAAGATATCGTGCATTTTTGACGAAAACCAGATTTTTGCTTTATTTAATACAAATATTCAAATACGCTGATCCTAAATTTAAATATTGACTAAATAGACATCTGGTCATGTTGTTATTCAAGTCATCCAAAACCGCGAATATGCGTCGGTTCTAGGTAAGTTTTGGGTGTTATTGCACGTATTTCAAATAATATTTTGCATGAGATGTTTATTAATGAATAATAAGTTGAAATCAACACGATATGCATGCATATTTTTAAATGTACGATGAAAAAAACTAATCCTCTTATAAAACGAAACCATGCCTCTTTTTTACAGCGTAAGTAATTGAAGACTCATCAGATGAAGAAAATAATGTGCTCAAAGGCAATGATGTCCAAGAAATCGCGTTTGAAGAACATTTTCTCTTCGCTATCGTCATGTTCATTATCATACTACCCAGCTGTACACAAGCCCCTACACAAACGTACTTTTAAGTGACAAAAAGTTATGGACGGCTGTGTCAGTTGCTGTGTGTTTCAGAAGTTTCTTCAGCAATAGAACCGCCTCCAAGATCACAGACCTACCATCTCCTAAATCCTGTACCGATAATGCTGATAAATTTTTGATGATTGATTTTACTGATACAATGATAAATAATGAATCAGATGAATATTAATTTAAGTATTCTCTTGGATTTCGGTAAAGAAGATTTGATGTTTCAGTCCCAGATTACTTTACTAGCATTCGAACCTCCACTCGATACTTCGGAAAGTCCAGAAATAGTTACCGAGTCACAGCCTGCCAACCTAAAAGTCTTGCCTCAGCCTGCTATACAGATGTAGGTTTTCAACTTCAGCCCCCAATTAGACCAGCAATCTCAGTTTCCTTCACTGGCACTCCCCCTTTCCTACCATTCCGGACAACCCTGAAAAAGAGCCGCAGTTGCAACTTACAGACCTGGAAGTCTTGCCTTACCCTTCCTATACGGATTTTTTTTATAAGTCTCAGCCAAATTTCGTTCAAACTCAAATAGAGCTGCAGTTTCAGATCACTTTGCGGGGGACCAACATCTGCGTACTACTCCAAATTTCCCTGAAATAGAGCCTCAATCGAAGCCTGTTGACCCGGCAGTCTCACCTCAGCCTACCGGTTTAGTTCTTCAAACTCAAGATCTAGCATTCGATGTGCAAATAATGACTAAATCTCAGCCTTCTTCTTCTACAAATTTAAAGGATCACGTCTGGAACTCATCATGGCCGAAAAAGATACATTGAAAAAGTAAAAAGAACGAATGACGAATATTTTTTAGGAGTTCGAAAACAGAATGATAAGTGGATACAGGATATTGAAAGAAATAAAAGAGAAACGGGACCGCGGCGTACATCATGTATGCTTAAAAAGAGTATTTCTAACTGAACAGACAGCTGTGCTGCTGGGGAGTTTGTTGCGCCACTTCTTCTTCCCAGCTAAAGCACTAGGAGGTGGTGAAGGCGTTTTGGGTCAACGTTAAAAAAATGCTGATTGTCAGCCTAATTTTGGATTTTGGTTTAACTGCCGGAATATGCCAGAAGAAGATCGGAAGGAAAATTTTGAATGCTTCTAGACTGAAATGGATTAGGACATTAAAAAAGTATTTGTCATTTCCATAATTGATGTCATGCCACCACAATGTAGACTAGGTAATTTATCCACAAGTTTGCAAGTAATGACACTATAAAAATAAATATCTATTGTCAACAAACAAAAATGTTATTTGATTTTCTAGAGATAAAACGTGACCAAAAATAATAGTTAAAAACCGCGAACGTGACTTACCTTTACCAATATTAGCTTACAAGTAGAAAAAGGTGTTTAATACAATCAAAACACATTAATTTTGTTTAAAATATATTATTTTAAAATAATAGTAGTACGACACCCTTGCGCCATCTCATGTTCCAAGCACGGCTGGCTGTGCTGGCTCCGCTGCTGCAGCTGCTGATACCCTCAAGTGGCGCAAATACTGTAATCTTATGGGTAACTACAATTTGAGCCGTTTGGGTTTGTTGGCCCAACGGTTCTCATGGGAGATTTCTCGTCGACTAATCACACTTCACGTGACCAGAAGGCTGGCTCGTTCTTTGGCCAAAGAATTAGCATTGCCATTCGACGTGGCAATGCTGCCATGGCCAGGTTTCCGGATGACAGCGATGCGGACGACTGTGTCCTTTTTTTTGTTGTATTTTTGAGTTTATATCGTTAGTACCTAGTGTAAATAGTTAGTTGTGTGATCTATTGTATATAATGATTTTAATGTAATAAAATACTAGTATGCAGTACATTTTATAAAGTTTTTTCTTTTGTCTCCTGTAAAATTTGATGAATGTTGCATACCCGTCAAAGTTAAGTAATTTACTTTAAAAACTTCAAAGAAAAATAACTTCTTTATCAATAGGTATTGGATGCCGAGCGACGATACATAGATATAGATATATATGGTTTATATGCTATGCTATGGTATGGCAAGAAAAACGTTGCCCGTGTAATTTATTTAAAATATAACTTTCTAATTGTCTTAATAATATTCTTCATTTCTACATCAGTACTCGCAACATTCTTTAATTATAATAATTTCAGGTTATAAATTCTTAAAGAAATCAAGAAAATGTTACAAAATAAATAAAAAGCCACGAAAGTGGCAGGAAGCTATGAAAACCTGCTTCATGGAGGGAGGAATATTGGCGGTTATAGAAAACAGTGGTCAGGCGGAAGAAATTGAACATATTTTAGACCAAACAGGAACATATTTTGTCGGAGTTAAAAAACTATTTCCTCGCGGTGGTTTTTTCACAGTAACAGGTAAAGAAACAATAATAATATTTTAATTTCCATAAAATTAAAGGGCTATAACTGTTTTTAAATAAGTCCTTACTAGTTCTCCAGCTTTATTGAGATTGATTTATATAAAAAATACACCGTAGACAGAATATAGAAATTATCTTCTTTTTTTTTACTGATTAGGATATACAGTATGGATATAGGTTTCCTATTCAGATTTCCATTGTAGGTAGTGCTAAAAACTTTATTCCATTTTCATTAACTCGGTACTGAGATTTTTATTTACTTATACACTTATTTTCATATACAGGTAAAAAATTCAGTGACATGTACCAAAAGCCGTACAACAATGACGAAAATCCGTACAACAACGGCCCGAATGAAAACGGCTTTTACCCAAACGAGAACGGCCATTACCCGGATGAAAACGGCAATTACCCGGACGAAAACGGCCAATACCCGGATGGTCACTACGTCCGCGTCCACGTCCACCTAAATACTGACTGTGGGGCTGTTCGTAATCGGAACAATAACAATCTGTACACTGAAACACGGGACTGTGACAAACCTCTACCTTTCATTTGTGAAATGGAAGTTGGTGTATAAAGTGTTACAACAGGAGAGTAAAACGTAAGATTATACGAAAAGCAAGTTAGCGTAGATAACGTTACAGATATTGTCATAAATTCGTTTTTCAAAAAAATAAGAAAACGTTTATGTGGTAATATAATAAAAATGTATAGAATAGAAATAAAATATACAAAAAAAAAATGCAAAATTTAATATTTTTGAACAAATCACACTATTCTATTTTTAGGTTGACTGAAATAAATTTTACCTATTTCTATATACATTTTAGTACGTGTACTGCCATTACATGATTGTCAAATTGTTTGCAAGACAAAAATATAAGAATATAAAAAGTATATGTATTGAATTGAATCACATCCATGGGCGTGTATGGCCCAGGTTAGCCGTACCTACTGTTTTTAGACTGACTTTTGATTTTACAAATTGATGTGTGACTTTTTCTTTACTGAATAAATGAATGTATTTTCTTTGCTTCTTTTATTCAATTATTGAATCTGTTAAACACTTGGTCACCAAAATTTCAGAAGGGGTTCCCAACAACTACAACATCTGTGTCAAAAACTTTACTTCGTTCTAGAAAAGAAAATAGCCTTGCATTCGCATTCCTCATAAAATCCGCGTGTTTTCACGAGTCTATTATGCGTGACTCTTGGCCCTCAAAGAACAGAACTAGGTCAGCCGGCCATTACACAGATCACACACATCCATAGATCGCATAGATTTCTCTTTTTCCCTAGACAACTCCCCCATATTCCAACTTGAACTATGGAACAATTTAGGATGTGGAGGAACTGTCTAAAGAGTTGATGACTAAAAATGTTGGGGTTAGTAAATATTGAAGGGATTGGAAGCTTTTAGGGTTAACATTGGTAGAAACGGACAGCTCTGGAATGTAATTTCAAGGTTCATGAACAGGTTAAAGGAATCATTAGTTTAAAAGATAAAGTTTTAGTGAAGTCAATGATAACATTTTTTGTATTGAACAAGTATGTATGTATACAACTGGCGGAATGTAGGTGTACTATAAGTACACCTTTGCCTAAGCCTTCGTTGATTACCGCCGTGATGTTATGTTTGTAAGTTGAACTTAGCACCACCTTAGTTAATCATGAGGAAATATAAACGAATACGCTTCCGTTGGGATAGACAAAGGGTTACGTTGCCTTTTTTTCAAAGCAAATATTTGGATCATGACCCACAAAGAACAGAACTGGGTCAGCTGCGCATTCCAGCAGATATCACTTTATTGTGCCTGTTATTAACTGAACAAGGCTTAGATATGGATGAAGTTGGGATTTGAGGGGGGTATTACTTTAAAGTTGTTCTTATTCAAGAGTATTACGACCTGTAAAATTTTATCCTGGTATTTTGTTTGGACCTTATTGTATTCAAATGCCTTTGGTACCTATACATATTGATCGAAGCAGATGTAACTGACAAGCCGTGACCACCAACATAGGTAAGCAAACCAATTAAAAAGATTGATTTAAAAATCCTCAAGAATTATGCGAAATTCGTTTACAAAAGATTCAAGACAAAAACACGTTCACGTGAACACTGATAATAAGTGATTGTATTAGTACAAAACATCTTTAGCTCTTCTTGATAAATAAACTATTTACATATTAATATCTATGATTCGCAGCATAGTTTGATTTCAAGCCAGCAGAAGAAGAGGCGCCTCCACCATATTTACCCTGAGAAGCTAATCCGTTAGTCTGGAACAAAACCAACCTCGTTAATAACATCCACAGATTAATATCATCACCATAATTTAAGTCAAAAGACTGCTGGACATAGGCCTGCCCCAAAAACAGCTTAACATGGGCCTCGGTATGACAGCTGCATGTTGACGGTCCCAAAATAATCATGGGATGTTCCCATAATCACCAAGCTTTGCAGACCACAAACACCGCTGTTATGATACTTACTTGAATGATGAGTTGAGAAAGTCAGTTTTTTAGTTTTCGATAACCATTACGTCTGTGAACTTTACACATCATCATGTACACATACACATCAACATCCCATGATTATTTTGGAACCAAATTTAAGTTTTGCTAGCTAACTTAATTTCACCCTGTAGTCTGCAAAGCTTGGTGATTTCGGGAACATCCCATGATTATTTTGTGACCAAATTTAAGTTTTGCTAGCTAGTTTAATTTCACCCTGTAGTCTGCAAAGCTTGGTGATTGTGGGAACATCCCATGATTATTTTGGGACCAAATTTAAGTTTTTCTAGCTTATTTAATTTCACCCTGTAGTCCACAATGCTTGGTGATTGCGGGAACATCCTATGATTATTTTGGGACCAAATTTAAGTTTTGCTAGCTAATTTAATTTGAACCTGTAAGCCAAATCCTCGTCTTCTTTTCATTGACTGTCGTGAGATGGAAAGTCACCGGAAACATCAAATAAATTATAAGTCCATGCCAAACTATTGAGTTTAGTAACGCTGCAAATCGGCCATTTCATGGTAATAGTGTGGGAAGACTTCCCTGGACATCATCATTTTAGCCAAAAGACGTCCACTGCTGGACATAGGCCTCCCCCAAACGGGGGGGGTTTGCCATAATCGCCACGCTTAACAGACGGGTTGGCGACCGCAGTAAGGTGTTAAAATGCATAGAGAACGCTGCTGCCCATTCTCTAGTAAGAGCAGTCTAGTAAGTCCCTGGACATAAAAGCCTTTAAAAATAAAACTGCACTCCTGTTGGGTTCCGATCATAACTAAGGGCGAATTTCACCAATGAAACTGAACGCGATCAGCACATCTAAACCGAGTTCAAGAGCTGTCAGTGTCAATATTCCAAAGAAAATAATGACACTGACAGCAGGTTTATGTGCGGATCGCGTTCAGTTTCATTGGTGAAATTGGCCCTTAGTATTTTCGTTTCATTTATAAGGCATGAATGTTGTAGTACGAGTATTTAAGGGGTAAGGTATTAAAAATAATACCTTTGTCCTCTTCAATAGTTCGAGTTGAGCGGCCTTGGTGTTAGCATCCTTGCCTGCCCAGGTCTTCCACACTGACGCCTGCAGAGCCCTGCCGTAGCTGAAGGTCAAAGCCCAAGGTCTCTTCAGGGTCACCTGGTTGATAGCGTTCAAGTATACTGTGGCTTCTTCTTCAGTCAAGCCTCCGGAGAGGAAAGCGATTCCTAAAAAAAAGGAAATAAGAATAGATTTTTAGCCAAATCATTACTGAAACTGTAGCGTATACCTAATTATTATTTTACTATTTTTTCCTCTCGCTTTATTGACAAAAAATGATAAGACTAAGTTTATTATGAGCGTTTATGAATACCAAGAGTTCATGTAATTAAGGAGATAAAGCTAACCTGGAACGGCAGCTGGCACAGTTCTCCGTAAAGCAGTTACAGTTGCAACAGCAATCTCTTGCGGAGTGTTCTTCTTTGAACATCCATGACCCGGCGTCACCTGGAACAAACGAAATGAAATCGTTTATTCTGTAAATAGGATATCAGAATCACTTTTA
This sequence comes from Tiliacea citrago, assembly GCA_963921375.1. NCBI lineage: Eukaryota > Metazoa > Arthropoda > Insecta > Lepidoptera > Noctuidae > Tiliacea > Tiliacea citrago. Next base: position 9,131,420 of record OY992800.1, read on the forward strand.
CACGTCAAATTATAAAATTAAAAATAAGCTAAATGTACGTAGTCGACATTTCCTATCTGACTACCTGAGAAGAAATGGCGAAACAAACTCAGGGGTCAGTCTCTTTTTAAGTTGCTGGTAACCTGTAACACAGGTATTTTATGCCTTTTTCGGGCACCAGTCTCTCACAAATGTTAACCCTATTTCTTTAGATTAAGCACTTTCTGTCCAAACCAACATTTGTGATGAGGAAATAAATACATAAATAAATTAAATTAAAGTCCAGACATAATCCTGGTCAGATCACTATGTAGATCCGTGTCTTGTCTTTTGAGGAAAACCACACTTTGAGTGGACCTGTCCAATCAGTGCATTTGTCAGTAATCGTGCAGCTCAACTCAAGACTTAAAGAGCTCAACGACTCGACAAACAATACCAAAGAAAGGACATAATAGAGGACATAAGATTATAACCACAGATTATAACCAATAAATTTTTAAAGACGAGAAAGAATCGCCTCTTGTCGTACAGAATATTGATCATCAGGGTTTTATCACTGCGTATTGGCGATACCGTAGCTCGTAAGGCTATCATGCAGTTATGATATTTGGAAAACCAGTCAACTTAAGGCTAAGACGAATTTTTAGATTGACAGGCTGTTCTCTTTATTCAGTGCCATGGCAGCACTGAAATAGCCAACTCAGTCATTTTCCCAGAACCTCAAATTAAAGTATTAGAAATAAAACAAGTACTCATAAGAACAGAAAAATCTCTAATATCTACCTAGTTTTCCCATAGCGAAATATCCCTATAGAGTTTTATAAAACTCTATAGATCGGGAACACTTATAATTATGCGAGATCACGTTCGCTAGGAATAAAGAGATGAGAGCTTTGGTGCCACTGAAAGGGGTGTAAATAGGGGAAAGGGGGTGTAAATAGGGCAAAGGGGTGCTAAGCCCGTTCGCCTTCAATATGGTTTTTAATCCGAACATTAAGACCGACCTATTTCGCTTTGAGCTCGCGCGCTAAGCCTGATGTTCTCTCGAACTGCGATCGTTTAATCACGCTTAATTAGGGCAACGCATAATAAAGAGATAGAAAGAATAGTACGTCGGTGTTTATAATGTAAGAAAATGCAGTTTGGCTGTTTAATGTTTGTTTGATTGTGTATGTGCCACGAGCTACATGCTCAAACGACACGCGCCTTGCGGAGGCCTGACAGAAAACAAATGAAAAACGTTCTATAGAGCATGCCACGATTCACCGCGACGCGACTTGCAGTGCGACGGCCGGAAACAGGGAGCCAAGTCTGCTATTTTCAATGATTGGTCAGTATGACGACCATACCAAGGCAACGCCATGACTATTGTGCTAATAGTAGTAACCTCCTAAATTCATAATGGCGTGACAGTGGTCCATAAGGAAGTCAAAATAATAGGAGCTTGTCAGTACGAGATTACCATTCCAATGGAGTGTCAGTGGCACGTCATCGGAAAATCATAAAGACGCCTTTCAATTAGGAGATTAGAAAAACTGTCAAACTCTACAATTATGGTGCCAATGATCGGCCATTCGGACACAACTGCGTTAGCAGACTTGGCCCCCTGGAGACGCGCGCGCGCGTCTTTTGACGCAAGTAGCATCGCTTGACGCTGTGAACATGGTGACAGAAAACATTACAAATCTTGTATGAAGCAGATTGGGCGATTCTATGAAACGATTGTGTCCAGTTTCAAGAGGTTTTTTTTAAACAGTCGTGTTCCAAACTAAAGTTTCTTTGATCAATGTGAATCTCTAAAATGCTGTCTTCGCGGAGAAAGTATCCGCCATATTTTTCTTTTTGCCAAATGATTTATACTGACCATGTTAGGTTTCAACAACGTTCCCTCTAGGAAAACGTGGTGGTCGCTCAATGCCTTGTACACCGCAGCGAGTGCAGTTTCTGTCACCTTCTGATTTCTTGCAATGTCATGATCGCCTGATAACAAGAAATTAGAATTATTATTAGTTTCTAATCTATGAATGTTATTATGAAGAAGAAAAGAGGAAAAAAAACATAAAAATAAACATATCTGATTGTCTGTTATTTTCGGTGTTGTTAATAGTCTATTAGAACAAGGTACTTCTGGCAATTCAAGTAAAATTAATAATTACACTAGTTAATCAGAGAAGGTTTCTCTCAGTCACACAAAAGAAATCAAACAATGAGACACGGGAAACAGGAACCTATTCACTGAATCATAGGTATACTTATTAACCATACAAACAAAACAACTCTACACGTCGAAACCGATCGACGTCGATGTTTTGAGAAAGGGGTCCAATTGATTAGAAATACTCTTACCCCGGGTCCGTACCAAAAGCGATCGTCGCTGGGATACGCGATCGTCGTGTTCATATATGTCACTTTTTGTTCGGTGAACCGGAACGCGTAGTGGCGCCGACAGAGGGCGCCTTCCAGCTTTCTATTAGGACGCGGAGACATAACATGAACGTGAAGTTCACTTTTGGTCAGGACGCGGCCTTCAGCCCACACGCGTGGTTGTTGTTTCAATTAGAATTTCTAAACCTGCATACTACTGGGTGATTAACAGATCTTTGCGTTTTATGTCAACCAGTCTGTCTGTAAAGAACAATATGGATTCGACACGAGCTTATAAACTCCTCCATCATAGTTTTCGATTCCGACCGGAAAGTGTCCCCAAGGGGCTTGGACAAAACGAGAATACGAAACGCGCACGAAGGGTTGGTAATCACTGGTCAAAATGAATTTAAGGTAATAACTAAGCACACAGTATGCCAATAATGCATGACATCGATCCTTTTACAACAAGTGTGTCCGTGGCCAGGAAGTGTTTGAGCCTTAACTTTTTCACCTGACGCTTGATACTGGTTAGGTTAGGTAAGACAGAGTAGCCTAGTTTTATCACCTTTATTTTATGTATTGTTGTTGTATATAGTATTAATTTATTCATTTTAAGTATAAATTTATTATATGTTAAGTATTAATAATATGTATATCTTTGGCGGTTTATTGTTTTTGTTGCCAGTACTGTGGTGTTCACAGATTTGTTAATTATATGTGAGGACTTGTAATTGGCTGTCAGTCACATCTTCAATTTCTTAGTCTGTTTTGTTTAGCTGTAAGTCTTCCAAAGTGAATAAATAAATAAATAGTAATAACATATAATTAATTAATACGTAAATATAATACTTTATATCAATAATTACAACTTAGTCGCGTCAATCTGAGTCGAAATTAATTATTGTATTGCATTCAATCAAATAATTAGCTTAATAATTCGTCGTGCTGTGAATTTTTAATTAAGTTAATTGATTAGCATATTATAACAAGCCTGCCTAATGGTACCCATACACGTTACGATATACTTGCACCAGTCTTGCACGTCTGCGTGACACCGAATGACTCGGATACTTGTCCAAGTTCATCCCACACACGTTAATGTATACTTGTGCTAGTCCAATTTTGCGCACCTGTATCGTACAGTAGTACCCAACCGATATGGCTTACCGATGTACCTGCGCAGAAGATGAATTTTCAAAGCGCGGGAAATGCTATTGACCAATCGGCACGCTCCACGCACCGTGCTTCTTTTTCCTGTACCGCTATTGGTCGGCAGCTGCCGCCATGTTTGCGCGCGCCGCGTGGCATGTTAGTCAGCCGCCATACTTCTGATCGAGTGCACGCGCAGCAGGCAAAAGTACACGTAGTGGCAACAAAAGTGTTTTCTTTTTTATGATTTAAAATGAGTTCTTTAAAAAGGGGTGCCAACCACTTAAAAGTCAAGATCGGGAAATAATTTTTAATGTGCACGAGTTTATGAAGAAAGAACCTCGTCGTGATAATGATGGTAATAGTAGCGACGCTCAGAGCGATATTGGGATAGCAGGAATGCGGCCTTTAGATTAAGTTTTTCTATTGTTTACTAAATAAATAACAATTTGTTTATTAAATAAATTGAACATTTTAAATAACCTGTATTTTTAATTAAATATAGGAAGGAAGTGTAATTGTGCGGAGGGCGTGACTTGCGAGTGAGACGGAACTAACAGCTGCAGTGTATTATGAACCTTATATTAGTGATCTAAGGTTGATAAAAGTTTTAAGCATTCTTTCGTTAATCTTCGGGGCCATACTTTCTTTTCTGTGCGAACGAAGATTCACGACGCGCCTTATCACTTGGGTACCACTGTAACGTGTATGGGCTGCATAAGATTGATGAACACCGAATTCCATCATTCGATAAAACCTTGCAATAGTATATGCCATTCACAGCTTCTTTTATCTCCATGTCAGGATGAGTGTACAGTCGCGTACCTACAGTTAAACAACATTATTTATAGTATATGCGAAACCTGAATATAGTTTGTTCAGAATAAGGAACTGAATCGAATTCAATAATTTTTACACCATGTTATATTTTGTCCCGAAAATATTTAAGTGTGATATGTTATCACCATTTAATTACTTACAATACAATCGCCGTACGGTTAGGTACCTACTGCCAAATTATTATCAATAAGCGCAAGACGACCCTGGAGGCGCGGGGGCGCCGCGCCATGGTTTTTGTACGGACAACCCGGTAACATAAAAACTTTATAACTTTGTGATTTTTCATGATACAGTTTTGAAATTTTGTACTTATATTCTTTACATAAAAATACTAGACACTTGTTTCGGGTTTCGCATATACTAAAACTAATATTGTATATCCATTTAGTGAGGCATACGCGCCAATCATTAGAAGGGTTATATAATATTATATATATACGGATACCTAATTAGGTACTTACTAACGTGGTTAAAAGATATCTACCTTGCCATAATTGCCAGATGTTTATACAAACATAACCTCTTTTGGGCTTGGCCGTAAATTGATAAGAAACTACTACTTTGGAGGAGATTCTTCAAATATCTGATTATTTGAAGAATCTCTTCTATGTTAAGTTATGTTAAGCTATACCTAATAGAAGTGGATAAAACAGCTTTGATTTCTACTCACCATCCAAAAGCACATCAGGTTCCACAATCGGCACCAAACCCTGGCTCTGGCAGATGGAGGCGTACCTCGCGAGGACCTGAGCCGTGTCTTTGAAAGCCTGGACTGATGGGATGTGCTCCCCAATCTTGAGTGGGCACCGCCATTTTGCAAACTTGCAGCCTTGCTTCTTGTACTCAGCGCACCGGGTTGCTAGGTTGTCCAGACCTGAAAAAGGAGAAGATTAAGTTGAACATTGGTTCTGAAAGAGTATTTTTAGGACTCCCTGAGAATGCCTGATAAAATTATTATAAAATAATAATTTTTGAAAAGTGGAAAGAGGAACTGGGGAGGCCTTTCCCGTGCCGTGGGACAACATAGGCTTATAATAATAAAAAGGGAAAATAGGAAAAAATTGCCAGCGTGCACCCAAAAAATTATATTAGCAACTACAAATTGCAAATAACCTGGATGAAAATTAGAATCACTACGAAATACCTTAACACTTCAAAATCTGATAGTGGACCTTTCCTGTTAGAAAATATGGCAAAAGCCTAAGAATATGGTAAGGACATCAGACTTGCAAGATCCTCAGGTAAGAAATTCAAGCAACAATTAAAATGTTTATTTCGCAAAAAGCATATTATAGTGTCCCCGAATTTTTGGCTGAAAAGGTTTTTTTTTAGCTAATCATTTTATCTTTTTAATATTACTACTTAATAATATATGACACTAATATTAAATTTATTTGAATTTGGAATTTTGAGATTATAACATAAAAATAATTTCAAATTTATAAAGTTTCTAAATTAGTGTAAATTCTAGGTAATTTTTCGATTTTTGTCATAGTTAATTATTTTCAATATAAAAATATACGCCGATACGGCTAAACATGATTGGACTCAAATAATGACTTTTAATATCTTACATGCTCTTGTATGTACAGCGTGTTACGGGAAGGTTATATACATATCAAAGGCACGGATTCTTTTGGTGATAACAAACTACATGGCAACATTTTTTTAATAATACCAGACATAATTATAAAGTTAAGAAACATTTAACTAATAAAAATAAAATATTTCCAATTGAATTATACACAACACTAGACCAAGTCAGCTGATCGGTAGGTACACGTTTTAATCCAATCATTTGATCCCGCCGCCAATCGTGCCCCCCGCGCCGCCGCGCGCCGCCGCGTGTTGGTGTGGCGAGGCGGCGTCGTGTTGCAGAGCTGTGGCAGGTGTGTGTGTACACTATGCGCACAGACACAGATAATGGATAATGACCCTCGTAATGTGGTGACACGTTTGTTATGATTTAAATTTAATAAACTATAGAAATAAAAAAACGAGTGTGCTTTAGACCACACGACTGAAGTAAAACTTACAAATAATAATACTAATCAGTAATATACGAAACGTAACTCTCTCTCTTTCTATCTTCACTAACTTATATCTCCCTCTCAGCTTCCGTAACGCTATCGTCACGCATTCACCAGCTTACTCCCCAAGTCAACCGTGCGTAAAGAAGTTTTACTTAAAAAAAATATCAAACATTTTCAAAGTCATTCTTTTTGAGCTAAAATTTGTACAGAGATTCTGAACCTAATACACTCTTCACCCTGTTTCTATGGATAAACCCTTTATGTAACACGCTGTATACAATGTTTAAACAAATAAAGAAATCTTATCTTATCTTATTTTTACCAAGTACAGTTTAGCTCTGAGGAAAAGAAAATACCTTGAGTAGTGACCTCATCTTGCGACAAGAACAGAGGAACTGCATCCAGGTCCAGCTTGATGCCAGGAATGATGTTCTTCTTCTTGAGAAGCTCAATGAAAGATGTGCCATCATCAGTCTTCTGGTAGACCGTCTCGTCGAAGAGGATTGTTGCTGATACGTGCTCAGAGAGGTTCTGAAATTATATCAGATGGTTTATGTTATAAAACTCAAACTCAAAGCATTTATTTAAATTAAACCATTTACAGGCACTTTTGAATTGTCAAAGAGTCGGTCAGTTAGTCAGAAAGTGGAAGCTATTTGCCCATTCCAAAACGTAGATCTCTATGGAGAAGAACAGGCAAGAAACTCCAAGGACACTCTTTTAAATCAAGATATTACAAAATCCTGGGTACATTATTCTTGTCACTAAAGACATAGTAACAATGACTTTTCTTCTGTCCTCGTATCGGAATGCCCTATGGTAGAATTCTTCTGGTATTCAGCGAAGTTGGCAACAGAAGGTGACTGTCCCAGGACGGGGTATTTTTAATTCACCCAACTATGTAAAATTACCCTAAATCGGTATTTACAATAAACCTATTTGGGATTTTGAGGTAGTTTTAGTACCTAATGGTAACTCGTAATATTTGTTATTTAGGCATAGGTTTTCATATTTACCAGATGCAGCTGAACAAAAATATCTTACATGGAGTGCTAGTCAACCTCCGCAACTAGACAATTTCATAGCTATAGGTAAAAACTTCAGCTAAGTATCGACCCAAAAACCCAAACACAAAGGAATAAACCGCTAACAACTTCCAAAAAGAATTAAAAATTTCTGAAGCATACACACGTTTTTTACTTACACCTGAGGCGTGAAACATTCATCAGCAGTACAGGAATCTCCTGTGAGACATTTGTACGACAAAACAAAGGCTGTTTTGTCCCTTAAGGCACGTGAGGAAACTTTTAATAAGAAACCCAAACGATGTTTTCTTCCTTCGTGACAGAATTTTTCTTTTGTTTTGATGTTTGATCGCATTGTCAACGTGATAGTGAAATTGTAAAGATTACTTGCTAAGATTTGGAGAAGCAAACCTGTATTTGAGGACTGCACTCTACTAGGAGGCCATATCTCACCCTTGGAAGTTAACTTATTCTGTCTACCCGTTCACAAAGCTGGTCTAGCAAACTCCGCTGTATCAAAAATTACATATATAAACAATGTATTTTCAAAAAAAGGTTGTGCATTCCTTTCAAGTGCTTTGATAGAAAATACAATGGGCGACTCTCAACATCATAAATCCCTTAAAGATGCTTAAAGAAAGAAAGCCGCGAAGAGAAAGACCCTCTCGATGACTAACTCTTGGATACCATCTTATTCAAACTCTCCCCTATCAAAAGAGAGTGATTGAACGATCAACTTCGACAAAAAAATGAAAACAAAATCCTCTAAATGGCTATCTATATCTGTACTAAGAAAGACCATTTCGATCTATCCCCATAAGAGTTCAGAGACACACTTGCATTACGTTATCACAGATTACCAGGGCCTCAAGTCTGCTATTACAATAGTGTCAGAATGGTCGATCATTGATTTCATAATTGTTGGTTTTGACAAGTTTGGTAATCTACTATTATAATGGCGTCATTATGACATTCCAATGTTCGGCCGCTGACACTACATTGAAAGAAATGGCATATATTGGTAATCTGAAAGAAGAAAGAAAGAAAGAAAGAAAAATTATTTATTCTGCACAAACAAAACGCCCAGTACAACTAAAAGTCAAAAAACACACATACAAAGTAGCCAAAAGCCTCGCATCCAATACCCTAAACATTTTGACAATCTTGTTCATTGGTTGATGTCAGGGACCAAAGACAATTTACAAACTGTTTACTAGTATAAAAACTCATTATATATATATTCGTCTATGGTCTATGTGATGACAACAAAGTCGACAAACAAACAATGCAAAACAAAAACAAAATGCCGATTGCCGAGTGGAAAAATAACTACTTTTGAAACAAACAAACTATACTAATTATGAACAATTACAATAACCGTGCGTCACATCTGTGCAAGAACAGGTCTCTGCTCAGCAAAATGCTGTGACTTCGGACAAACCTATCGTCACAGCGCTGATTTTCAGCAGAAACCATGGAATAACGTAATGACGCCCCCCTGTGTGACATAATAAATCGGGTAAGTAAAATAAATTCCACAGAATAATATGTGTGATTCTGATTATAGTCAATATGTAGTATGTACTTATCGATAAAATTAAAAAGTACTTATATATATTTACGTGTATTAATGCGTAATTGTTAAAATAAAAATGAATAATACATAAACAAACACTGTAATACAAATAAATGGAACTAAAAAAATTACTTAATAATAATATAAATTCGATACACTAACAATACTCTACAAAGATACAATTAAGTTTTCATTTAGACACCATAATTTCAGATGTACCATGGGACTTACGATGGCGGCCATTTGCAAACGGCATTCATCATCAATCCATGGCGTTGGCAAACGTGAACCATGCTTTTTCGCACAGAGCTATAAATTTCTCGTACATAATGACAAATGAATGACATTTCTACTAACGGGTTTTATAATAATGGCAAACCGACAATGCCATTATAATAACACAATTATATTACAAGAACATTGACCGACCAATGATCGACCATTATGAATTTACTAGATTACGAACTTTTAGCAAAATGACAATGGCATGACAATGGGATCGTGTTGGAATGACTGAATTTATAAAAATAGCAGCCTTGGGCCCCAGTATCTATGCCAAAATCATGTGATAGCTACGAAGAATTCAACGTTGATCATGCTCGATCATGTAAATAGCGTGGTATATAACAGGTCGTCATAATTAAATTAGAGATTTATTCTGTGACATATATCAATATGCATGGGGAAATGTATTCAAAGAGCATGGGTTCTTTGACTACATTCCCAATGCATGCTGCGGACTACGTGGAGACCTTTCTTGCCAAGGCATTTGGGATGCTCAGAGGGAGCCATTATTTGATATCTTTTTCGTAGACACTGACGCCCCTTCTAATATTTCACGCCCTGTCGCCTCTGTACTAAAATCCGCCGAAGAAGAAAAAATAAGGAAATATTCAAACGCTTGTGAAATGCAACAAGCGAAATTCACGATTGCAAAAAAAATCTCCATGTAGCTTGTTTTATTAGTCAACTAGCAGCCCCGCGGTTTCACCCGCGTAAGTCTCGATCCCGTGGGAATATCGGGATTAATGTAACCTATGTCTTAATCCAGGATGTCAGCTACCTCCATACAAAATTTTATCAAAATTGGTCCAGCCGTTTGAGCGTGAAGAAGTACAAACATACACACACACACACACACTTTCGCCTTTATAACATTAGTGTGATGTGATGTGATGATTAATAGTTATAGATTATTTTGTATTGCATTTTATTAAACGTTCTAAGGCATCAAAATATGTAATAATTAAATAAATATTGTCAAAATAAACGTAAATTCTAAAACTGTTCATTTTACTCATATTAGTATGCTTGGCTTCCATCACAAAATTCTAAGGAGCAGTCCGAAATTTGGATTAAGGCTCTGTTTGTGTCAAAAGTCTCGTCTCCAATTAGGTACATCATTATCATCATTCTCTTGCCTCTCAATTACATCTTAAAAACTATTGAATGAAAAAGTACAACACTTCTGCATACTCCTTGGGAATACAGGCGTCTTGTCAGAAGTACCTAATACTATGGTGTGCCTACCAGTTAACAAAGCGATATCACCAAGTATTAATAATTATCTTACTTCTGGGAAAGACTTGTGGCCATGGTCAGTATGGCTATACGTCCTGTAGAGCTCCTACTGTTTCCAACACTGAAATAAGATTAAAATAATACTGCTGTAAGAGGTGATCGTAGGCCCCCCTGGTACTGAACTTGCCTCAGTAGTAAAAAGCAGCTGGCGGTATCTCCTTCTGTTATTCTCTGTGTTCTGCTGTCCAATGGCTGCCAGGAGTTTACCGATGCCCTCTGCAAAACACCAAAATTATTTTAACAGTAGACCATCTTTAACTGACGAAAAACTTTTTACAGAGTAGTCCAACTTTGATGATTCTTTTTTTAAGGCACCGGTTAAATATATTTTTTTTTAAGTTTTTTAACTTTCACCTTATTTTAAACAGTCGAAATCACCTGTAAAGTTAGTTGTTACCAAACGCCATTTTGCGGCATTTTTTACCGGCGGAAAATCAAAATTAAAAGAGGTTTTTTCAAACTAGACTGAGAATCAGCACTTCTCGAGCATTAAAATTACATATGACAGTCCTCCAAAACGCCCGCCCTTCACCACATCTTGGGTTTAGCTGGGAAGAAGAAGTGGCGCAACAAACTCCCCAGCAGCACAGCTGTCTGTTCAGTTAAGGAAAAATGTTGATTTAAGATGACTTTTTCAAAGGATATCTTATTCAGAAGATGAAAAGGCAAAATAAATGCAGTAAAAGACAGGCAAAATTGGATATTTCTACAAATAAATTATTCTTAATTCTTGGTTATTGAACAAGCGCAAAACATTGCTAGAATTATGGGTTTTAGGATGCGAATAGCGTCCATTGTCCACACTCCCACCTTTTCTAGCATTGTACATATCAAAAACTGAAATAAAGTCCGTTAGCATCCTGAATCTATCGTGATTTTTAACATTTTCCAATAATGAAAAACCATACGTAGTTTATTGTTTGGGTTCCTAGGGAGAGATATTAGGTAAAGAACAATTATCTCTATTGCCATGCTAAAAAGCCACAACTACAGAATATACTTTTATGTAAGTATGCTTATTAAATACTTATGTACAGTATAAACTGTATTTTCAATTTGTTCTTTAAGTTTTGATATAAGAATCAAACCACTGTGCCCTGATCGAATGTAATGGCATTTTTATTGAAGTGTAGCATAAAAAACATCAAACAATGGTTAATTTTCTAGAAAATGGCGATCGTCTTTGTTATTTCCTTTTTCTCAGTAAACGGTCCTGTGGGAATTTCAAATGCTTTTTAAATCTTAATTGTTTTGATATAGGTACGTGGCCGTGTTTAAAGTTCTTTTTCCCAGCTAAAGCTCTAGGAAGTGGTGAAGGGAAAATTAGGGCAAAATTACATAAGACGGACTGTCTTTTTGTACTCTATTTTTGTGGTGTACACAATAAAGTATAAATAAAATAAATAACATTTCGGCAAACTAATTCGTCTGTGCCCATGGCAACTATAACTTAAGTCAATCTCAATCTCTTTCAGGCTTGCACAGAATATCATTAAGGTATACAACGTGGAGGTCGTCTTCATCACTATAGGGACAAATGATAAATGATTTATTTCTGTAAGTAGGTTTGTACAAACACTTTTACACGTCAATCATATTTTAAAAAAAACTAGATGAGGTCGGCGTTTCGTATCCGACTACTCTGAAAAGAAAGGCCGAAACAAACTCAGAGGTCACAGTCTCTTTTAAAGTCCAGACATAATCTTGGTCAGATCATGTGAAGACCATGTAGACTGGTGCCTGAAATGATCTTTTGATGAAAGAGCCACACAGATTGCGGGACCTGTCCAGTCAGTGCACGCATTTGTCAGTAGTCGTGCAGCTCAAACAGACAGAGCTGAGAGCAGAGAACAGCTCAGACAGAGTACCTATAGATAAATTATTCCATAATTCCATACATACCATTCGTTTCATCAACAGCCAGGATGCCCTTCCCTGGAACCACTATGGCTTCAGCTATGCTCCTCAACTCCTTCTGGAGCGCAGGCTCAGGGTATGAGAAGTATGTGGTCATCCTGTGGAGACATAATTATCTAAATAGTTGATGTTGGGTCAAGTAGCGACATCTCGGGCGTCGGCAGAGGGCAGATAATGCCCTCTTCCGGCCCCCCTAAATGGGTCCAGGGACGGCGGACTCGGGGACGTCCGCCGCCCCCCATCACACTGGACCCGAGGTGGTGGCGCGTAGTGTTCCAGGCGCGCCCCCTTTGAGATGTCGCGAGGGGGTCTAACACCTCACCCCCTCGCAGACTTGAGGTGGCCCGCAGAGGCGGGCCGGCACTAGCCGGGGATCACGGAAGTAATACTAGCTCCCAAGATCCCCGGTGCAAGTGTGGGAAGGGAACACCGGGGTGGTTTTTAGTCAGTAAGAGTCTGACAGACCCCTCCGCCCACCCCAGGGCGGAGGACATCCATGAGGATTTTCCACCCCGGCAACAAAAAAAACAAAAAAAAAAAGTAGCGACACCTGCCGGGAGGACACCGCGCGGCATACGTTGGCAGAGTGTGCCGCATGGGAGGAGCCTCGCCGTGCCCTCATCTCAGGAGTAGGCAGTGACCTGTCGATGCCGGCCGTGGTCGAGTCGATGGCCGGCAGCGAGGAGTCCTGGGACGCGGTGGTGGCCTTCTGCGAAACAGTCGTGTCGCAGAAGGAGGCTGCGGAAAGGGAGCGGGAGATCTCGTCGGCTCACCCAGCCCGCAGCAGGCACACCGGGCGTCGGCAGAGGGCAGATAATGCCCTCTTCCAGCCCCCCTAAATAGGTCCAGGGACGGCGGACTCGGGGACGTCCGCCGCCCCCTATCACAGTGGACCCGAGGTGGCGGCGCGTAGTGTTCCACGCGCGCCCCTTTCAGACGTCACGGGGGGGGGGGGGGGTCTAACACCTCACCCCCCCCCAGACTTTAGGTGGCCCGCGGAGGCGGGCCGGCACTAGCCGGGGATTGCGGAAGTAATAACAGACAGTAAGAACAGCGGAGGGATTCTGAAACATTTCTCCGACAATCGTTTTGCCTTTTAACGGTTCGCCGACAGAACGATTCACTATTAATTTTTTCACCGATAGAACGTTTCAATGACGAGCGATTCGTCGACAGAACGATTCACTTTTCATTTTTTCATCGATATAACCTTTCACCAGCGAACGATTCATCTGTGGTGGTTTTTAGTCAGTAAGAGTCTGACATGAAGATATTGTACCCCGGAAACAAAAAAATAATAATTGCGACATCTATCGGTCGCCATTGGTAGCAGCGATGACTCGGTAGCTGCCGGCTGCCGCCGAGTCGCCGCTACCACCAAAAGGTAGGCAATGGTAACACAGCAGAAACTATAACAGGGTCATGCACATACATACATAAACTCACGCCTTCTTCCCATGGGGGTAGGCAGAAACTATAGAACGCCACCTGCTACGCTCCTTACATACTCCTTTTGCTTCGCCTACGTTCATACATCTGGTCATACACGCACGCCGATTGCGAGTACTACGCACCTAACCATTCTGAAGAACATCACCAATTTGGTCACTATATGTCCTCCTAGGGCGTCGTCCCCTCCCGGCGTTTCCACTCACCTCTGCTTTATAAATATCTTTGGTTAGTCGCGTTCCACTCATGACCAAACCATCTAAGCATACTCTAACAGGGTCAATCCAGCAGATAAACGAATTACATTAAAATACGCACCTTTGATCATAGACCATGCACCTTATCTGTCAATCTGCCTAGCCTTTTTCCAACTATGTTGGGTTCGGCTTTCAGTCTAATCGGATGCAGCTGAATACTAGTATTTTACATGGAGGGACTGCCTATCTAACCTCCACAACCCATTGTTACTGCAGGGTAACACGATACCCCAAAGTCAAGTTATTTATTTCAAATAGATGGCACTTTTGAACGTCAAAATTTACAAATAAAATAGAATTGATTCTAGTCGCCCCTTCCAAAAGGTAGCTTCGTATGGAGAAGAATGGGCAAGAAACTCCACCGTTACTCTTTTAAAATGTTTTACAATATTTTGTATCGGTACATCAATTATATAATTATATGTGAAGACGATGCACCTAGAATAAAATTACTATACCATAATAGGTAAAAAGAATTAATAATGAAGCAATGACAGATAAATTAATTATGTGATAGATACATGGTGCTCACATATTTACAAACATTGTAAAAAAAAAAAAAAACATTTTCCTAAAATAATTAATATCAGTGTGTGAGTTAAGGTAATCACAGAGTGTAAAATAAATGTGATTTTAATAATAAAATATACAATTAAAATAGCAATCAGTTAGATTGTGTCTAGACTCTAGATTGTCCTATGGAGCTGGACCAGCATGTTTCCAAGCGTTCTTATCTTGGATATAATCCTCTAATTTGTAATAAATCCCCCTTGGTAAGACTGGTTGAAAAACTGACTGTCAAAGATCTACGAATGACAGCCGAGGCACGGAGGGATCTCGATTTGTAATGAATGGTCACCCCATCCATAAACCGACCCCGACAAGCGTAGCTTAACATCCAATAGACCCGTCCGGCTGTTATTATTTAGCCACTAGCACCTTCTCTATGGTCTTAAAAACATTTCCTACACGTTCAGTGCCGGGTCCTCGTAAAGGGTTCACTCAAGTCGCATATAGAATGCCGGGAGCCCTCGTGGAGAGCTCACTTTAAATATCCGGTTTTTTTTAGCGAATACAGCATAATAAACTGTTTTAGCAAGATTTAATAGTACACTCGTTGGTTTTCAAATACAAGCATTTTATTTATATATAAATTCATATTTTTATTCATATTTATTTTTTCATTATAACTTGCTATAGGTATGTGTGCTCTATGATAATAATTTGGCTCTGTTAGTACCGTAAGAAAACAATTATAGGTTATCATTAATTTCGGTATTTTTACTTTTGGCCCTACACGGGGCTCAAACCTGGATCCCACGTTCAGCAGTAGCGCTTTCGGCCACGAGGCCTAAGAGACAAAATATAGAGGAATATTGAATAATTATTTCTACAATAATATGTACCTAATGTAGCAGGCAGCAATTTCCATAATGAGGTTTATATTATTCATCAGCGAATAGATATTTAGTCATAAACTTTGTTTGTGTAAATGATAAATGATTTATTTCTGTAAGTAGGCCTGTACAAACACTTTTACACGTCAATCATATTTAAAAAAAACTAAATGAGGTCGGCGTTTCGTATCTGACTACTCTGAGAAGAAAGGCAGAAACAAACTCAGGGTCACAGTCTCTTTTAAGTCCAGACATAATCTTGGCCAGATCATGTGAAGACCATGTAGATTGGTGCCTGAAATGATCTTTTGATGAAAGAACCACACAGATTGAGGGGACCTGTCCAGTCAGTGCACGCATTTGTCAGTAGTCGTGCAGCTCAACTAAGACCTTAAGGAGCTCAACGATTCAACGAACAATACCAAAAAAAGGACATTTGGGTAATAGATTCGCTATGAATATTTAAGCTATAATTTAAATAAATATGAATGCTCCTGTTTTCATGGTATTCAAGCTAAAACTAAAAGCATTTATTTCAATTAAACCAATTATAAGCACTTTTGAATTGTCAAAGGGTCAGTTAGAAATTGAATCTAGTTGCCCATTCCAATGCGTAGTTTAAGGATCCTATAGAGAAGAAGACCAATTGGAACCGTGCACCTAGCTTCGAACTTCCTTATGTGCCCATGTAGGTTTATGTGAAATAAATTATTTTGATTTTGATTTTGAACGAGCAAGAAACTCCACGCAGTCTCCGTGGAGTTTCTTTTAAATCAAAGTATTGGTTCTATAATTCATATTGAAATTATACTTGTAAGAACGATGTAGAAAGACATTAAAAGCGTAAAAAAAAACTATTTATAATATTACAGTAGGTACTTAATTCCTGAATCCCTGAACTCTATAGTTTTCAGTATTTCATTTCGTTTATTCGGAAAACCAACGGTCAAAATAAAATGCACTAAACAAAGAAATTAAAAAATACGGTATTTTCACCAAACTGTATCGCAAAGTAAAATAAATTATAAAAAATATGGAATGGATTCAAATACCTTTTTTACATTTTGGAGCCGGAGTAAAAGTTGCTCCGTGAAAAAGTTACGAAATTCAGCTTGTCTATTAATTAGTGAAACTTTTAGTGCAGTTAAATTAATAACTGTCTATGAGAATAAATCAATTCATTTACACACAAATAGTGAGAGCGTCGAATAAATAAATGTTTATGATTAACAAACTTAACCTTAAGTATTTTCATTCATAATGGATATGTATTCCATAATAATAATATAATAGATAGGTATTTACGTTTATTTCATTTTTTTTTAAATTCAATTGGTTAGCTATTCCTAAGAGCGAAATAAACAAATTGCCGTCGAACGGCATTTCATACAAACTTTCAAGCCCTTGTTTTTAATTAAACTTCATACGCATAAGCAGGATACAAAGGTCTAAAAAGTTAGTTAAGAACATTTTCGAAATGTCTTATTTAAACACAGATAACTGGAAATCTCTGTTTCTATGGAAAATTTTAAATCGGTCTAATTTGGCTGTAACACTATTTTTCGAACTTTGTATCCTGCTTATGCCTATGAAGTTTCATTAAAATCGGTTTAGTCATTTAGAAAAACATGGGCTTGACATTTTGTATGAAATGCCGTACGTCGTATACGCTCTTAACTAACGCAATTTACTGGTAAGTTCAAATGATTCTCATCTACTCTACTAACAGCGGATTTCACCTATGAAACTGAACGTGATCAACACTTATAGACAGACTTTTAATTAGCTGCAGTAAAATTTCACTGTTTACTGTCATTTCGTAAAAAAAACTAAGTTATTGACGAAATTTCAATAAAGAAGTGTAATTTTGCGGGAGCTGATTAAAAGTCCTAGTGTTCTTCAAGAGCTGTCAGTGTCAATATTCCCGGTTCCCCCCAAGAAGCTTTTAGATAAAAGTGGAGGCAACACTCTAAATACTTAAATAAAGACGACTGTGGTCGGACTCTCTGAATACATACATAAGATACAGAAAACACATATCACTGTCTCGTTCTTATGTGTGTATTTAGAAAGAGAGAGTCCGATCACAATCGTCTTCAAGGTATTTAGAGTGCTGCCTCCAATTTTATCTAAGTATACCTTCATGGTTCCCCCAATATTCCACAATATTACTGACACTGACAGCTATTGAACGCAGTTCAGATGTGCTGATCGCGTTTAGTTTAATTGGTGAAATTGCCACTAATACTGCTAAGCAATATTGTTCACCCACTAAAAGTGAAATACTGTTTTAACTACACTCTAATTATGTACAAAGCTAATAAGTCCTGCAGATCTATTCTGTTAAAATCTCAGCGTGAAGACCTAGGTGGAGTGGGCTGCCATTCCACCTGATGCTCTCGCACGGTGAGATTTTCACAGAGAACCACTCCAGTTTAAACGAAATAATGCAAACTTACCTCGTCTTGTAAGAGCACTTAACTCCGAGTGAACATAAAATACTTATTTAATGTTTCTGTTAGTGTTAGATAAACCGCTGTTATCACATAATGATACAGGCGATTGTTTTATTATACAGATTAATTTTGAACAATTTGCTAGTGGAAACTATTTTCATATACTTAATTATAATATTTTGAATTGGCTTATTTACGTACATCTGAAGTGCCATGAGCACCCACCCCAGGGCGGAGGACACCCATAAGGATTTTACCACCACGAAAAAAAAAATAACCATCGAAATAAACATTTAATTACTAACAACAATAAGTCATGCCATGGTCAGCAAGGCGACCATTCACCACAAACAGCACCCGTTCACGAGCATAACGCAAAGATCAGCCACTACCCCCCTCGCCATATTTGAGGGAATGAGGCAACCAGACCCCCGACGCTACCACAAGCGGTAACATCTAAGGAAGCATGACAAACATGCTGCCGCTTGCTCAGGCAAGAATAATATGATCAATTATTATTGTCGAGGTCGCTAACTAACCACATATTGCAATACAACTCATAAAAAAATACATTGTAATGAGTAGATTATGTCAATAATAAATGAAAATCAAATTAAAATAAATTGACTTAAATAAAATAAACAATTATATTTAAAACTCATATTTAACCTGTCGATAGGTAAACTAATTCTAGAGAAAGAACAGTCTTCACAGCGACCAACTATTCTTATAGTTTAAGTAGTCGTTGCTAAAAAAGAACAGTTTATGCCTTTGAACAAACATTGGATTTTACTAGGCAAACGCAAATCTAGCAAAGAAGAGCGTAGCTTGATAAAAAAGTTATACCAAGCCCAACAAATGAGTAGGACCAATGACGAATGACGATATCCTAACCGGTGAAACGGAGCACGTAATTTGTCCTTAGAACTTTACTGACTAACTAATATTCTAAGCACTAGGGCTACTAGGGAAGTAGGAACAACAAACAAAATGTACAAGGAGCAGGTATTCCTATCTTGCTCCAATACCGCTCTTCACTAACAGAAATGACACAATAATTAACCACTCTAAAAATATGTCTTACAATTAAATTATGAACATTGCATGGTATCAGTGTTTTATGAGTGCTGTAATTTGTTAGACTGACTCAGTTATAAAGCGGTAGATCATATCAACCCATAGGCATAACATCCATGGGTTGATGTGATCTACCGCTTTATAACTGAGTCAGTCTAACAAATTACAGCACTCATAAAACACTGATACCATGCAATGTTCATAATTTAATTGTAAGACATATTTTTAGTGCAGGCGGAGGACCGCGTTCTGACCCTGGTGCGACAGGAGCTGGCTGCACTCAGCAACCGGTTCTCCGTATTGGAGGGCATAGTACTGCGCCCACCGCTAGCGGCGAGCAGGCCGGCCACTTTTGCCGCCACCGTGGCTGCCTCGGCCACGCCCGCGGTTAAGCCTGCGGCTAAGCCTGTGGCTAAGCCTGCGGCCAACGCCGCGGCCAAACCCGCGCCTCCGGTGAAAGCGGTGCCGCTCAACCCCAAGAAGGGCGGGACGGCTGCGCAGATGGCTGCGCAGAAGGCGAGGGCCCCAGCCGTGGTGGCGGGACGGTCGCCTCTGCCCCCCCCCGCCTCCTAATTCCTCTACGGCCAACGCCGAATGGCAGGTAGCCGGGGAGAGCAGGAAGGCGGGCAAGGCAGCAAGGGCGGCTAAAAATAAGGAAAGGCGGCAGCAACGCAAGAAGCGTGGCGTCGCGGCTAGGCTCCGCGCCCCGAAGTCCGCAGCTGTAGTGATTACGCTACAGCCGGAAGCGGCAAAGAAGGGCGTGTCGTACCGCGAAGTGCTAACGAAGGCGTGGAAGGCGGTCAACCTAGAGGAGATCGGCGTCACCGAGGGCCTCAGAATGAAAGTCACGGCGACTGGAGCCCGGATGCTCGAAATCCCCGGTACGGCAAGCGGCCCGACCGCTGACGCCCTGGCCGAGAGACTGAGGGCGTCCCTCAATGCGGAGGAGGTCCGAGTGTCCAGGCCCACAAAGTCCGCCGACATACGCATCCTGGGCCTGGACGACTGCGTGACGGCGGAGGACGTTGTGGCCGCCGTGGCTAAGACTGGGGGGTGCTCTGCCGAGCAGGTGAGGGCAGGCTCCATCCGCCCTGACACCACGGGCATGCAAGCCATAACGGTGAGCTGCCCCGTGTCGGTGGCGCAAAAGATAGCCGGGGAGGGCCGAAGACTCCGGGTGGGCTGGGTATCCGCGCAGGTGAAACTGCTGGAACCCAGACCCCTGAGGTGCTTCCGCTGCCGCGTGGGCCACCACGTGGGAGCACACTGCACCTCGGAGGTGGACCGCAGCGACAACTGCTTCCGCTGTGGTCAGCCCGGTCACAAAGCCGGTTCTTGTAAAGCCACGCCGCACTGTTTTGCATGTGCGGCGGCTGGCAAGCCGGCCGATCACCGGGCTGGGGGTAAGGCCTGCGCTCCCCCTCCCAAACCCAGGGGAAGGGGCAAGCCCTCCAACCCTGTCGTCACCGCCGCAACCGCCACCATTGCAGCCGCCGTTGCCGCCTCTACTGCAGTCGTCGCCGCTAACACCGCGGCAGGGCCATCTCAAGGGGCCCGGGAGGAAGCTCGAATGGACTGCCAATAAATGGCCCCATTACGCCTCCTCCAGGCGAACATCAACCACTGCGCCGCCGCCCAGGATCTGTTGCTCCAGAGCATGGCGCAATGGTCGATTAACATCGCCGTGGTCGCTGAGCCGTACTTTGTCCCGCCCAGGGATGACTGGGTGGAGGACCTGAGCGGCTCAGTGACCCTAATTTCGTCAGCCGCCGCCGGTACCCCGTCCCTCGAGGCCGTCAAGAGGGGACAGGGTTGCGTGGCAGCACGGTTCGGGGAGATTGTCGTGGTAGGAGTTTACTTCTCCCCGAACCGAACTCTCGCCGAGTTCCACAACTCCCTTGGGGAGCTGAGAGTCGTCGTCGTCGGGTACCATCCCCTCCCCGTGTTCGTCCTCGGGGACTTCAATGCCAAAAACGTGGCTTGGGGTTCCCGGTATACGGACACGAGGGGCAGGATGGTGGAGGACTGGGCCCTGGAGACTGGCCTGGTCGTCCTAAACCGGGGTTCTGTCCCCACGTGTGTGCGGATGCGGGTTGAATCAGTGGTGGACATCTCGTTCGCCAGCCCCGCTCTGTCGCCGCGTGTCATCGACTGGCACGTCATGGAGGGGGTGGAGACCTATTCCGATCACCGGTACATACGGTTTGACGTCTCCGCCCCGACCTTGAGCGCGCCGGTCCGACAGGCCCCGAGTGGTCCGCGGTGGGCGCTGAAGCAGCTGGACCGGGAGCTCCTCCTGGAAGCCTCGATCGTGCAGGCCTGGGTATCATCATCGGACAGGCCTGCCAACATCAACGACGAGGCGGAGTGGTTCCGGGAGGCCATGTCCAAAATTTGTGACGTGGCAATGCCCCGGGTCCAGCCCGGACGTGCCCGGCGCCAGGTGTACTGGTGGTCGCGCGAGCTGACCGCGTTACGCGAGGCGTGTGTTGCTGCGCGGCGCCGGTATTCCAGGCACCGCAGGCTCCGTATCCGCCCTCCAGATACGGAAGCCATTCAGGCGGAGCTGTACGAGGGGTACAGAGAGGCTAAGAACGCCCTCCGAGCGGAGATCCAGCGGGCCAGAGGACTGGCCCGCGAGGAGTCGCTGGAGACTCTCAACGGAGACCCGTGGGGACGCCCCTACAAAGGGGTGCGGGATAAACTCCGCCCATGGGCTCCCCCACTGACGCAGAGTCTCCGGCCCCAGCTCGTGGAGGACGTGGTGAGCGCTCTGTTCCCTTCGCGAGGGGAACATACTCCCCCGCCCATGGCTCCGCCTCCTGCGGTGCCCGATGCGGACCACACCGCCAACGACGACGACGACGATTCTTCGGAGGTGACCGAGGTAGACCTGAGAGTGGCGGTACGTAGGCTGAATGCCAAGAATACCGCCCCAGGACCCGACGGCTTGCCTGGAAAAGCCTGGGTTCTGGCCTTGGAGGCTCTCGGGCCTCGACTAAGAGGGCTCCTAAGCGCATGCTTGGAGAGGGGCTAGTTCCCACTTCGTTGGAAGACGGGGAAACTGGTCCTCATTAAGAAGCCGGGGCGCCCAGCGGACTCTCCGTCCGCTTACCGGCCCATCGTGCTGCTCGACGAGGTGGGCAAGCTCTTTGAAAGAGTTATTGCAGACCGCCTTGTCGGGCGGCTGGTACGGGTGGGGCCGGATTTGGCGGAGAGCCAGTTTGGTTTCCGCAACGGTCGCTCTACGGTGGACGCCATCATGCGCGTTCGAGCCCTCACGACGGGGGATGCTGTGGCCCGGGGTGGGGTCGTCTTGGCGGTGTCTCTTGACATCGCCAATGCCTTCAATACCCTGCCCTGGAGTTGCATCAGGGAGGCACTCCGATATCACCGGATGCCGACCTACCTCTGTCGCGTAGTCGAGGCATATCTGACGGACAGGGCCGTCATCTACCCCGGTCACCAAGGAGAGTGGAACCGGCGAGAGATGTCGTGCGGTGTCCCACAGGGATCGGTCCTGGGGCCGCATCTGTGGGACATCGGGTACGACTGGGTGCTGCGCGCCGACCTCCCTAGTGGCGTCAGCGTAGTCTGCTACGCTGACGACACGCTAGTCCTGGCACAAGGGAGTTCGCATCAGGCGGCGGCCGAACTGGCGGCACGTGGGGTTGCGACAATCGTCGATAGGATCCGGCAATTGGGACTCGAGGTGGCATTGCACAAGTCCGAGGCCATGTGCTTTTATGGTCCTCGGAACGCGCCACTGTCGGGTTCCCAGATAACGGCGGGAGGGGTTCACATCGGCGTCGAGTCGACGATGAAGTACCTGGGACTCGTCCTCGACAGCCGGTGGAACTTCGTCGAGCACTTCCGACGTTTGGCTCCCAGACTGGAGCGGGCCGGGGCTGCCTTGAAGCGGCTCCTGCCCAATCTGGGGGGTCCAAACGCCTCCTGCCGGAGGCTCTACGCGGGGATCGTGCGGTCCATGGCCCTTTACGGGGCACCGGTGTGGGCGCGTTCTCTGAGGCTGCGACCAGCGCAGCGGTTGAACGCGTCCCAAAGGGTCATGGCCATCAGGATGGTACGGGGTTACCGCACGGTCTCCCGTGAGGCGGCGAGCCTCCTTGCCGGACTGCCGCCATGGGATCTGGAGGCGAAAGTCCTCGCGCACATTTGGGTGTGGCGCGAAGAGGCGAAACTCCGGGGCATAACTCCGCTGCCGCAGGAAATCGCGGCACAGCGGACGGAGCTCCGGCGCGATCTCATGGCGACATGGAGAGTGCGATTGTCGCAACCCAGCGCTGGGCACGCCACAATTGTGGCGATAAGTCCCCTCTTTGAGGAGTGGCTAGAGAGGCGCCACGGCGTCCTCACCTTCCGCCTGACGCAGGTCCTCACCGGACATGGATGTTTCGGGAGGTTCCTGTTTAGGATTAAGCGGGAGGAAACGCCCGGGTGTCACCACTGTGTGGATCGCCCGGAGGACACGGTGGAGCATACGGTGGAGGTCTGCCCTGCTTGGGCGGAGCACCGCCGTGTCCTCACGGCAGCGATCGGCGGCGGCGATCTCTCGCGTCCGGCCCTGGTTCAGGCCATGGTTCGGAGCGAGAGTGCATGGGAGGCCGTCACCTCCTTCTGCGAAACAGTGATGCTTGCGAAGGAGGGGGCGGAACGCGTGAGGGTAAGGCAAAGTCAACGCCCTCGCGCCCTTAGTCGCCGCAGGAGACGCCCCGGGCGTCGGGAATCGCAGGCCGATTCCCGGCCACCGTAGGCGCGGGCTTGCGGACGGTGAGCGATGGGTAGCTCACCGTCCGATAAGGACCAAGCCCGGGTCGACGGCGCGTTGTGTTCCACGCGCGCCTCAAAGAGACGTCAGCACCAATTGACGGGGTCCGAAAGGGCCAATGCCTGCCAGGGTTACGAGCCTGTCCGAAAGGGATATCGTGGCCCTGGCACACAGGCATCTGAAGGAACACGGTGGGTTTTAGTCAGTAAAAGTCTGACACTCCCTCCCGCTCCACCCAGAGCGGGAGAAGTTATTTGATAATTTCCCACCCAAAAAAAAAAAAAAAAAAAAAAAGGCATAACATCCATAAGCCAATGTTTATTTATGCTAAAAATAGGTAGCTATCAAAATGGAGGTCTAACAATGAGCCACTTGTTTGTTGTTTTCAATTGAAATATCTCTTACTTCGCGTCCTACCCAAAACAATCGCCGCGCGAAAACGCGATTGTAACGCTTATGTCACTTTTTGTTCGTTGTACCTGAACGCGTGGTTGCGCCGACAGAGGGCGTTGTCCGGTTTTGCGAACAAAAGGTGACATAATGTACGCGACGATCGCGTATTCGCGCGGCGATTGTTTTTAAATAGGACGCGGGGTAAGGCTGCATGTATACAATAATCGTCGCGTTTATTATGTCACTCGTTCGAAGCGCGAGTTCGAGCGACTATCACTTTAGTGAAGTTAGGACGCGGGGTACCTACTGAATTATTATTAGAACATTTTGTTTTCTTGTCTCAATCGATCATCTTGTTACTGTGATGTCGGCCTAAAAATGAACTGAATGGACTAAATTAATATCAATAATAAAAGCAACGAGTATAATTATGTATGTAGCCAGAGCGAGCCTTTGACTTTACTCGAGCTAATTACACTAACGCTTCAAATGAAAATTACCTTATTTGTATTAAGTTAAAGTGCATAGTTGAATTGCGTATCGCTTTTAAAAATATATTTATTCATACTTTCCCGAAATCAAATAAAATGTTCCTAAGCGACGGTGATCATGAGTTTCATACGAATGAGAACACTAACTATGAACAAATAAGGTAAATTTTCGTTTGACATGCACACTTAACATAAGTAAAGTCAAAGTTTTGCACTTATTATTTAGTATCATGCTGTATATTATCATCTTATGTTCAACTATACACACTCAAGTTATAAAATAGGTAATTAAAGCGATAAACTTTAGACCCCCGATTAGATATGTAATTTTATGCACCACTGCTACCTACTCACCTACATAACTAAAACTAACCCCACTAGCGAGGCCGGCGGTAGGGCGTGAAAGCCTGTCCCGCCATTCCGCCACCAGGGCTGCGCGAAGCTGTGACCGACGCAACTCCACATGTCGCTGCATCAGCCACTCGCCCTGCGCCCTCGCTTCCTCGCGCCACCTAAACCTAAACCTGCGCCCTCGCCGGTTTCGTGCTCGCAAGCGCGACTGCTAAACATGGGGTCCTGGGTTCGATTCCCGGGTCGGGCAAAATGTTATTGGATTTTACCATTAGGAATTTCTTAGTAACAGCTCGGAGTTCGGAAGTTCGCGGTGTGATACCCCCGTGCGAGGAAAGCACGTTAAGAGGAGGCTCCCTATTTTTATGTTAATTTGCATGAATATACCGAAACAGTCACACATACAAGCCAAATGAAACTTTACTTTATGATCTATTAGATCTTTTTCTTTCCATGTTGAAGACAGTTAAAACCATATCTTTTTAAAGATAATTATAAAAAAACAAACAAGATTGTTTGGCCTTTATGTCTAAAATAAATATTCACAGCAAGAAAATATAGTTTAATATCCACCCACAAGATATTTTTTCTCTAGATCAATATTACTTTAGTTATAAACGAAATAAGAATTGAGACTTACGCTATTCAGTTTCGTGCTCGAACACGATCAAAGAGCGCACGCGATAATCAACTTTATTGCTGATGTATTAGCGTTTAGCACATAACGGAGTAGCGGTGAGCGAGGGGCTGAGCTTTCATTCGAAAGGAGAGGTCAAAAGTGGTATAATATTCCGAAGATTTTTAAACGCTAATGTGATGTACCTTATTACTCGTAGAAAGCTTATTTATTATGCTACTCGATTATAGTTAAATCTGAGTTTTGCAGGCGCCTGTTTTTGTGAAAAAGTGAAAAGTGTTTAAATACAAACAAAACGAACATAGTCTTTATTTATTCATTTCTATGCAATATAATTATTTTAAATGTGACTAAAGTTTCCGTTTCTATTAAATACTTTGAGATTTTATTATAATTTTAGCTGCAGCTTCATGAAATGAAGACAAAAAATATTGATTATCATGACAATGCAATAACAAAACGTGTCGAAAAAAGTCGAAGGCTCTGTAAATGTCAAGCCGAGTCCTACGGGGCGAGCACGGCCTACTGTGACATGACTCGAGTCATACATTTTATCACAGTTTGAGTGATAAAACTGTTTTGTCATAAAATGCTAGTACAAATTGACATGTCTTGTCACAAATGTTTTGGCACGCCCGTGCTCGGCCCGCTGCTGACTGACATTGTCATTGTCACGGCTGCCATCCCTAAAATATAAATAATGTTTGTAGTCAGTGATGCAAACATTTTATTTTTCAACGCTTGTTTTAAAAAAATACGGGCGGCTGTAAAAAATAGTTAAATGCGCAAACACATCAAAATATTTTTTTTTCATTTCATTTAATTTTTCTTTAAGCCTTTATAGGTCAGAAGGCTGTTTAAATTTTCAATTATTTTAGTACCAATCCCCATACATTTCGTGAACGTCTCCTCTGATTTAGACTGCCTGCTTTTAAGCCGTTGGCCCTGCGCCTGATCTCTCTCCGGTCGTGTCGGATTGCCGATGCCGTCCCATCGAGCTATGAGAGTGAGAGTAGAGAGTGTTCACCTGTGTCTACGCACACACTTGTGCACTATAATATCTTCCGCGCCGCAGTCTGGTCTCCGCTGAGATTGGTCGCCATGACTGAAATTCGGTCGAGAACTATTACATTAGAACACAGCGCACATTTGGGCAGGCTGAGCTGCTGTCCAAAAATCCTCCTGCATCAGTTTCGTACATTTTGTATAAACCATCGCACACAACAGGCGGAGTGTAGCCAGAGCCAGAACCGTTTCCTAAGAAAGGTCACGGGAGCAGGGCCCTTCTTTGTCTTTGCATCTACACATAGATCTCAAAATGTCATCCCATGTCCTACAGCCTCTCAAAGCATTTCTTCGACTACTATTAAGCACCCCAATCCACTGATTGCGGCGGCCGCCCGATACACTCTCCCTCCCGCATATGTAGAATTCGCCGACCGGGGACTCTCACACGTGCAACTGTATGTCGCTTGCTCCCGCGTCACCTATACACAACGCCAGTTTTTGTATGTGCGAACAATAAGTCATGCCATGGTCAGCAAGGCGACCATTCACCACAAACAGCACCCGTTCACGAGCATAACGCAAAGATCAGCCACTACCCCCCTCGCCATATTTGAGGGAATGAGGCAACCAGACCCCCGACGCTACCACAAGCAGTAACATCTAAGGGAGCATGACATACTTGCTGCCAGTTGCTCAGGCAAGAATAATATGATCAATTATTATTTTCGAGGTCGCTAACTAACCACATATTGCAATACAACTCATAAAAAAATACATTGTAATGAGTAGATTATGTCAATAATAAATGAAAATCAAATAAAAATAAATTGACTTAAACAATCAAATAAAATAAACTATTATAAATAAAAAAATCAATAAATAAAAAAAAAACATATAACCTACTGTCAATAGGTAAACTAATTCTGGAGAAAGAAAGAAACAGACAAAGGTTGGATTTTACCTACCTTTGCCTTATTTTGCCTTGCCTATGCCTTGCCTTTGCCTTGCCTTTGCCTTGCCTTTGCCTTTGCCTTTGCCTTCCCTTGCCTTGCTTTGCCTTTGCCTTGCCTTTGCCTTGCCTTTGCCTTGCCTTTGCCTTGCCTTTGCCTTGCCTTTGCCTTGCCTTTGCCTTGCCTTTGCCTTGCCTTTGCCTTGCCTTTGCCTTGCCTTTGCCTTGCCTTTGCCTTGCCTTTGCCTTGCCTTTGCCTTGCCTTTGCCTTGCCTTTGCCTTGCCTTTGCCTTGCCTTTGCCTTGCCTTTGCCTTGCCTTTGCCTTGCCTTTGCCTTGCCTTTGCCTTGCCTTTGCCTTTGCCTTGCCTTTGCCTTGCCTTTGCCTTGCCTTTGCCTTGCCTTTGCCTTGCCTTTGCCTTGCCTTTGCCTTGCCTTTGCCTTGCCTTTGCCTTGCCTTTGCCTTGCCTTTGCCTTGCCTTTGCCTTGCCTTTGCCTTGCCTTTGCCTTGCCTTTGCCTTGCCTTTGCCTTGCCTTTGCCTTGCCTTTGCCTTGCCTTTGCCTTGCCTTTGCCTTGCCTTTGCCTTGCCTTTGCCTTGCCTTTGCCTTGCCTTTGCCTTGCCTTTGCCTTGCCTTTGCCTTGCCTTTGCCTTGCCTTTGCCTTGCCTTTGCCTTGCATTTTTGAATGCCTCGTTGGTCTAATGGTCTCAAGCACTACTGCTGAGGATGAGGTTCAATTCCCAGGTCCAGCAAAGTCTTATAATTGGGTTTTCTATCTGGATTTTTTTAGTAGCAGCCCGGAGTCTGGATTTGTGCCCATTTGATGGCTCGCCCCCTATTACATGAGACTTAAACATAACTGTCGAAATGTGGGCGTTCTATAGGTACACCTCTGCCCAACCCTTCGGACAAACAAGACGTGATGTTATATTTATTCTTAAATTGTATAACATGTGCGACTTTGGTTCCTTATTATTTCAAAACACTATGTAAACATTACTGCCGTCGTAAGAAAAAAGGGCACAACTAACATTTTTGTCAAAATTGAGTTATATACATATTTAGAATCAGAAAAAAAAGGCACATCTACTTAATTTTTTATAGAATTTTATCTTCAAGGAATTCGGAGATACAGTAGGCTCAAAAGGCACAAATGAGACTAATATTCATGTTTTATAGAATGAAAAGGCACATTTATTTACCATTATATTGAAAAGGCACAAATACGTAGATGTGACTATTTACTTCATACAGATTTTTACTAAAAACTACTTTGAAAAGGCACACTTACAACATAACATAAAGAAAAGGCTCAAATGCCAGATGTTCCCTGTCTACTTAATTAATGATCCATGCATGGCTCAATTAATTTACGTATAAAAGGCACAAATAACCAGTTGTGCCTTTTCTTTAAATTATTTACGATTAGGGGTGAGGAAAGGAGGGCAGGGTTTGATTGAAACGCGCGAGTTGTGCCCGACGTGTCTCGACGAGTCCACGCTTGTCTGTGCTGCGCTGGTAAGATTAAGTTTTTGTTACATTTGCGTGTTTTTATTATATTAAACTTCTTTTGTGACACATTAATATAAATATAATAATGTATTAGTATTTATTGGCTACATTTTTGAGTGATTTATTGCAATTTAGTTAAAAAATATAACGAAATTTTTAGTAGGTATCTACCTAATCGTAAATAATTTAGAATACGCGCAATAATTGTTACTGGATTTATACTACCAGGTCATTTTTATCAAAGACTTAATTCTTTTTTCAGCAATATGCAATCACGAAGCGCAAGATTAGTTAGTGCTGCTTTACGCAACGATAATGGTGTAGGCGAATGGTCTCCCAAGCCGTCAACCAGTGACAGTGGCGTGCAACACTCCGTGCAAGCATCAAGCTCGGAGCATGTTGTGGCACCGCTATCTGTGTTAGATACAGAATCTGATTTTGATTCTGATGACTCAGTATTGGATAAAAATTATGAATTACCAAAAGTACTGGAAAAAAACAGCGATACAGATGGGTCTGACTCAGAAGACTTTATACCATGCTCGCAGCCAGTTCCAACAAAAACAATTTTAGAATCATCATTAATTTACTAATTTTGACTGAAGTTCTAGTTATAAGTGCCTTGATGATTGTGATAGCTTACCTAATTACTTAACATAATAATGTACCTAAGGTTTTTTATTTTTCAAATAGTTTTTTTTGTTTATTCTTATTTTGATAATTTTAATGTTGTTCAAAGGACATGGCTAGAATTGTTCAAAAAGGTGATAATCTTAAAAATGTTAAAACATTATTATAAAACTTCTACTAGTAGCTGATTAAATATCCTTTTTTTATAAAAAAAAAGAAACTAATACCTAAGTTCCTTGATGAAGGTTTTTCCTTTAATTTTTGAATTAGTTTGTGTTTATTCCTATTTTGATAATTTTAATGTTGTTTGTAGGGCATGGCCAGAATTATTGTAATTGTGATAACCTTAAAAGTGCCATATTTAACAAACATTCTTATAAGACTTAGAAGTTGATTTAATAACCTGACTGTGATTTAAAAAAAACCAAATAAGTTTCTTGAAGACTGGTAATTTCAGTTAACTAATGTAATTTTTTTAAAGTTGTGAGACGATAATTTTTGTTACCTTTTTAAAATAAAAAATTTATAATTATTTCCTAATTGTTTTATTACCTGTTTCTTTTTGTATAATTATTAAAATGAAAAGGCACATTTTAATAAATATGCATTTTCATTGTAATATCTCATATTTTTTCCCAAAATGTCAGAATGAAAAGTCGCAATTGGTTAGTTATGCCGTTTATTCGTAATATTAATAACTTTAGTTAATTTTTTTTGTTACTTTGAAAGGGAAAATGTTGATTATTTAATAAATAGTAATAAAATAATAACTTACATTTCATTAGTTGTATAAGAATCGTGATAATGAATTTATTTGAATTCATCTATTTTCGAAAAATAATGTGTGAGTCAATATTTTTCGCCAAAAACCAATAAAAACTTTAAAGTCGATTTTCTCCATATTTATAAAATGTTAGTTGTGCCTTTTTTCATTATGAGGGCAGATTAGGTACAATGCTACATATATACATAAACTCATTGCACGCTTTCTTCCCATGGGGGTAGGCAGAAACTATAGAACGCCACTTGCTACGCTCCTTACATACTCCTTTTGCTTCGCTTACGTTGGTACATCTGGTCATACACGCACGCCGGTTGTCAGTACTACGCACCTGACCTTTCTGAAGAACATCACCAATGAGGTCACTACATAATAATATGTCCTCCTAGGGCGTCCCCTCCCGGTGTTTCCACTGATCTCTGCTTTATAAATACCTTTTGTTAGTCACCTTTCACTCATCCTCTCAATAGTGTTTTTTTGGAAGTCGGTTTCTTGTTTTGTGAAAAAGTTTTTTATTTTTTGCTTTTTAGCTGTGGTACCTACCCCACATCAATTCGTATACCACTACTTGCTATGAAAAAAACAGTGACAGGAAGTTCTATACCAGCTTTGACATCCCATTGATCAAAGGTAAGATAAACAAAAAATTACAAATTTTATAATTTACTTAGGTAAGTATTCGTGCCAAGTTTCAAGTTTATTAACTCTAGGAATAAGATTTTTCATGCAAAAAAATCCCCCTCCCCCCTTAAAAGTCAAATTTCCAAAAACCCCTTCTTAGCGGATGCCTATGTCATAAGAACTGTCTGTGTGCCAAACAGCTCAATCTGTTCAGTGGTTTGAGCTATGTGTTGACAGACCAATCAGTCACGGTGTCCTTTTATATATAAGGCTAGATATTATAATGGGAACCTCCTTCTTTTTTGAAGTCGGTTAAAAATCATTTATAGCCAGAGTGCATCTCATGACAATTCCAATAAGACCAAACACGGGTAGGATACATTGTTTTACTACGGAGTTCCAGTGCCTACCTTCCGGCTTCATCATCAGATCAGTTTGATGGTACTATTTTGATCAGAACTATTTATTTAAATTTGCTTCGCTTAACTATCGTAATCCAGATATCTTATCGCCACCCGTGAAATACTTATCATTGAGAAGTTCCGGTGGCCATCTGTGGCCTTCTTTATCAGTTATACTTTCTGAATGCAAATGATTGACTTGTTGATGAAAATATAAAAATCGCTATATATTGCCTATAATATTTGAGGAGTTCCTTCAGTTACTCATAGATCCCAACATCAGAACTGGATTTTGATAAAAATGGATCTACGTATGGTATTCCGAAATACCGCTCACCGAAAGGACGGTTTTCCGATAACACTCTACTCCGACGGTTTGTTGAACGTAAAAATGATTGGCCGATGAAACGTTTCGCCGAAAATATTATTCATCGAATTCTGTGAATTCAATGAATTCTGGCACTCGCCGTCGCCGGCCGCTGCCGCGGCACCGCTCGCTTCGCTCGCTCGGCTCGTGCGTAGGAGGTCATAGTTTTAACCTAACCTAACCTACCCATTTTTTTTTAAAGAAGAAATTAACCCAATCGAAATAGTTGAGTTTTTCGGCGAAACGTTTCATCGGCCAATCATTTTTTCGTTCAACAAACCGTCGGAGTAGTGTTATCGGAAAACCGTCCTTTCGGTGAGCGGTATTTCGGAATACCATACGTAGATGATAAAAATGGGACCAATCTGGAAGTATATCCTTTCAAATAAAGAAATAATTTTCCAAATCGGTTCATAAACGACGGAGTTCTGAGGTAACACACACGACATGAGAACCTCCTCCTTTTTGTGAAGTTGGTTAAAAAGATACGAAAAATAAAATTGACTAGAGATGATCCACACTTTATTAATACCTAATAATCGATGTAAATTTTTCTAAAATTCGCATTTACTTCCATTTTTTGCGTATCTCTAATCTAAAATAACAATTACATAGTTCACTTTTTTTACGTATGTATTTAATTGATGGATGCTTTAAATAGCGCTATCTAGTGTGTTAATGAGTAACTACGTACCTACCTGTCGTGACGATGACCGTTTCCACGCAGCATAACTGTATAAATGTCGCGTTATCCTGTAAGTTCAGATATCTACCGCAAGATAGCACTTCGATCGGTAGGTAAAACTGTTTCGCGCTCGGCGCTATCACTAGACCTTCAAATGACCTTTTGCGTGTGTCCTCTCGGCGACTTACTATTTGACAGTACCAACGTAGCAGTTCGGGAGTGTCTGTGTTTCACCGGATAAAAAAGAAATAAAAAAGTAAGTTTATAAAATTAATCTCAAATTATTACTTTTATGTATCATTACGGCATAAATACTCGAGAATGCTTAGAACGTTACATAATTTACGGATTGGTTAGTATTTTATTTATGGTTATAATTATCTAATAAAAATCTATGGAATTACGTATTGTATTAAAAATAAGTACCTATATTTTATCATCGTGCCATATTTCCAGGAAACACAATTTCTGAATTCTTATTATAAAAAAAACAACATTGTTCAATCTTGACGACGCTGCACGCTGGCATCATATATTTCTATGCTATTGCTCATTTTTCATGTATTCCCTTCTAAAAAATAAATCAATACCGCTAAATTGATCATGAGTAAACCGATAACGTGGAGATTTGATAGTTAACATAGCATGTACCCAATAATCGTCTTAGAATATTTATTATTTTAGAACTTTAGGCAAATATGATGATTTCAGAAAGTTTCTTTGGATTTTAAGGGATCAGGTAGGTACTGAACCTACATTCTAAAATTATTTTATTCCCAGTGTCACTGCATATTTTACTAGTGAAGTTGAGTACGTTTATTGTTTTCAATGACCTTTCAAGGTCACCTTTGGGAAAAGCTAATATTGTACAAAGTCAAAGGAATTGTAGTTATATTAGATAGGTTATAGCTAGTTATGTGAAGAATAAAACAAGCATTTAATTCTTCTGCTTGATTTGTAATCACGGAATTGGTTTTAGTACTTGTACATCTTTACCAAAAAACTACATCCCGGATCCCGGTAAAGCATGTCTGGAATAATAATAAATTAATAGATCGGCAAAAAGGAGTAGGTAGCATGAAATGATAAAAAGAATTTATTCAGTGAAGATTATTTTATTTTAACAAAACTGTTGCGGGTACGAAATGCCGGATAGTGATCGATATTCGAATTTATTTTTATTTTTTACACATCACTACCCTATTTGTTTGTAAAATAATGGAAAATGTCAAATTGATTGACATTTTGACAGATAAGATAGCCGTCAATAGCGTAATCAAGACGGCTTCGTAATTTAATTTGAAAACAAATGAATATCGCGGACAGATGGTCACTCTAGTCAGGGTGAGTTTTTGATAAAACATCATTTTATAATGTCGAGTATATTATTTTAAAGTTTAATTTATTTTTAAGTAATTTTTTATAATCAAAATTTTATAAATACAACACAATGGGTGCCAAAGGTAAAAAAAAGAAGGGGAAAAAAAAGGGACCTCCGGAATCAGGATGGTGGCCAGGATTTGGAACGAAGGGTAGGCTACCATTATTCTACTAGTGATTACCTAGCAATCTTAGTGCTTATAACCAGGAAAACAGAAGAGATAAGAAGCACACACTCACCTTTGGCTAAACATTTATAAATGTCACGCTATGAGTGTGGCTGTCTTTCTAGGAATCTGCCTCAACTGTCGTTATCAGCAGGTCCTAGACACAATCACAATGTAATGGCAACTTCGTTACTGCTATAATCTTAGATAATTATGGATCTTATACATCTGAATCCTGAATCCTGTAAATTCAATAATCTGTAGAATCTTTCACCTTAGTACACCGTTGATCAAGATGAAATTGGAATATTAGGATCAATGTTTCTAGAAATAAACTTGAGCAAATAATTGTAAAGTCTGCACAATAAACCTTGTGATTTTATATTTCAGTCCAATTTACTTATAAAGTTATTCTCTGTTTTTTCTGAATAACTAAATACAAATGCATTCAATTTAATTAATCACCAATATAGTTGCCAAGTGTGGTAATGCTTGTGGATAGAAGATAAACAATCTTTTTATAGTGTGGTCATCAGAAGGTCATGTTTAGCCAAGCATTTTCTAATAAGAACTGATTACCTAAGTACTTACTAGATTCTCAAGATTTATTACCTACCATGACTTATGAATACATACGGGGACAATAAAATAATATGGCTCTCCATAATCTTTTCTTAATGTCTACACTGCCATTAACCGGACAAATGTTGTATAAACCAAAGATTTTTCATAGGAAAAGTACACTCCAAACAACAATAAATATAATTGTGAAAACCATTGAGAGCGGGCTAACATGCAAACAGCTTCTAATAGGTGATCCTTTGACAGGTCAATGATAATGATCTAATTTGACTATCTATAACAATCTATATTTAAAACTATTCCAGCTGGGTTCAAAATATCATCAGACCAATGGTTTATTACATGCAAACAGCTTCTAATAGGTGATCCTTTGACGGGTCAATGATAATGATCTATTGAATTTGACAATCTATAACAATCTATATTTAAAACTATTCCAGCTGGGTTCAAAATATAATCAGACCAATGGTTTATCCATAGATTTTATCAAAGCTGTAAATAGGAACTTCAAAGTTGCATGGAGTCAAACAAATAAAATGAAGTCAGTATTTGTAATTAAATATCAGCACAAGTATGTTTAATTTAGTTTCTTCATCATCAACTTTTCTTTAATTCAGTTTTCCAAGCCCATTCAACCGTGTGCATGTTTCACTTATTTTTTCTCAAAACTGAGAAGAAATAATTATCAAAACATTCATTATTGTGTTGGATTGGAACTTTCCATTTCTACATCATTTATATAAAAAGAAAAGTTTGAGGGTTGATTTCTGGAAGATTTCCAATATTACCCAGACATAGTATGCACACTGTAACAGGAGACAGGTTGTCACAAACTTAGCAGAATAATATTTTGAACATCTGAGTTCCTTCTACCTTTAAATCCATCCAAAGGTTGTCTTTAAAAGATGCTTTTAGTGATAAGGCCACCCATTGTGTAACCTTATGTAAAATTTCTACATTTATATCTGTAATCCATATGAGATATGTACCTACAAATGATAAAAAGTTTTCTAATCTATCTGTGACACTTCTCACAGCCATCCATGATTGCTCACTTGTCGCAGTTGGTAGAAAATAATATTTTGGGGGCACGGTAGTGCCCCCTGCCAAATTGAGCAAAAGCATTTGACTTTTAATCTTATCATTTGGTTTTAAACAAACATAATTTATCAATAAGTAGGTAAGACAGTAACTATGAGCTACTTTTATCAGTAGGGGTCATAAATAAATATTATCAAATATTAATATCAGATGCAGCCTGTTCAGTTTTTTAACCGACTTCCAAAAAGGAGGAGGTTATATGTTCGGCTGTATGTTTTTTTTAATTTTTTTTATGTAGGTATGTTCACCGATTACTCCGTCAATTGTGGACGGATTTTGAAAATTCTTTTTTTGTATGGAAGGGTATGCTCCCGAGGTGGTCCCATTGCCACCAAATCAGAATCTGATGAGGGGATCTCATGGAAATCGAGGGAAATCCTCAAATTTTGTAGGCATACCTAAAGCGATTTGAGTATTTTTTATAGTAACTCGTGCATTTGCACTCGAAAAGCACCATTTGGTGAAGTGGAACTGATGATGAAGACCACAGATGGCCACCGGAACTACTTAATAATATGTATTTCACCGTTGCGATTCGATTAGGCACTTTAATATGGTTGCTAAGCAATTTATGCTCGTCAAAATGCATATGGTGAAGTCACCATCAGTTCTCCTGGTTCTTACCAGAACTCCTCAACAATTAACGCCCCTGTATCGGGAAAAGCAATATTTTGTAAAAAGGTGATGAGCATTTGACATTAGGCTATTGTAAATTAGATAAATTACAAACTGACCCACTAAAAAGTGAAAAATAACTTTAATTTCGGAAGTCGGTGGCAAAAAACTAAAATACAGATCCAAAGACACCGACTTCCGAAATTAAAGTTATTTTTCACTTTGTAGTGTTTTTTTTTTTGTAAAAAGTTTTTTTAATAACTTCATATCTGGCTTACCTTAGGATAAGGGTTCATAACTGAAATAGTTAAAGATCCTAGGAAAATCCCAACATTGAAGTGTTTTTTCCTTCATTAATATTTATATTGATATTTTTTCCTAAATGCCTTTTGTTTCATAAAATTTGTCCTGTCTAAAGCCTCAATAGACAGGAAAGAGGAAAGGGGTCTATGACCACCAGTGTACTGGATGATCTCACCAGTAGTCCACAGTCCCCACACAACTAGCCATAGTAACGTTCATTCTATTGTTTCAGCCACTATGAGTACCTACTTCCAGTACCCGACTCCCGAGTTGCAGGAGGAGCTGAGGAAGATCGCCCAAGCGATCGTAGCTCCCGGCAAGGGTATCCTTGCCGCTGATGAGTCTACTGGTAATTTACTCTTGTTTTTAACCAATATATCAATCATTACAGGGATATAATTAGAAGAAGGGGGGTTTGTGCATGGCTATAGGAGTAGGGTAAGACCAAAGATAGTATGGATCAACTGTGTGAGGAAAGGGGTGACTGAGTACCTTCCTACTGTCGTGACGGAAGAAATTTATGGCAGAGTAGTCATGCTGCGCTGACCTCAAATTATGGGAAGGAGGATGATTGATGACTTTATAACACAGTGACAGTAAAGACTGTACTGTTATAAAGTCAGAAACTCCAAATAAGTATCTGGAAAAAGTGCCAGATACCTACTTGGAGTTGTTTTCTCTTTTTTCACCGAGTTGATTTTATAGATTTTAGCTTCATTTGAATTTTAACTTTATAACATTGATACTTACAAAGCGTTTCTAATTGCAGAAATCTCTTTAAAAAGTATTAGCAACTTGGTTTTTTCACACCACCAGACACATCATTGTGTCACAACTTAGAAATATTCTTAGTAATGGACCATTGCTAAGAATGTTCCTGAATGGATTAATTAAGTATATTGCAGTACACCATTAGTAATGGTACACTGCAATATACTTAATTGTTACTATAATAAGGGTCTTTCTCACAGGCACCATGGGCAAGCGTCTCCAGGACATTGGCGTGGAGAACACAGAGGAGAACCGCCGCAAGTACCGCCAGCTGCTCTTCAGCTCTGATCCGGTAAGTGATCTGTTACATTACCTGCTTTGTTTTTAACAAATTCAAGATACCGATCGCTACCAGTGTGTAGTACATGCTGTCCTGGTGATGCTGTATATCTGCTGATAGGTTTTTGTTTGACCATCTAAACAGACTGTGGCATATAGTGGTCCAACGTTAAGAGGTCGATCGATACACCGTATATGCAGTTATCTCCAATTTGAACCATTTTTTCCCATATGTATCAGAATATTTTTCTTTACATTCTTTGAATACAAAAAAAAATACAACTTGCTTTACTAATTTGGCTGTAATTTATATAAATGACATTTAAAAAAAAAAAAAAAATCTGTTTGTAACTGTGGAATAGATGTGCTATTACATGCAACTAAAATTGTAAATGTAATTTTAAAGGTATTATAGAAAAAACTAGCTGAGCCCCGTGGTTTCACCCGCGTAAGTCTTGATCCCGTAGGAATATCGGGATAAAAAGCAGCCTATATGTTAATCCAGGGTGTCAGCTCCATACAAAATTTTATCAATATTAGTCCAGTCGTTTGAGCGTGAAGAAGTAACAAACACACACTCACAAACTTTCGCCTTTATGATATTAGTGTGATGTGTTTATTTCAAAATTCAATTAGAAACTCCAGAAAATTGTGTTTTGGGGTTCGGCTGATGTTAAAAAATGTACTACACTATCGGTGCCCATTATTTAAAAAACTTTTCCAGTTAAAGCTGATTATAAAATAGTATAATAATAACTGATTCCATTAATCAAAAATCAAAAGTTACAGCCAAAGTTATACAGAATTTCAATTAAATTCGTTACAGGTAGGTAAGTACTGCAAATGTTTTGAACCAAAAGAAGATTTATTTTTTACCTTTTGTAGTTATTTGAGAAGCTTAGAAAAAAAAACCTACTCAATAAATATTTTTTTTTATTAAGTAAATAGAATGATTGATGATTTTGCAAACTCTTACAATTTACTTTGCTACAGATAATATTCATCATCTCGTTATCTAATTATCCACCTGACCTTTGACTGGTTCAGGAAACATGTAAAAATAAATAAAAGCAGTAAGTCGTCAAGGAAAGGGAGTTCCTATCAAATGTTAATCAAATTCTCTTACGTAGCTTATTTGCGAATATTTCGAGGCGTGGCTGACGTGCCCCCAGAAAAACCGGTTGCCATTTAACTGACTCATTTGAATATATTGCTTTGATATGAAATCGACTGTATGCTTTGACGTGTAACATGCATGATTAAAGTCACGTTTACAGGTGTTGAACTGACTAAGAAATAGTTTTATGTTATTTTCCCCCTGTAATACAACAATTACTTCGATAAATAGATATAATTTCATCTCGGTTTGTAAATTCTGCTTCGACTATTTATTCTATAACCAAAAAATGTTTTTAGCAGACCATTTTGGTCCAATATGGGTGCACTGTCGTACTAATAACTGACACTTTCTATATTTAAACTTCGGTATGTCGCCTGACGTCTAGCAGACGAATTTTGTTAGAAATACCGACCCGTTTCCTTAGCTCGTCTCATCAAGTCCCAATATGTTTACAAGCTAAGAAAACTATGACGTAAATAATACTTTATCGGTAGGTACTTGAAGTTGAATATCCTAAATGGATTAAAGTTATCAGAAAATAATATGGTTACTTCACTAGAGTAAACATACGAGTCGGTACTCGATACTCACGATAAATCGATTCAAGTTAAATGTCAAAACGGGCCTATTATTTTTTGACAAGTATAGGTTCTATTCAGTCTTAAAACTATTAGAACCATCCGGAATTTTACACGAAATATACGCTATAATCTGAAAAACTTGCTTTTAATTAATCATAGTGGTGGATTGCAACATTTGTGATAACTGAACTATTGACTGATTAGAACGTAACCGACGTACTCACACTGTTGTTAACACGTAGATAACAAAGTCTTCACAAGAAATAGATATGTAGGTGAGGCAGTAAACAGCAAGTGGGCTGCAAAATTGATTGGTTTAATCTCAACTTTTCATGCCGTAATGGTTGTCATTGAAAGTGATTTTTGATTGCGTTATTTGCGTTGTTGAGCAGACGGATTTTTCAAACCTATGAGGCAATAGATTAGCAATACCCTTCAAAACTCTAGGATCGCACGCAGTTAGGGTGCTGGTATAGGTTGAGAGGCAAGTATTATCCTATTTACCAAAAGAGTGGTTTGGCCTGATGTGGTTAGTAAACCATAGGCATTTTAAGACCCCAAATGTTTAAAAAAAAAACTTAATACAAAAGAATTTATAAAAAAAAATAAGTTTAGGCGCCATGGATGCCCCAAGTTTACATTGATCTGGTATTATTAGGTCCATATGTTTAATTTAAGAGACACCTAACTGGGCTTCGACAATAATAACGGCAGTATTACTCATCGCCAAATCTCTTTATCCCCAAGTTCTACAACAGTTTCCCTCTTCCAGGCCCTCTCCGAGAACATCTCCGGCGTGATCTTGTTCCACGAGACCCTGTACCAGAAGGCTGACGATGGCACACCCCTGGTGGGTCTGCTGGAGAAGCGTGGCATCATCCCCGGCATTAAGGTCGACAAGGGTGTCGTGCCTTTGTTCGGGTCTGAAGATGAGTGCACCACTCAGGGTGAGTCTGAATTGAAGAATTATGTGATGTTCAT
Organism: Tiliacea citrago; assembly: GCA_963921375.1. Lineage (NCBI taxonomy): Eukaryota > Metazoa > Arthropoda > Insecta > Lepidoptera > Noctuidae > Tiliacea > Tiliacea citrago. The sequence continues at coordinate 9,172,016 of OY992800.1, forward strand.
TTTCAGGGTTCTCCACTGTCTCGAAATTCGTAAAGCCTGCAGCGTCACTGTATGTCTAAACACACAAAACTGAACGTATATATCTTGAGATACGCCATACGAGCATCCATATATATTTTGAATGTATGTTAATAAATTATTCTATAAGTAAATGGAAAGCACGCAACACGCGCTCGAGTATTATATATTATTTTAGTAATAAAGAAAAATGTATACCTACTTAAAACTCAAAACTTATTTAATATGTTTTTCTTTGTAAATTGTACCAACAGCCAAAGCGATGGAAGTGCGGAGTCTCCTAACAAAGGCGTCATCATGCTTAAAAGGAGGCTCCAATCACAACTAAAACAAACGATTGGTACAGAAATAAACATTTGGCGTACGGCAAGATTGCAAAACGCTGCATGCGGCCGATGATGGTCATACGAGAATTCACCCTTCTTGTTTTAATTTTTGAACAAAGCTAGTTGAATGGACGTCATATGTCTCGCAAATTGTGTTGCCTGTAACATCCACCGACGTTGGTGAACTTTGCTAGCCCTCGATCGATATTGCCATACATGAATTAATGAAATTTAATGAGACTTGACTGTATAGCCGACATTATATCGCTTAGTAAGTACGAGGGTTTTTAAATTGCGCAGTTCTGACAACAGTTGCTCAATTTGTAACTAGAAATTGACCACATATTTTCATTATGGATATCCTAACCGGTCTTACCTACGTCTTCCACACAATTTAAAACGCTAGGCTCTTTTTAGCCAATGACCGGTTATTTAAGTATCGTATATATGTGAAATTTACACTTCCTTAATTCGACATTTCGTTTTAAATTCACATAATAATGTCTTATTTTATTGCTAAGCTCAGGCACTAGGTAAGATAATTATTATCAACATAAGTACGACCGACTGTATGATTGTTAGACATTATTATCTACAGAATAGGGATTTGAGCGGATGACAGCACTTATATACTCTTTGATGATTTTCCGTTGTATGCTTTGTAGGATAAATAAATAGAGCTGCTGGTAGATTGCAGTACGAACACAACTACTTCTTCCTGTATTATGCCAACCTAGTCCTCATGTCTAATCCGATAGAATAGGTGTTTTTAGGGTTCCGTACCCAAAGGGCAACACGGGAACCCTATTACTAAGGCTCCGCCGTCTGTCTGTCTGTCCGTCTGTCACCAGGCTGTATCTCATGAACCGTGCAAGCTAGACAGTTGAAATTTTCACAGATGATGTATTTCTGTTGCCGCTATAACAACAAATACTAAAAAATAGAAAATAATAAATATTTAAGGGGGCTCCCATACAACAAACGTGATTTTTTTGCTCGTTTTTGCTCCATATTGATAACGGCAACAGGTAGACGCTTGAAATATTCACAGAATATTTAGTTATATATTCACTTTAAAAATAAATAATTAAAATAAAATAAAACAAATATTTAAGGGGGGGGCTCCCATACAACAACGTGATTTTTTTGCCATTTTTATAGATAATGGTACGGAATCCTTCGTGTGCGAGTTCGACTCGCACTTGGCCGGTTTTTCTCATATTTTAGCTAAGATAGGTTCTAATTTCCCAAACGGGAACTTTGAACTATAACCAGAATTCTAGCTTTTTTCCATAGTAGTTTAATCACATTTATAGTTATTTCAAAAACCACGTTATGCAGGAATGTTCGCATTCCAGCAACAGTTAGGTTGGCTTAAAACCACATACCTCAATATCTTCTTAGAATAAAACAATTTATTCGATACAAAATGACCCCGCCTTACTTTTATCGTGAATAAACATTTTTATCGACCATGCTGACCTTTTGGACCCCCTATCTTTAGAGAAAACGAGTCGAACAACTCCCAGATTGCGTTCACAATCACAGAGACAGTCAATATTTTTCTTATTACAAGTATCAACAATATTCCTGATGTGGATCCTAATTAGTCAAAGAAAAATTATTTTCTAAGCAACCTACACTCTGTTATTTTTCGACTAAATTATTATGGGCACTGCTCTAAAAATACGAAAACGGTATTGTGCCTTATAAAATGTTCTAAAAATTGTCATTCCAGTCTGTGGATGTCTGTTTTCCTTAGAAACTATATTCTAAAGTAACAGTAAAAAATATATTATGTAGATTGTGTTCATGCTACGTAATGGCGCCGAGTGGGCTCGACTGCTGTTATCTCCTCGCGTTCGTAAACAAGTGATTACTTAATGAGAGTAGGTATCGTATGTGATGATGGATATATAATGGCATAGACAAAGGTCGTCCTGGTATTGACATGCGTAAATTAGGAAAATAAATTAAATTGCTTCAAACAAATGTTATTTTTAAGATGATTATTAAGAATTAATTTCTGAAGATTTTTACAAAATTTCCCGGTAAAACCAAAGATTTAATATAAATATTTGGGTAAAACAGTGAAAAACCTGTTAACCGTTCGCTTGGTATTCCTGTACCCCAACCGATAGATCATAATGCTAAGACTATAAGGGTGAGAATAAAAATCTTCACGCAAACGCGCTAGTTACGTTTACTCTCTTGCAAACTTACACTTGGGGTACTGATGAATTTTATTAGTACGTCGTGTTTTCATTCAAATGATTTCGCTCTCAATTGATATTACTCGCTCTAGTTCAAGTATCAAGCTTGTTGAGTTCATTACACTCAATCAAAGTTACGAGTGGGGTACAGCTTGATGGTCGAGAAACAAGTAAGAGTACGTTTTCGATATCACATCAGATATTAAAATTGTTATGTTGCCAACCACCACAAGATATCATGCCGTTTTTTTAAAATAAATTTGTATCATATTCTCGTAATCATGGTTTTTCGCCACATCATCTCGTTGCTCTTTTTGGCATCGATAGTAACGTATTTTTCTGCTGATTTTCATCAGCCAGAGCGATACACCCCCAAAGTCAATTATAAAAAACATAGATAACAGTGGAAGTGTGACTAGGCAACAAATCTCATTTTTAGGGTTCTGTACCCAAAGGGTAAAACGGGAACCCTATTACTAAGGCTCCGCCGTCTGTCTATCTATCTGTCTGTCTGTCTGTCTGTCCGTCCGTCTGTCTGTCCGTCTGTTCCCTACAAAGTGGTTGAGCTGGATGGTGCTGATCCACGCTTCATGTTCGTGAACGGGCGCTGTCAGTTGAGGCTGGTCATCTCTTAACTGCCAGGGCTTATTTTGTAATCTTTTAAGCTTATATTTTGAATTGTTTTTTTTTTAAATATATTTATTTTTGTTTTTTACATTGTTCTCACATATAGAAGCGAGAAGAATAATGTACCCAGGATTTTGTAATATCTTGATTTAAAAGAGTGTCCTTGGAGTTTCTTGCCTGTTCTTCCCCATAGAGATCTACGTTTTGGAATGGGCAAATAGCTTCCACTTTCTGACTAACTGACCGACTCTTTGACAATTCAAAAGTGCCTGTAAATGGTTTATTTGAAATAAATGCTTTGAGTTTGAGTTTGTCACCAGGCTGTATCTCATGAACCGTGATAGTTAGACAGTTGAAATTTTCAAGGATGATGTATTTCTGTTGCCGCTATAACATCAAATACTAAAAAACAATAAAATAAATATTTAAGGGGGCTCCCATACAACAAACGTGATTTTTTTGGCGTTTTTATAGATAATGGTACGGAACGCTTCGTGCGCGAGTCTGACTCGCACTTGATAAAAGTTTAACCCTACAACTATACAGTTTTGAATAATTCCACGTTCTTCCCCAGGTCTCGATGACCTTGCCCAGCGTTGCGCCCAGTACAAGAAGGACGGCTGCCACTTCGCCAAATGGCGTTGCGTGCTCAAGATCGGCCGTAACACTCCTTCCTACCAGTCGATCATGGAGAACGCGAACGTCTTGGCTCGCTATGCCTCCATCTGCCAGAGCCAGCGCATCGTGCCCATTGTTGAGCCCGAGGTGCTGCCCGATGGTGAGTTAATTCTTTTAGATGATGTGACCCTGGTATTTTTTTTCCTTTTGCCATATTATTTTAGAATCTACCAAAGTCACCTCTTGGCAATAAATTAGCGAACTCTTCTATGTAATGTGCTGATAGTGCATTAATTTATATGCATAAAAAAATGTTTTCTAGGTGAGCACGATCTTGACCGCGCCCAGAAGGTGACCGAGGTTGTCCTGGCCGCCGTCTACAAGGCGCTCAATGACCATCACGTCTACCTTGAGGGCACCCTCCTCAAGCCCAACATGGTGAGTACTAGTTGATTTTGCTTTAAAAACTCCTCTGAATAACTGATGCCCTGGAATTTTAGCATGCCCATGCAGCTATGATCAAAATTGTCATAACAAGGTACGGGTTGAATAATATAATATTTAGAAGATATATATATGTTTGTCTAATGTGTGTTGTCCATTGCTTCTCAGGTGACCGCTGGCCAGAGCTGCAAGAAGACCTACACTCCCATGGACATCGGCCGCGCCACGGTCACTGCTCTGCTCAGAACTGTACCCGCTGCCGTTCCCGGTACGTAACAACTACACCTAAACCTTTTCTTTTTATTTCAAGCCAATAGCCACATAAGAAGCTGTTTTTTATTTTTTTTAACATCTTCATACAAATATTTCCCAGGCGTCACATTCCTGTCTGGAGGCCAGTCCGAAGAGGAGGCGTCAGTGCACCTGAACGCCATCAACACTGTTGACTTGAAGAGGCCGTGGGCACTTACCTTCAGCTACGGACGCGCCCTCCAGGCCTCCGTGCTCCGCGCGTGGGCCGGCAAGCCTGAGAACGTGCTCGCTGGTCAACAGGAGCTCATCAAGCGTGCTAAGGTGACTTGATTGTACTAGGAGGTTATGAGGTGAAGGATAAGTATGCTTTTCAAAGGAAACAATGCCCATTGATGTTATGTACGGGAAAGTAGATCCTTGTTCTAATCTAGTGAGCTACGCGAGCTGATTGTACTAGGAGGATATGAGCTGAAGAGGTGAATGTTCGTGGATACATCCCATAGTCTATACAACACTGGGATCGAATACATTTTCGATCGAAGGCACAGGCAACGGGTATGTTAAGTTTGACTTGATTGTATCAGGTGTACATGAGATGAAGGATGTGTCATTTGTATTGTCACTAATAAAGATAGCCTCTCTACTTGGCTTTAATCAAAAGTTGGAGAAGGCAAGTGTGCTAGCTAAGGTGCGTACGAGGAGTGAATGAGGTGTAGGATGTTCATCGGATAAAGGTATTTAAATTACCATAGTGTTTTCTTACAGTAGTAGGAAGGTAAGTTGACAAATAAACGACAGTTCGCCAAATAGCAAAAATCCTCAGGTTATTATAAAGCATGTCACTGTTGCCCGACTAAATAATTATATTTCCTACATTATAGTTATGCATTAACATTTTGTTGTCCTGTATCTGTCTTAATATGTGACTAATTTGCTTAGAATGTAGTCGTTTAATATGGGGCTAGTGTTTAAATATAACCGTAAATGTCCACGTTCTTTAGAGAAAATCCTTATAAATTATTTCTTTTTTCAAACTGATTTTGATTTCTGCCATGGACATATTTTTTACACTGGCCGCATAAGGAAACCATTTTAATTAATAGAAGTAGTTACTAATCAACATTTTTTTTCTCCAATCCTCACAATTCAACATTGCACCAACGACGCTGCACTCCTGCGCATCTTTAACCACCAATCACGTATCGGCTCGATGATTCTAAATTCAAACATCTAAATCTGGACGAATGTGTTCTCTTGCCAATTGTGACGTCACAGGCTAATGGTCTGGCTTGCGTTGGCAACTACGAGGCTGGATCCATCCCATCGTTGGCCGCATCTAAGTCGAACTTCGTCAAGTCGCATGCGTACTAGAGTATCTTAAAGTAAACCATACACCTGTTTATTGTCTTATATAATATCGTCAGACCGATTTTACACCATCTTCTCAGAACAGTGGTAGCCCAATGGCAATGACCGCGAGTTGTAGGTCGTAGGTTCGAACCCAGACAGGCGCTTTACTTTGTGTAAATTGTTTCGTCACCACTGCTCTCAAAACGGTGAAGGAACACATCGTGAGGAAACCGGCATGTCCTAGAACGAAAAAAAAAATTTCGAAGACATGTGACATCTGCCAACCCGCACTGGGCCCGCGTGGTGGATTACGGCCCACTCCCTCTCACAGAGAAGAGGCCTGTGTGTCCCAGCAGTTGGGAACATTATAGGCTGATTATTCTACAGCACATCTGAATATAATAGGTATTAAAGTTTTGTATGGGATAGTTTAATTATTTTTTCGCGATTACACGATGTTGGTCCCAAAAGTTGTCAATTTGATGGTCTGTACCATACCCTTAAATATGACCACTTCTTTCTGATACTGCTGTACATGATATTTTGTAATAGTAAGTTGTGTATTCAAATCGATTGACAATATAATTCAGGTGTATGGTCAGCTTTTTATAGTTATCTGAATGGATTTTGAATTTGGCAGGTACAACATTGCACCTGTAAAAGAACTTTACAAGACGTCAGTCATTACTTTATTGTGTGTGTTTTTATGCTGTACTGCCTATTCCAAAATCTAAGTGATTTTTTTTTTATACTAAATAAACATTTTAACTTAACATCTACTTTTGCGTCAAAATTAATTGGCTGGAATGTCGTTATAATTATTATTAGTTGCTATTGTTACTCATATTTTTTTGTTTGGACTTGTTACATCCCACAAAAGTTTTAATTGAAAGTTTTTTTTTTTTATAAGAATTTATATTTATGAATTTAAGAATTTTATATCACAGATAATATCTCGAATTGTGATCCATGAAATGGCATTTATTTTTGAAGAATTTACAATATTTTTTATTCTATTCGTAAGCTAAGTTTTATCAAAAAAAATATTAATAAAAACCACATTATTACGAAAACATAGCAATCTATGTACAATTTTCCCACTAGTATTTGTTGGACATTTATATTCATCGCCTCAAAAGATTAAACAAGCTGGTATGTCATACAAATAATACAAAAGTCTGAACAACATCCAATACATTAACAGCACGTTTAAAAATGGACCTAGAAATGTTCGTCTAACAATTCACCTCTCGCTCTTCCGAATATGTCCAAGTAAGAAGGAAGAACAAATAGTGGAGCCGCCATTTGTAATTCTATATTCAAACGTATTGTTAGTTTGCATGTAAATGTATCTAATTTCTAGAATGCCTGAATAGTGTGTAGTACCAACACTAATCGCTTTGTGTGCTTGATATTGTTGAAATAAATAATAATATTGTTTGCGTTTGTGTTTATTTCACCTTTTAGTTGTAGTTGCGCAGTAAAAGTACTAATTTTAGTAGATAGTAATGTTGCTGAAATCGAAGTATCTACTCCCAGTTTCTGAAAGCTTAGTCCCCTAATCGTATAGCTTTGTTGAAAAAACTCGACGTCATTCGAAGTTCAGAGCACAGACGCCTCGTCGGCCGACGCTAGAGGCAGGCGGGATTGTCAACATTTTCCTTACAAACCAAACGTGTTAACGTTTTCTCACACTACGTCACAAATGACGTAAAACTGAAGGAATGGTTCCCTATATGTCGAGTACCTTTACATTGAGTCTGAGAGTCTATTGTTCTTGCAAAATATTGCTAGTTTACGCTTTCTAATACCGTTACGTCGAGTTTGGTTTATATGTACAGTCAGGATATAAGTTAAAAGCCAGTATCATTCAAATATTGTTTAATTATTTGTTGTAAAGTGTAATACACTATGATTAAGTTATTCATAACACATAAAACATATGAACCTGACTGTATCTCAAAATATGATTTTATTAAAACTCAATGTAAAGGTAGTAGAAGCGGGGTAAAGAAACTCGACTTTAAGAGCGTTTACGACGTACGGCATTTCATACAAACTTTCAAGCCCTTGTTTTTCGAAATAACTTAACCGATTTTAATGAAACTTCATACGCATAAGCAGGATACAAAGGTCTAAAAAGTTAGTTAAGAACATTTTCGAAAAATAGTGTTACCGCCAAATTAGAGCGATTTTACATTTTCCATAGAAACAGAGATTTCCAGTTATCTGTTTTTAAATAAGACATTTTGAAAATGTTCTTAACTTTTTAGAACTTTGTATCCTGCTTATGCGTATAAAGTTTCATTAAAATCGGTTGATTCATTTCGAAAAACAAGGGCTTGAAAGTTTGTATGAAATGCCGTACGTCGTAAACGCTCTTAGGGAGTAGAATCGGGCCAGAAATCGTAGACTCGACGTAGGGGTAATAGAATAGAGAGAAGTTTATCAGCTCAACGTAAAGGAACTCGACATAAGGGAACCATTCAACTGAAGGCATCCGCGATAGGAGTTCTGCGCTCAGCGCACTATTGGCGCCACGAATTTCATCAATACTAGTAGTGCCGTCTCTAGACTTCCCGGAGTGGCGATTCCATGCTTTGTGATTCAACACCTCGCAGACTAGCTAATGTCAAAAAAATCTAATGTTGACATTTTTGGTTCTCTTAGCTTTCGTGATTGGTTGATTAATATACCTAACACCAAGCAATCAAATTAGTTGACATAATGATTTAATAATTCTTAAAATAATAAACAAGCTTTCAGAAACAAGGTTTAGTATTTTATTATAAATTGACGTATTTAGCAACATCAAGAACCTGCAATAGAATTAAAATTCGCCTCGTTTATTAATTCTGAAACGGTAGAGCAATAGCGTCCCTCCCTATCCTGCTATTATCATAGAATAAAATAGAATACTCTTTATTATGTACACCATAAAATTTACAGATATAAATGTTCAGCACATCAGATAATAATAATCATCGAATAATTTTAAACCTTAAAATGTTGATGTTTAAGTTCAAAATCGAATGTGAATATTTGACAGTTTGTGGTAACTTGGATGTGCTAGTGCATAATAGATTAGAGAAGCCCAAGGCGTTGTACAGTGCAATTCCTATGCATCGGAATTAACCGCATTCCATGTTTTGATAAACCATGCCATTTTTTTTAGTGGCTCTCATATACTTTACCATTGGAGTAGCCGTATAGTAACTAACAGATAAACTCCAAACAAACATGTCTATCAGCATTACATAATAATTAGCATCATATTTCATGAATGTGTTAATTTTACCTCTAATCAACTCTACCTTGACCTTTTAAACATTTGGCAAACATTAAAAAGAGTGGTTGCCATTTATAAAAAAATTGGCAACTTTCAAGTTTGATATACTTAACAAGCGCTGTGCTACCGTATTTAGTTCATGTTACATATCTAGGTAAATTTATTTTAGTTGCTACTGTTTGTTTAAAAGTGTTTTTTTTTACTGTGACTGTTTAAGGCGAAATTAGATTTCGCTGTCGCTGAGATATTTGCAAGGGAAAGTATGGAAGGTAGAGAACAATGATATAAATAGACAGTCGAAGCTACAACTCATCGAAAATAATTGCGTCCAACTATTGGCCGCAAAATAAAATGCACGCACACAATGACGTGGCGCGAGTGTAAGACGTACACCAGCCTATCAAAGTTGGCCTGTTTGCTTTAGTTCTTTTGCAGTGCGATACTATCTAGACATATAAATAATCAAAGGCGAATGTGACAGATATTTGATGAGAATAGAAATGTTGGCAGCTTCTGCAACGGTGGCTTGCTACTGTTTTTTTGACATTACTTTCAAAGTTGCCTTCATTGAAAGTTCACCATTACTAAAACATTTTTTCTTTTCTTTCCAGGGTAACGGCCAGGCGTCGCAAGGAAAATACGTGGCGGGATCAGTAACAGGTGTGGGCGCCGAGGCCGGTCTTTTTGTAGCAAACCACGCGTATTAAACGCACAACACAACATTCACTACACTATGTCTCTAGAAACAGTAGTACACATCGATCGTCGCTACGAGAATATCCGCCGAGCGCCACAGAGTAGACAAAATTATAACACGCTAGCATTATTTTGCATCGGTTATCGCGACGATGACAGCAGGCGATTTATTTCACGTCTGTTACTCAACCGAGAATGTCGCCTTTAGTTACAATTGTTCGGTCTTCGCGAATGAAGTTCCATTTATGAAGTTTAAAAAGTGGCGCGAAAGGTTTTAGAGGTTATAAGAAAAATGTTAGTTCTAAGATCAACACTATATTCTCAAATTGCTTCATGTATGTTCGTTCAAGCATACGTATTTGTAATGAAATTAGACCTAGATTTGAAGTTATTTATTGGAAAACATCTAGAAATTTGTATTTAATAGTCTCATTAACTGTAGTGGTTGACAAATAAATGTTGTTATTGTGCTAATATATGACAGAAATTATTAGATTTTTGATATTAATTTATTTATAACAAAGCAACATGGTACATAAATGTTATTTTTAAAATCAGACCATCATGTAAGTTAATTTTGTATCTATTGATTTTTTAAACATCATTTTTAGTAATCTATTTTGATATTTTTAAGAGTATAAAATTATATTAATCTTTGATCAGGTAGTTTTGTTTCATTTCATTAGATGTAAGTAACTTTGTAGACCTAACAAACCCCATAGAGAAGATGAGATATTATTTGACTTGATGAACATGATCTACATAACACACATAATCTGCCTATAACGTTCCCACTGCTGGGACACAGGCCTCTTTCTGTGAGAGGGAGTGGGCCGTAATCCACGCGGGCCCAGTGCGGATTGGTGGATGTCACATGTCTTCGAATTTTTAGTTCTAGGACATGCCGGTTTCGTCACGATGTTTTCCTTCACCGTTTTGAGAGCAGTGGTGATGAAATAATTTACACAAAGTAAAGCGCCTGTCTGGGTTCGAACCTACGACCTACTACTCGTAAGTCGAGGCCGTTAACCACTGGGCCACCACTGTTCTCAACACATGAACATGAGCTAAGAAACCCAAAAAAAAAATGTCTTTTTCCTTATGTTTTCAACCGTAAATAAAGGTGGCCACGATGCTAGTTTTCATAAATCCCTATTTATACGAGTATAGTGCGTTTGGTTGTGTGGTTTAAATAGTAGGTAATGAGGGAGAGGATACTTCGGAATGTTTCTATTCGGGGTCGTTGTTCCTTACTTATCTTAACGGCGAATTTATTTAGTTTGTGGTGATAATCATAATCATTTATTTGTCAGAATATGGTACATTTTATGGTCTTAAGATTAGTCTATAGTATCATCACATTCTGCCAAGTGTGGCGTGCAAATATTAGGTACATACAATAGGTTACTACTACAATTACAATTTGAGATGTGTCAGTTAAAAATAATATCATAGACACACACAATTTTTTTAGGATGTCAAAGTATCAGTGATTAACCGGTTGAATGCCGTAATTACAGAAAAAAATAAAAAGCGATTGTGTCTCGCGTGGACACACGTTCCGGATACACAAAGGATTATACTAAAACTTTTAACTTAAATAAATAATGTAAAATTACAAGAGTTTGGAGAATATTCTCCAACCATCGTTAACTATAATTTAAACCATAATTTGTCCAACCTGTCCACATTCGGGAACAGCCGATCTATTCTGAAAAAATCTCACCGTGTAAACGTAGGGGCAGTGAGCTTGAAGTGACTTGTTATTAGTATCAATCCCTCACTGACAGTTCACTCCACGCTCACTTCGCCTAAGTTTTCACGGTGAGATGGTTACAGAATAACACTGCAGATCGTGATTGGTGAGTATGGGGACTAGGTATTGCTGAAAAATTAAAATGTCTAGCCTACCTACTTGACCTCAAGTAAAGCCTTTCTCTGACAGACGAGATTTATTATTTTTTATGAAATCTTTCACAGATTCAGAAATAACCGATTAGCAGATAGCGACATTCTGGTTTAGTTTTGCAGTGTTTTTTGATACCACACCTACCTTAGAGTAGAATGCACATCTGGCTCTTTCTAACAGATCTACGACGATGTATTATGTGTAGGTATTGAATATTATTATTATTAATATAGTATTTGAATACAGATTTCGGTAGACACAATCATGTCCGTGACTACCACCAACGCCAATCGCTTCCATATTTGGCAAATAATTAGTGCTCGAACAACTAAATTGGTACCTAAGTAGTTTTCGAGAAAGTCGACCAATTTTCTATGTAAAGTGTGTGTTCTGTGGAAAGCGACAAGCTCCTCAAACTTGGAAACAACATTCAAAGTCGTGGTCCTGCTGAATGAGCGCGCGAAAGTTATCATCCTTGATTTCTCGGTAAATTACAAGTGCTTCAGTTCTGTTTTTTAAAAGATCACAACTATATCCCGCCGCCATGCCCGCCGCGGTCTGCCGTTTATTATGTAGGTACCTAGGTATTTTGTCTTTTTCTCGTAAATAGTACCTATACCTTCCTAATTGGTTATAAACAAGCCGCAGAACTTAGTCATTGATGCAGAAAGTTGTCACTACCACATTTATTTTGTCGTATGTTGGGGGAACTTAATATTACCTTAACTTACTTATTTGTATCAAAACTTATGCTGGATGACCGCAGGTGTCAATCCATAATCAGTCTCCTGTCCTTATCCTCAATCAATCAATCAACTCAGCCTATCGCAGCCCACTGCTGGACTTTCCCACAGGCCTCTCCCAGGCTGCGCCACAACACCCTGTCTTCCGCCTTCCGCATCCAGTCTGTTCCAGCCATAATTTTAAGGTACAGTCGGTCGATCTAGCTGGGGGGTGTCCCACACTACGCTTGCCGATACGCGGTCTCCACTCCAGAACTCGTCTGCTCCACCGGCCATCAGTCTTTCGACAAAACTGGCCAGCCCACTGCCACTTAACTTGCCTACTCTGTGGGTGAGATAGGCGACGAGAAGACTTGATGAAGTTTTCCAAACGCTGGCCAACCCAACTGGATTCTGTCGGCTTCTTTCTCAAAGTTGTGTCTACCGCTGCAAGCCTGTGTGGCACCTGTAATCCTGTGTGGCACCTGAAGTAGCTTGTGTGGCACCTGTCTTCAATTTAGCAACGTTTTATTTCGTTGACGTTTAAAGGACCTGTTTTTTGGGCTCTTTACAATAGACAGATTACAAAATATTATAGTATAAATCTTACAAAAAAATCACAACTTCGAGAAGCGACCTGTCGATGTGGATTGGACTCGGCAAGACGTTTGAATTGTACCTACTGACCGTTGATCCTTAGCTTAATCCGTTTTAATACAAAAAACCGGACAAGTGCGTGTCGGACCACGCACAATGAAGGGTTCCGTAATTGGGATAAATTTATCCCAAAAATAAACTTAGCATTGTAGTTGAAAAACAGTTCTCCCATACATTCCAACCACAAAATGTAAGTTTGTACGCACAATATTGAGAGATTTACCGTGTTATTTTAACACCATAGACTGAGAGAAATTTTCCTGTAATCTTTAATAAGTAAAGAACTATTTTCTGTATGTATTTCAAAATTTTATGCTCAGTAGTGGAGATAAGGTCTATTTTCATCTAATTTCTTAAATAACTTTAAAGCCTTTCATTTCATATGTAGGTACCCAACACGGTGCAGGCAGCATAAGTTTTATTTTAATTCTCTAATTTGCCCCCCCCCCAAAACTTTTGGCCTCATATTGACCGCCCATTGTGACCCTATGTAAAATTTCAACATTAAGGTATATCTGTTACTTATAAGGTGTACATAATAAAGAGTATTCTATTCTATTCTAACCCTCATATTCTTATTTCACTAATACGTGGAACACTCAGAAAGTTTTGAGAAACTGAAAAACCAACTTAGATAAATGGATAAAATAATTTTATTAAATCTTTTCAAAAAACTCTCGGCCAGCCTCTATACAAAGTTTCATGCATCTGAAACAATTTTTCCAGGCCACCGCGGACACCTTTTCTACGGCTAAGGCCTTCTCGAACGCTGTTAACGCATCTGCCGGGGATGAAAACTGTATCCCTTTCAGTTGATTTTTTATTTTAGGGAATAAAAAGAAGTCACACTGTGGCAGATCAGGACTGTAAGGAGGCTGACCCAAGACTTTTGATCGGTTTAAGTGTCAAGAAAGTCCCCTTGTTTTGAGCCCTGAGTGCGCAAACGCGTTGTCGTGGTGAAGCAATAGCCCGCGGAGTCCGGTGTTCAGTTGCTTGTTGCTCATTGCAGTCACAACTTCTGGTAGGCATTTCATAGTACGTACCTATACCATTCGGCGTTGATGCTGCTTTGATTATGTAATGGAATCGACACCAGATACCCCGTCAAAGTGAAGAAACTAGTGCGATTCTCGATCGCTTCACTTTGGTAGGCGTTGGTTCGTTTTGAAACAGCTAAACCGCGCGTCGACTGACGCTTTGTTTCTGGATCGTATTGATAAATCCAGAGGGTCTACTCCGAAGCGCTAAACCGAAGTATCGGCCGAATGTTCGGCCGTTTTAAAACTTCCACAGTTTCCTTTTTTGACTTGTGAGTCTATACCGGACTTCAAGGTCACAGGTTTGACTTTGGCTTATCTCTTCGACTGTCTTTTTTTTTTCACCGTAGTCAGCGATAGTTAGCCGTAGTAAAGAAACGACCGAACATTCGGCCGATACTTTGGTTTAGCACTTCGGAGTAGACCCCCTGGATTCGTCACCTGTCACAATGTCATAAACGCGCCGAGACGAGCCTGCTTCAAATTTATTAATCATGTCACGGCACCATTCCACACGGGCCTGCTTCTGAGCTTCAGTGAGGTTGTGCGGGGCACCCAGCGTGAAACTATCCTTCTCACGCGAAGGTGATCGTGTAGAATCTTGTGAACGCTTCCCGATCCAATCTGCAATAGATATATGCTGAATCTCTTCGTACGTAATGCGCCTGTTATCTTGAAATTTTTTTTTTATTGCTAGCATGTTTTCCTCAGTAGCAGCCGTCGAAGAACGACCACTTTTTTCTTCATCTCCCAAAGTTCGACGACCGCGCTTAAATTCGTTATGCCAACGGTAGATGGTTGCTTTAGAAGGTGCTTCATCTATAAATGCCATTCGAAAACGATCAAACGACTCATCCGGTTTTAGGCCACATTTGAAATCATAAAAAATCATCGCACGAAAATGTTCCCGACGCAGATTCATTTTTCAATGAGCTCTCAAAAAAATGTGGGGGGAAATTCAAAATTCGAAGGACGGTATTTTTACTTGTAAATAATCATATTTTTTTTAATAATTATAATCTGCCAGGGCTAAATACATGAAAACTTTTTTTCGTATTACTTTCTGAGTGGCCGGCCGTACACGGCCGTGTTTGGGTCACAGAAATTCATGTGGTCACCAAATTTAATTTAATCGGTCCCGTAGATTTGAAGCAAATCGGCTGTGATAGACAGATAGACAGACACGAGTGATCCTATAAGAATTTAGTTTTTTCCTTTTGAGGTACGGTACCCTAATGAAGGATATCTTCAAATCCAAAAAATCTGTCTTACTTAAGTAAGGGTTTTTGGCACCTAGTCTCGAATGTACCAAAAAGTTTATTCAACTCTATAATATTATTATTATTTATTTCTCTTTATTTTTCTTCTCTCTTTAATCAATTTATTCGACACAAGGGCTTTCATGAGCACCTGTACCGAATTCTAAAAGCCATAATTTGTATCTAAACAGTCTCGACCCCATGGTGGAAAGTTTTTCCGACGCTTGAACATATAATTAGTATGCAGACAGACGAACTATATTGCTTGATGAACCGTTTAATTGAACTACACTTGAGAGCGGAGCCAGCTAGACGACTAGGGTCGAGGACTCACTGGCGGATTTGCTAGGTATTTTTATCCGACTTCAGAGAGGTTTTTTATTGGTAAAGTGGAAGGTGTTTTTTTTGCTAGGTAGGTTACCTACGTTTTTGTCTCTAAAGCTTTGGTTTCCTAGGAAAGCGGGGTTCCGTCATAATAATATTATAACGGCCGTCATGTCTATCTGTAATTTTCACCAGTAGGTATTTGACATTATACCCCATGGCCAACATAATATAAAGATGTAGTTATGGTATAATAGGGTTTCAAAGGTGCACAAGGACAGCTGTTGTTTTTCTGCACCTTAAAAATCCTATCAATCCTATTGATGTTAGCTGCTCTTTCCCTAAGGAATCTTAGAAATAAAAGCAAATTTTGTTAGATTACTTTCGTGCCAAAATTAAATCCGCTTCCTGGCAATAATGTTAAAATTTCTTGGTTCCAGACGGATTTGATTCCAGCTTGTATATACGGTAAAAATGCAGTGCCAAGTTCCAAATTCATTGTTAATGAACTATTGTGGAATACTTGTTACTTTCTAAGGAATAAATGATATTATCCTTATTTTTGACGTCTAATTAATTATCTCCGTAGCGTCCACTAGTTTCCTAGCGTCTTTTCCAGTGTGAACTATTCCTTAGAGCGAGAGGTGTCTATAATAGCTAGCTATATAGCAGTGCTCCGTTCTCATGTCTTTCACACCTTGGGTAAAAATTCTCTAGGATTTTCGGTAGAATTTTCCATAAAGGAGATAAAAAAATGTGTTATAGACTGGCTAGGTAGTTTAAGTTTGGAATTGAACATTGATTGGTTTGAGAAATTTTTCGACGTAAGTGAAAACTTAGGTACATACCCACCTACATTTATGGGTACAGTACTTACCGAACCCCCTCATTTTTCGGTCCAAAATTAAGTCAAGTCAAATCCTAAGTCCGTTCAAACTAAAAATTAGTTCCAAAGTCAGAAGCCGAAATGTCCAATCCAAAGTAGGAAAATTACTTTGAGTGTACGACTAAACGCCGACAGACACTACGCCGACAGACTGAACACCGACAAGACTTTACTTCGACGGGACTCTTCGCCGACAGGACACTTCGCCGACAGGACTCTTCGCCGACAGGGCTCATCAGCGACGCAATTTATCTCCGATAATCAGATACTTACTTTGGAAATCGATTACTTATGCGTTTCTTGTAATTATACAATTCATACAAAATAAACGACGTTACAACATTGTAACGTATAATACCATATTATACGTTACAATGTTTTCTATTAATGCAAGTCGTTTCTGGCACTCGCCGGCCGCTGCCGCGGCACCGCTCGCTTCGCTCGCTCGGCTCGTGCGTAGGAGTTTACAGTTTTAACCTAACCTAACCTACCTGTCGGCGAAGAGTCCTGTCGGCGGAAGAGTCCCGTCGAAGTAAAGTCTTGTCGGTGTTCAGTCTGTCGGCGTAGTGTCTGTCGGCGTTTAGTCGTACACCGATTACTTTTCACCTGTTTTGAACTGTTCACCAAACGGTCAACAGTTCAAAATCCTCTAAATAAATACTTAGGTATATCTAAAAAAAGATTAGGTAGGTACTTACCTGAAAAGACAAAATCTGCTAAGTCAAATATCCACCCAATAATTATCAGATCTTACAGACATTGCTTACGTTATAATTTGAAATAAATTGCTATAGGTGCCAATTTCCGCTTCAAAAAGAGGCTCGATCATGCACGACAACAATTAAAGGCTTTTTGTTCGGCTTTTTGTCCCCATTTCACCCACCTTTAGGGTTTGAAAGTGATCGGAGTCAACGCCCCAACAATTTGCATACGCTCTGAATTCACGTGGTTTTCGGACAAAATCGGAGAAAAATTGCCGAGGAAGGTTCGATAGCCGTTGGGCGCTGTTGTGAAATATGAGGTTAAAGAACTGGAAGGTTTTGCCTTTTCATGTTATTCGAGTTTTTGATTTGTGTATTGATTGTCTGCCGAAGAGTGTAGGATCTTTGCATACGATCTTTCTTGCTAGCAGAACGCACCGAACAGTGCCACTTTAAGATGTTGTAGTTTGCATGATGTGTAGATGTACTCGTAGGTACTTAGGTGGCTGTTAAGAAATTGTGCGTCATGATTGTCATGATTTTGAAGTAAATTGTTTGTTGCTTGCAGTAGTTTCATTTGGTAGGCTACCTATTATAAGGGGTAGGAAACGTCGGTCGTTCGGTTTACGCACTCTTTCTGTGTTGAAATTTTCCAATAGAATAAATGCGGTCTGTGCTTTTTATGAAAGACAAGAACAATTAGGCTTTTTTTTCTGATAATACCCCCCATAAAAACCTATTCTCATCCCCTGTTAAAGCGAGTATTCAATCAGTCTTTTTGCTTCACCAGTTCACTTCGTACCTATCAGTCATGTAGGCTTGGTATGTAGGCGACTGACCGGTTACGACCGCTTTTGTCCGGATTTGTGCGTACAATGGGATTAAGCCGGCAGATTTATAGCAGGGTAGATGTACCTGTTGTAGGCTGTGGAAAAGTGATTTATTGTACAAGTGGTCTAGATTTTTGAAAAAAGCGTGATTGCCTGCGAGTCAATGTCTTGGAAATGGTTTGAATTATGTGGGTATTTGAAAAAAAGGTGCCGTGATGCCGTCTTTACGATAATCTTCTCAGTCTTCAATATCATGTCAGAAACTTCCGATCTCAAGTTTCGATCCTCCGTTTGACCAGCTAAGGAACAAGCAAAATAGGTGTTTCTATCTTCAGTTAGTCGGTTAGTCCGTCAAGGAACTAGGGCGCTATAATAAACTCTTAAAGCTGGTCAATATTAGGTATAAAGTCCCATGTAAAGTGCAACTATTAACCCCAATTGACTGACTCCCCCAGCTTTATAATCGTAGAGGAGTTTACCTACGTAGTTTCACACCCCACTGGTAACATTTCCATCCATATAGAATATTATGCCACGTAGATTACTACGCACATACATTACTAACAATATGTGCTAATGTCCGTGCTAGTGCCCTTAATTGCTCCGTCTACCCGTCCTCAATTACAGGGATTTGTTGTACGGCACACGGGCGGAACTGATCCTGTTTTCACTTAAACACGTAACGAAAAGCTTAGCTTTAATGCAGTTAATTCCATAATGTTTTGTTTTTGTTTTGAAGCTTTTGTCATAGATATACGAGTTTTGTGGCGTTTTGAACTGTTTTTGTCGTGATATTCTTGACTGGTGTTGCCTACAAACGGTGACTATACTTTGGTTGGTTCTGTAAGGATCCTGGCTAATTGAATAGTAGATTGTTATACAAGGGGCTAAAATGACCCATTATACACGAGGTAGTTTTAGAAACCGAGTTATAATAGGTTTTTAGTGCCGTGTTTTACACTCTACTTTTCACTACGATTGCGAGAAAATAAAATAATCCAATACACCGTGACGGTAACAGGTTGAAAATTATTTATTTTCCTTTCTCTCCATCTGAAAATTAGGGTCTCCATTCTCACTAAATTTACCTCAAAACTTGAAAAAGCTAAATCTCTTTACAATCTATATAGTACCTACGTACTTACTAATTCCATGGGTAGGTACACTAATTCCATGCTATTAAAAGGTGCTTACTTATTCCATGCTCAAGCTGTCACTAAATGTTACACACTTACGTCCCTTTTCACGAAATCACTCCCACATAAAGCGAAAGGGAAGATGTTACCTACTTAGCAACAACTTAACTAGCCTTAGTTCTCATTGTTGGTATACTAATATTGCTTGTAAGCAGTTAAGGGGAGGCTCCCTGTTTTTATGTAAAATTGCATGAATATTCTGAAACAGTCACATAAACAAGCAAAATGAAACTATAGTATATGATTTATTAGATCTTTTTCTTTCCATTTTGAAGACAGTTATGTAATTATAATATTTTCACTCGATACATTTTTTATTCGAAAATCATGTTTTTTTTAACGATAATTTTATTATAAAAAACAAACAAGATTGTTAGGCTTTTATGTCAAATATTCACAGCAAGAAAATGTCGTTTATTATCCAGCCAACAGATATATTATATTTTCTCTATATCAATTATTACTTTAGTTATAAACGAAATAAGAATTGAGACTTACGCTATTTAGTTTAGTGCTCGAACACGATCAAAGAGCGCACGCGATATTCAACTTTATTACTGGTGTGTTAGCGTTTAGCACATAACGGAGTGGCGGGGAACAAGGGGCGGAGCTTGCGTGGAAATTTGATTTAGACTGTCTTAATATTGACGGTTCAACAACACTCATTGCGTTATTTAAGCAGGTAGTTGAGCAGACGTTTTTTTCGAAAATATGAAACAATGTATTAGCAATATTCTTCAAAATCATTCAGATTATGATTGTTAGTGTTTTAACGTAATTTATTACGATACTAGTCCTCATAACAGTAGGTAAATATACAAAGTACACTTAGGTACTTAGTTTAAGCAAAGTAATAGTTACATATTAAGTATTTTCGCTTTGTACAACTTCGTGGAATTATGCCTCGTTTATAACTTTGTTCTGTCTGTCTAAGGCAGACTTAAGTTTACAGTAATTCTGAGAATATAATGTGATTGTGTACCTACTAGAATATTTTTTGCGTAATAAATAGGTACCTACGTACTTGTAGACGAATATATATACTCTACAAATGAGGCACCTAAATCACCTCTACAAGAAATTCTGATTTTCCTATGACTATCAATGAGAAGAACTTGTTGACATGACATCACAAGAAGAAAAACATAAAAAAATCTTGGTTAAAGGCTCGTGGATACTGGCGCGATATCACGGGCGCGACAGGTAACGCAACACTTTCCATGAAGTTTTCATAGGAACTTTGCTACTAGTGTCGCGTCGTGCCTGTCTGCGGGAGCCTTAAAGGCTCGACCTGACTGGCGCGATATCGCGGGCGCGACATTCAGCGTAACACTTTTCATGAAGTTTTCATAGAAATTGTCCTATTAGTGTCGCGTCAAGCTCTCGCGGCGCGCTTGTCTGGCCTTAAATCTCAAAGCTATATCGACGGTGAAGTATCAATATAATTATAATAACTACAAAAAACATCAGTTAAAGAACAAAGCCCACTTCCCATACATTTGAAAACCTGATAATGAAAGTGTATGTATAGTTAGAAGGTATAGTAGAAAGACTACATGTAAGTTTAGGAATGTCTTATACTCATTTTTACGATTTAAACGCTACGAAGTCCAAAAAGTATTAATATTACTTTTTAGGTTAGGAATTGCAGATATGAGTATAAAGAAATAAATGAGCTAGAACTAATTATTAACGCTTGAAGTTCAGTCTAAAATAGGAATACTTGGTCAGTGGGTCGTCTTCTAGCTATGGTCTAAAACGTCTTTTTTACTTTGTGAATTCCTTGAAACGAACTGCCCTCGTCACTGCTTAGACTCTCGATGATTGTCAATATAAATTGAGTGTCGAGCATTAACTGTTGTTTCTCCAGCACACTTATGTACTTACTAACTACATTTTTAGTATAATAAACGATAGTTAGATGGTTTCTATACCTCTAAAATGTCTAACTTAGTTCTTGTATTGTCAAAAGTGATCACTTATCTACCCAACACATTTCATTGGCCTACGGTACATACATACATACCTGGTGAACAAAACCGGAAAAACAAATAAAACACTATGTTAAAGTGTAATGTTTTATTAATTATCATCATTTTCCTCTAAACTACGTCATCCAGAAATGCTGCTGGAACACATATATTTTCCTGATTGGTACCTATTGGTACCAAGGAAATAGCCCATAAGCCCATCCAAGGTACCACACTAATGTCATAACGTGAGCGCACCATCCAATGGTTCGATATCAAGGTCCAGGGGCGGTAAATAGGGTCGTAAAAAGAAGTAACACACTCAAAATGGCACAGTTCACAACGAGATGCAATCACAACTATGAAGGACTTAGGGGCGAGGCGTATTTATCGTAACAGATAGAAATAACAGATATTTAAAAATAACAAATTACAATTGTTCCTACCAATATAAATTAAAAACACACTTTTTAGTGGCTCAGTTTGTAATTTATCTAATTAACAATAGCCTAATGTCAAATGCCATCACCTTTTACAAAATATTGGTATTCCTGATGCAGGTGCGTTAATTGTTGAGGAGTTCTCCTGGTAAGGACCAGGAGAACTGATGGTGACTTTACCATATGCATTTTGACGACCATAACTTGCTTATAAACCATATTAAAGTGCCTAATCGAATTTAAACGGTGAAATACTTATTATTATGTAGCTCCGGTGGCCATCAGTGGTCTTCATCATGAGTTCCACTTCACCAAATGGTACTTTCCGAGAGCAAATTCACGAGTTACTATAAAACATACTCAAATCGCTATAGGTATGCCTATAAAATTTGAGGATTTCCCTCGATTTCCATGGGATCCCATCATCAGATTCTGATTTTGTGGCAATGGGACCACCTCGGGAGCATACCCTTACAAACAAAAAAGAATTTTCAAAATCCAAGGTAGTGTTTTTTTGGAAACCGGTTGTTTTTTTTTTTGTAAAAAGTTTTTTTTGATTCAAACCTTCGAAAACTACAGAAATAAAACGTTATTTTCGCCTCCTGTAAAATCATGTTTTTGTAGTTATTAAATATTGATACAGATGTTCTATGTCACGAAGTCCGTTTGGCTATGAATGTTGTCAAGCGTGCACATGCACATTGTTTTTGTGTGCGTAACCTCGAGAGCGCTCAGTGTCGATCGGGACACGGTCCGGATCAGTAGTGGTTTTTAGTTCGCGCCAAATTGTTTCACGGAGTAAGGTCAGCATGGCAACAAAACGAAGAAGAGTTGTCCATAGTGAGGTAATATTTATTTATACGTTTTCAATTAAAATGTTATACAAAGATACTTAATATAGCAATAGAAGTATTTATAAAATGAATGTTTTTTTGTGTTATAAAATGTTTATATTAAATCTTAATTATTTTGATTACATTTTGTTTTAGGGTCGAAACATGATAGCTAGTGTTTATCATTTTCTGCGAGAAGAATATGAATTTACAAAATCATTAATGGAACTCAACTGTGATGAAATTTATAATCAATGTACAAGATGATTCTGACGACAGCAAAACGGAATCGGAAATCGAAAATTTATCTGATAGTGATTGAAAATACTGAATAGTCCTACTTGTTTCGTTTCCATTCTGTAACACCAATGCTTAATTAAATGCCTACATATTCTTAATATTTTTGTATTTATTGCAACCTAATCTAATTTATTTACAAAATGTATATACTTTTTAAACCAAAATTTTATTTAGATTATTAAATCTCGACTTGAATATATATCAGATTTTTTTGCTAACGTTACCTACTTTTACACACACAAGCGCGCTTGTCGGGATACGTCACTACTACAATCAAAGCCGAACGGACTTCGTGAAATAGAATATCTGTACTTCACCTTCGATGTGTAACCTAACCTTCTACCTATTATTGTTTCATTGTAGATGAGGCATCATAAGGTACACACGGATACACATCCAGCTATACATTTCCAGTTTATGCTGTTCTCGCATTGTATAAGATTTCCGTACAATGAGAGGTAAGCGTGGTCGGCGTGTAGCCGTCTGTACATTATAGGAACAGGAACACAAATAAATACCTACACAAATACACACCAATTTTAATATTATTAATTTTGATATGTGCACATTATCAAGACTCACACTGTATAATATGCAGGTTCCTACTTCAAAATCAATTGTGATTCGATTACGTTACGCAATTATATAGAGTGCTCTATGATCGTTTGATGTAAAACCCACCTTTAAAAAAAGAAATAGTTCTACTTTCTTACACCAAATTTTCTGTTTCAGGATGAAATTGATTTTAATAGTAACGCAAGATAAAGTCAAGCGAATTCAATGCTAATATATTTTCTTAGATTTTAATTTTATTTACTATGTGTTTGTTCATTATTAGATCATTATTTTTAATTTTTATCGTCTGTACCTAAGAAAAATATATACTCGACATTATGATTAAGTTTGTGTTTTATTTGTGTACCAATATCTTACATATTGAGATGATATTGCTTCGGAGAACAGTAGGCACTTAATATCGGTTCGATTTGGCTTGGTAAACCAATAAAGGACCTTTGCTTAGCAGTAAGTACACTTTACAAATCATCAATCTTTATTTACTTCATCTGTTTCTGTTCAGATACAAACAAAGCCCGAGTTCGCAGAACAATATTTAATTTTCAATGGACGAAATATGCATTCAGATTTTTTTTGTTCCATATTGCGCCTTAAGTATTTTCATAATACCTATTGAAAAATCTAAATTTATTTTTAAAATCAAAACAAGGCATTTACTACTTACTAAAACTTTTAAATAAACCCTTGTTAAGAAACTAACTAAACCATATTTCTCAGCTCTGGAGAGCATTAAATAGGGGTAATAAACTTGGGAAAAACAAAGAAAATCTTCTAGCAGTAAACCGTAGCCACGGTTTACTGCTAGAAGATTTTCTTTGTTTTTCTTTATTTTATTACCAAAGTGCCCCAGAGTACTCTTTAAAAGAGCAATTGGTAACTTGAAGAAACTACAATATTTTTGGATATTGGATTGTAGATCGCTCACACGTAGAAAATGAGAAATCTAACTTTATAAGAATTCAAAAGTTGAAATTATCGTTCAAACCCGAAGTTTAAACATCAAACAAGTGTTTTTTTAGAAAAAAACAAGTGTTATTACCACAGCTTCAACAAGCTCCGCAAGCTTTAATAATCTAATGAGCTCATTCTACGTGCCTATCTAAAACTTGGAAGTTATTTTAGCAACGCGATCGCACTATTTTAGTCTCATTTCAGCCAACACGTCCACTGCTGGATATAGGCCTCCCCCAAAGGGGTGGTTTGCCATAATCGCCACGCTTGGCAGGCGGGTTGGCGATCGCAGTATGGTATTTAAATGCATCGAGAACATTGCTGCCCATTCTTTAGTAAGTCCCTTAGTCTCATTTTACGACACCCACGGGAAGAAATAGGGTGGTGCTATTCTTTACGTCCGGCACCGCACGGGAAGTTTTTGTCTAATCATATCCTCATATCCTTTTAATTCAAACAGGGAATCATATACCAGTGCGGATGAAAGCCAACAAATATAAAAACGAGAAAAAAAAAATAACACCATGAGACCTACTGGAAGAGGAGCAAAATATTGTTCGAATGACGGGAAAAATAATTTTGAGTCGACAAAATGGAGGGTGGAACGGGAAGAACTTTTAGGTGTTGAAAGTGGTATTTCACGGTTTTTCGCGATTTGCAACGAAAGTTGACCTATCGAAAAAAGTTAAAATTAAAACTAAACGTTTTTCCGATTTTCTCTGAAAATTTGAGGATATGTGGAAAAATGTTAAATGCAAAACTTGTAGATATTTTTATTGGCAATTTTTTTTTCCACTATTTTTGTAGGAGGTTAGTTTTCGCTGCGAATTGTGAGAAACTATTTTTAACCCCAAAAATTCACCTCATTTCGCCCTTCTATCCTAATCAAATCCTTATTTATGTCCTTGTTTATTCTTTGTACCTGAAATTAATATTCCCGAAAGGTTTCAACTGTTAATATCAATAAATAAATATGAGATTTGAACAAAAATTAAAAAAATGATTTTTCGTTTTCTAGATTTTTTTCCTTATCTTTTATTTTTATTTATATAGATTACATAATCTAAAAGTAGACGCTTCCACGAGAAACATGGCGGCTGGCGATCTTGAAAAGACGAATTTTACCGGTGAAACTTTTCAGTTGAAAGTGAGCTAGTTTATTCGGAATTTGCCGAAAAAAAGCAATAATCTGTATCGCTACAAAAAAAATTACAGCTTACTTGAAACATAAGAACCAACATATTTTCACCAAATTTCTTGAAAAAACATTAATTTTTGCGCAACAAAAAAATTAAAAACTTAAAAATCAGAGTTTTCGATTTCCCGGAAAATTTGAGGTTACGTGGAAAAATGTTTGATACAAAAGTTGTAGATCTTTTTATTATCAACAACTTTGCTATTTAACTTTTTTCGATTCGCATGAAATACCACTTTCAACCCCTAAAAGTTCACCCCGTTCCACCCTTCTCCATTTTGCGACTCCAAATTATTTTTACCCGTCATTCAAACAAAAGTTTTGCTCCTCCTCCAGTAGGTCTCATGGTGTATTTTTTTCCTCTAAAATGCATCGCCACTGGGGTCTGTCTGGACACGCAAGGACCATCAATTTTTGCTGTTCGATAATCTGTCTTTAACTTAACCGACTTCCAAAAAGGAGGTGGATAATGTTCGTCGTCTGTATGTTTTTTTATGGATGTTCACCGATTTCTCCGTCAATTGTGGACCGATTTTGAAAATTCTTTTTTGTTTGAAAGGGTTGCTCGAAGTGGTTCCATTGTCACTAATTCAGAATCTGATGACCGATCCCATGGAAATCTTCCACTTAGAGCGGTTTGTTTATTTTTTATAGTAACTCGTGCATTTGCTCTCGGAATGCACCATTTGAAAAAAAAAAAAAAAATTATTGAAAAAAAAAATTAGAGTGAATTTTTAATAATAAATGATTTATTTCTGTAAGTAAGTTTGTACAAACACTCTTACACATGAATCATATTAAAAAAAAAAAAAAACTAGATGAGGTAGGCGTTTCGTATCCGACTACTCTGTGAAGAAAGGCCGAAACAAACTCAGAGGCTCAGACTCTCTTTTAAAGTCCCGATCCTCGATCCAGAAGCCTCGGTGAAGTGGAACTGATGATGAAGACCACAGATGGCCACCGGAAATAAGTATTTCACGGGTTGCGACTGATCCCATGAAAATCGAGGGAAATCCTCCACCTATAGCGATTTGGGTATTTTTTATAGTAACTCTTGCATTTTCTCTCGGAAAGCAACATTTGGTGAAGTGGAACTGATGATGACAACCACAGATGGCCACCGGAACTACTTAATGATAAGTATTTCAGGGGTTGCGATTCGATTAGGTACTTTAATATAGTTGCTGAGCAATTTATGCTCGTCACAATGCTTATGGTGAATTGGAGCTACAGCTTTTTTCCTGGTTCTTACCAGGAAAACTCCACAATTAACGTCCCTGAATTAGGCTAGTGTAGCATAAATAAATTAAAAACTGACTCACTAACAAGTGATAAATAAAAAACAATCGACTTCCAAAAAAACAATACAAAGTAAAAAAATAATTTTGATTTCGGAAATCGGTGGCATAAAACGAAAATACAGATCCAAAAACACTTTTTTATTGTTCAGTTTCTGTGGGTCAGTTTGTAATTTATACAAACAAACATAAACTCACGCCTTCTTCCCATGGGGGTAGGCAGAAACTATAGAATGCCACCTGCTACACACACATACATACTCCTTTTGCTTCGCCTACGTTCATACATCTGGTCATACACGCACGCCGATTGCGAGTACTACGCACCAGACCTTTCTGAAGAACATCACCAATTTGGTCACTATATGTCCTCCTAGGGCGTCCCCTCCCGGCGTTTCCACTCGCCTCTGCTTTATAAATACCTGTAATTTATCTAAGTTACAATAGCCTAATGTCAACTGCTCATCATCTTTTACAAAATATTGCTATCCCGATGCAGGGGCGTTAATTGTTGAGTTCTCCTGGTAAGAACCAGGAGAACTGGAACTTCACCATATGCATTGTGACGAGCATAAAGCGCAGGCCACACCGCCAGCTAGCGGGCGGACGGGCTAGGAGGGCGAACATCGTTTCACCTCTTTAGATACTTCGGTTCACACCGCGAGCTACCGACTAACCATGTAAAAAGGTGAAACGATGTTCGCCCGCCTAGCCCGCCCGCCCGCTAGCTGGCGGTGTGGCCTGCGCTTCAATTGCTTAGCAACCATATTGAAGTTTCTAATCGAATAGCAACCGTGAAATACTTATTATTAAGTAGTTCCGGTAGCCATCTGTGGTCTTTATTATCAGTTCCACTTCACCAAATGGTGCTTTCCGAATGCAAATGCATGAGTTACTATATAAAATATCCAAATCGTTATAGGTGCATGAGCCTATCAAATTTGAGGATTTCCCTCGATTTCCAAGGGATCCTCTGATCAGATTCTGATTTGGTGACAGTGGGACCACCTCGACAGCATACCCTTTTCAAACAAAAAAATAACTATCAAAACCGGTCCACAATTTGACGGAGAAATCGATGAACACACATAAAAAAAGCAAACATACAGCCGAACATAATATTATAACCTCCTCCTTTTTGGAAGTCGGTGTCTTGGGATCAGAAGCTTAGTTTTAAGCCACCGGCTTCCAAAATAAGTTATTTTTCACTTTGTAGTGTTTTTTAGGCAGTCTGTTGTTTTTTTTGTAAAAAAATTTTTTTGGCTCTGGATAACATCATCGCTATATTATTTTCTCAAGTATTCGGATATAAAAGTAGTTTTAAGGTTATAACGACGTATTTTTTTGCAATATGTATTTATTATTAAGCGATTTCTTTTCTCTTATCTCTCAAAGTCAAACATCTAACCGCCTGCAAGTTTTAGTATAGCTAATAGCAATTCCGCGAACATGAGTTAACAATCAATTAATATTGCAGGCGCTCAAATGGATTATTACATGGTTATTACGTTTCGATTAGGCCACTGTGACCTCATAAATGTTTACGAAGTGTGACATCCATTAACACTATTTGTATCCATCCCCCTAATTTGTGTTGCCCGGTTACGGTGGCCCGAATTCGTGTAATTTGATTTGTGGCTTAACATCCCTTGATGGCGTAGTTGATACATTAAAATATTTACGTACGTTTAATAGTCTTAACAGTTAGGAAACTACAATAATATATTTTTCGTTACCATACAATTAAACGGAAGTATTACGTATTAAATGCTTACCGACCATTTAATGAGTTTGTAAAGAAACAGGATACCGAGATGAAACACGTGAACCCCGTCTTACAAATTGTTTGGAGTAGGCGCAGTTTCTTCCTCATTTCAAATTAAGAAGCATCCCATATTAAACCCGTTAATTTACTTTACACCAAGTATAGTTTTACTGAAAAATTGCGTTTTAAAAAAAAAAAAACAAGTTACAAAGATTATTTCTCAAGATAATCGTTTTTTAATCTAATTCTTTACAAAAGTTTTATGTACTAACTTAGTTTGACAATCGCATTATTTTCCATTCAAATATTTTTTGCGCCTTCAGCTGAGATAGAGTCGATGGCCGATTGCACGGGTTTGATACCCACCCCAATCCTTGAAAATAATAATAAATTGAGAAAAATATTTTAGAATTTTTCGGTTTTTCTTTTGAACGTGTAAAGAACGAAAATACAAGTTCAACGTCCATTCCGAAGAGAGTTTTACTGGAATATTAACTTTACTGTTTTGTTAAATGGTCATTTATAGGCATCATGGACGGGATAGATACAACATCTTGTATCTAGTCCGTGGTAGGCATGTCTGAGAAAATGAATTGTTTACGGTACTTAAAACATCGCTGCCACAGCGGTGAAAGTGTCGACTGCTTCGGATAACATGGCCTGTCCTGCAGTAAGAGCGCAGGCCGGATAGCTCGGCACACAAGCATCATGACATCATCCGTCGCGTCGTGCTCCTGTCACCACCGCCGCTCCAGCTGTGCCAGCTGTTTTAAAACCCGAAAGCTTAGCACGCGACGATGGGAAGATACCAGACGTAATGACCATAAATCCTTGGAAGGTAGGTAGGCCTTTGGTGTGGGTAGCAACATTTGACGACACCCATGCGCCATCCCATCTTCATAGCATGGCGGGCTCTGCTGGGGCGGCTGTGCGGAAAACCTCAAACGGCGCAAATACTCGAGACTTATAATTATGTTCGAGCTGTTTGACGTTGAAACACTGGGGGGACATGGGGTCCGAGTGCCCACTTAGTTTTTCGAGACATCGCCATGCGGTCGACTCTCCATGTGACCTGAGGTCTGGCCTATTTTTTGAAGAATGCAGCTAAGAATTGCCATACAACGTGGCAATGATTATTTCCCTCCCCTCCCCCTTTTTTATATACTTGTACATTATATTACTATTATTTTAAGACTTATCTTTTAAATTATGTAAATAATATTATCTTCGAAACCAACAGCAATAAACATCTTAAAACATTAACTTATTTTTAAACGACTTCCAAAAAGGAGGAGGTTATATGTTCGGCTTTGTTTGGTTTTTTTTTTTTTATGTATGTTCTCCGATTACTCCGTCAATCGTGGACGGATATTGAAAATTATTTTTTTGTATGGAAGGGTATGCTCCCGAGGTGGTCCCATTGCCACCAAATCAGAATCTGATGAGGGGATCCCATGGAAATCGAGGGAGATCCTCAAATTTTATAGGCATAACCTATAGCGATACATAATCAGGCTATAATGATCCCACTGCTGGGACACAGGCCTCCTCTCTGGGAGAGGGAGTGGGCCGTAATCCACCCACCACGCGAACCTATTGCGGGTTGGTAGATGTCACAAATCTTCGAATTTTTCGTTCCAGGACATGCCGGTTTCCTCACGATGTTTTCCTTCACCGTGTTAAGAGCAGTGGAGATGAAATTATTTACACAAAGTAAAGCGCCTATCAGGGTTTGAACCTACGACCTACAACTCGAAGTCACCAGGCTACCGCTGCTCTTGCTGGAACTACTTAATAATAAGTATTGCACGGGTTGCGAGAAGATAGAGGTACTATAATATGGTTGCTAAGCTATTTATGCTCGTGATAATGCATATGGTGAAGTGGAGCTGATGGTGAAATTTTGTAAAGATAAATTACAAATTATCACATTCAATTAATCTGCCTAGCCTTTTCCCAACTATGTTGGGGTCGGCTTCCAGTCTAACTGGATGCAGCTGAATACCGGTATTTTACATGAACCGACTGCATATCTGACCTCCACAATCCAGTAACTGGGTAATATGATACCTGGGTAAGTCTGGTTGTCAGACTCAGGCTTCTGACCACCCCTAACGACTGTCAAAAATCCATGAATGACAGCCGGGACCAATAGCTTAACGTCCTTTCCGAGGCACGGAGGAGTCTCGGTATGTAAAGATGGTCACCCATCCACGGACCACCTCCGGCAAGCGTTGCTTAACCTGATGAATCGACCTATGCGGCTGCTATTACTTAGTGAAAATAACTTTAATTTCGAAAGCCGGTGGCCGAACACTTATCCAAAGATACTGACTTATTTTTCACTTTGTAGTTTTTGTTTTGGAAGACGGTTGTTTATTTTTTGCAAAAAGTGTTTTTAACACAGTTTAATTCACGCGCAGACCCCACTCTTCCTCGATGCCTACAAAAAAATAAGAAGTGCCTGTGAGTGTGCATAACGGATGTCTTTTTTTAAACTGAACTTTGATGTATTCTTTTTTTTTCATTTTACCAGTGTACGAAGCATTCATGAAAGGGAGGCGGAACCGTTCACACGGTTACACACACCGTCATTGCACCCCATGTGTGTGAGCCATAGATAG
Organism: Tiliacea citrago; assembly: GCA_963921375.1. Lineage (NCBI taxonomy): Eukaryota > Metazoa > Arthropoda > Insecta > Lepidoptera > Noctuidae > Tiliacea > Tiliacea citrago. Next base: position 9,203,322 of record OY992800.1, read on the forward strand.
ATAGCCATACGATATCGGTATATTGATCGGTTCGATACACCTCTCCTCGTTCATGTCGCCTTAGTACATTTCCGAACGGTCCTCCATTATTGGCGATTGGCGATACTTCCAATACAGTTTCATCTCGAACGCTATGTCATGCATGATCTACATGTAGATTTCGGAACATTAGAAAATAAAAACCTGAAGTTAAATGTTTGGTTATGAATATATGATTGAGGGATAATTTATTTCAAAATCATTTGCAGTATTCTAATTACTTTGAGATTAGGCAAAACTATAATTGATCATAATTTTAAATTACATAGTGCGTATCTAATGAAGCAAAGACATTCAAAATGTTTTTCTTTTCCCACACTAATTTTGATTTATTTTTGTTTAGCTCTTTTTATTTTTTGAAACTGTAAATAGAAGCCAAAAGTAATGAGCACCTCATCAGCTGAACAGTTCAAAATCGTTCATGGGTTCGCATCGGCTACCAACACATGCAGTGTCTACGAACCTGTTTAACACAAATGAACCGTGAGAACGATCACAGGATCCACGTGGGAACAACATGTCCTTCCACATCATGTTTGCCTAGTAGCTCCGAAGAAGTTTCTTCCCGAATTTCTCACGCTCTATCCCCCATTTTTAACAAAACCAAAATAAGTTAACACGTACAATGTAAACTTTACTCTTTAAAAAATAAGACTCTAATTCCATCCTGTTATACGAGACTTCGGTCTTTGTTGTCCGCAACAGGAAATCATCTGATCTTTTCGTATAAATTTTACCTGCATCCTGTCCCATGCTAACCAGATTTTCACCTTTATTGCCGTTAAGATATAACAAAATTTTGAATAACGTTAAAATATCCGAAAGGGAGATAGAAATAGACGTCCCGTTTCCGTCCCTGTCTGTAAATTGGTTCATTGACCGGGCGCGACTAGCGCATCCGTAGACGGGAAGGATAGGTCGCAGCAATGGAATGCGGCTACCTGCTTGTAGGGCCTAGTTGCCTGGTACTTTTGGAGTTTTGGAGCTGTGGTGCGGAGTTTTGACTTTACTCTTTTTAACGGACGACTCGGACCGTTTTGACTCCTTTTGGAGAGAAAAATTGTGTTCCTTCATTCTCGCCGAATAAGTTTATTTCATTATTATGTCCTTTTCCGTTTTAATGAGTATGTCCTATCATTATAATTCTTGTCAACATTTATGCAGCAGGCAGCAATCCTTTCCAGGAGTTAAAAGGATCTAAAGCTTCCAAAATTAGCAATTTTTCATTATTTTTAAGCTTGCGTTTACTATAAAAGATACACTTTTAAAAGGAATTTGTTAGTGCTTGAAAAGTACAAACGATCCTTTTATGCAGTTAAGTAAAAACTAGGGTCATTCCACTTAAGAACCCATTGTGTGTTGTTAATTTTGGCGAATCTTAAATTAAAATTAAAAGGGGAGACAGAACAAAGAACATAATTAGGGCACTTACTTACTGATTAAACCGGAATCCTTGTAATTGGAAGCGGCAGGCTTTCAAATAGTTCGACGACCTGACTTATTAAAATCAAAAATAAATTAACAGAGAATATAGGTACGTTGCAGGAAATAAACAAATCTCAAATCAATGTTGTTAGTTATGATGTTTCTAAGCTGATGTATTGATGATGTTAGACTTATGCATGTTTAACAATATGTTCTGTATTTTTTTTGTACGCTTTAACTGGCAAAACATGTAGCTCCTTTTTATTATTTTTTAATTCCATCCACAATGCACTTGTATTGTACTTACTCATGTTTTACAAAAATAAAAATATCTTTATTTTTATCAATCTCCAATCAAAAAATATAAATCTCAATTGTCAAAGTTAAAGTAATTTAACACTTGACTGCTTTCATTCCTAGTTTCAGGTCAATGCCTGATGAGTGAAACAATATTTTTCAGAGGATTGTATAGCATTTATTTTTTTATTCAAACATTATTTTATTCTCCTCCCCTATTACATTGGGCGATTACTTACATATAGGAAACTAGAAAAATGTTGGTGTAATAAACACCAGAATAACATTTGAATTAAAAAAATAAACGCTTGACAATTTTATGAAAAATTTCGTTTTCGTTTCTATCTAACCCTTCTAACCCTTTGAGAATGCAGGTGTGATGTTATGGAAAGTTAAAAGCGATGAAATTATTACGTAATCCCCGACAGTGCACAATTGTCTACGTGTATGTAGCCTAGGACGTGTAGCATTTTGGTTACCTGCGAAATCGTAGACGAGTTACCGTAGGCATTCGCTACGTTAGATATTATTTTTATACCAACCAATGAGGAGCTACAGTTGCGAAGACTTTTATTATCAGGCAAAACTTTGAAGCCGGAATATTAAAAATAATAGGCACTTTTAAAATTGCATTGTTGTCGAAACTGGTTTTAAATTCTCAATATAACCACCCTTTTCTCGAAATTCCAGGACAAGTGAGGAACTAGCAGGAGATTGGCGATTTGAAAAAGGAATCATTGATTTGGAATTTGGAATCACAATTTAGTGAAAGAAATCAATGATTCCTTTCTCTTCGGTCCTATACTCTTCATGAATCTTGCGGCATAGTAATCCTAAATGTAGAAGGTCTTTGACCGTTTTTACCTCGGAGAAAATACGGCAAGGTAATCATGTCGTAATGAGAACTTTGACACGGAGATGAGATACTCGTATACGTCTTGGTCTTGATAGTTTGTAGATAAAGCATACAATGTTGGCAGGTGGGAACCGTAAATAGTGTTCTATATTTTTTTTTAACAAAAGAGTTTTTTTTGTGAATATATCTCTATAACAAACTCTGTTTATTTATGAAATATGGTATTTGACTTTTTAACTTTTTACGTTTACCTAATTAACTGGAGGTAATTAAATAAGTATGTCTCAGATCTCAGGACTCGCTTTTTGCTGCGAAAGTCTATAATTTTTTTATTTCCTCTCTAAAATGCTGTCAATATTTTTTTAAAGTGCTATGAAATAGCACAGATTTTGGCACAGTGCCAGGAAAACCCAGGGTAAAAAGAGCACACAGGTGGAGAAACACCTGTGGGACGGGACATACCAGGCTCACATAACCAACAAGAGCTACCGTGTGAACTAAAACCGTCTGTCCCATTTCGCCGTACACTCTCATGGGAACTTTGCACCATACCCACCTATAAGTGCTTTTATTCTTACCTAATGTACTTGTAACTCGACCCAGCTGGATGAATATTTAAATTTATTAAATTTCGAAAACGAAATTATTGAATGTCAATCTTTATTGGGCCGAATAGAGTAAGTGCTTACTCCTTTCTTCAGTTTCATCTTTTATTATATTAGAAATCTAGTGCCTAGCCTAGCTTCTTATTACCTAACGATTTTTAATGAGAACGCTCCCGTAAATCTTCAAAGAGAACGAATAAACGTTTATATGTAATTCTCAACCAGTAAACAAGAATATTGTGGCGACAATTAATAAACTCAGTTAATAAGTTACTTTCAACTAATATGGTTTCCCGTTGGTGACTTGAAAAGCTAGGGTAAGATAGCAAGCGAGAAAATACTATAAGAGTAATAAATACTAAAGGGTAACAGATACATTTCCTACGTTCATAGTAACCCAAATATGAACGTAGGAAATGTATCCGGATAGCAGGATACGACAACAGTGGCAGGCCATGTAAGATTGACCTAAGAAAGCACTTAGGGGTAAGCTGGAAATAGATGTTTCCTAGCTTTTGTAATTATTAATATAGAATTATAGCCAGTACAGACAGGCTTCAATTTAATTAACTAAATTAATCCACCGAAGAAGTACAGGCACCTTCATTTTTAGGGTTCCGTAGTCAAAAAGTTTAAAATCAAAGTTTCGCCATGTCAGTCTGTCTGTCTGTCCCTGGCTTAGCTCTGAGACTCTTAGAACTAGAAAGTTGTAATTTGGCATGGGTATACATATTAAAGGGATATACCCTATAACAAGGGAGATACCCTTGTACGATAAGTAGGGATAACATATTTTTTCTCGTCTATCTCATAGTTTGCGTAATGTTAAGCTTTAAAGTGCTAATTTTTTCTAGTCAAGCCCAGGGGCCAGCGAAATTGTTGTTTTTGGATATGTGGAAATATTTATGGCAATAGTTTACATATTATAACGAAATTAAAAGGAAAACTTTTACAGCCAAGTAGGCTTTACAAGTTAACGAGTAATAGTCGACCAACTTACATTTGCAGTTGGAGAATCAACCGTGACGTATATCGATGTATGGGAGAAAATGTTTTTCAACTACAATTTTGGGATAAATTCATCCCAACTACGGAACCCTTCATTGTGCGTGGTCCGACATGCACTTGGCCAGTTTTTATTGTAAACGATATAACAATACAAAAAAAAATCTTTCAATGCGGATAACAAATAACAAGTAAGGGCTATACGTTTATGCCATTGTAAAGATGTTTTTTTTTAACTACAGTTTATAGAGAAGTCAAAGAAGAAAATCTAAATACCAAACCCTAATTAGAAATGTTTAGTTCAAGAACATGGGTTACCGAAATTAACATTCATAGTTTAATTATTCGAAGCCTAGATGTAATTAAAATGCCTTAGAGGACATATATGATCCGAATTATTTGTATTGTTCTACAGTGTCTGAACTACGAGAAAAATATTGTAAATATTATTATTGAAAAGATCGATTTGTTATCCAGTAATGGCGTGGATCTGAGGATGCAATGGATTCCGATCACATATAGGTTTGAAAGGAAATGAGGAGGTGGATATGCTGGCAAAGAAAGGATTATTTGAAGGAACCGGTCTGGATATTATAAGGAATTTTTCAGAAGTGGTGAAATATTTTAATTTGAGGTCGAAAACAAGGTTTTTGGAATAAGACGATAGCTGCTGAACCCCCTCGTATACCTTGGTTTAGTAATAGTAAGTTAAGTAGGCGACTTTTGGTAACTGCTCTCAGATGGAGATCTGGACACATGCCTCTCAACAATTTTAGTTTTCTCATGAAAAAATGAAAGTCTCCAAACTGTGAGACATGTGATAAGGTAGAAGGCGTTGTACATATGTTGACGGAATGTGTCCGCTTTCAGACTGAGAGGACAAAAAATAGATCTACAATAAAAAAAAAAACCTTTTTATCAAGAACCTTGTTTTATTAGCCTGTAAGGACGAATGATCCTCTAAAAAGTCACATTGCAATGATGCGTGATGCTATTTGTCGTGGTATTGCGTGACATAAGGTCTTGTTGAAAACCATCGTCAGACACATAATTGTGTGCGGGCTTGCGGACGGTGAGCGATGGGTAGCTCGCCGTCCGCGCCGTCGACCAGGCGCGGGTCGACGGCGCGTTGTGTTCCACGCGCGCCTCAAAGAGACGTCAGCACGAACGACGGGGTCCATTAGGGCCAATGCCTGCCAGGGTTGCGAGTTTGTCCGAAAGGGATATCGTGGCCCTGGCACACAGGCAAATGAAGGAACACGGGTGGGTTTTAGTCAGTAAAAGTCTGACACGTCCTCCCACTCCGCCCAGAGCGGGAGAAGTTATTTGATAACTTCCCACCCAAAAAAAAAAAAAATTGTGTAACATTTATGTTACACAATTACTGAACTGGGGCCTATTTGGCGCATCCGTAAGGCGCACTATACTGTATCAAAGATGTATTAAATATTGGTTGCCTACATCATCATCATCATTTCAGCCGAAAGGCGTCCACTGCTGGACATAGGCCTCCCCAAAAGGGTAAAGGTTTGCCATAATCGCCACGCTTGGCAGGCGGGTTGGCGATTGCAGTATGGTGTTAAAATGCATAGAGAACGCTGCTGCCCATTCTCTAGTAAGTCCCTTGGTCGCCTTTTATGACACCCACGGAAAGAAATACGATGGTGCTATTTTTTTCCTCTCTTTTTATCTCTTCGTAAAATCCTATTGAATGACTATTTCTGAAATAATCATTCAGTAGGATTTTATGAACTTAGAGAGTTGTAATGTTGATTCTAATGATTATAATTCTGTAAAGCCATATTTGTTACGGCCGCGAATCATATTTAGATCAACATACAACCTGTTACTGACCTGCAAATTGCAAAAAACGTAATAAAATTTGAATTTCGCGGGCTAGCTTAGCGCATCCCTCTTAATGAAGAACTTAGAATTGAGTACCTCTAAGTTCTTCATTAACAAGTGCTTTTATTCAGAAAAAGCTTTGATTATCGCTTTCAGTATCACCTCGTCTTACCCCAGTTTGTTGTTTCCACCATAATTTGCGTAATATTGTATTACTTGATATTAATTGCGAGTTACGTAACAGAACGTTGTTATTATTAGCTCTAGGGTTTTCTGGAGGGCGAAAGTTATTAAAATATTTTTGCTTTAGTTGAGGGTTTAAGAAAAATCCAATTTCTTGGAAGATCCGACAAATTTGTTATGTAAGTTTCTGAAATTAGAAACTTAAGTAAGAATTAAGATTACTCTCGTTTAAAAACAATGGCTTAAAAAATATAAAGTTTATCTTTAGGATTAACTTATAATGGTCTTCTACATTTTTTTTATACCTACTTTTATATTACCTATTTATATTTTGTAATTAATCAATTTGTGATATGGTGTAAGACTTATATGCTTTACACTAATTCTAAAGTAAAACATAATGTCATGATAGTATAGCACTGCTATAGGTACTGGCTAAATAAGACTAAGTTTTCTCCATAGTTTCACGAGAATGTTACAATTGTATCGTGTAGCAATACCACCAGCTCATTACTTATGCTCTAGTACACAAACACCCAATTCACACAGTCGGCATGCGGCGAAATGATCAACAGCTGTCATTTTATGTTAGCCTAGTACCTACTCTTGTATCAGCGTGAATGAAAGTATTCCCAAATAACGACAACTTATGGCAGGTAAAAAACAAAGCAATTTACATTTGCATGATAATCATCTAAGAATTTTAGTATCTAACAAATTATTTTAAGACTTTTGCAAATAGAATAATACAGCACACACAGCACACAGCCAGCACAGCACAGCACAGCTGTACATTACAGCAGCGGCTTGCAAAAAGGGCATTGATGGACGAACGTGAAAATGTGGGCCGAGGCGATGCCGAGGCACTCATACGTGAGTCCATCAATGCCTGGTTGCGGCCAAGGCTTGTATAGCGCTTTTCTCAAATAATGCGTGGAAATTCAAACTAAGTAAATTATTTATAAATTCCAGATTCAATGACGAAAAACGATAATTTTTCACGCGTATATGTTTATTTGTTTCTTTGTAGGGTTCCTTACCCAAAGGGTAAAACGGGAACCCTATTACTAAGGCTCCGCCGTCTGTCTGTCTGTCCGTCTGTCACCAGGCTGTATCTCATGAACCGTGATAGTTAGACAGTTGAAATTTTCACAGATGATGTATTTCTGTTGCCGCTATAACAAAAAATACTAAAAAACAGAATAAAATTAATATTTAAGGGGGTCCCATACAACAAACGTGATTTTTTTTGCTCGATATTGATAACGGCAACAGGTAGCCGCTTGAAATATTCACAGAATATGTAGTTATATATTCACTTTAAAAATAAATAATTAAATTAAAATAAAACAAATATTTAAGGGGGGCTCCCATACAACAAACGTGATTTTTTTGCCGTTTTTACAGATAATGGTACGGAACCCTTCGTGCGCGAGTCCGACTCGCACTTGGCCGGTTTTTAAAATACACGACAGATATGGTTTTCATAGTATCTAATTTATTCGACCGTTAAACACGACAGAGATATGGATTTCCATACACGTACTTTGCCGGCCGCCTACTCACATGTTTTTGACCAGTACAGCAGTTTCGATTTATCTCGAAGAAGGTTGTCAAAATAATGTTCGAATTTCCAAGCATGTTTGAGAAAATAATATTTAGTTGCGTCGCAGAATATGAAAGAAAACGCTTCTTAAAGCCCAACACACACAGGCAGCGGGTGCAGGTCGGGCGCGGGTCGGGACGGCGGCAGTACGGTGGGCTGCATTCTTTGTATGTAAACTCTCTTCTCTGTCTGAATTCATACCACACGAAACGCGTGCGCGGGTCGGTGGCGGGAGCCACGCACGCGTTTTGTGTGGTGTCATTCATATAAATACAGAGAATAACAGCCCGCCGTACTGCCGTCCCGCCCGCGCCCAACCCGCACCCGCTGCCTGTGTGTGTTGAGCTTTAACATAACTAAAACATTTTTTTACCTCAGAGAAGCAGGTTTTGCTGTTTAAAGACAGCGAGCAAAATTCGATTTTGCTGCAAGCGTGAGACAAGGTAACATTTTATTTTTTTTTAATGCAGAGAACAGTGCTGGGTCTACGCACAAAATTCGAAAGATTTGAACTTCACTTTGTTCTGCAACTTTCACTTCGATATGAAAAAAACGAGAGATAGAAACAAATTGATTCGAAGTTCGATTTTCAAATTCTATTCCTTACTAGTAGGCCCAAAAATAAACAAACATTATAACGTTTAGATACACATAATGATAACCGTTAAATTGCAAATGATCTGATATGGTTTTCAATGTAATTATTATATTTTTACTATTAATTTTTTAATATTGTTTGTCTTACAAATTTAAATGGGGTTTAATTTATACCATGTTGTATTTTTTAACTGTATGTAATTATGTTCTCGCTGCTGAGGTGCAAAGTTGTACCTGTGTTATACGAGACCAAAGTTACTTAGATACATATCGTGTCTTTAAATCCCTCGCTGCGCTCAGGATTCTAACCTAGAATTACTCGCTACACTCGTGATTCAATAATAGAATCCTTCACTTACTCGGGATTCAAAATCAACACTCGCAGGAAAAACCAACTTTGCTCTCTTCTTGCACAAGTAACTATATTTCCATCAAACGTATTTATCCATATCTCTTCTTTCCCTTTTCAGAAACGACGTAGATTCATAATTGAATTGCGTTCCAAACGAAAACATACAGGGGGGGAACATAACAAAAATACAACTTACTTTAGTTACATCTACATACGAGTACGAATAATTCATAATAAACTCATTCCCCGAACGCCCCGCGTCTTGAGCAAACCTGTAGCTTTCATGCCATAAGTGGTAATCGATTGCCTTGTTTACATAAAATTGTTTTGCTCAAGTGCACACCCTGTGTTTTCTTTTGTTTGTAAACACGCACGGGACAACCCTATGAATCATTGTTTTGAAGGAATGCGTAGATTTGAGTTGTCCTATCTGTAATTCTGTAAGTAGCGTAAACAAACATTGATAATCGAAAGCTTACATGAAAATCGTCTTCAGAAATGAAAACTAACTTAATAAAAGCTGATCAGTAAATCTGCCGTCAATTCTGAAACAACTGTTATCATGTATTTAGTAACAGATTAGATTGTAATAGGCTTTCAGAACCCGAGACTTGCTACTTTTATTTTCCTGGGGCTTTCTTTCTCGAGAAATTCCCGGAGAATAAAAGCAATCAGCTGTTATTTATTAGGCCCTGGTACTAGAAGTCAATTGACTGAGACGGATTGCTCTGGAGGTAGTGGAAAATTAGTTCATGGTACCCTACTCCTATTTGATATCTGGCATAATAATGTTTATGTAAAACTTGCATGTAATTTTATAATAATGTAACCGCCAGTACAAAGTTTCTTTCGATTATGTAGATTGCTATTATTGAAGGAGAAGTTAATTTATAACATATTCAACGCAACACAACAACATAACAACAATTTCGGGCCACCAACATTTGTTTTACATGACCCAATAAAGTTTGATCTAAACAACAAACACAAGCTGATGAATTATTAATTATAGGTACTATTATTAATCAAGTTATCTTATTTATCCGAAAATCCATAACTTAAACATGCATTACGAATCTTCCAATAATAAAGTTTTGTGTATTTAGAAGTCTGGAACCTGTAACTTAAAAATAAGGTTGGGTAGGTATGTAATGACAGGATACCTAACCAAACTTTAAAAAAAAGTTTTTTATAATCTTACTTTCCATGCGTGGAATCGTTGGGCGCCTTCGTATTATTCGGTCGTTATTGCATCGCATGAATAACAAAACTATAAAAAAAAATTCGAGTGCATATCAGAGAAATAAGTTATCCATGTTGTGGTCTGTGATAGTAAAAGAAATGAAAGTAATTTTTCAATTTTCCGGGACAAATTGAACACCAAACGGGAACAATTTTCTGTTCCGTTAATTCGTGCAATGAAAATAAAAGATTCTAGGTTTCTAGGTTTTTTTTTTGTGAAATAAAATATAATTAGGTACCTAATGAAGTAATTCCTGACGACCAATTAATATTCTGCGTGGTTTTTACCAATCTATAAAAACTTTACATGATAACGAACTAGCGTAGCGATCCCATTGATCAACAATCTAATGAAAACGAATCAACCGAATCCGTATTGGTAGCGTATCGGCGATTACCGATAATGGACAACTGATCGGAAAGTACTAGGCTTACATGCTGTGCGAGGAGCTCTTCCGAACCGATCAATATTACCAATATCCCGTGCTCTCCCCCATCCTGTTCACACATAGAAAGTTCGACAGGTGGCCGGGTACATACCGATACAATTGACTTTGCGTTTGTGTGCGTGCAATCGAAAATTGATAGTCCAGTTCGGTTCGGGCCAAACCGTGAAGTTTGGATGCATTGTTTGACGAGACTCGCGTTTAATGTCTTGAAACTTGTTGACAACGTAACTTTCGGTATCAAGTACGTACAAAAGCATCGTTTGAATAAATTCGCTACTTGCATTATTACATAGCCAAGTTTATTTTGGTCTTTATTTAAAGAGCTTCTTAGAACAAACTGTCGCTCGAATACACAAGCTTTGAAGGTTTCATTCTATCAAGGTTGTACCTATAGAAATCATGGGGTTTCTATGGTAACGGCCTTGATGGTCTCCAAATTCGACCAGTCACCTGGGAATATATATACAAATAGAAATAGTTGGAATTTTCCAGGATGTTATTTACACACATAAAAGCCCATGTTTTCCCCATGGAGGCTTATGGGAAATCATTATATAATCACCAAGGCAGCAGACGGATAGAAGATTGCTGTTAAGCCGGTGCCCAGTCACCTGTTCCTAACGACACCCGTGAGAAAAGGTACTTAGCCTTTGCATTTCTTGGCTAGACTTACTACAAGGTACATTTCTGCTCGCTCCCTAGGGTATACAGTCGTAAAGGTATTTAAGTGGATTGTTTTATTTCAAAGTTCAACAACAAGGCTCTTGAAACTTTATTAAAAGCGTGTTAAGAAATAGGGGTGCTCCAAAAGTTAAAGTTTATTTATCATACGTATTTTTCTATGAAAACAAAGTGGTTCTAGATTTTTTTTTTTATTTCGAAATTACGTCGTCTTCGATTACATTTTGTAATAGTATTAAAGGTTTTCTTTTCTTTCATTGTTTTCCCGGGCTATTGTTAATGTTCTGCTTTAAGAAACCAAGCCTTCTTCAGGTCGTTGATTTGTCTGAATAACGCCGTTCCTGTTTAATTTGTAGGTACCCAAAAAAACAATTGTGAATTTGATTATTTTACTCGACTACTCCAAAAATATTTAAAAATATGTATAATATTATGTACCTTGTAGATGAAAATGTATGTAAAGTTATAGTTTGTACTAAAACATTATTATCCTAATAGGATAAAATAAAGGGGGAGACCAACCATCTGAACATTGAAAAATAAAGTGCCTCGCACAAATAAAAATGAAAATGCTGTACCAGGAAAAACAGAACGGTCTTTTTTCTATGGATTTTTGTACGGATTATTGATAATTAGACAGGACAAAAGTACAAAGTATTTTTAGGGTTCCGTACCTCAAAAGAAAAAAAAACACGTCATGCTCCCTGGCGGAACCACCTTTGCTGTAACAAGTATAAGTTACATGAACAATTCTATAGAATGTCTATAAAATTCTAGTCCTATTAAAAAAAAGTCTATATCTCTAGTTTCAACGTAAACTTTTATTTAAAGGTGTTGCGCTGCTGAGTATCCTTCCCGAACCCTTATAGGATCATTTCGTTGTCTGTCTGTCTGTATGTCTGTCAGTCTGTCAAGACCCTTTTTCTCAGGAATGCGTAGAGGTATCAAGTTGAAATTAATATCAAATACGTAAATCTATGGTTCCTTGAAGCTCTAAAAAAATCAAGCTTCCAAGTCAACGCAACAAAAAATACGGCGATATAAGCGACATTATTGCGACATATTTCGATACTCGCAAATAAATCAAAACCTATAGGGTACTTTCCGTTGACCTAGAATCATGAAATTTGGCAAGAAGCAAGGTCTCACAGCATAAGTAATGGAAAAGTCAGAAAATTGTTAATTTGTAGTTTTATCACATAAAAAAAATACAAACTTACATTTACAGTTCGAAAATTTTCTGTGGCGTATATCGGTGTATGGGAGAACATGTTTTTCAATTACAATATTAAGTTTGTTTTAGGGATAAATTCATCTCAACTACGGAACCCTTCATTGTGCGTGGTCCGACACGCACTTGGCCGGTTTTAGGGTTCCGTACCCAAAGGGTAAAACGGGAACCCTATTACTAAGGCTCCGCCGCCGCGGCCGCGGCCCCGCCGCCGTCTGTCTGTCTGTCCGTCCTTCTGTCACCAGGCTGTATCTCATGAATCGTGATAGTTAGTCAGTTGAAATTTTCACAGATGATGTATTTCTGTTGCCGCTATTGCAACAAATACTAAAAACCAGAATAACATAAATATTTAGGGGGGCTCTCATACAACAAACGTGATTTTTTTGCCGTTTTTGCTCGATATTGATAACGGCAACAGGTAGACGCTTGAAAGTTTCACAGAATATTTAGTTATATATTCACTTTAAAAATAAATAATTAAATTAAAATAAAACAAATATTTAAGGGGGGCCCCCATACAACAAACGTGATTTTTTTGCCGTTTTTGTAGATAGTGGTACGGAACCCTTCGTGCGCGAGTCAGACTCGCACTTGGCCGGTTTTTTTATTAGTTATGCCTATTTTCAAGTTCGCAGAAATTAGCTGAGGTTGGTAGACAATGTTTTTGTTTGGTTCCCAGCCCAGCAGTGGGAAAACCATGAAATAAGGTGAGATCGTAAACGAGTCTTTACCTTGATTCCCTATGATAAGTACCAGGAAAACCAAATCGACTCTGCTATTATAATGGAATGTGTCACATTTTGTTCCACAGGAAATTGGGGTTATTAGGACACGCAATATTTAGGTACCCACCGAATGTCACAGTTACGACAGCTGGTATCGAAATTCATGCTAGGAGTAACTACCAGGATATAAGAAGATGTTAGCAATCAAGGACAAGGGATAATAATACCTTCATAAAAGACTAGGGATTAATAATAATTAATCTCTTGTCTTTGTTTTGTCGTTTGGGATTCGGAGACATTGAAACAAGGAGTTTGTAGTTTCTTTGTCATCGCGATGGGATCTACAAATCGCAAAAGCTATTAAAACGAATATTTTGTGGCGTAATTATTATATTGAAAACACGTTCGTACAACGATGCTCAAGAATGAATCTTGCTCACAAAGTTACAGTGACAGTTTCCATATTAATCTAAACTCAAATCTGTACTTCAAGTATCGTTTTGGAACACGTGTCTGAGTTTAGTTTTACCAAGACATCATAATCGGAGAAGACGTCTCTCCAATAAGAGTCTAGATAGGGTTACACATCATTTATTGGCATTGAAGGTGTGCTAGAATTTCCCCAAAATTGTGACGTACGAGCCCGTAGTACAAGGACAATGTCTGCGACATTTGACATGGAACATTCCACGAAACCCGAAACGCAAGGCTATATACATTCTGACCTAGTTACGATTGTACATAAGTTATAGTTATGTTAAGTGACACATTTAACACGAGAACTACTTACGTTATATTGTTATGTTATATATTATGTTACGAATGCCATTCATGACCAATGAATAGAATAGAATACTCTTTATTATGTACACCATAAAAATTGCAAATGCCATGCCTGATTTATGACCAAGTTCAAGTAGCTGTCAGACTTCTTGGCGGGAAAGTGAAGGACTTCTTGGCGGGAAAGTGAAGCGTCATGTTAGCAGTTTTGTTTTATTTTCTAAAATTTGTGTTTAGCCGAATATTAATGTGTAATAGTGGTGGATGAGTGGTGGATTATTAACCATTAAGTGTTCGTGAACCTGCATTAATGTAGGCAAATGAAACAAAACAGTGCAACATACTTTAAGTTCTCTCAAGAAGTCCGCGCGAGGTTTTAGTAAAGTGCCGCGGCTTTACTTACTCAAGGGGAGTGGGCGGGATATCATCAATCATCTTTATCATGCATTGAGTGGAGTTCATTTCATAAATATTTAAATACTTTGTACTTGTTACCTATTTTACATGACACTGGCTAAATGCACAAACCGTGCGAAGCCAAAAAAAAAAAAAAAGTAGCTATCATTTCAAGTTAGTGTGTGTCTGGTAACTTCTGGAGTCCTAGTTTCAGTTTGTTTCATGGGCTTAACCATCTTTTCGTAGTTCGTTTTTAGAAAAGGAGTCCAAGGTTATGTTTACTTTGAGCTCGTGACTTCTTATGAATGGGGAAATATTATTACTGGGAAATTGAGTGGCTCTAATAATTCTAATATCCTGTACCATTACATACGCCATGGCTGATGTCGCAATGATACTATGTATTTATAAATGGAAATATGATTGTAATCCTTATGAAATTAATTTACATTTTGATTTAACACAAGTAATACAAATGCAATGCAAGATAAAAATCATAATGATCTATGTATTTGATGGAATTTTAATAAATAGTGAAGCAGTGGCACTATTTTTTTTTTTTTTTTTTTTACTATTTTATTGTTGTCCTATGAGAATAAAGGCTGTGTTTTGCATTTTCCAAGTCGCATGAAAATAGGAAATTCATTAACTTAGTCCACGTACACGTACATTCATGTGAGCCTAGTACCCGAGAGACCGACATGCTAATTATGTGCCAATCATTGCTCATTCTCTGGCCAAATTGCTTCTAAACGGGCTATAATTTCCCGGCAATGTGTGGCTGTGTACTATTGGCAACTATTGCTCGGCCATCTCGAAAACATTTTATTGCAGCTTATGGCTGAGCAATCTATGGCTGGGCCATTATTGCAATATATCTGCAACTATATGACCCTAATTCACACTCGTAAACGGGCTACACAATCAGGCAACAATATCTGACGAAACAACACTCGTCGCAGCGGCTTTTAGTGTTTTAAAAGAAAAAAGAAAAATACAAGAATGTGGATTAGACCTTACTTCAATAGGCGTGAAGCTTTAGGTAATTGAAGTCAAGAAGTAATAAGCCTTGATGAAATTTATTTAGGAACTTTACTAGAATGTCAAAGAGTGAATTCGAGTTTCTTTTAAACAAAATTGGACCAACAATAAAAATAAATGACACAAACATGAGGAAAGCATTACCTACCGGTTACCATAAGATTGGCAATAACTCTAAAGTTTTGGGAACTGGAGATTAATTTAAAAGTTTGATGTGTCTGTTCAGTGTCAGATGCTTCGATTTCTGTTATTATACAACAAAGCACAGAATATAGCAACTAATCGCGGCGTCACGTTGTGTCAGAAAGGGATGCACTAATACCGAAAAGCGAAACAACAATATAGTTATAAAACAGGCCTGGCAATATTTCAATATTTTCGAATGTAAAGCGATCGTTCGGCAATATTACCGGCTACACGTGAAAACGCTTGGCCATACCAAACATGTGTGGCTTTAAGGCCGGGACATTACTGCAATATTGCATAGTCTGGCTGGCAATGTTGCCGGCCACTGTGTTGCAGCCACATATTGCAGTAAAATATTGCCCGTTTAGAAACACCTTCATAAACAAAGATCATAATAGAATGGTCGGTAAATTGTGGCCTATTTGTTGTGTTGCGGGACCGACTGAAATCAATACCAATATCAATTCCTATTTTACTGCTTTGCATGTAACTTTTGGAAAGACCAAATCATTGAATTCCGTTAACAAATGGCTTATTTAGCAGTGATAGAAAAATTCTTGATGCAATTCAATTATTTCTAAGGAAATTTGCTTTCGAATGGAATCGAAACTTTCTTTTATCTTCATTTATTCAAATGTTAATACATTCAAACGAAGTCCAAAGGAAATTAACGTCCCGTAACACATACTCCAAATACCGCATTTTACTACTAAACGCTTCACACCAGTATCCCATAAAAATATACTTTGTTGTCAATAAAATTGTAAAGGTTGGAATCCACTAAGTTCACGCACCAACTTTCTTACTGTGCTCCGTTATGCAAACACAAAGACACAAAAGTAACGGAAGCACAGTTAGTGCGCAAACATTTTGTATTATAAAAGCACTCTAGTGCAATAATAGTGGTAGATCTAATTCCATAATATGTTTTACGACGGCTCCTCTTAAGAATGTCAAGGACAGCTTTTGTAATAAAACAACTTTATGACCCGTAAAATATTGAAATGCCTGCCAAAACTAATATGCTGTAATATTTTTGGTATTGACATAGTCGGAGATAGTTATAGTAGAACTTGAAGGATTTCTAATATTGATAAGTTTGTAGATCCAATAAAAAAGATGATTTTAGTACTTGAACAGCTGTCTGCTGTTCGGAAATTTATTTAAATGCTTTTTTGTCTTCCGATACAAAATTCATTTATCATCATCATCATCGGCGGTCTTGTTCCACCCACTGGCGAGTATAGGTCTCCTCTCCTTTGTGCCATGTTTCCCTGGTCTGTGCGAGTCTCATCCAGGTCTTCCCCGTGATCTTCTGTAGGTATTATAGTCCACTTGGGTACTGGTCTGCCAACAATCCTTCTTACGTTTCTGGGCAAAACAATAACAACACTAACACAATACATTATTATTATTAAAAAAAAAAACGAGCGAGCCTTAGGTACAGTAGTCGCATAGTAGGATGTTTAACACCTCACCTTGGTAATAAGCAACTGAGCAGTGACAGAAATTAACCTCAAAATGTAAAAAAGCTAAATACTGAAATATTTATTCGAATCTAGTGGTCGTCCACTGGTTGAAATTCGTACAATCTATATTGTATTTACTCATTCCAGGAGAACACTACTTCCTTGTTATTATAAAGTACTTACTAATTCCTTGCTATTAAAAGTTACTTACTTATTCCATGCTCAAGCTGTCACTTCCTGTTACACACTTTCGTCCCTTCACACGAAATAACTCCTACAGAAGGCGAGAGGAAAGATTTTACCTACACATCAAAACGATGTTGCGAGTTTCCCAAGCCTCAAAATGTTAACAATATAGGTCGGTCAAAACTTTTCCTATCTTAAATAATGAATAACACAAAGCGTGCGGCAATGTGAATGGCAATAAAAACCGCTAATAATGTTCTATTGCCCTTTCATTGCCATAAACATAGCTGTGTCAATATAATCTTATAACGTGGGAAGATGTGGCTATGGTGAAATTTGGCTAATGTCTGATTCGTACTTGATGATGAGGTCTACGTGTCATCATTTTAGAAAGGAAGTGCTTTTTGTGTTGGTCCTTAGAGTAGGTAATTACAAGATTCCATTTTGTCTCGAAATATCTAAAATCTGCCTCCAAGTAGAATTGACTGTGATTAGGAATGCCGGTGTATTTACTTGTTTCTCGCACACAAATGAGGTACAAAAGCGGACTTACTTGTCAAACAAGGGTGGTAAAGAGAGAAAATGGCAAGTGCACGAAATGTTTTAGAGAAAAAAAAAATTAAAAGATAACATAAGTACCTAATGAATTGTACATAAAATAAGTATACAAGTCCATAAATAGGTTATAATGGGTGGTAGGCGGATGTATATTTTTAAATTACATATTTTATGTTTGTTTCTGGCAGTCTGGGATAGTAGAGGCTCGTACAGACTGTCTGCTCGGACAGTCTGTACGTGCTTCAACGTACCTGCGATGCCACAGTATTCTTGAGGGTAGGGAGCGATGATGCCAAGTTACTTACCATCAGCTGGTTCGCTAACCTGCCCCAATAATATGCTCTTTGAAATTGTGACAAGTTTGCTTATTATTTATCCCATAATGGAACCTAACAAGTAGTTGCCCATTCAAGGATTGCAAAACATTAGTTACCGTTATCATTACTTTATATACCCTAACAAATCATTCAAGTTTTAATTTTTATTCTAATGACACAGTAGTCGACAAAACTTGTATTTTCCTAACATTACTATAAATATCCATTAATGGACGAAAATAGATTCTTCTTGTTCTAAACAAAGGAAAACGGAAAAGCCCAATTTCCCAAATTGTCAACCCTGAACGTATTTTATTAACCTACAGTCCAAAGGAGTCCAATTTGGTCGCTGCTCGCCGCCCGGGCACAAAATAATAAACCTTTTCTTTCCCAATCAAAATGTCCCGAAGGACGGAATAAGGTGCCTTGGTGTTATGTTGCCCTAGTAACTCGGAAATAATTGTTACGAATGAATGAAGTAACTATTACAAAATAAAATGGAATAAGCGCGCTCGCACATTGCATACTTTTTGTAGGTCCATACAATCCATCGGTTAGTTTTAATAAACGACCTACGTTTTATAGGACGTGTGCGTTGATACATTATTTTATCTCTCTGTACTGTTTCATTTAGCTCATATTATTAAACTCGGGGAGTTCTTGGCGGGAAAGTGAAGCGTCATGATAGCAGTTTTGTTTTATTATCTAAAACTTGTGTTTAGCCGAATATTAATGTGTAATAATGGTGGATTATTAACCATTTAGTGTTCGTGAACGTGCATTAGTGTAGGCAAATGAAACAAAACAGTGCAACATAAATCACTTCAAGTTCTCTTAAGAAGTCCGCGTGAGGTCTCAGTAAAGTGCCACGTCTTTACTGAAACTTAAGGAGAGCGTACGGGCGTATAGCATCTATCATGCATTGTTTAAAATTAATTTCATCATTACCTATTTAAACAAAGTTTGTAACTAAATAAAGACTTGGCTAAAAGGTCCCAGCAACCAAGCCATTAAACAATTAAAAAAAAATTAAATTATGTTAATATTTGGTCTGTATTTAAGTATCAGTGGGAAACTCGCAAAAATTTATGACGTTTCTAATATGAAAATGGCGCAAGGGGCGCCACGTGCATGTGTTGAAAATTAGTACTACATCTTTCGTCCCATTTTATCTTTAATAATAAAGTGAGATAAACGTATTGAACAAAAGCGCTTCCATGGAGGTTTGATCATTCAGCTTATTTATTCTCGTAATGTGAAACTCCTTGGTGGAATTCTTATACATTTTTAATGGAAGTTAAAAAAAAACCGTAAGGAGACGCACGGCGCTTACAACGGAGTATGCGGTAAAACATGTACCTAGGTGAGAGTACCTATTTTCCCGTACATTCCGTTGTATGGTGCGTAATGTGTTGAAAAAATAATTCCTTAGCCTTTTAAGGGTGAGAGATAACTAAGATTATGGTAACTGTCTAGCCACGACCCCCCCCCCCCCATACCTAATCGGTATCGGGGATCGTGACTAGACAGTTAAAATTAAAAATCCATAGAAAACGTAGTATTATAATTACCTTTTGTAACATCCTCTGAACCTGTGTTATGCAAATAAATAATTTGATTTGATTTATGATAGAAGGTAATAATTTAATTACTTACCTACTAAATTACCTGAAACTTCTCAGAAGCTCCTAATTTACTTAAATTCCTTATAATTGCGTTACGCCTCAATTTAGAGTTAGTCAGCTTCACTTGAACTTTGGTTAACTTTCGGCGATACCTACATGCAACTGGTAATGTTCAGGGGGGTATTGACCTTGGAAAAGTTAGTGTCTTTGGTGGTATGAGGAACATGGTGTAAAGTTCACTCATCCACCATAGAAAAGGGCGGATCCTCCGACCAGACGGGTGTTGTGTCTGGTGGGCAACTGCCTTTGACGTTCAAAAGTGCCATCTATGTGCCTATTTGAAATAAATAATTTGACTTTGACTTTGACTTTGCCTGACGGTTGATGTCGGGACGTTGCATAAATGCTAATTGCGCGGTAAACTCTGCTTGCGCGATGCAGGATTTTGTGTTCAGTGTGACGCGTAGTTCGCATGTGGCGATGTTGATGCCGCTACATGTCTAACAGAATATCAGCCCCGACTTATGTCAATTCATTATTTTTTTCATTCCGATGCATTCCGATCTATACGGTACGACAGGCTTTATCATGGACTTATAGATTTTCCCCTTTAATTCGAAGGGCATCCCCATTTCTATAATTATATACACCACTCGTTCTTAATTTCTTCGCACAATCATTCTTCTCTCCAGCTTATGCCATTTTATTTTAGGTAAAGGTCAATCTTTGCTTTTATTGAGCTTTATTTCTTCGACCATTTCCATAATTGGGAGTCTGTGCTGTGAGACTAAGTCTTCTCCCAGTAGCACTTTGCAATATTTGATGTTCTTTAAGTTGTTGCGTCGTAAAAGAAAGTAATCGATGTCCGTCTTATGATAGCCACTTCCGTACGTGATTAGGTGTCCATCGTTCTTCTGGAACTAAGTGTTGGCTACTGTCAAGTTAAATACGGTAGCGGATTGCAGCATTGCCCTCATTATTTTGGTTACCAAATCCCCATCCCCCATAGACTCTTTCATAAACCCCTCTCATTCTTCTCACATGTCCATTAAAATCATCTCCAACTATCAATTCCTCATGCACCGGGATGTTCATCAAAACTATGTCAAAATCTTCCCAATAAATGATATTTGTTTCTTTCTTTTTATTCAAACTTCTCTTTGATTTCATCACATCTTACCTGAATGTAATTAGTGTATACACACTAATTACATTCAGCTTTACATCATTTCAGCCGAAAGACGTCCACTGCAGGACATAGGACTCCCCCAAAGGGCATTGGGGCTTGGCAGGCGTGTTAGCGATCGCAGTATAGTGTTAAAATGCATAGAGAACGCTGCTGCCCATTCTCTAGTAAGTCCCTTAGTCGCCTTTTACGACACCCACGGGAAGAAATAAGATGGTTCTATTCTTTACGTCCGGCACCACACGGATTACGTCCGGGTTCAGCTTTACATGTTCTAACATAACTTTTACAACGATCAATCTATCATTTATTATTTTTACCTCCATTACGCCTTCTTTCAAATTACCATCTAACACTATTCCCACGCCATTTCTTTTCCCGTCACTTCCACAGTACAAAAACTTGTATACTTCACCAATTTCCCTTCATTCCTTTACATTTTGTATCTACCACCCGTTAACAGCGTGTATTTAAAAACGAAGTGCGATTCTTTACAAGAACGCAGAAACCTCTTTTATTTTATAATTCACCAAGATTGTATCGACTCATTTATGGAAACAAACAATTAACATGTTAATTCATGCTTTTCAAATGCCCTTTTTCACTTCCTTATCTGTCTACTATTGTTTTATCTGCAAACGTTTACTGTACAAGGAAAAAGGAATTATTTTGAAGTACAAGATAAAATAAAATGCATACAATAAGGATGCACAACAAAAGACGATTTGTAAGTTTATTTTGTTTGTTTTTTTTTTAACTTTACAGTAGTAGGTACCGAAGTAGGTGTGACCTACAGAAGATCGCAGGGAAGACTTGGGTGAGGCTAGCAAAGACCAGAGAAGCATGGCATAAAAGAGAAGAAGCCTATCCTCAGTAGTGGGTAGAAACAAGGTTGCCGATGATGATAATGATCGAATGAATCTTCTACCTTTTTTTATAAAACGCAGTTTTGTTGCCTAATCAAGGAATTATTCAACGTAACGGTTCTCCTGAAAAATAGGGTTCACTGTTTTGTTTTTGCAAACCCTTTTCCTTCAAAAGTTTCGAATGTTTTTCAGACTCCTGTCAACGCGAGTGACAGAATGAAATCAAACGGTGATCTACAATATTTATTAATGAATCACATCGTTATGACAGTGATGTGTGTGCTACGCTCTACGGAAGTCGTAGTCGTAGTAATGGGGCGGAGCCTACAAGCACCCATTCATAAACTATCTGTTATCACTTTCACACGTTACTGTCCCAGGTCGCATCAAACAAAGATATATCTAGTGTAGAAACACCTTTGATTGCTGCACGCCTTGTAGCGAAAAAGGGGCAAAGATAAAGTCAGAGCTACATTTTCCTCACTACTCTTCCGACAGCAGACGATCCATCAATCGGTTCCTATAACACTCACCTGTCGTCTCTTGTCTCTTTCTAATCTACCTCCCATAAAATAATCTCCACTTTCACGGAAAAATCTCCCCGCGCCATGACTTCGGATACCAGGCTTGCATAGAAAGTAGAATATGGAACTGCAGTGAGCGAGAGGGGTTGTATGGAGGGACAGGGAAGGCAGAGGGCGAACGTCCGCTTAATTCGGGTGTTCCCGTATTCATAGTGCAATTTTGTTATCACAGGTGAACTGAATTGAAATCTGTAAAGAAAGCTAGCGTCCTGCATTATTAAGTTTCTTGTTAGCAATTCCATTATTTTGTTTCTACAAGACTTCATTTGAACTATTTGTTTGATTGCATTCAATGCTTCTAAAGGGTGTAATGTATGAGAGTATTTACTTTTTAACGGGGCGCATATGTGGGATAGTGGCTAAATAATTAACAGCCGCACGGGTTGAACGAAGGTAGTAAAGGTACACTTGCCGAGGTCGGTTTTTGGATGGGTGACCATCCATTACATATCGAAACCAACGGCTTCGGAAAACACGTTAAGCCTTTGGTCCCGGCTGTCATTTGTAGATCTTTGACTGTCAAAACTCTGACAAACAGTCTTATAACTAGGATGTGGATTCAGCTGCATCCGGTTAGACTGGACGCCAACCCCAACATTGTTGGGAAAAGGCTAGGAAGATAATGACTTGTTGGTTATATTATACTAGTTGTACGTACTTGTTGAATTGGTTCACTACAATCATAAAAAACCGGCCAAGTGCGAGTCGGACTCACGCACGAAGGCTTCCGTACCATTATCTATAAAAACGGCAAAAAAATGGGAGCCCCCTTAAATATTTGTTTTATTTTAATTTAATTATTTATTTTTAAAGTGAATATATAATTAAATATTCTGTGAACATCTCAAGCGTCCTGTTGCCGTTATCAATATCTAGCAAAAACGAGCAAAAAAAATCACGTTTGTTGTATGGGAGCCCCTTAGATATTGATTTTATTTCGTCTTTTAGTATTTTTTGTTATAGCGGCAACAGAAATACATCATCTGTGAAAATTTCAACTGTCCCAACTGTCACGGTTCATGAGATACAGCCAATATCGAGCAAAAACGAGCAAAAAAATCACGTTTGTTGTATGTGAGCCCCCTAAGATATTTTTTTTATCACGGTTCATGAGATACAGCCTGGTGACAGACGGACAGACAGACAGACGGCGGAGCCTTAGTAATAGGGTTCCCGTTTTACCCTTTGGGTACGGAACCCTAAAAACAACTATAAAAAAATACAGCTTTATACGGAGGTTCTTTTAGTTTTCATATCATAATACTTTTATAGTTTTTACACATAATTCTTTCTGTCCAAAAATTGCCGAACTCATCAATTCATTTTATATAAGAAACAAACAAGCTTTAATCATTGTTTCAATCCCCTCCCCCTCTTTAATGCCCTGGTACCTAATCCCGGTATCAGCGGCGTTCTCCAGATCGTAAAAACCATAGAACACTCAACTAAAATACCCTAGCCTAGCAAGTGGAATATGGTTTTTGAGATAGAACAAGGGATATCGCACTGCATTTCATTTAGAAAATTCATTGCCACTGCAAACATTTTCATGTCAATGGAATGTCATAGGCAGTTTAGATCAACCTTTATTTAAACTGGCATACTTTTACAAAAGTCACATCGTGAAGTTTCCATCAAACGTTCTCGAAATTATGGGTCACTGAAGAATTCACTCCTTTTGGTTCTAAATATTGGTTTAGGATACGATTTCAGGAAAGATTTGCTTAACCTGATCTCGATGTGTTGTCAAACAACTTTATCCATCAATCCTTTGCATATGAGGATAATCCTAGGATGAAAAGTACTTATCAAATGTAGGACACATCCTTTTTAGAGTACAAGTCAAACAGTATTACATTGGGGGTATTTACCAGTAAGACTCCATGTTTGCCAGCACCTTGTTGTAGATACATTTTGAATTTCCTGATTCTGAATACAGGATGGACTTTATTAGGTCCCATTTAATTAACTTTTAGCTTTTAATGATGTCATTATTTATTTGTACAAGGAACGTCTTTAACCCGCTTCTAGTAAAAGTCGATAGGGTTCACTCTAAATAGGTGGTGCATAAGTGAGTGACCACGCTAATCGACCCGGAATTGGCTTGAACCTTTCAGGAAGAGCTTTATGTCCATGCATAATCAGCCTATAATGATCCCAGTGTTGGGACACAGGCCTCCTCTCTTCGAGAGGAAGTGGCCCGTAATCTACCACGCGGGCCATGTGGGGGTTGGTGGATGTCACATGTCTTATTTTTTTTTGTTTTAGGACATGCTGGTTTTCTCACGATGTTTTCCTTCACCGTTTTGAGAGCAGTGGTGATGAAATTATTTACAAAAAGTAAAGCGTCTGCTTGAGTTCGAACTTCGAACCCACGATCTACACAACTTGTAAGTCGGGGCTGTTACCACAGGGCCACCACTGCTGCCAGTACGTTACAAATAGTATTAAAATCTTACCGGAGTGGTAGTTGAACAGGAAGTGCCTGGCCGCCTGCATCAGCTTGATGTTGGACATCAAGTCTAACACCAGGCCCTGGGCCTTCACTTTGGTCATCTTGATCATGCAGTAAAAGCTAATAGTACGATGCGGTGTTGAGTCGCGTCGTCCGAACCGAAACGAGGCGAATGACGTCATTTTCGCTTTTATTACATGGACATAAAGCTCTTTTTGATCGGCTAAAGCCGATTCCAATTCACTCCCTTAAGTGATAAAGAGGGAGAATACTAATACATGAGTTGTATGAGAATAGTCCGTGATAATAAGATTTGTCGGCCAATCCAGCCAGCAAAATTGAAAGAAGGATTGATTGCTCATTGTGCGCCGGAGGTAAAGTGTACCAGTATTGTCACTCAAGGAAGTCTCCATGACAACAGGGTCCAATTGAATGCACTTCATGACTTAGTTTACCTAATCCGTGGATAAATTATTTAAATAAGTTTCGTTTTCCAAAAATCGCATCTGTAAAAAGACGTCCAGCCATTACAAGAAACCTATCATGCTTTGATTACTTTCGTCTGATTGTCTCTTACTTCGCAAAACCGCCTCCATTTTTATGTTACTCCAAACATATTCAAGTATGAGGGACACTATTCCAGTAATAATGTAGTTCGCTCATAGACGAGCTATCTTAGCCCACCCCTAAACTGAGGAAACCCAAGTGGCCATCGACCTACTTTCCGAGGAAATTACCAGGAAAGCAACGACAGAAAGGAGTACTTTTATTGTTAGACCCGAGATTTAGGACGATGGGTTACGGCCTTTTGAAGGACCTCGATAAACTTTAACAGTAATCGCTTTTAGGCACATGTGGAATATTTTGAAAATATACGACTTGGGAAGTTTTTTATTTCTGTGGTATACAGTTATTACAGGTCTTAAAGAAAATTGACATATTCACGACAAGGATTAGTGACCCCATGACCAGGAACTTAGCATAGTCATGTAGGTAACAATGTTCACGAAACGTGGTAACTGACAATCTGACACCCAAAGAAGAACAAGCTCCAAAGAACGAATAATAGGTTAACTAGATTAACTAATTGATCTAGTTTCCGAGATACCATACAATCTGCCCATCCCTTCCGAGAAAGCAGAGTGAGGTTAAGTAAGTAATAAGGTAAAAAGATGGCGTATAACAGTTACCACTGTTTACCATATAGTTAATTGTTTCTGAGTAGAATGTTCGTACGAAGATATATCAATGGTTACTTCGAGGAAATACCCACGTGAAGGATGCGTTTCCATTGCAGGGATTAGAAGATTTCTAATGGAGATTTTGCCGTATGACTATGAGCTGCCCACTTCAACTGTTATATGTCATAGGCGATACGACATATTTTATATGTGTATTTTTTATGGTGTACATAATAAAGAGTATTCTATTCTTTTCTTTGTTAGTATGAAGTCCCTGTTTCGAGTCGACCTGAATGTAATGATTTTCTCATAAGCAATGAAGCATTACCTTAATAACGAATAACCAAAATATTTCTTTTTGTTGGTGTTGTTGGAGCGGAGACGTGGTATTTTCAAATCAAATAACAAGTTTTTGGAGCAAACAAACTTGGAGACTGAAGGACTGCTTTGTACGAAGAAGACCGTCAGAATCAGAACTGCAAGAGTAAACAATTTAATCATCGGATACTGTCATCGTCAACCAGCGCTGGGGCTCTGTCTCGCATAGGGTCCCAGCATTATGTTGAGCGGTGGCCGTTTTGCGTGGAGGTGACGCATATTTTCTCCCAACTGGTTCTTTTTTGTATTTGCGTCATGTTACCGTAAATAAACGTATTTTCTTTCTTTCATCACCAACATCATCGTCATTTTAGACGAATGTTATCCACTGCAACGTACAAGGCCTCCCCTAGGCATCGCCATATCGACTGGTCCTGCGCTTCTCGCATCCAGTGGATCCCAGTGCCCTTCACCAGGGTCATCGGTCCATCTTATGATAAGGAGGTTAACGTATCGTCGCTAACAATGGACGCACGCAAATCTATAAACCATTATATTAACGGTGGTCAGTATCGATCGGTATCGGTATCGGTATCAAGGGTCAAGGGTACTTTGATTAGACGAGGCAATAAGTGAATTAGTTCTGATAACCGATTAATTAGTTAGATAAAAGTTTTATGTGTTGGGTAACCTTATGTAATATACACTCGCGAGCAATAAACTGGAATCACTTCATCGTTCGTCGCTCGAAAAAAATTTGTACAACTTCTATGCAATGAACTATGGATTGTGGCATATCATTTGAAAGACAATTTTGTTAGCTTTCAAACTCTTTCAATATCATAACCAAAGATTATTCAGCTTATGTCATGGAACGTAAAACAAAACACCATATTATTTGGTAGTCCTGAAACCCTATAAAAAGGGGGCGTTTATGAAAATTGATCATCAGTCCAATATTTCATGTCACTGGGAATACTGCAGCTAAAAGAAAATGGTTACATATAGAAGCCGCTCAAGCCGTCATCCTAGTCCAGCAAGGATTGTCTCAGCATATTATCGCTCGACAGCTTCATTTGAGTCAGTCTTGTGTCTCGAAGATATACAAGAGGTCCGAGGAGACTGAAAACTTAGTCTGGAGACCAGGATCTGGACGACAGCGATGCACTTCGGTGAGAGATGACCGATTTATTGTCACGTCTTCTCTCCGAAATCGACAACTGACCTGCGTTGACGTCCAGCAGCAGCTCAGACAAGTTCAAGGGAGGACTGTCAGCGAGTGGACAGTGAGGCGAAGACTTAAAGAAGCGAACTTGACCCCGAAAAGGCCAGCCACGGGACCTAAATTGTCTCCAGCCCACCGACAAGCCAGGCTTCAGTTTGCTCGCGATCACTTAGATTGGGATACCAAGCAATGGTGGCAAGTCCTGTTCTCGGACAAATCCAGGATATGCCTGCATGGTAGTGACCGTTGACAGAGAGTCTATAGGAGACCGGGGAAGCGATTCGCAAAATGCTGTTTTGCGGAAGCAGTGGCATACGGGGATGGGTCCTGTATGATGTGGGCGGGGGATATCTATTGAAGCAAAAACGGAGTTGATATTCGTACCTGGTGGAGGTTGGGGAGGGGGCTAACCGCAGAAAGATACATCAACGACATTCTGCTTGGCCATGTGCTCCCTTACGCCAGGTTTATTGCCGAAGATTTCCTGCTAATGCACGATAGTGCCCGCTGCCAGACCGCTGCAGTGACTAGACAGTACCTTGCAGAAGTCGGGATTCCCACACTAGACTGGCCAGCCCTCAGCCCTGACTTAAATCCGATTGAACATATATGGGACGAGCTGAAAAGGTGGTTACGAGGAAGATGTCCAGCTCCGGCGTCAATAGAAGACCTGAAAACTGCTTTAGTCGAAGAGCGGCAGGAAATCCCACAGTATTCCATTAGTAAACTCATTTGGTCAACGAAAAACCGTTTACAGGCAGTCATGAGGGCCAGGGGGGTAACACAAAATATTAAGGGGTAAATAACATAAATTGTAAATATTTTTTTTATCTTTTCATATTACTTCTTATTCATTTAGACGTTCACAACTTCGACCTATTGCAATAATTCTCTAAATTTGGGTAGAAAATTTAATCAATCTAAATCTTTTTGATATCATTTGAAAGCTAACAAAATTACCTTTCAGGTGTTATATGACAATCCACAGCTCCTTGCATAGAAATTGTAAAAAAATGTCTTGAGCAACGCGCGATGAAGTGATTCCAGTTTATTGCTCGCGAGTGTAGTTGAAACTTACAGTTACCCGCACCTGGTTTCTGAAAGCCTAGTTTGAATTGTGCCTGTTGTCAAAAGATTTGATTGGCTGTTTGTTATTTATTAGTCAGCTAATTACACAGCAGCAGAACGCAGAAGTAAAAGGTGGCTGGGACAGACTGGATGCGGAAAGCGGAGGACAGGGTGTTGTGGCGCAGCCTGGTAGAGGTCTATGTCCAGCAGTGGACTGCGATAGGCTGAGTTGATGATGAATTACACAGCAGCTAAATTAATAATATGCCTTAGCAACCGTGTTAGAAACAGTGTATCTAAAACTTGAGGATGATTTTGGCTCGGAAAACAACACACGTGGTAATTAACATCACGGAACACAAAAAATAAAATTCCGTCTTTGTGAGAATTAGTTCCACCCCAAAACCTATATCTACTATAAAGATTAAACAGCTTGACAAAAAATTATTTACTTTGACATCAATGTGGTAAAGTTACAAGCAAATGTAATTAGCAAACTTGATGTCTGTTAAATAATTGCTATGAATATTTAAGTGTTCAAAATCCAACGAGGGACATTACCTACAAAGTTAGCATTCTCGTCATCGGATTAATTATGTTAGAAAGATAAGTAGGTACTGTAGAAATAACTACCTTAATGTCAATGTTAGTCATCACTTCGGGCCATACCCTCAGTATTGGGGAAACCTATCTGGGTCCAACGCAACACATTTTCACAGACTGTGGTGAAAGGTTGTTCAAGTGATTATGATGTCTTATTATTTAAAGCAGTGTCAAAAAGCTTTCTACAAAAAAAAAAAAAAACAACCGACTTCCAAAAAAACCAGGGACCATTTTGGTTACCCATTGAAAGGGTTTTCGATAGGGTTTTTCTAAGCGGTTAATCAAAAACCCATACGATATGGGTAACCCCTTCAAAAGGCTCAACTCTTAACCTGTACGGTCCCTGAAAAAAACACTACTAAGTTAAAAATAACTTTCAAGTTTGGAAGTCGGTGCCTTTGGAGCTGTATTTTAGTTTTTTGCCATCGACTTCCAAAATTAAAGATTTATTTTTATTTTGTAGTGTTTTTTTGGAAGTCGGTTTTTTTTTTGTAAACAGTTTTTTTTTTCACTTTTTAGTTGGCCAGTTTATCTAAGTTACAATAGCCTAATGTCAACAGTTCATCACCTTTTACAAAATATTTTTCTTCCCAATGCATCGACGTTAAAATTGTTGAGGAGTTCTCCTGGTAAGAACCAGGAAAATGCCATTGCTTGCATTGTGACGAGCATAAATTGCTTAGCAACTATATTAAAGTACATAATCAAATCGCAACCCGTGAAATACTTATTATTAAGTAGTTCCAGTGGCTATCTGTAGCCTTCATCATCAGTTCCACTTCACCAAATGGTGCTTACCGAGAGCAAATGCACGAGCTACTATAAAAAACCCAAATCGCTATATTATAGGTGTGTCTATAGAATTTGAGGATTTCCCTCGATTTCCATGGGATTCCCTCATCAGATTCTGTCTTGGTGACAATGGACCCACCTCGGGAGCATACCCTTTCAAACAAAAAAAGAATTTTGATAATCGGTCTTCAATTGACGGAGAAATTGATGAAGAAACATACAGCCGAACATTGTAACCTCCTCGTTTTTGAAAGTCGGTTAAACATACGGTCCGCGGGCCGTATTTGGGCAAAATACTGACAATTTACATTTTTATTAACCCAAGACGAATCTCACACTCACATCGAACAAAAAACGCACTTCCTTTTTTAGGGTTCCGTACTCAATAGACCCCCAAACGGAGCCCTATTGCTGTCACTCACGTGTCCGTCCGTCATCTTGACAGATGACGGACGGACACGTGAGTGACAGCGGGTTAAACAGCCAAACGGTTGGAGCTACCGTTTTGAAATTTTCACAGTATATTCTGTGCAAGATGCTTATATAAGCATCTTGCTGACCCAAAGCTATACATATTGACAACAAATATTTTAAAATGTTTTAAAGGTGGCTCCCAAACAGCTAAAGGGGAGCGCGAAAAAAAATATTGACCTGGTACCCATCGAGTGGGGTATCGCTGTTTAGAGCTCGTTATGTAAATAAATATTATATTTTTTGTTTTAGAAAACATTGGAAAACAAAGGAATGAAAAGCCACGAAAGAGCATTTTTACAAAATGTTCTGACGAATTTTTTAACTTCCCATTGACATATGAACTTGAAATTTGGTGATAATGTTTATTATTACGTATATTTTACTAACAAATACAAGTATATAGATAAATCAGATTTGGAGCCTCACAAAAAGTGTTACTAAGGTCACTCACCTACTGCTTATGAATAATTTTGCCATTTGGACGGCTTATATTCTACATTTGATACGGAACCCTAAAGTCCGACACGCACTAGGCTGTTTTTTTTATTTAAGCGTAATCAGAAGAAAATACAAATTGATCGATGCCTTTATATAGCTACTTTAGCCCCCAAGTAACGGCAAAGTATGGCAAAACACCGCACATGTGCGGTTTGAGTGCGCGACTTACGTACAGTAACTTGAGTTCCTAGATTATAAGTCGTGAATTTATTATTATTAATTTATTTGTTATTTGCAAACCAACTAGGTAGTTATTTAGTGCCCATGTGCCTATAGACAGCCGAGTTTGTCTGGTTTAAAGGTATGATGAACCAAATACCCTAAATCTATAACGCATTCCCCAATTCTATACTAACATTCTATTTAAGTCAGGGCTACCTGATGATTGCTACAATGGATGATCAGGAGAGATACGGCTGCACATGCTTGTTATAGGGGAAAATGAGCAGTATTATTACCACAAAGGATAACGCTGTTGCCCCATTTAATCTTTAGCGGAGACTGCACGGGATTCAGTTTTCTCAATAAAGTAACATGCATATGAGAACAAAAGGAAACAACATCCAAAAGATAAAAAAATGTGGCATATTTTTTTTTTATTTTTTTTAAAAAAAACGTTGCCCCACACTAGGAATTTCTCCTGTATCGTGGGTGCGTTTACAAACATTTAAACTCACATACACAAACAGCCAGACCCGGAACAACTACTTGTAGGTCATACAAATATTTGTTCCGTGCGGGAATTGAACCCGCGACACGCAGCGCAGCAGTCAATCGCTTAACCACTGCGCCAACCGTGCCGTCAATTATGAACTTGCCTGACAACTTTTTTCCACCTAAATCATCTCTTTTACCAAGAAATATTTGGATAGGCCGTCTAATCATTCCATAATTTCGGTCCAGGCACCGTCAAACATTGATTGATGTAAGATGGTATTAATTTATTCCCAGAAGCATGGCCCATGCTTGGGGCGTACAAAAAAATGAAAGTACCTCGTGTTCTGGCAACAACTAATTTAAATTCAATCCAGCCCACACGGCCACTCGTTTTTTTCCAGATAATATTGGCGTGTGACCTACTGTGCAATTATTGTGATCAAAATAAATAGATGATACGAGAACCATGTATTACTTACATACTTACTAGATACCTAGACAAGTAGAGTTAATAAAGTACTATATTTTAAGTCTAGACTTATTTGGCCTTTTAGATCCAAAATCGGACACAAAAAATGGTTTTATCAGACAGACGGTTAATACCGGCCACGTGTAGATCGTGCTGGGAGTACCAGGCTACCATAAAATACGAAGGTCAGACAGTCGTCTCGCCCGCTAATCAGTGATGGAACTTTTCATGAAACTAACTATAGGTAAAAGCGATGCCACTCGATGCATTCGACCTATTTATACTTCACTGCTGAACACCTTGAATAGAAGTCGTGAAGTTTTACGGCTATCAACTTCAAAGGAAAACTAACAAAAGACGCATTAAGATCTCAATGACATTGGAGATATTTGCGGACATAAAATGTATGACAAGGACGGTGGTTCAATGATGAAAAGCAGATCATACCTACTAAATTATTATTTTCGTGCTATTTTCATTATGGTTGTTTTTCCCAAGACACTAAGAAGTATCAAAGGGGCAGACAACAAAAACACAAAACAAAATTCCTAAGATTATTTTAAAAACATAAGGAAGCAGCTTTGCTGCATATTCTTTCCAAAAATAATGATATTGTCTCTAATTAATTATGATTATTGTCCATGGTAACTGATAGGTTTGATGCTTATCAATCATGTATCTCAGCAATGGACTGAGTTGACTGGGTTTTGTCAAAAATAGCTTGCAGTTAGATCTTGTTTAAAATAAAATAATATTGTCACAAACGAAACATTCTCTTTTTCTAGGAAGAGATGCAGTATCTAAGAAAAACTTTGCACTTCCTTATTGACTGGTTGACCTGAAGACCTGTTCAGTTGCACTGCACCACAAAACTCGGTTCTCCCCCTAAAGTTTAAATAAGTATATTAAGTCAGTCGCAGATTGCGATCTTCCAAATTGTTAACATGTCATTGTTACAAAGATTGCGATAACCGAACATCGGTTCGACAGGTCATCCAGTCTGTAGTTACTAATTTTAGACAGTGTTTGTATTTTCCACATAGCAAAACTAATCTCTGATCTATCTGATCTATTGGCGCTCCAGAAAATTGAATAGCAACTGGCTTTGGTGAACTACTATTAAAAACTTTTCATAAGTACCTACTAGACAATAATCTATTAGCCAGTTTTATTATCAATATCTAACTAAATAGATTCTGGTTAACAGCAGAGAGACAGGTCGTAACGCCGCGGAGTGACGACGTATGATACCAGGAACTCATGTTAACTGGAATCATTATTTAGAGAATCAAGTATTGAAAAACAATAGATGAACGACATAAAACTATGGAAAGTAGGCTTTCTTAGAAAGATTTCTCTATGGATTTGCTTAATTCTTTGAAAGTTGAAACAGTGATGTTATTAAACAATTGGCTCCAACCCACGCGTTTTACAAGGTTATAAATAAGAGTAGATGACGTTACTTTCCATAACGATTATGAAACAAAAAATATAAAGGATTTCGTCATGATGACGGATGGCGAAGTGAAATACATCTTTTGTGCTTAGCTTGGTACTCGTAAGTGCAACTCTCGTCTAGAGAAAATATTTGAAAACACAATAATGTCTAATATTATTTTCGGAAGATAGAAAAGGTTACTTACTCCCTTTCTTATAGCGGAGGATAAGTATAATATAATTAATATTAGGTAGGTACTGAAACTTCATAAAAGTTTCATAAACTTAGGAAGTAGGACCAACTTGGAGGTTATAACCAAAAAATTGGTCCTACTTACGCCGAGGAACTACAAAAAAACTTCAGTAGGATTCTTAAAAGCCTCTAAAATCCTCGGTCAGTAGCCCCCTTTAACTTTACCTAGATACCTTGCCCCCAAAGGTGTGATTTTCTAACACCTTTGTACCAGTAAATCATGATTACTCAGGAGGTATCGCGGCACCTAGCTCGGCCGCTCTCAGGACATCGGCACGTTACATTTTATTACACACGTTTTAGGGAAGACGTTTTCCTTGTTACATTACGCGTAATGTAGTATTAAATTGTTATTGTACTTGAAAAACACATTAGTTTGACCACATAACAGATTTAGATGAGTATGGTGACTATCTGACGTCATACTCTATTTTGCATCCAATGTTACTAGAATGTATCTTCAGCGATCCTTTACTTGGTTCAGTCTTGTCCCGCGGCAGTTCCTGAAAATTCAACACTTCTTCAGTCATCATTATAAACTTATATTTATCTATCCTTACATATTATGAAACAAAGTCGTGTGAAGTCGGGTTTGTCTGTCTAAACGCGATAAAACTACTGAACGGATTTTCGAACGGCTTTCACCAATGGACCGAGTGATTCATGAAGAAGGTTTAAGTGTATAATTAACTAAGGTTTTGTGTAAATTGGCTGAAATATGACCATGATTGTTGAAGATGTCGGAAAAATCACGCTAATTGGGAGCTTTACTGGCGTGCGCCACGTAAACCGTAAGAGATATACAATTAATGTTCTACAGGATTATACATCCTAAAAATGTCAACAAAAAGTCCGTAATAGCATTGTCTATCTTCTAAGGATGACCCACAGTCTTATAATCTTTCAGAATTTGATAAAAAAATAATTATTATCTATTTCCTAAGCTATTTTCACCAGTATTATAGGAATCCCTATGCAATAAAATATGTTATTTAAATTGGGCATTTAATTTAGATTGAAATATGCCTTGACATTATATCATTTAAATGAATACTATATATATAAGGTATCACAGATTCAAAATTACGCGTAACAAAATAATTATGGTTCAATGCGGCGCGCGCGGGCGCAAGACTAGGACAGCAGTCAATGAGCTTTTCCTGGGCTATTAGGTATGCGATCATCGCTTCGCTTCCTTTTAATCCTGGTAGTACGTTCCCGTGGGCTATTTTCCGACATACATGCGGGCGAAGCCGCGGGCATAAGTTAGTATCAGCTGAAGAGTATGTTTGTCTCAACGCGCTAATCTCAGAAACTAATAGTCGGATTCGAAAAATTATATTGCAATTGATAGCTCAATTCTTGAGGAACTACTATAGAATTATAGACTACTTATACATCACGCTACTACCGAGCAAAGAGGCAGAGCGGGCGATGCGATGCGACGCAGTGGGTCGTTTTAATATATTGTGATGACGACTTCCACTTGAACGAAGTCGCGGGCAGAAGCTAGTTTGTCCAATAAATTGTATATATTCCTAGAAATGTTTACCTATCTAGGCAGTGTATACAGGGCAAATTAGAATAGCTAGCGAAACTCCGCAAAAGTGATGGGTATCGTTAACTCACATCATCATCATCTGCCTAGCCTTTCCCAACTATGACATGGTCGGCTTCCAGTCTAACCGGATAAAATTAATAAGATCTGATGATTTTTTTTTTGGGGTCAACGACCGCTTCTAGTTCTGTTACTGGAAACTTAAGTATGTGTTGAGAAAATATGTTTTTATTATTTTATCGTGTTTAGTTGTGGCGGCATCAACACCGCCACATGCGACCTACGCGTCACACTGACGTCACGCAAGTCCTGCATCGCGCAAGCAGAGTTTACCGCGCAACTAGCATAAATATCCAAAGTCCCGACATCAAACGTCGGCGTCGGGCAGTTGCCCACCAGACACAACACTCGTCTGGTCGGAGGATCCTCCCTTTTCTATGGAGGATGAGTGAAGTTTACACCCTGTTCCTCATATCACTATAAAGTTATCGAAACCCTACACGTCTGTGAAAATTACACAAAAAAAAACTGATTGTTTAAACTGATAGTTCAAGTGACTAAACTACCGGCGGTTGATGACCAAAAAAATAAGCTCAACAAATTTTTTTTTTTTTTTGTTTTATCATGTTTAGATCTCATAATTATCATCACGTCTGCGGAGTTTCGCTAGCTAATTTAATGTGACCTCTATAACAACAGTCTTTGTTTTACCTATTCTCATAACAGCTATTAATAATTTTATATGTTTGCCTAAATTTTATGCATCATTACTTATTATAAACATGTTTGGCAGAGGTTTTCCTTAGAATATATAACAATACATCTTATGTAGGTATTTTACACTGTATATAATTATGTAAATATACGGTAAAGAACCTGATACAGGAAAGTTTTGGTGTTTGATAATTACCTATGTGATTTGAATGTTTGACACTTTTTGAAACAAATATTTGAAACCAGGAAAATTTATTAAAAATCTCCAATAAAGTAAACGTAGCAATGCAAAATAGTATCCTATTAATTCGGACCCCCACAAAAAATATGTTGTTCCCAACACTTTGTTGAATTACGCGAACAAAAATGTATGGAGCAGCAGATTTTTTATTCGCGATTTCAGCGTTCGTCTCATAGTAACAGTTGTTCATCTAATAATGGTAACAATAACCTTGGCCTTCCGAGGTTTTCAGTTATTTCAAAAACACCTTGTATATGACACCGTCAAATTGTGAGCACCGTTCATTTATAAATTATAAACTATCAAGCGAGATTATAAACTATCGAAATATATTATTGTGAACTATACCGCTTTCATTTTCGCCGTGAAATTCAAATTTTGTATGTTGATCTTTAAATGATTGAAATATTTATTTATAGAATTATAATCTTATAAATCATCAATAAAACTCCGTAAGTTCATATCACCCTCCCTATTGAATGACAATTTCACGAAATCAGGACATTTCTTTATTCTTTTTGCAATTCAAACGATCAATTCCAATTCCCGGTCAACCGGCCAATTCTAACTTAAGAGGGCCCTTCCCGGTCCGTCTATCGTCAACGCGAGCATGGTCGAAAAGCTTGTTGTTTCATCCAGTGCAAGTGAGTACTACTGACAAGCGAGTGAGAACGCGATAACATTGAACGAAAAATAGTGTACTGAAATTTCATAAAACTTGTTCCAGGAACTACGTGTTTTTGAGTAAGCCTTACAAGTTTGTGAAATAAATGTTTGTGATTTAAAATCTCCATTACATGTTCGAGGTTTCTATCGTAATGTTTTCTTTACATTTACAATTTATGAGTGCATTATGATCGGCCAAAGTTCAGTGTAAAAAAGCAGATTTTTGCAGGCTTATACTGAATTTGTTTCTCCAAATTTTTATTTTTTGCTTGCGTAGAAACCTAGATATAGTGCAGAAGATACCTATTGGATCAAAATTTTTAAAGAAAGATGTGTTACAACGCCATAATCACGTACGAGCGTTTGTACGGAAAGTATGATGGGTTGGCCGCTCTTAAGGAGTTGTATTGCTGATTCTAATGGTTATAATTCTGTAAAGCCAATAAAGCCATATCTGTTACGGTCGCGAATCATATTTCAATCAACATACAACCTGACATTGTAAGAATTAAGAAATTTTGAATTTTACGGGCTACCTTAGTTACCGCATCCCCCATAAGAAGCTGACAACAGCTAAACCGCGGTCACTGTCAGACTGCATACAAAAGAAAGAGAAGCGCGATGACACAACGCTTTTAATTTATTGCAAAATATGAAGCAACTATCTACTTACTTAAAAATGAGTTGAGTACCTAATCGAAAATAAAAAAACCGGCCAAGTGCGAGTCGGACTCGCGCACGAAGGGTTCCGTACCATTATCTATAAAAACGGCAAAAAAATCACGTTTGTTGTATGGGAGCCCCCCTTAAATATTTGTTTTATTTTAATTTAATTATTGATTTTTAAAGTGAATATATAACTAAATATTCTGTGAATATTTCAAGTGTCTACCTATTACCGTTATCAATATCGAGCAAAAACAACCAAAAAAATCACGTTTGTTGTATGGGAGCCCCCTTACATATTTATGTTATTCTGGTTTTTAGTATTTGTTACTATAGCGGCAACAGAAACACATCATCTGTGAAAATTTAAACTGTCTGGCTATCACGGATCATGAGATACAGCCTGGTGACAGGAAATTGTTCTACCAGTGTCGCGCCAGTATGTAGAAGCCTTTAATATCAAATCGACAAATTGTGTACGAAGCTACACTTATCGACGGGGTACATTCTGTCCAATTTTATCACCCGTAAAATTGTGAACCATCCCTGATTGGTAGGTCTTGGCGGTAGCCGAATTGGTTGCAGTAACTAAGCGAGGCGAGGGCACCCTGACCAAATGGGTTTGGCTACATTGGAACTGTGACCAAACGCGGTCCGGCAGTTCACAATTTGTCAGTTTTCCATGGATATGTTGCAAGCAGATTGTATGATTCGTCATTATACAAACGGCGCCGTCCGTTTACAAACGCTCGCAGTTATGCAAAATGCCTAAGACAAAATGTAAATTACCTTGTATATGTATATGTTACGGCTAATACCCGAAGTGCGGCTACACCTAGTTTTAGCCGGTTAGAATTATAGGTCCAGACAATCCCTGTTGGATAAAACCAATTTACCAACAATAGAGGGGATCTGGCACTCGGCGGCCGCTGCCGCGGCACGCTCGCTTCGCTCGCTCGCCTTCGCTTGTTAATGGTTACTGTTCTAACCTAACCTAACCCAAATGATTTTACCCGAAAACAATCGGCTCGTACTAGGTTTAACCAAGAGTAAGTGGCTACACCTAGTTCTAACCGGCTAAAACTAGGTGTAGCCGCACTTCGGGTATTAGCCGTAACATATATGTATAATATGCCACAACTTTTGATGGACAAACCAAACGCCGTTTATAAAATGCCGTTATTTTGATATCCGGCACGTAAAAAAACGGTAAAGTGTTCATGGAATCTGGTGCTTGGAAGACTCCTGCGAAATATTATTGGTACAAAAACTGTCGAAAAAAATGTGAACTGTAACAAACTTTCTTGCGACATAACGCACCTTGCATTAATACTAAATAGCCTCCCTAGTTGCAAGCGACTTGGAAGTAGCGCTCGCCGGCCGCTATGTAGGCACCGCTCGCTTCCCTCGCTCGGCTCGCGCGCGGTTGGTCACAGTTCTAATCTAACCTAACTCATTTCACCCAGTTCACAATTTTTCTACAGTTTATAATCTACTTACGGTTCTAACAGTTTTACAGTGACATAATAGGTACCTGATTGCTGGAATAAAGTCTGATCTGTCCAACCTGTATTTTATGATGGTCACCCTTTTTTTTTTTGATTGGGAAATTATCAAATAACTTCTCCCGCTCTGGGTGGAGCTGGAGGGCGTGTCAGACTTTTACTGACTAAAACCCACCCGTGTTCCTTCATTTGCCTGTGTGCCAGAGCCACGATATCCCTTTCGGACAAACTCACAACCCTGGCAGGATGATGGTCACCCTACAATAACAAACAATTGAACGAGTTGCCAATTTGCCTTCGGCATATTTCAGAACTGAGAGCGTTTTTAAACGACCGTCGACCGGCGCCGTATGTATAATGACGAATCATACAATCTGCCTGCGATATATAATTTATAATGAATTGATAATTAATGCGTTTTGATTTGCAATGATCTTTGTAGTCCCATGAAACATGTGGCTCCAGGGGCTAGTGTGAATCTTTGGGTTAATTCGAGAAATCGAGTCTGGTTTTACCACGCTGGGGTCGGTGCATTTAATTCATTCATAAA
Organism: Tiliacea citrago; assembly: GCA_963921375.1. NCBI lineage: Eukaryota > Metazoa > Arthropoda > Insecta > Lepidoptera > Noctuidae > Tiliacea > Tiliacea citrago. Next base: position 9,242,987 of record OY992800.1, read on the forward strand.
TTGTACCTAAATGGTATATTGCAGCTCACAATTGGTCGATAGTTTATAATCTCGCTAGATATATCAAAAACTAACGATGTTCATCATCATACGGAGACATTAGAACTGAAATTTTATTTAAGTACCATGAGTTTTGTTCAGTTTTACATGAGGCGAAACGTGGGTGTACTATAGGTGCACCTCTGCGTAACCCTTCGGGGATTACAGGCGTGATGTTATGATATTAACTAAACATGATCAAATTTAAATTAAAGCTAAAAAATGTTTTTCTCAACTCCTAATTCAAGAAATAACACTACCAGCGGTGGACGACCCCAAAAAACAAATTGTCAAATCTTTTTATTTGTTATTTCGTCGTGTTTACTTAGAGATACCCATCATCACGTTTGCGGAGTTTTGCTAACTAATTTAATCTGACCCTTTATATCTATCTGACCAGCGGGGTTATTGTGTGACACACTCACAATGGCAATGGGTTTCATTTTGACAGTTCCAAAACATTCACTTTGTTAAATCGTTGAGCAAACGAATTTTTCAAACAATTCAATTAATTATTTAAGTTGTATAATAATAATTTAATAATTTTATTTCTTCAAAAATATATAAGGAGTTAAATACACTTTATTCTTATTTTGGTGTGTTATGATTTTGATAAACGTGTTTTCTACGCAAAGTTCTGAGAGTTAGACGTACAATCAATCTACAGTTTGCAGGTCAATGACCCGTGGTTATAGGCTCAGGTGAATATTTTGAACAATTAAAGGCTATCTTTTCTAACAATAATATTTTAAAATTGAATCTGTTTGATTGATTTTTATTGAATTAAATGTTATAGCAATTGAATTTAGAGAGTACACAGAATAGTTTCGATTTATACAATAAATCTGTTATTATTAATTATAACGTAATTCTTGTTTATTGAGCATGTAGCTGCTGTTCGATACACGTTCATGAAAATCGCATTTCGTAGTGCCTAATTATTTATTTAATAATTATGCTTGTGAACATTTATGATAAAAATTTAAATACATTATTTTAATTCAAAATTATAAAATTCAGTTGAAATCCAACTAAAAATTGTATCGAAAGAAAATACACAAAATAAAAAATCCAAAAAGTAACTTTTCGACCGTGACAGGACTCGAACCTGCAATCTTCGGATCCGAAGTCCGACGCCTTATCCATTAGGCCACACGGTCGCTGAACATTATTGCGAAATAGGTCATCATGTGCGGCTACGCGAGCCTCCTGCGCGGTACGTCACGGATGACGTCACAAGGTCGTTCACCCACCCGGCCTCCGTGCCGTACCTAGAGTTTTCCGATAATTTCGTTTTCATTCGCGTTTCACGAACATGTTCATTTAATAACTTATGACATAAGTACACAGATTATTCACACAAGGTTAAATAATATAATTGTTAGGTACTGTTTATTTATAAAACAAGATAATTGTTGGGAAAATCCATTAATAGCTCAATGTAAGGAAATTCATCAGCATTGTAATTGATTTAGTAGAATTAATCGATTTTGCGATTGATTAAGTTAATTGTTTGAAGTAGGTATGTACTTGAATAGCTTCATTTATACGGTTTTTCGTTAGTATTTTCAGTTGCCATTGTTTCTGAAGTAGTACTTCTAGACCAAGATTAATAGCTAGTTATATTTAGCTAATAATACTTTAAGGAATCGTGTTTTCGTCAAACATAGTACTTAACATTAATCCTCAACTTTACCATATATTTATTTCAAAATTAATGCTGCAGTATTTTCGACATAACGGAGGATCATGCTAAGCCATTTGAGTTAGTATAGGCTCATAAGAATCCATTGTCTTTTCAAAATAACGTAACTCATACCACGTATCTGAACAGGATTTTGTAATAAATTATAATGTCTGACAAAATAATAATGACATCACCGGTTTATTACCTATTCCGTACTTATGTGCATACGTTACATGAATACAATGGTTCTTGTCATAGGTCCATTACGTTGGTTCGACATGACATTATTATTTATTCTTCTAGTTACTTCATTGCTTTATGTTAATCAGTTGTATCTGGGAATAGGGACCATTTATGAATCATTTTGAGGTTTTGACAAAAGTCTGAACATAAATAAGTAACAATCATCTTTACAGGAAATGAACGGCCGGTCCAAGTCGTCCGATGACTGTTGGGTAGACGTATTCTTGAATGAAGGCCACGTATCCGATTCGGCAAACGTTTGATAGGACTCTCTCGGGCTTGGGGGAAGCGACGATCTTTGCTGTGCGCCTGGTAGCAGCAGGATGAGCGGAGGTGAGAATGGAGTTAAACAGCGTGGGATTGGAGAGACCTGTGTCCAACCATGAACTGATTATAGGCTGGTTATAATGATTTCAGCCGAAAACCATTCACTGCTTGTGGCCGCTTTGGGGAAAACTATAATCAAATCAAAATATTTATTTTAGATAAATATCAATAGGTAAATTTTTCTTGTCATACAAAATAAAATAAAATAAAATCACAAACTTATAGAATTCAAATCAAAATTAAGATCAAAATTAAAAATTAAAATCAAAATTAAGATCAAAAAATTAAAATTTAAAAACATAAAAGTTAAATCAAAATTAAAAATGAATACACATATTATATTATACAATAAACGCAGGCGCTGGCATGCAGCTGCAGCCACCTCCGCAAAAAAGGCGAGTCCCCACCGCTCGGACAACACACTCAGGAGCCCTTTCGAGCTGCAACGGCCGCGGCGCAGAAGTGACGCACTCCTTTTTCTAATTATACCGTGGAAATCATCAGTCCTTAGGGCCTCAGCGAACATCGCAGACGCGCTACAAAACCGTGGCCGCCCGAACAGAATCCTAAACGCGTTGTTGTACTGGACCCGTAGAGCGTTGTACGCCCGCTGAGTGAAGTTGGTCCACAGGCTACATGTGTAGAAAGTCTGACAGTACGCTTTGAACAGGGTTACCTTAACCTGCGAAGAACAACGCACGAACCTGCGAGCCAACATGTTGCACCGGACAGACAACGTCCTACGTTCCCTCTCAATATCCGCATTGTCAGACAAATCCTCAGTGACCCAGTGACCCAGATAATTGAACTATTTTACCCTGTTAAAAAGTGATCCGCAAAGAGTGACAGGAGGTACACTCGAGTAACTTTTAACACCCGCTTTAAAAATCATGTATTCAGTCTTCTTTGGATTATATCTGAGCCCATGGGCCCCAGCGTAAGTTTCACAAATATTCAACAGTTTACGTAGTGCAGAGAGCGAAGGGCTCAGCAGCACCATGTCATCCGCTTATCTGATGTTGTTTTAACAAACCTCATCAATAGAACAACCGACTTTAGTGCTGCTGAGCTCATCAACTGGTTCATAAACAAGTTGAAAAGACGCGGTGAGGTTAGCCCCCCCCTGCCTCACGCCGCACTCCATCCTTTATACATCTGAATGCGACCCTGCCCATCTGACACTGTTCTGCTGATGACTGTACTAGTATTCAAACAGCGATATAAAATTATGTGACAACTTCGTCTCGCATCGCAATTTATCGCATAACTTATTATTGCACACCATATCAAAAGCCTTTGACAGGTCTAAAAAGCATGCGTATACAGGTGTATTCCTGTCAGTGTAGTACTGAACAGTGCTTAAGACTGAGGATAGCACTCTCAGTCGATAGGCCAGGCCTAAAGCCAAATTAGGCGACATTCAGATTTAAGTGCCTTCCCAGCTGTTGATCAAGCAAACTATCCAGCACCTTACATAAGACTGTTGCAAACGAGATGGGTCTATAACTAGATATATCAGCACAATCACCAGTTTTAACAATAGGAACAATTACGGTGTACATTAAGTCATCCGGCAAGTAACTATGACTCACACATAAGTTGAAAAACAGAGCGAGAACTCTTGGCAGATGTAGATATACCAGCGTACGTCAGATGCTCGATGCTGAGCCCATCGTATCCCGGGGACTTAACTCGGACCATCTTCTTAATAACATAACAGCAACCACATCCTTGGCAGAGAATCTAACGGCAACGTTCCCAGGGCGATCCCCAGCAGCAAGCACCCGCGACGCCGCGCGCCGCCCCGAGCGGTGATTCGACCTTGAAATGTCGCTGGAAGGCACAGGCTATGTCCCGGGGCTCATGTGCACCACCGACACTTACAGGGAGGCTCGACACTGATCACTGAGTTCAAGTTTTTATAATGGCGGATTGATGTTAATTGAGCCCCATAAAAAAACTTTTTTGGCAATAGCCCAATTTTAAGATCTAATCTGGTAAGTAGCGAATTTTCTTCAAAAGCCGTGTCATTTAAGATTGAGGTAAACAAAAAAAACCGGCCAAGTGCGAGTCGGACTCGCGCACGAAGGGTTCCGTACCATTATCTATAAAAAACCCGGCTAAGTGTGCGTCTGAGTCGCGCACCAAGGGTTCCGTACCATTATCTATAAAAACGTCAAAAAAATCACGTTTGTTGTATGGGAGCTCCCTTAAATATTTATGTTATTCTGGTTTTTAGTATTTGTTGTTGTAGCGGCAACAGAAATACATCATCTGTGAAAATTTCAACTGTCTAATTATCACAGTTCATGAGATACAGCCTGGTGACAGACGGACAGACAGACGGACGGACAGCGGAGTCTTAGTAATAGGGTCCCGTTTGATCATTTGGGTACGGAACCCTAAAAATAGGTAGTAGCAATTTACTGTATATAATAATCTGCGATGGCCACTTCGTCAGTTATGCGTACCTAGTAATCCCAGCATTATCCCTGATTGCTGTATTCTATGGGAAAAACGATTGTTCTAGCAACATGTTATTTTAACGATAACAACGTTGGTAGATGAAGACCACTTCCTGTGATCTTAACCACAATAACGACAAAAAAACCTGATCTTTTATGTGTTTGTAAACATAACTTCTGTTTGACACGCAATATCGGATAAAATTCTTAAAATTGATCTTTGATACTTAATAATATACCTATTATAATTTATGTAACTATGACAGTTAATAGGAAGTAACTTTGAAACGTCGACAGCGATACTGCAATACCCAAAATATTATGATTGCGAAATCTTGTTGTGTCATCAGCATCACGTATCGTATCATAGAGTACTACTACTTAACAGGACGCTCCCTATTTTTATGTTAATGTGCATGAATATTGAATATTCTGAAACAGTCACACATACAAGCAAAATTAAACTTTAGCATAAATCATATTATGATTTATTGGATCTTTTTCTTTCCATGTTGAAGACAGTTTCGTAATGTAATATTTTCTCTCAATAAAGTTTTAATTCGAAAATCATGTCATTTTAAAGGATAATTCTAAAAAAACGAACAAGATTGTTTAGCTTTTATGTCTAAAATAAATAGTCACAGCAAGAAAATATAGTTTATTATTCCGACACAAGATATTTTTTTCTAGATCAATTATTACCTTAGGTATAAACGAAATTTTAATAAGAATTGAGACTTACGCTATTTAGTTTCGTGCTCGAACACGACACGATCAAAGAGCGCACGCGATATTCAACTTTATTACTGATGTATTAGCGTTTAGCATATAACGGAGTGGCGGGGACCAACATAGCGCACCCCCCTATTTAAGTAAACACCTATGTTTCACGAAAAAAATTGATTAATTGATTGAGCGAGGGATGGAGCTTGCGTTCGAAATTTGATTTAGACTGCCTGCTCTTAATGCACGCTTTACAACGTTACGTCATGCAGACGTATATCTAAAAACTGTCTGGTCTCTGGCTGTATGTTGTATGATTCATTTGATACACAGATGCCGCGTTCTTCATACTATATTAGTCCGGAAACGTCCATTGCTGATAAATTGATGACTTGCGTGTGGTTTTATTTCACCAATGTTAGGTACCTACTGCAGGTAAGACCTGAATGAGACCAGCACAGACCAGGGAAGCATGTCACAAAAGGGAGGAGGCTTATCGTCAGCAGTGGTTGGAGCAAGGCTGCCAATGATGATGATATGAAATAATGTGGATAAAAGCCACACCCATAGAAAACTGCATCATCAATTCATCAGCCTAAAGCAGACTGTAGCACTGCTGTAGGTACCAACTGGACAGAGACCTCTCCATCAATCACATGCCATTTTTTCTCGATTCTCGGCTACCGTTACCCAGCTGTTGCCAGCCTCCCTGTCAAAATCGTGCCTCCATCTACCCTGAATCCTACTGGAATTATCAGCCTAAAGCAGACTGCAGCACTGCTGTAGGTACCAACTGGACAGAGGCCTCTCCATCAATCCCATGCCATTTTTCTCGATTCATTTTTCTACCGTTATCCAGCTGTTGCCAGCTTCCCTGCCAAAATCGTCGCTCAATCTACCCTGAAAACTACTTTCGTTTCGCAGTAGGTAGGTACCTACAGGCTACAGTCAGGGAAATCAAATTGATACACTACGCCAATTTGCCGTGTAATAACCCTTTCGTACAACTGTCAAAGAATGACTGTTGCGATTTGAATATACGGATAATTTAAATTGGTAGTCTATATAATGAACAAGTAATTTTTCTTACTTTACATAATAATAATTTAAGTAAACACCTCTGGAAAATATTACCATAAGCACAATGAGTTAATAGAAAAATCACCTTTTTATCATCCCACTGCAGGGCAAAAGCCATACCTACAGAATCAGATAGTTCACTCTCTCTTACTATAAAAATAAAATAAAATAATAAAAAGTTTTTATTGTTTCTCATACAATTGTTCAACAGCACAAAATTAAGGCACCCCCGGTAAGATATAAAGATACTTGTGATGGGGTTACCTCGCAACTTCTGGGATTGATGAGTTACTATCTACAATGTTGAGACAACATTATCATTAAAAAAAACCGGCCAAGTGCGAGTCGGACTCGTGCATTAAGGGTTCCGTACCATTATCTACATGCCAAAAAAATCACGTTTGTTGTATGGGAGTATTTGTTTTATTTTAATTTAATTATTTATTTTTAAAGTAAATATATAACTAAATATAATATTCTGTGAATATTTCAAGCGTCTACCTGTTGCTTTTATCAATATCTAGCATAAACGAGCAAAAAAATCACGTTTGTTGTATGGGAGCCCCCTTAAATATATATTTTATTCGGTTTTTTAGTATTTGTTGTTATAGCGGCAACAGAAATACATCATCTGTGAAAATTTCAACTGTCTAACTATCACGGTTCATGAGATACAGCCTGGTGACAGGCGGACAGACAGACAGACAGACGGCCGGCGGAGCCTTAGTAATAGGGTTCCTGTTTTACCCTTTGGGTACGGAATCCTAAAAAAGAAAAGAAAATGTGTAAGTTCTAGAATGTTACAAAAACTGTTGTAGCATATTCAGGTGTGTGTACTCGTAGTGTTTGTGTGCGTGAGGGGGTGGATTTGCCGAGTGTAATATACCTACAGATAATTCACAAAAAGTGAACACCGCGCTCAGCCCTAGCACGCACTGCGAAAAAAATCGCGCGAAACTTTTATCGCAATTCTGTAACACAACATGGGCCGCATTCCGAATTAAGACCATAATCGCTGCAATCGATTTTAGCGCGCTTAAACGCGTTCCCTATACGCGTCATACTACGTCATAGATGACGTCATGACATACGCCAACTTGCGATAACGCCGACCATGCCCTAAATGAATATCACCGTGAGCGCTGTCAAAAATGACAGTTGCGTTGTTTTGTTTTGAGTCTTATCTTATTTATAATAGCGTGGCATTTGCGAAATTGTGCTTCTGGCTACCGTCGCCATCTGACCAAAGCAGAAGAAGTGTACAAATGTGTGCGTGTGGTGTTTAAACAAAGAAATACTGTAATCCAACCGTGAGCGCGGTCACGAGCGTTCCGAATTGTTGACAGTTGTCGGCTGTCATAATCGTATTAACTAATTCGGTACGCAAATTATTGATGTGAGCGCTGTCAGCGATTAAAGTCTAATACGGAATGCAGCCATGGTATGTTATGTACACTGATTATAAATGAGAGATTTCGCAGTGCGGGCTAGGCCTACCTCAATGCGTGTTGGCGATTTCAAACTTGCCTACATTTTTTACTGATAAAAGACGGAATATTAACACATCACTCATAATCACAAATGACCTACAAACTATGAGTTAACAGCTTAATTGGCAGCTAATGAAGTAATCGTCTATGTCACTGGGTTTTACATTTGACCTCGTGAAGAAAGTAAAAACAGTTATCATCCTACACAGAGTCCACTACGATATATGTCAATTTTTTTTTTTTTTTTTTTTTTGTCTCATCAGATTGGAAATACTGACGTGTTTATGAATTAATGCCTTTAGAAGAAAAAAAAACGGCTCAAGGTTAAGCAACGCTTGCCTAGATCGGTCCGTGGATAAGTGACCATCCTTTACATACAGATCCCCGCAAACCTCGAAAAGCACGCTAAGCCGTTGGTCCCGGCTGTCATTCGTAGTTCTTTGACAGTCATAGTCATTACGGCTGGTCATATGCCCGAAGGTCTAACAACCAGTCTTGCCAAGGGTTATCGTTTTACCCAGTTACTGGGTTGTGGAGTTAAGATAGGCAGTCGCAAAATACAGTATTCAGCTGCATCCGTTTAGACTGGAAGCCGACCCCGATATAGTTGGGAACTGGCTAGGCAGATTGAGAAATGGTCAACGTTGGGAATAAAAACAAAAAGTCAGCAGTACCCCAAGTGTAAGTTTGTAAGAGAGTAAACGTAACTAGCGCGTTTGCGTTAAGATTTTTATTCTCACCCTTATATTCTTAGCATTATGATCTATCGGTCAAATTTTGACGCAAACGAAATAGTTACGTTTACTCTCTTGCAAACTTACACTTGGGGTACAGAATGCTTTGGATGTTAGGCGCCTCGTCCTAGTCACCTCATCTTTTCGCAGACTACTGCTGGAAATAGGCCTGTTTTAAGAGCGTTTACGACGTACGGCATTTCATACAAAGCCTTTCAAGCCCTTGTTTTTAGAAATGACTGAACCGATTTAAAATGAAACTTCATACGCATAAGCAGGATACGAACGGAAGCAGGATAAGGAACATTTTCGAAAAATAGTAACAAAATAGTAATAGTTACAGCCAAATTAGACCGATTTGAAAATTTCCTTAGAAACAGAGATTTTCAGTTATCTGTTTTTAAATAAGACATTTCGAAAATGTTCTTAACTGACTTTTTAGAACTTTACTTTTTTTGATCCTGCTTATGCGTATGAAGTTTAATTAAATTCGGTTCATTCATTTCGAAAAACGAGTGAATGAATGAGTGAATGAGTAAGTTTTAACTTTGTATGAAATGCCGTAGGTACGTTGTAAACGCTCTTAAGTTGCGAACTTGCGACATAATACTAGGTATAGGTATTTGCTGATAAGTGACTTTCGCATCCACCTTCCTCCTGCCTTTTTTCGGTCGCCTTCTTATCATGTCCTCGTAGACCTAAAGTCATGTCCTCGTCCACTATCATGTCCTCGTCCACCTAAAGTCATGTTCTCGTCCACCTAAAGAGTTCAAGCATTCAATTTATTAATCTTAGGCCCTGGCACACAGGTATCTGAAGGAACACGGGTGGGTTTTAGTCAGTAAAAGCTCAGAGCGGGAGAAGTTATTTGATAATTTCCCACTCAAAAAAAAAACCCTACTAGGCACACATAGGTCTTAGGATGATTACTATTCCTCCTGTTTATAATATTTGATTATGACATTGATACTTATAGCGTCAAGTGTCAATATTATTATAAATCATTTCAATAAATCTTGCACTCAATTCTAAATATAAACATTACGATAAAAAAAAAACATAACACAATTCAAAGCTAAAAATAATTCACGCAATTGAATTACAAGCGCAAGTCACGGCCAATCAGTTTTATTTTTTTTTCTGTTCTAAATATAGAAAAATAAAAGTGGTTATTGACCAATGGATAAGATAACTTATGACCTTATGTTATTTATAACTTATTATAACCTTTTGGTCTCAATGATTGTTGAGAAGTTTGCACACTTACCGTGGGTGCAGTTGGTTAGTGTGCTTATGTTGTGTTTACTTGCACGAAGTTGTTGGTGTCATTTTGATTGAATAGCTGTTTTTAATCCAATTTAAAGTGTAATCTAATGGATGTAATTCATATTAAAATTTTGAACGTACCTAGTAATAGATACATTTTTCAAACAATAAATAACCAATGGTTGGTTAGGGTCTGTATCTTACCTACGGCGACCGATTATCTGACTTGAACCTAATTTTACATTACCGGACTTTAAAAGTTTGACGCCTTTAAAATATTATAAGTATTAAAATTTAGTAAGTAATCCTTGTGATTGAAATAATTTGATTATTATTATTACTAAATAAATAATTGTAATAAAATTAATAATTATTATAATAAATAATTGATTTGTATTAATAATATAACTTTAAGAAGGACATTCCAATAATTTAATATTTTTTTATATAATTCAATGTCAATCTTGATTTTGACTAACCATGATTGTATTTTGCATGCCTTACGGTAGAATAACTTGAAACATGTAATAACACCACTGTAACAGTGTTTTCTGTAAAAATAAATAATTTGATTTGATTGATTGATTTGATTTGATTGACTAAAGATTTAACAATCAAGGATTACTTACCTACTATATTTTAATACTTATTTAAAGGCCTTAAACTTTTTAATTGCGGTATTGTAAAGTTAGGTTCATATCTGTTAATCGGTTTTTCATGTAAGGCGAAGAATTCGGTCCAATTAAAGATGAACACGAGCTCAATCTTTCAATAATGCGTGTTATAAAATGTTTCCAGTAGTTTCCGCCAATTGCTACTTACGAGTGGAAACTTACAGAAGCTATTATTGAGTGAGCTCCGTTGACAAAAGAGGGGCAAAACTGATAATATTCGCCCAAAATGCGGCATTGTATGGAATGAAGGATTGGTCAGGTGAATCGTATTGTAGAGGACGAACGGATGGACGCGAGGAATCGATTGATGCGTAGATGTGACTGACGCTTTTCACGCAAAACGAATTATTTGAATGGATTTATTGAGTCATTGTACCTTCTTGTATACGTATTGTGCGTGATTTTGTACGGTATAGGTTATTAGGATTTAGTTGTAGTTTTTTGTGGATAGTAGAAAAACTAAAACAAACAAAGGCACGTACTTAACTATACTCCATTTGAAATAAGATTAGAAATTTAACCCTCTGCAACTGAGGTGACTTTATTGTTAACATTTGACTGACGTGTTGTCTATCAGACGTCAGCTATACTAGCCTTAATTGCCTATATTTTGACGATTTATTATATATATGCACATTTTATATATTGCAGTGGTTCTTATACTTTCAAAATAAATAAATATCAATATTAATAAAACAATGCATTGACTAATACAAATCACTTTTAATGAGATCAACATTTTAAACATTTGGTGACATACAGGTACAAAATATTATTTAAAAAAAAACTTAATGCTTATTCTATCTTTAAGCAAACATAATTATTTTAAACATTACAATTAAAAGCTATAAAAAAAAAATTATTACCTAGAACTTACAATCTTCACAAATTTGGGCCGAGCATTGCAAGCAAATAGTTTTTTTGCAAGCACAGCAGTTCAATCTTGTCTGCCTTTTCAGTCTGCTGAAAATGCTACATAGTCTTTTTGCTGATGGTCCAGGTTGTGGAGGAGGTTGAGGAGGGGGAGGCAAATCCTTACCTAAAACCCTTCTGATTCTCAATCGAAGCTCTCTCGGCAGTCTGTCATTATAGACGCACTCATTTGCGCTGGAAAATACTAACGTACTATTAGTTCTACTTGATCTGCCAATCTCAGTTTTCGACCATTGAAACCCGTTTTTTCCAATATAATTAGAAACAGCTCGTCCTCGTTCTTTGATAGAAAATGAGCTTAGTGGCCGTTCGTCCTCATCTTCGCTGTCGTTATCTTCGCTCTCATCACTTTCATTTGGTTCCCTTATAATATCTTCTTGAGATTCCCTGTTTCCGTCATTCTCAAGATTTCCACTCTTTCGTCAGTTATAAATTCAGGGTCTTCAACAGAGTCGTCAACATCACTGAAGTTATTTTCTTCTTCTAAATCTTTAAGCCAGTCTTCAATGTAGGTATCTATATTTTTTGGTCTTCCATTAAAACTTTTTTTGGAGGGTCTGCTATCTATGTTCCCTGGATTCAATATTTGAAAGTAAAAAACATACTTGAAGAATAAATATAATTACAAGAAAAATAATAAACTGAGGTTACTTAGGAGAGACACTATGGCAGTTTACATATTTTTACTGAGGTTACGAATGTTGGACACTATGGAACTACAGTCGATCTTTATGAGGTAACGTCTATCAGAATCAGATCTTATTGCTGTACTTACGTCTGAGAGACACCAAATGCTCGTAGCACCAAACTTGTAGATCGCGCGTCCGCTCACGCCACACTGCCCGATGCCGCGGACCAATACAGGAAGGTACCGAGCGAGACAGAGCTACATCACGCGATATTGCGAAATGGCAACGAATTTTATGTTTGACGGTGTCTGACATACTACCACCTCAGTTGCAGAGGGTTAAATAAGCCTTTTTTACAGTCCGTTCATCAGATTTTGACTTCTATTAAAAAATAATCTATCTTCTATTAAAGAGTGTCTGTGGAGTTTCTTGCCCGTTCTTCTCCATAGGAACCTACTATTTGGAATGGGCAACTATATTCCGTTGGTTTAGGTAGTTAAATAAAGGTAAACAAAAAAACCCACGTGACGAGAGAGCTGTCAAGTAACCGACTAAACGTAATACCTGGCACTTCAGTTGGCATACTACGTCACAGTTGTACTCTTTAATTTAGCAACGTTTTATTTCGTTCACGTTTAGAGAACATGTCTTTTTGGGCCCTTTACAATAGACAGATTACAAAATAATATAGTAATATATAAATCTAACTAAATAATTGTGTTTAAGCAATTACATCTACGAAGAGTATTATAAGAATGAATGATAAAGTTTAACATACAGTAGGTAGTAAAACAAGAAACTTTCATAATAATAATAAAAAATTGTTTGTAAGTTACAACGTATTTTTAAACAAGAAAATGTCATCTATAAAAACCCTTTTTATGATTTGTTTACCTTTATTTAACTACCTAAAAAAAACATATTTGTAACTGACCGACTTCTTGACAAATCAAAAGTGCCTGTAAATGGTTTAATTGAAATAAATGCTTTGAGTTTGAGTTTGAAACATGTTTTATTTTAATGGATATTTAATATCCGGGTCTTGTTGCTTTGAAAAGGGAACCATGACGTAAAACTCGGTTACCTGCTCGAAATGTTCATTCAGGCTTGCACTTGCTGCCTGAGATTTCTGATGCCCTAGTACAAATTGAAACCAGTACTCGTTCTCTGAAAGCTAAAAAGGCCGTAAAGATGGTTTAGATATAAACATATCAATGCAAAAACGTCATAATATGATGAACAAAACATGTGTTTTACTGCAATAGCTGTGCAATAATAATTGCATTAATTATCTGTTATCAGGCATTCCTCGATTAGTCAGTGTGTACCACCCAAGGACCGCTGATAACCTAAAGATTTCCCGGCCAAAGGAATATTCCTAGTGTTGTTTGTTTCGATTCAGTTAAATATAACTTGAAAGAGCTGGGTGATGATGTCAATGGAATGTAAGTACCTGTTAAGTATTGTATAGTAGTGATTGATTAAAAAAAGAAGAAGAATAAAAATGCCTTTCAAAATATGTAGGTGAATCTTCATGAAAAACGTAGGCCAGGAAATCAAAATAAGTATAGGATTGGCCAGAGTGAAAGTCATGGGAATCCGCTGGATGCGGTCACATCAAGGTGAAATTCGAATGACCCCAGTTAAGGCCCGCCCTGTATATCCGTGGCTGACAGTGCCGAAAAGTTCTGGAGTGGCATCCGCGTACCGTAAGGGGCAGCATAGGTTAGCCCCACAAGGAAGACCAATGACCTGGTGAAGGTCGCGGGAATGCGTTGGATGCAAAAAGCGTAAGACCGGTCGTTGTGGATGTCTGTATGTAGTAAAGGAATCCAGCAGACTGGCATCTTTTAGCTAAAACGTTGATGTTGATGACGAAATCCAGGTTAAAGAAAGAAGTGATGCGTACCTACAGCGTGTTTGTCTTCTATTCATTGATTTGTTATAATACAGCTGTTTCTCATATTAAAATATACCTAAGTAGTAAGAGATAACGTTGTATAAAATTGTGACAAGTTATGACGCAAATAGTTTGTAGTAAGAGATTACTCGACAAACTGTTATTGATGTGTTTGCTTGTGTTTGTTTCTTTTATAGTTAGATTTCGTTTTGACCATTAAAGCTCAACGCACACAGGCAGCAGGTGCGAGTCGGGCGCGGGACGGGACAGCAGTATTTATATGAATGACACCCGGTGGTGTCATTCATATAAATACAAAGAATTCAGCCCGCCGCGCGCCGCGCCGCACTGCCATCCCGACCCGCGCCCGACTCGCGCCCGACCCGCACCCGCTGCCTGTGTGTGTTGAGCTTAACTGACTAATATCCAGAACTGTCATGTCATGTCAGGACATGTCATTATTTTTTGTATAAATCATAGAATAATGCATTAGCATTGTTTTTGTATCAAACCTGCGAATTGATGTTAGCAGTCATGCTTGCTGTGACTGTTGTACCCATGAACCAATGTTTATTGTAATCTAGACCACACAGTCATTTAAACAATAACTAGATCGGAAAATGCGTGCTTTAGGTACACAATACTGTCTCCGGTGGAGCACAACTATTTTTTTTTTTAATCGGTACTCACACTATTTCTACTCCTAACGTTCGCGTTGCTCAAATGCCATATACCATTTTTTTTAGAATAATTTCTTCACGTCTTAGGTCGAGTCCGCGTATCACTGGTCAGTTTCCTTCAGTAGTCAGTTTGTTTAATTCGCCATTTTCGTTGATTAGTCAGTTTCACTGATTGGTCAGTTTTACCGATTAGTCAGTTGCTTTAACTCGCCATTTTCCAGTATTTGCCAGTTTTCGTCAATTCGTCAGTTTAGTACACTCAACGTAAAATATATGTTTACGTTTAAGTAAACAAAAGTGGAAAATGTAAGGAACCCAATTTAAATCAAACTTAAAGTTGTATTTTTACAATCACAATTTTTTTTTTAATATATTTGTTTTCTAAAAAAAAAAAAAAATATCTCTGCCTAGCCCTTTGAGGAAACAGCCGTGATGTTATGTTACGTAATACGTACATAATTTAATTAGCAGACGTGTATGAGTTTTCTACCGACTGTACTTTGACTGACGAATTGAATAAAACTGACGAATTAACGAAACTGGCAAATACTGGAAAATGGCGAGTTAAAGCAACTGACTAATCGGTAAAACTGACCAATCAGTGAAACTGACTAATCAACGAAAATGGCGAATTAAATAAACTGACTACTGAGGGAAACTGACCAGTGATACGCGGACTCTCATCAAAATCCTTATGCCAATTAGATATTTAATTTATCATTCAATAATTATATTTCATAAAAACCTGGGGCAATTGACTATTATAGCATTACTCCTAAAAGTTCTCATTTTCTTATCACAGATAGGTCAAGAGTCCCATTTGACATTCCGCTATAATAGCTAAAACATTATTATCTCCAAGGAAAATATAAAGTATTTACATGTTTTCACAATTAAATTAGTTTAATTAACTAATTAGGTATCTTTACATAGTTGACGATGTTTCACGTTAAGCGGAATTGGAAAGGTTCAGATTAGATGGGGCGTGTAAATGTACGTAAGTGATGAAAGACAACAATTATCTAAATAAATAAACAAATAATAGTAGATAAATACACCATTTTAGACGTGAGGCTAACACACCAGCAAAACCTTAAATAATAAAAATTATTGAAATTATTGTTACCGAAAAAAAAAGGGAAAACGAAAAACCTTTTAAGAAAATCTTACCGTTTTCGAGATAAAGTAAATAGGTTGTCCTATTATGAAAAATATGGATGGAATAGATGCAAAAAAAAAACTTGTTAAAAATAGTTTTCCTCTCCTGAAAATAATTATACATTATAATAAAAACTTTTCTGAAAAACAAATCCTAATGAATACAATCAATAACAGAAAAACAAAAGTTTACGGCGTTATTGAAACCCCAACTTTAAATATACTTAAATTCACACTCAAAAACTTTTAAATGAGACTATTTTAATTGAGATACACACCCCAAGTTTTTGAAAACAAAATATTCTTAAACAAAGAAAACCGTTAGTGCAAAAACTAAGTATAAAAGATAAAATTAATGGATAGACTATGGGGGGTTAATAAACCTATCAAATAGGTCCATGGCGTGAGTCGTGACTATATTGGAAAAATCGTTTAATTTTTAAAAGACTGTAATGGTTTGATCATAAACAACATTTCTATTAGATTGACGCAGAATTTTTTCGCAGATTAGATTGGACTTTAACATTTATGCTATTTTAAAAGTAGTACCTAACGTTTTCTAATATACCTACTCAAATAATAGGTCTGATCCAATCCATCCATGAAACCGGGATGGGTCAGCTTAATGTAGTACTTAGTTCCACTTATTAAGTTATGAAATTGACTACCAAATTAACTTGTCCGTATATTCTAATCAAAACAGGGGGCCGATCGCGCCAATTTTGAACGTTAATACCAAAACTAAACCACAACCAAAAACGTTACGTTAGACACATTTCGTATCGCGCTAATCATTTCAACGGAAACGATTTAGCTTTACTTTGGAAGTTACGTTGGAGGAACGATCAATCGAACTTTCAGTATTGGGTAACGACAACGATTTTTTCGCTCAGAAAAAATAGCGCGATACCGTTTCTTACATCAGCTAAACCAAAACAAAACCAAAAACGTTCCGTTCGAACGGTAATTACGTTGAGAAATAGCGCGATCGGCCCCCAGCTGTCATTCATTGACCATTGTATGAAATGGCTATAACACGGCAAATATTGAAATAGGTTTCTTTAATTTCTCTGACTGTACCTTGACAGATAGCTTCACAACGTTTTGAGAAAAAGTCATGCCATTTTGATCGGATCTGGAAAACAAATAAAGTAAGTGATAAGGCCGCCCATTGTATATTTGTGTAGTGTTGCTTTATATTATTGTTATGTATTTTTGTGGTGTACAATAAAGTACTCTTTATCAGCATCAAATCAGCCGAAAGACGTTCACCGTTGCTTGGGGCCAAGCATCGCTACGACGACCGGCCTTGAACTACCCCGCATCTAGCGGATTCCCGCGACCTTCAATAGATCGACGGTCTAACCTTGTGGTAGGGCCTGCCCACACTGCGCCTTCCGGTATGTGTTATCTACGCTAGTTTTATGTGTTGATTATGTAGCTATATTTACATTATAATGCCAGCTTATGATTCAATCATTATCTGGCTAGCCTTACCCCCATTATGTCGGGGTAGAATTCCAGTCTATTAACGGATACAGCTGAATACCAGTATTTTAGTGCTCATATCTCATGTCATATACACGTGCCACTCGTGTATATGAGCACTTACGTGGAGGTGGAGCGACTGCATATCTGACCCCCACAACCCAGTTACTGGGTAATGCGATACCCCATATTAAGACTGATTGTCAGACTTTCGGGCTACTGATTACCAGTAATTACTGTCAAAGATCTACAAATGACTGCCGTGACCAACGCGGCGCGGCGCGCGGCGACGCGACGGTTTAACGTGCTTTCCGAGGCACGGAGGCAATGGACGGGTCTCAATATGGGTCTTGTTATGTAATATAATATCATTATACAGTCCTTGGACCTTTCAACTCTAAAGGAGCGATAATGTGTAGTTTTCCGGCATTTGTCAACACGTAATTTGCATGTTTACTAAACAATTGAGATAAGAAAACACTCAAGAAACAATTTGTAATTGATAATTTCAGTTGCTAGTCGCAATTTTAATTGGATTATTTTAGTTTAATTTGACATTAGGGCTGGGTAATTGAATAAAATTTTATAAGGAACGGGAAATATAATTATTATTATGTATTTATGAATAATAAGCACGTGCTCTAAGGTTATCGCAGCACATATTATTAGTTGTGTTTAAAGATCGAAATGGTGTCAATAACAGATGCGCAAAATCCAGGGTACAGCGGAATTATTTACGAATAAATGAAATTACACCTCGCATATTTTTTTTACTTTTTACCTATGTATAGATATTTAAAAAAAATCATAAGAAATTACATCTCTTTTTATACCATGTTAAAAAAATCAGGTAGAAGTGTATAATAATAATACGAGTACTATGTTAAAAACTTTGTGAATATTGCGACGTTAATTTATAGTATGAATGAACTCTATTCATAAGTTAATTATAACATCACTTGAGGTAACAATAACTAAATGAGCACAGAGGCACTTGCAAATAGGACTTCTAATTTATGAATATTGTTACAAAAATATTATTAATTATGACTAACTAGAGTAGTTCCTTGAACCAATTGATAAGGAGTTCCGTGATTATTCCCACGGACTGCCCATCCCGTATCCCGACCCTCTTCCCACCGTACGGTACCAGGCAGTCAGAAATAGATAGGAGCTTATGTTCAATCTGCTACGTGTCACTGTCAAGACCAGCAAACGGCATTTTCTATGTATGGAACCTTATGTCGTATGCAACAAGACTCATTTTACTGTTACTGTACCTACGTTTAACAGCTGTTACATCGTGCTGTATTGTTTAGACTTTATATACAAAGAATAAGGATTACGTTGGCTTGTGTTCCGTTTTCCCGCTGGGTCGTCTGCGACATCGCTTGCTGTATTCTGTGTCCCTGGTATCTCGGTCATATGTTTTCGTTCCGTGGTCGCTACGGGACGTGTCGTTGTGACCCTTTTGTTTTAGTTTCAATGAATGCGTTTTGTTTGTTCCTTTTTTTCTACGAATGAATGGAAGTTGTTACGCGTAATCACCCTCGTCACTCAATAGCAAACGACGGAAATGACGAGCTGAGCAAGCTTCTTTGTGATGCATGGACCCGTTTACCCAATTAGTGTAACTGTAAAATTGCATTCCATATTTATACTCCGAATAGGCGTTTAGGTTAATTTAGTACGTAATTAATGTAATTATTTTATTTTAAATGTAAAATTATTATTGTTTTTTTTTTAATCCTCTGATTGCAAATAACCTAATTAAGTTAAAGAAAATATAAATAAGCGTCAACATCCATTGTTGTTTGTTTATTTATTTTATTTCTGTCTTTGTTTGGAACTTTGATCAATAGTTGGAATTCTGTTGTATTATGTTCCGCATAATAGAATAACTTTTACAATAAATTTGTCACGGTTGTTTATACTCAACAATAAAACGTTTTGTAGAAGTGGTTGAGCAATTGTAAAAAACTTTTGGAATCCGAAAAAAATAATAGAAGTTCAATGTCGTGTCAAAATTGTTGTTTATTTTTTGGAGGCACGTCAACATCCGACGTGATTCTTAATTCAATTAGGTAGGTTCAATTAGGTTTCATAAACGCATTCAAATCGCTTGGGATTTTAGAAAGCTCGTCACTCACTGGTCACCCGTTGGCCGTTGAGGTCGAGCGCGGCATAACTGATCACTGATGTGACGATCCTATAGGTTTGCGGGGCAGACTTGGCCAGATGACGGTAAAGATACAGACGTTTGGTAGGTAGTAGGCACAAAGTAGACTATCAAAAGAAGTGATATTATGTATGCCAGTAATCTGTGGCCTAAAAAGACGAATCAATCATAAGTCCCCAACCTTTTCCTAAAGGCCTATTCAGATACAGGTGATAACGCTGTCGCGCTCAATAGCGATAGGTACTGGTCCAAAGTGACTAACCAGAAGAATAAACTCGCTTGACGCGCAGTTTCACCCACACGTTTTCACGGAAATGAGGATCAGAGAAAACTTCCTGTAGTACCTAGTCTATAATTATTTTAGTTGTATTGCTAGTAATGTTCGCTGGATGCGGGAAGCACAGAACCGGTCGTAGCGGCGCGGCGGTGTTCGGGGAGGCCTATGTCCAGCAGTGAACGTCTTTCGGCTGAAATGATGTTCTAACGTTGTGCCGGAGTGACACCGCTCAGTTGTTAAGACGCCGACAACAGCTAAACCGCGGTCACTGTCAGACTGCATAAGAGAGAGAAGCGCCATGTCACAACGCTTGTAATTTTTTGCAAAATATGAAGCTTTTATCTGTTTACTCAAAAATGAGTTGAGTAGTCGAAAATAAAAAACAACCAAGTTCTGCATACAAATAAGACGTTCTTGTTATTATTTATATACCAAACGTACATTGATATTTAATACAGATATTTTGAATTGAAACTCAAAAGTAAAGGGTTAGTTTACCGTTAATTTGTATCGAGATTTGGTTTTCTAAACGTGTTTTAGTAACAACCAAGTTCTGAGAAATATGTTCAAGAATAACATACATATTTTTTCCGCTACCACAAACTATATAAAGGCATTTTTTTGTTTAAGACAAGCCTATTTTATCATTTGCCTCTTGTCAGCGCCTTAAGTACCTACCTAGTAACAAGATAAACCGGGCCATCTCAAGTATTTATTCAAATTTGAACTTATATTTAAAAGTTAAGTGTCTGTATTAAATATTAACGTACGGTTGGTATTTAATTAATAACAAGAACGTCTTATTTGTATGCAGAACTTGGTTGTTTTTAGGGTTCCGTACCCAAAGGGTAAAACGGGAACCCTATTACTAGGCTCCGCCCTCTGTCTGTCTGTCTGCCTGTCTGTCCGTCTGTCACCAGGCTGTATCTCATGATCCGTGATAGCTAGACAGTGAAATTTTCACATATGATGTATTTCTGTTGCCGCTATAGCAACAAATACTAAAAACCAGAATAAAATAAATATTTAAGGGGCTCCCATACAACAAACGTGATTTTTTTGGTCGTTTTTGCTCGATATTGGTAACGGTAACAGGTAGACACTTGAAATATTCACAGAATGTTTAGTTATATATTCACTTTAAAAATCAATAATTAAATTAAAATAAAACAAATATTTAAGGGGGCTCCCATACAACAAACGTGAATTTTTGCCGTTTTTATAGATAATGGTACGGAACCCTTCGTGCGCGAGTCCGACTCGCACTTGGCCGGTTTTATTATATACCTGTACATATTATTATTTTAAGTCTATTAGCGTATATATTATGAAAACATTATTCATAAAATAAAGATTAAAATTGGCAAGAAAAAAGAAATAGAAAAAAAAGAAATAGTTTCGTCTAAAATCATGCTGAGAATTAAGCTCAGGATCATGGACGTTTAAACTTCAGGCTATAAAGATAATTGACCAGCTAGTTCAGACTACAACAGTAGACAAAGTTATCCAATCAATGCCCAATTAGGTTCATGAACTAATTTCTTTTCCACATACTTTCCTCGAAAATGTATTTAGCAAATTAGGTCATGTGATATGTGGAATAAGACTGAAATTACTACTAGCTTCTGCCCGTGACTGCGGTCGCGTGGAAGTCCTAAGATACACAATATACTAAAATAACAGCCACAATTTTATAAAACCCCCTCGGCACCCCGAGGCCCACCGCGTTGCATCGCATCGTCCGTCCACGCTTTTACCTCGTTTCCACTTAGCGACTTTTTCTCTGACTTTCAGGTCTATCCCGGGATCTTCTGTTGGTCGTCCACACCCACCTGGCCGCCGTTGGTCTGCCAACGTCCTTCTACCGTCTCCACCGCAATTCAAATAAATGTTTATTGCAATCCATAATGTATACAAACATCATTCATCATCATCAGTCCAGCCGAAAGACGTCCACTGCTGGAAATAAGCCTACCCCAAAGGGAGAGGGTTTGCCATAATCGCCACGCTTGGCAGGCGGCTTGCGGCAGACATGTCCTGCCCAGTCTCATTTAAGCTGGGCAGTCTTTTGAGCCACGTCAGCTATCTTTGTTGTGGAGCGCAGTATTGTATTAATACGATCCGATAACACGATCCGTTAATTTAACGCCTAGTATACTAAGCTCCATTGCTCGTTGGCAAACCTAGAGTTTGGACTTCTGGATGTTTGTCAAAGAACACGTCTGTGTACATGTTAACCTACATAATGAAGTTAAAGTTTAATTCGAAAAGGCAGTGTAAACTAAGTTAACACGTGACTATAACTTTACGTAACATATGTTCCTGATACCCAGAAGCACCTAAACTATGAGTAATACCGTCTTATAAGATGTCATTGATGACCTATAAATCGAACGCCGATAAGCCTGCATAGGCCTACACTTCTGCCAATACCGCTCCTAAAGCCAGATTCGTAGTTCCATGTAAGCACTCAAAGATGTTCTTATATGGTGCTGAAACAAACAATTTTTCGTAGGTACTTTAGTGACTAATTATCTCTATTGTCTTCAAAATATATTGGTGTTCTATTAGGTCTAAAGAAAATGGTGTAATTAGACCATATTATGAAACAATGCTGGATTGGTGAACATGGCTAAACTATTATTTATTGACTAGCTGCTGCCCCCGGCTTCGCCCGCGTGGCTTCTTCTAAAATAAAAGCCTAAGTTACTCCTTATAATATCAGCTATCTTCCTGTGAAAGTCCCGTTAAAATCGGTCCAGCCGTTTCAGAGATTAGTCGGAACAAGCAGACAGAAATATAATATATTTTTTTGATGTAACGTATAATTTCATATACATTTAGTAAAACAGTAAAAGGCTGTTATTTAGACATTACAAAAAGAGACTTCAATTTTATTTATTCGTATGTATAGATTTACATACATTCCTCTGCCGTAAAACGCTAATAAACTACTGTTTCAGGACATCTGCTGAAGTAGAAGCATAGCTTGTGCATTGGCATCACAGAGGCAGAGCGGAAACGTCTGAAGTGACTGTAGGTAGGTGATGACAGCAGCACCTCTGCTCCTACTCACCAATATTCTTCAAACAGGAACGCCAATAAGCTGCTACAAGCTACTTTACAATGAGCTACAGGAGAAATGTGAACCCACTTTATAATAAAATTTATAATATAAATATGTATATATATTATGTTATATTATATATATATATTATTATTATATTATTGTTATGTATATATATATATATTTTTTTTCCCAATTTTATAATATTTATATGCCATGCATGGCCCGCGTGGTGGATTACAGTCCACTCCCTCACATAGAGAGGATGGATGTAGGTCATACCAAGACAGGCACTTTACTTCGTATAAATTATTTCATCACCACTGCTCTCAAAACGGTGACGGAGAACTTTCTGAGGAAACCGGCATGTCCTAGAATCAAAAATTCGAATGTGACATCTACCAACCAACCCGTACTGGGCCAGCGTGGTCGATTACGGCCCACTCCCTCTCACAGCAGAGAGGAGGCCTGTGTCCCAGGAGTGGACTCATTATACGCTGATTATGTATGTATGTTATGTTATGAATGTGGCAAGACACCGACACAGTTATACCTACCTACTTTACATGAGTGCACAAATAAACATATATTGATTTGAGCTTTTCTATCAATGAGGGGCTGACATAAATCACACCTCACGGAAATGCATCATCGCCAATTCCGTCACCACGTGCCACAAACCACGCCAATTTGCAATACCATTTACATCCTTAAGGATCTACATATAAGGTGTTGTATATGTTTGTCTCAAGTGGCGTTTGCTCACATTGTTTCTGCCTATCCCGGTTTGGGTCAAGGCCTATTTCCGCATTTCAAAGATTGAGGTACGATACTGCCTTTTACCCCTGCTGCCTTGGTGTATTTGCAAACCTTGACCAAGTACTTATGTAAGTTTGTTTGTTTTCTAAAGTCAACAACAGTTTGGTTATGTGATTGTTTGGCTGCTCTAAGTAATTATTTCATGGAAAAGTGGTTTACAATGCGAAGAATATAATAGGAATACTTATTAAATAGTTATGGTTGAATAATGCTTCTATTGTTTCTGTTAACCTGGTCACATTGGCTGCCACGTGGTGGCGCTTTACCATGTTTTTAATTAGAATAAGTTAACTCAGCCTACTCGTAGCCTAATCGGAGTGTGCTGCTGGACATAGGCCGCTCCCAAGTGGCAATATACCCCAGTTTCAGCCTTCCTTAGCATCTAACCAAACTCGTCTGCTTCCTTTAAGTGTTCGGTGCAACTGTTGATCAATATCCACGTTGATTTGCAATTCGCTGTCTTCGTAGATTCGTCTGCTTGACGGCAATTGGGCCTTTAATTACAATCATGGTTTTAATGGCCTATTTCACGTGGAAATAAACGACCATCGAGCTACTTAACTTTTATTTCTAACTCATAGTAATAAAACGTCCAAATAGTCCCATAATTTCGGCAGCTGTCGTGGAAAAGTACAAGGTCTCATTGTAGAGAAATCGCTGTCGGTTGACATGATTTGTGTTACATAATTTAATAGCCCATCAAAAAGTCGACTGTATTACCTATGCATTGTTTTGTAATACTCTAAAGTAGGTACAAATTAATATCTATGTGAAGTAGAACAATCACAGTAGCAAACTGTCATTAACAACGAAATAATTGACAGCCAGAGAATAAGATGAGCAAGATAATTAAATACAAATAAAATTAAATTTTTAGTGCTTGGAGTAAGCACTAAAAATTTAATTTTACAATTTTTATTTTATACGAAATTTTTATTTTCAAGTTTATTTTGAGTCTGCACCGGTCTGCTGGTCTGAAATGTAGGGACATTAATATAACTTCTGAACCTAAACAATACCGAAGATAGCATCCATCCCCATTTGGACTTACTCATTTTGTCCGTCTGTTCTGTATACCCACAAAAAGAAAACAAATAAAATTCTAAGTGCTGTGCGCAATTCACGGCCGTAGCCGTGTCGTTCCATTGTAAAAATAGCTTACCACCGAAATTGCCTTGGAATCAAGAAGACAAACTGATTTTGAATTTAATAAAGAATGTAGTACTATTGGGATAAAATAGAACCCATCAACAGATAAGTACCTACAGTGAATTTTCTCTACAGTGATTTCTTTTAATCGCCGCGCGCCGCCGTTCACATTGGCCGTATCAAAAGCACATCTCGCTCAAACCGCGCCGCCGCCGCGCCGCCGCCGCCGCCGCCCGCCGCACGCTGCCATTCGGTTCCATTTGTAATAATAATAAAACTTCTCAGAAAGATAACTAGAATCTCACCATGGTTCACACCCGTGAGATTCTGAAAATACCAGGTGAGAAAATTATATATAAAAACCAAAATAATAATAATAAGCCGTTTATTCCGAAATTAGGTTCACATTATAATAAAGAATAATCGGAGTCCTTACTCGACTTCAAGTCACAGTTTTGACTTTGGCTTATCTCTTCGACTGCCTTTCCTTTTTTTTCCTTTTGTTGACGGGCCTACACTGTCCTCCCATACCTATTAACACTGTAACTTGGAAACATTGTTAAGGCCCACTTTTTTTAAAAGAGTAACCGTGGAGTTTCTTGCCGGCTCTTCTCCATAGGAAACGACCAATTGGAACCGTGCACCTAGCTTCTGACGTTTCATAAGTGCCCATGTAGGTTTATGTGAAATATTTTTTTTTGATTTTGATTTTTTTTTTTTCGCCGTAGTCAGCGATATTTAGCCGTAGTAAAGAAACGACCGAACATTCGGCCGATACTTCGGTTTAGCACTTCGGAGTAGACCCCCAGGTATCGAATCATTTTGTATCTATTTAGATTAAATTTTCGAATTTAACTAACTTTAGTTTTGGATTTTTTTGTAGGGCAGGTATAGGTTAACCTAAATACCACCGGCTTAATTACTCACAGATTAAGTAATAATAATGTACCTATCTACATTAATGATGTCAGGGTTACGAGCCTGTCCGAAAGGGATATCGTGGCCCTGGCACACAGGCATCTGAAGGAACACGGGTGAGTTTTAGTCAGTAAAATTCTGACACTCCCTCCCGCTCCACCCAGAGCAGGAGAAGCTATTTGATAATTTCCCAGCCAAAAAAAAAAAAAAATTTCACCACTGCTCTCAAAACGATGAAGAAAAAGATCGTGAGAAAACCGGCATAGCCTAGAACCAAAAATTCGAAGACATTTGTGACATCTTCCAACCCGCACTGGGCCCGCGTGGTGTCCCACTCCTTCTCACCGAGAGGAGGCCTGTGTCCCAGCAGTGGGAACATTATAGGCTGATTAATATTATAAAGGCGAAAGTTTGTGAGTGTGTGTGTGTTTGTTACTTCTTCACGCTCAAACAACTGGACCAATTTTAATAAAATTTTGTATGGAAGTAGCTGATACCCTGGGGGTCTACTCCAAACATAAATCCGAAGTGTCGGCCGAATGTTCGGTCGTTTCTTTACTACGGCTAACTATCGCTGACTACGACGAAAAAAAAGAAAAGAAAAAGGCAGTCGAAGAGATAAGCCAAAGTCAAAACTGTGACTTGAAGTCGGGTATGGACTCTAACTAAAAAAAGGAAACTGTGTAAGTTATGAAACGGCCGAACATTCGGCCGATACTTCGGTTTAGCGCTTCGGAGTAGACCCCCTGGATTGACATAATATAGGCTAGTTTTATCGCGATATTCACACGGGATCGAGACTTATGCGGGTGAAACCACGGGGCGCAGCTAGTGCTACATAAAGGGTAGCCTATAACTCTCAAAATTCTATTTTATTTTGTCAGACAAAATTGCGAGATAAGTAGTCAAAATTATAACAAATATTATAGACAAAAACTTAGTGAACCCTGAACTCAATATACCCATGACCTTATTGCTTTGATATAAAAAACGGCAGCGATCATCTTAATGTTATCGTATACGCTAAATTATTTATGGTAAGGTTACACCATAAACAAGACGCATTCACCTTGTGAACGCCCCATGCAGTTTAATAAGATGACATATTGTATGAGGAGCTTATTATTTTCAGGGGTTTTTTTGCAATAAATTGGAGACTGATGAATCGAAAATGGTTTTTCATGTAGAAAATCACGTCTTGTTTACCTAAATAGCCCACAATTACATATAAAAACATTTGATATAATGAGATGATAGTCATAGTGTATAACCAAGAGCTTGTTATTTTCAGGGCTTTTTATGTGGGTAGATAATAAATTGGGGTTTGATGAATCGAAATCATAATATTATGAAGGTTTATGTTTTTATTTGATGTTGTCTAAAATAGCCCATGAAATATAAAAACCTTTGAAGGTGACGTTGTATTGTGGCGCACCAAAAAAATTCTTGTAAAATACAGGCGTTGTAGCCAAAAATAAAACAGGAACCTTCTTGTTTAGAGCTGCGATCAACGACGACAAAGCAGTCGCTAAACAAGCTACTGTACGTTCACTTTAACTTGACGCGTGACGCGATTTTTAGCACTGAATTTTGCAGTGCTAAAAATCGCGGGCCTCTGCGAGTTGGCTTCGACCCCTCGTACGCCTTCCAAAGGTCCGGGACCCCGGAGTCCCGAGATATGTCGAAGACCACTGCCGTCTGCCAGGGTTACGAGTCTGTCCGAAAGGGATATCGTACCACACAGGCTTGCATCTGAAGGAACACGAGTGGGTTTTAGTCAGTATAAGTCTGGCACGCCCTCCCACTCCGGCCAGAGCGGGAGAAGTTATTTGATAATTCATAAGCGCCCGGTGCGAGCTTCTATAACTGAGCCCTTGAAAAATGTTCTAATCTTACCTGACAATAAAATGGGCAAAGTCTATGTAAATAAATCTATCATCCAAAAACAAAACTTCTCAAAAACTGGGTAGAATTATGAATAAGTATTTATAAATTAGGAAAAAAAATAACTTTTATTCGAACACAGAATGACACCAAATACTCGTTAGTAGAGATACCTAGTAAAAACTCAAACTAGTGGCGGACTAAGCCTGTCGGGGAACATATTGTGGTCTTGTTTGGGATTTTATTACCAAGCCAAACCGTAAACGCAAATCGCTAGGCCAGACAATCTTTCTTGCCCCAACGTCGAGCGTAGGTAGTACGTCTTTTTCAATTTGAGCTTACTGAATGGTCTATTGAGGGCAAGAAGCTAGTCACTGGCATCGTAAAAAATCTATATAACTACTTTTTTGGATAACATTACCTTAAAACACAGTATAACTATAGGTCTAAGAAGACCCAGACTTGACTGACAGCAGCTACAGCTCTAGACGCGTAATGTTAGCATTTACGATCTCGTCGTCTATTATTATTCATGTTATTAGCTTGTAAGAAGAATATTATATCCTGTGTAAACTCAGTATACTGCTGATAGTAGGGCGCGTCTATAAATAATAGGTACCTATTGTATGTATGTTAGTACCTACCATGTATGGCCCAAACCTTGGTCATTTCTGCGCCCCTCCAGGGTCTCCGCCCTGTGCCTGGGCACCGCTGGCACCGCCCTAGTTACGGCACTGTCGAAGACACTTAAACAATAATAATATAATATGTAGAGTGTGTATTTTGTCTATTTTAGGGGTCCGTCTGTCTGTCTGTCTGTCTGTCAGTCTGTCAAGACCATTTTTCTCAGGAACGCGTAAAGGTATCAAGTTGAAATTAATAGTTAATACGTAAGTCTATGGTCCCTTGAAGCTCTAAAAAAATCAAGCTTCCAAGTCAACGCAATAAAAAAATACGGCGGTATGAGCGACATTATTGCGACATAAATATTATTTCGATACTCGCAAATAAATTAAAACCTATAGGGTACTTCCCGTTGACCTAGAATCATGAATTTTGGCAAGAAGCAAGGTCTTACGGCACAAGTATAGAAAAAAGTCCGAAAATTGAAAATATGTAATTTTATCACATAAAAAAAATTTGCGAATATCTCGCACATAAATCAAAACCTATAGGGTACTTCCCGTTGACCTAGAATCATGAAATTTGGGCAGACGCAAGGTCTTACAGCACAAGTAAAGGAAACAGTCCGAAAATTGTTAATTTGTAGTTTTATCACATAAAAAAAAACATTTTTTGCGATTACAAACTTACATTTTTAGTTGGAAAATTGACCGTGGCGTATATTGATGTATGGGAGAACATTTTTTTCAACTACAATGTTAAGTTTGTTTTAGGGATAAATTCATTCTAACTACGGAACCCTTCATTGTGCGTGGTCCGACACGCACTTAGCCGTTTTTTTTGTAATGAGTGTCCTGTTTGTGCAGAATAAACAATATTTCTTTATTATTATATTATATATTTTCTTATAAGTTATTTTTATCCTCAACCCATTTTCATCCACATTTTGCTGTAAGAACCTATCTATTCTCATTAAGACGTTGACAACAGGTAAACCGCTGTCACTGTCAGATTGCATACAAAAGAAAGAGATGCGCGATGACAAAACGTAAAGCGTAAAAATGCAAATAAAATCGTATAAAATTATATATTTAACTGATTAACAAAAATTAATCCATCACCGGATGCAGTTTGGCATTTGTAATTACGCGGTTATTTGCGGTTTATGTACTTTTAATTATAATTATAACTGTTAACGAAGAAATAAACTGCTTTTAAAAATAATTAAGAGTTGTCTTTGAAGATTTTTTTGATGTATTAAATTATGTTTTGAGTTCCATCACAGTATGCACAAAAGACTTGAAAATATCATACTGTTTTACCACCTTTTTGACAATTTTCAAGAAATCTCCGCCTTAATCAGTATCTATCCTCAGTTCAGTTATTACTACCAGTTCACACAATCCTCATTATCACAATATACCGATGGGTTCACCTTGTGCCCACCCCCTTAAGCTGAGGTCGTGTAAGCAACTATAAAACTAAATGACAATCGAGGCTAGAGACAGGTCTTTTGTCACACCGTCGCGTATCAGAGAAATAATATGGCGAAATTATGGTAATTGTATTTCCTTCTTATCGAAAATATATCTCTATGATGTGGTACTCGTATTTCAAATTATTTGATTACTGTTATATTAATTCCAGTAATATTATTGTTTATTTAAAAGCTGCGTAAAACTGCTTTGCCTTTTTTTTTTTGGGTGGGAAATTATCAAATAACTTCTCCCGCTCTGGGCGGAGCGGGAGGGCGTGTCAGACTTTTACTGACTAAAACCCACCCGTGTTCCTTCAGATGCCTGTGTGCCAGGGCCACGATATCCCTTTCGGACAGACTCGTAACCCTGGCAGGCATTGGCCCTTTCGGACCCCGTCAATTGGTGCTGACGTCGCTTTGAGGCGCGCGTGGAACACAACGCGCCGTCGACCCGGGCCTGGTCCTTATCGGACGGCGAGCTACCTATCGCTCACCGTCCACAAGCCCGCGCCTACGGTGGCCGGGAATCGGCCTGCGATTCCCGACGCCCGGGGCGTCTCCTGCGGCGACTAGGGGTGCGAGGGCGTGGATTTGCCTTTCCCTCACGCGTTCCGCCTCCTCCTTTGCGAGCATTACTGTTTCGCAGAAGGAGGTGACGGCCTCCCATGCACTCTCGCTCCGAACCATGGCCTAAACCAGGGCCGGACGCGAGAGATCGCCGCCGCCGATCGCCTCCGTAAGGACACGGCGGTGCTCCGCCCTAGCAGGGCAGATTTCCACCGTATGCTCCAAAATTGATATAAGTCACGGTCAATTCTCCAACTGCTAATCTAAGTTGGTCGACTATTACTCGCTAACTCGTAAAGCCTACTTAGCTGTGATAGTTTTCTTTTTAATTACTTTATTAATTAATTAAAAAAAAGGGACACTTTAATAAAAAATAGCACTTTAAAGCTTATTGTTACGCAAACCGACCCCTGATTCGAAAAATGGTTCCGACAGACCGGCAATATTTTTGAACGGCCTATCCAACGATACCCCTCATTATGGGATACACGAGAAAAAATATTATCCCCACGTTACGTATAAGGGAGGTAAAAAACGGCCCTACATTTTTTTCTCAAGAAATCTGTTTTTGTCCAAGGTTTTATTTTACCACTTTGTCGGCGTGATTAATGAAAATTACAGCTCCCTAGTACTAAGAGTGTCTGAGGTAAGCCGGGGACAGACAGACAGTCAGACAGACGGACATGGCAAAACTATAAGGGTTCCTCGTGACTACAGAACCCTAGAAATTGGTTTATTGTCACATGCACACTAATAAATTCCCACTCCGGTGTAACAGCAGCGTTTCAGTAAATAAGTCAAACGTTACGGTTGACCCCGGGTGCTGAGGTTACCCCCGTACAAGGTTATTGCACAACAACACAGACTTACACTCAGTGAGGGTTATAAAAGCTTAGCCAAACGGGTAAGCTTTTATAACCCTCGCTGACTTGGAATTTTCCGCAGTTCACTTGTCATTTTACAAGTTTCTTTGTGCGATTTTTGTTCTAAGTTCCGTATGAGTTTGGTTGAGAAATTAATTCTATCTAGCGGGATATTTAAGCTTAATTGAGTTAAGTGCAAATAAGTAAGTATTGACAATGGGAAATCAGTCTAACCGGATGCAGCTGAATACCAGTATTTTACATGGAGCGACTGCCTATCTGACCTCCAGTCCACAACCCAGTTACTGGGTAACACGATATCCTTGGTAAGACTGGTTATCAGACTTTTGGGCTTCTGACGGCCCGTAACAACTGTCAAAGATCTACAAATGACAGCCGGCACCAACGGCTTAACTTGCTTTCCGAGGCACGGAGGAATCTTGGTATGAACACCACCACCATGGTCACCCATCCACGGACCAACCGCGGCAAGCGTAGCTTAACCTGGTCAATCGACCCGTGCGGCAGTTATTATTTAGCCACAAGCTCCTACAGATCACTACATACTACAAAACAAAGTCCCCCGCGGCCGCCGCCGCGTCTATCCGAACGCGATGAACTCAAAACTACCAAACGGATTTTCATACGGTTTTCACCAAAAAACGGAGTGATTTATGAGGAAAGTTTTAGTGTAGATGGCTGAAATATGACGATGATTGTTGAAGATATTGGAATAAATCATACCGACTGAAAGCTCAGCGTGCGCCGCGTAAGACAATAGAGATGTTAAACAATGTATTACGGAATTAATACATTTTTTACCTGAATTAACAGCTGAGGAGCTTGTGGCTAAATAATAACAGCCGCACGGGTCGATCGATCAGGTTAAGCTACGCTTGCCACGGTTGGTCCGTGCATGGGTGACCATCTTTTCATACTAAGATTCCTCCGTGCCTCGAAAAGCACGTTAAGCCGTTGGTCCCGGCTGTCATTTGAAGATCTTTGACAGGTGTTACGGGTCGTCAGAAGCCCAAAAGTCTGACAACCAGTCTTACCAAGGGATATCGTGTTACCCAGTAACTGGGTTGTGGAGGTCAGATAGGCAGTCGCTCCATGTAAAATACTGGTATTCAGCTGCATCTGGTTAGACTGGAAGCCGACCCCAACATACTTGGGAAAAGGCTAGGCAGATGATGACCTGAATTAACACATAGGGTACTTTTAATCCCGGTACTACGTTTCCGTATTTTCCGGCATCCACGCGAGATAAGCCGCGGGCAAAAGCTAATTGTAAATAAGTTTAGTTGAATTAGATAAGGATAGGTAGTTTATTTTAGAGATAGCAATAATTATACATGACATACATTATACACCTCTAGTCTTCCAGAGCAGTGCTGGCCCTGTGGCATCGGGATTACGAGTTATAGGTCATAGGTTCGGAGTAGATCGAACCCAAGCAGGCGCTTAACTTTGTGTAATTTATTTCATCACCACTGCTCTCAAAACGGTGAAGGAAAACATCGTGAGGAAACCGGCATGTCCTAGAACCGAAAATTCGAAGACATGTGACATCCGCCAACCCGCACTGGGTCCGCGTGGTGGGTTACGATCCACTCCCTCTCACAGAGAGGAGGCCTGTGTCCTAGCAGGGAGCATAATAAGCTTTATTATGATTATGGTAGTCTCCTTCATCTCTCGTATCGGCATGTCATAAGGCTTGCAGGTATGCTTATTATATAGATATTTCCGAGCTATCTATCCCATATGCTTTGTCTCTGAAACACCCTAAGGTTGACTGGTAGAAATGCCTCAGGTATTAGGTCTGCTTTTGTACAGTATTTTTTTTTATTTGTGCATTAAGTTTTAATAATTAAATAAATAATGAGGATAGTTCATGCCCTGGCAAATAAGTAAATATACTAGCCAGTCAGAGGTGCAAGTGTGATTGCCCAATGCCCAGTGTACGCTAGACGAACATCATTCTATACTCTATTGGTTTAGGTAGTTAAATAAAGGTAAACAAATCATAAAAAGGGTTTTTATAGATGACACTTTCTTGTTTCAAAATACGTTACAACGAATTTTGAAACAAGAAACCTATAACCAAATTAAATTTATTTTGGATTTTTACGATAGTTTCCTCTTTTATTACCGTGTTTTAAACTTTATCATTACTACTCTTCGTAGATGTCTGCTTGAGCACAATTTTTTTGTTAGAATTATAATAATACTTTAAATAATATTTTGTAATCTGTCTATTGTAAAGAGCACAAAAAGACAGGCTCTCTAAACGTCAACGAAATAAAACGTTGCTAAATTGAAGAGTACAACTGTGACGCAGCATGACAACTGAAGTGACAGGTATTACGTTTAGTCGGTTACTTGACAGCTCTCTCGTCACGTGTTTTTTTTTTGTTTACCTTTATTTAACCAACGGAGTATAGTGAAGTATTTTTTATATCACGAAGCCACGCGCGTTTTATTTGTGGTTACCAAACACATGAGCGCTGGAGCTGTCGGTACCGTCTGAGACAATGGCAAAGTCGATATTTTTTTTTTTATGAATGGCCTCTAGCAGTTCACCTTGAGAGGCCGTGACTGCTTAACCGGTCTTTCCTGTGGCTGCCCTAAGGTGTGAGCTTAAAGCCTCCAGCCAGGAGCGTAAATATAAGTATTATAAACTAAACGACAGCGCTCTAAGGGCACCCCCTGTGGGGTACGAACCTCGGCTTAGAGGGCGTCGTTGGGGAAAAACAGCAAGTTGGGGATGGGCTGAATCGAAAGTTTAAATTCATGATTATTAACTGGGATTACTATTAAATGCTCGGCTCACTCAGCCTCGGCGGTTCGACGTGCAAGGGACGGGGGTAACAATTAATTCTTGAACTTCGCGTGTTACCTCGGCGGCGAGGACGGAATGACGGTTTGTATTTGTGCACTGTACTTGTGGCCCTATTGCTTTCCTGAAGGAGGGATGGGGTCATCCGGATCTGAGAGAGTAAGCAAAGTCGGAAGCGCGTGTGTGTTATATGCGGACGCGTCTTCACGCACACATTTACAGCGTGTTTGTACACTTAGTTACCACAAATAAAGCGCACGTCGCTTCGTGATATAAAAATACTGTAGGTAAAAGAAAATGGGTACAATTGTGTTTTATTTTCGGCAGACTACTGAAAGTTTCGATGGCGAGGTAATCTAGAATCCACTTACCTATCCATAAGTTCATAACCCAATAATACCATATTTCAAGACATTTTTCGCTCAGGAAGATGAGTTTCTATTTACAACTACGTATGATCTGATTATCTGTTATACGAGAAAAAGGTTCAAGAGTCAACTGAACCCTAAAGTTCACAGTTTAAGAGTAGAATGGAGGACAGTTCAGTGACCTTTCAAATGCGATGTAGTTTATGTAGTCATCAATCATTTACACTAAACTTAGGTACTTATGTATTTATTGATTTAACTTAACTTAGTTGTTAGGTAAGTTAATATGTGATCAGCTCTTTAGATACTTGTTAAAGACTAATTATACATAAATACCCGTGACATCTGTCAAAGTTAAAGTCAAACCATTTATTTCAAATAGGCACATAAGAGGCACTTTTGAACGTCAAAATTTACAAAAAAAAATAGAATTGATTCTAGTTGCCCCTTCCAAAAGGTAGTTTCGTATGGAGAAGAATGGGCAAGAAACTCCACCGGTACCTGTATTTGTTTTTAGAAGTTGGCTTTTGCATATTAGGTATACGTTAACCCATGAATTAACCCATAAGCTGCACGTGTACAGTGTTTGGCATTAAGACTAAAAAACCGGCCAAGTGCGAGTCGGACTCGCGCACGAAGGGCTCCGTACCATTATCTATAAAAACGGCAAAAAAATCACATTTGTTGTATGGGAGCCCCCCTAAAATATTTGTTTTATTTTAATTTTATTATTTATTTTTAAAGTGAATATACGAGTATAACTAAATATTCTGTGAATATTTCAAGCGTCTAACTGTTGCCGTTATCAATATCGAGCAAAAATATCACGTTTGTTGTATGGGAGCCCCCTTACATATTTATTTTATTCTGTTTTTTAGTATTTTTTGTTATAGCGGCAACAGAAATACATCATCTGTGAAAATTTCAACTGTCTAACTATCACGGTTCATGAGATACAGCGTGGTGACAGACGGACAGACAGACAGACAGACGGCGGAGCCTTAGTAATAGGGTTCCCGTTTTATCCTTTGAGTACGGAACCCTAAAAAGAGTCAAGGCTCTTACACACTCACGCGATATCGCGGGCGCGACAGGCACCGACAAAGACAATTCCTTTGTCGGTGCATGTCGCGCCCGCGATATCGCGTGTGTTTGTAAGAGCCTTCACTCTCTCGTGGGTCTGATTACTGCTACGCGCGAACGTACCAAAACCGTAACATAATAACGTATTCGTAACAACGTATTTCAGCCTTTTTTTTTTTTGGTGGGAAGTTACCAAATAACTTCTCCCGCTCTGGGCGGAGCGGGAGAAGTCAGTGTCAGTATCAGACTTTTACTGACTGAAACCCTCCTGTGTTCCTTCAGATGTCTGTGTGCCAGGGCCCCGATATCCCTTTCGGACAAACTCAAACTCAAAGCATTTATTTCAATTAAACCATTTACAGGCACTTTTGAATTGTCAACAAATCGGTCAGTTACAAATATGAAGCTCATGAAACCCATTCTAAATAGTAGGTTCCTATGGAGAAGAACGGGCAAGAAACTCCACGGACACTCTTTTAAAATAAAATATTTGATACAAAGTATTGGTTACATCATTCTTATTGAAAATATACATATAATATGAGAACGATGCAAAACACCAGAAGCGTCCGTGATAAAAAAAAAAAAAAACAATTCAAAACTAAAATAATTAAAATAAGCCGTGGCAGCTAAGAGATGACCAGTCCCAACTGACAGCGCCCGTTTACGAACATGACGCATGGACCAGCACCATTCAGCTCAACCATTTTGAAGGGAGCTAAATGATCCAACACACACGCCACCATCAGCGAGACATCTGAGTGAGCATGACATACTTTCAGCCGCCAGGGCATATTCAAGTCAATGAAAGACATATTACCCGGTAATTGGTAACTCTATTGTACATAGTACTCACACCTGTGCTATGCAATTATATAATACAAAGGAGATTGAGTTTATACAATGAAAAGATAGTCTTACAATCTTCAGCAGCTCCAACAGTATTTGCAACTCCTGACGTGATCAGTTACCCGAATCGAATCCAGCTAATCTACTCAAGCTGAACTTCTCTACACTGAACAAGATATAACACAATGCATTATTTTTAATTACATCTTTAAATATTAGAATACCAATACTTATAACATAAAAATATTAAAAATCCCACCGGTTTCGGGAACTGGGTCCTAGTTACTGGCGGTGAAGGCTGCAGAGAGAGGGATCTCCTAACAATGTGAGCCGTGTTCAGAAGTACAGTACCCCAAGTGTAAGTTTGCAAGAGAGTAAGCGTAACTAGCGCGTTTGCGTTAAGATTTTTATTCTCACCCTTATATTCTTAGCATTATGATCTATCGGTCAAATTTTAACGCTAACGAAATAGTTACGTTTACTCTCTTGCAAACTTACACTTGGGTTACTGGTTTCTGAATCAAGCCCTTAATTTTCGTTGGAAGTCTACAACACATTATTACTATACCGTAAAAATAGTTAAGAGCATTTAAATGAATTAACTTATCACATTTCTCACATCAAAACAAGCTATTACTTGCTCAGTAATTCTCACTAATGTTATGAAACACTTCAATTCGGTCAAGTCGCCAGACAGTTTATTTTCCAGTTTAAAAATAGTTTAATTGTATTTAATTTTATTTAATCTTAATCTTATAAGGTACCTAATGTTTATTTATTTACTCGTACGTCGAGGGAAAGATAAAAAGTTTTCGGGAAATACAATAAAGTAAAACAATTGGATTTTCTTGTAACTAAGTATCATGCTAGTCTTTTTTATCGTTAAGGCTCCCGCAGACAGGTGTGACGTGAAATCACGACGCGACACTAGTAGCACAATTTCTATGAAAACTTCATGGAAAGAGTCGCGCTGTCTGTCGCCCCCGTGATATCGCGCCAGTCTGCACGAGCCTTAATCAAATTTGCGACTTGCACGGTGTGTACGACTTAACAAAACAGAAATTTCTTTATTAAGTATTAAGTGCAAGGGACTGCCACGTTGGTCTAGTAGCAAGATCTACTGGTGAGCACGAGGTCCGGGGTTCGATTCCCAGGTCGGGCAAAGTGTTTATTGGGTTTTTCCACCAGGAATTTCTCAGTAGCAGACCGGAGTCTGGATTTGTGCCCGAATGATGGCAATAGGCTCGCCCCCTAATTACATGGTACTTAAACATAACTGGCGAAATGTGGGTGAACTATAAGTGCGCCTCTGCCTAACCCTTCGGGGATTACAGGCGTGATTTTATGTGATGTGTGTAAGTTCAATATTGATGTAATATACACATTAAGCTTCTTGGAATAAATTCTCTAAGGACCTTTATCACACTGGCGATTTGTGAGCATGTTCTCAGCGAGGCGATTGTTTAACGTGTTTGCTAAGAGTGCGCAACGTGTACGCGGCGAGTGCGCAACGTGTTCGCGTCTTATTCTGGCTATGAGACTACTGTGATAGTGTTTAAATTAACCAAATTAGAATGAATTTAGGAAATGAACGATGAATCCCATGTAGTAGGCGAGCCTATTGCCATCAACCTGGCACAAATCCAGATTCCGGGTGAATTGTCTAATCTTCATCAGTGATTTTTTTTTAAATAAGTTTAAGTTGTATTTGGCTAACCAACAATAATAAATCATTTCACTCTGTATGTAGGTACTCGACATATCGAACGACAAATGTGTTATCACTTATTACATAAGTTATTTTGTTAAGTTTCTCAATGAACTTATGTTCTTTTGAGAAATAAATTTCTTTAAACCGAATTGGAAAAATGTGGAACCTCTGAACCCTTCGGAGGATTACAGGCGTGACTTTATGTTATGTGTTTAAAGAGGAATCAGGCCAGAAGAACCAATCCCTATAAGTTCATTAATGTTATGG
Source organism: Tiliacea citrago (assembly GCA_963921375.1). NCBI lineage: Eukaryota > Metazoa > Arthropoda > Insecta > Lepidoptera > Noctuidae > Tiliacea > Tiliacea citrago. Next base: position 9,281,444 of record OY992800.1, read on the forward strand.
AAAGACGCTGAATAGTCGAAAAGAAATAATGCAAAGATTGGCCGAAATTCAACCTATGCAAGGCCACTGCTCATTATCTTTGTACCAGGAGTACAGACACACACAGCACGTATTTGACTGACGTTCTCTTATTACGGTCATCGCGTTCAACACTTCAACTAGATTATGTCACTGGGGATTTGGTGATATTTATTTTGCGTACAATTTATTGTGATAATAAACGGTAGGTCGGAATATTTTTGGCGCCTAATTTAGGAAGTAGGTGAGATTATTTATGTAATGGCTTTTGGGAGTAGGTCAATAACAAATCCATACATATATCAACAAGTATGATTAATGTGTTCATAAAAATTGACTTCAAAGAAATTAATATGTTTGAACCGTCAAAATCTGCTAAAAGCTTTGGTATTGATGAGCCTAATAGGTACTAAACTTATCATTATGTTAAACTTTTCAGGCAGGCTTATATGTATTTAAAACGTTATGCAGTGAAAACCTAAATATAACGCAACATTGGTAAAAAGTGATTCTTCCATTCGAAGTTTTTATTCATCTCTTTTTAGGGTTCCGTAATCAACAAGGAACCCCTAAAGTTTCGCCATGTCCGTCTGTCTGTTTGTCGGTCTGCGGCTTAGCTCAGAGACTCTTAATACTACAAAGCTATAATTTGGCATGGGTATTAATGGCGCCGACAAAGTGGTAAAATAAAATCTTGAAAAAGTAATAGTTGGGTAGGTACCCTTACCCTCCTTGCACGTAAAGTGGGGATGATATTTTATATTATTTTATTATTTAGGTTATTCCAAAACACTAACAATTGTAGGAAATAACACAGATTAGTATATAATTAATTTATATTATTATTATTACTTATCTTTATTTTTCCAGACTACAATGGGTTATACAGTGTTAGTAACAAAAAAGCTTAGCCTATGTTAGTACTTAATAACTAAAACAGATCGAGTTCGGTTTGTAAGCGCCCACACTAGCGGGCTGTCTGCCGCCCCGGCTATCGATTGCAGGATAGTGTTGGTACTACCACGCAGCCTAATGAGTAGCGAGGCAGATTTCTTACGCCACAGTGCATCAAAGCCATCAGTGCGTGCGTCTGCAAACATTGCCGAGGCTCTACAGTAGCGCGGCAATCGCAACAATACCCTGAATGCGTCATTGTATTGGATACGCAGAGCATTGTAAGCTTTTTGGGTATATATATGTGAACCACAGGGCTCCCGAGTACAGTGCTGTGCAGTATGCCTTATAAAGGGTTATTTTAATTGCGTCTGTACATCGAGGAAATCTGCGGGCGAACATATTCGCCCTAACTGACAATACTCTGCGTTCCCTCTCTCCATCCATATCATCTTTCAGTTCATCAGTAACCAGATGGCCCAATACACCCTGTTTATAGAGTGCCCTTTCATTAGAAGAGGAGGGATACTAGTGGGACACCTGGTGCCAGACCTGGAGACCATGAATTCTGTCTTAGTGCTATTATAAACTAAGCCATGAGTCGCAGCGTACGACTCGCAAACATTGAGTAGCTTTTGGAGCGCACCGATCGAGAGAGCCAGCAGCACCATGTCGTCTGCGTAGCTAATGTTGTTAAAACAAACTCCATCCACGTAGCAGCCGACACGAGTACTGCTGAGTCGCTGAATCAACGCATTATCATACGGACCGAAGAGCACAGGCGAGAACAGGCCCCGCTGCCTCACCCCGCACTGCCTCCGAAAGCTCTCCTGCCCATCGCACTTGTTTTTCTTGGTTCAGATACAAGTTCTTGAGGAGAAATATGAACTCTGGCGGCAGTGCTGTCTCTTCTAGCTTTTGCCAAAGAAGATCATATGGGACAAGGTCAATGGCCCTGGATAAGTCAAGGAAAACCAGATAAATACATGGTAACAAAGAATTACACTTCAAATCATATTCAGCACGTTTAACAATTTTCCTTTAATTTACATGGCTGGCTGCCACAATCAAACTAATTTAGGAATTACAACATAGTTAGGACTTATTTAAGACTTTAACTAAGTTCAGCTAAGTTAGAAACTATGTTTCCCTGTCGTTTCGGGTGACGCAGGTGCTCTCGGGGCATGGTTCCTTTGGGAAGTACTTGTGTCGCAGAAAGAGGCTGCGGAAAGGGAGCGGGAGATCTCTTCCGCTCACCCGGCCCGCAGCAAACGCACTGGGCGTCAGCAGAAGGCAGATGGTGCCCTCTTCCAGCCCCCCTAAATGGGTCCAGGGACGGCGGACTCGGGGAAGTCCGCCGCACACATGATCCCATGATCCCCGGTGCAAGTGTGGGGAGGGAACACCGGGGTGGTTTTTAGTCAATAAGAGTCTGACAGACCCCTCCGCCCGCTCCAGGGCGGAGGACATACATGAGTATTTCCCAGAATGAGAACAAAAAAAAAGTTAGAAACTATGTGCTCAGTACGAGTTGACTTGGATGTCATGTTTTTTGGTTTTTCTAAAATGCCTGCTTCTTTTAACTTTTCTATTTTCTGACATTTTCTTGGATGGTTTTGTTGCAAACTATTCTTTTGTAAGGGCAATGTAAAGGAGGTTTTGTTAAAAATGGTATGTGAATCTCCGCTATTTTTTTTTTGTTTTAATATATTGACTGGCTAGCAACTGCATAGCAACTAGGAGTTGTTTCCATGCTTGAACATGGAATTTTGGGCAACCGCCTGAATCTGCCATCGTGATATCGATTTCCTGTCAATTGTCGGAACTCAAGGTCATCGATACCAATGTTATGATCATTATAATTTGAAAGTATTCATAATCAGTCTACAATGTTCCCACTTCTGGGACACAGGCCTCCTCTCGCTGATATGGGAGTAGGCAGTAATCCACCACGCGGGCCCAGTGCGGGTTCGCAGATGTCACATGTTTTCGAATTTTGGTTCTAGGGCATGCCGGTTTCCTAACGATGTTTTCCTTCACCGTTTTGAGAGTAGTGGCGATGAAATAATTTACACAAAGTAAAGAGCCTGTCTTTGTTCGCACCAACAACCTACGACTCGTAAGGCCCGGCGCCCATTGGCGGCAAGGTATTTTAAGGTGAAGAATAAAAATATAACTTAAAACTATGGATATAAAGTTGAAATTTCAATGTTAACGGTCGTAAGTACAAAAACAATACCGCGGTATGCTTGACATTGAAATTTCAAATTCATTTCCATAGTATTAAGTTATCTTTTTATTAGTCGCCTAAAAATACCTTGCCATGTCTAAGTCGCGGCCGTTATATACTACTGGGGCACGACCGCTCTCCATTTGAAAGTATTGATAGTATGATCTGGTAGCTTGTTAAAGTTTTGAAGATTTTTTTAGGAATATTATATCATGATTTTATTTTCACATTAGTTAAATTTAAGGTCAAGGTAATAAATATTTTTCTTTGCGAATTTACTCCCAACTTAAATTGTCCGTACATTAAAACAAAAACATCCTTATTAATTGGGATTTTTGTATTATTTTTGGACAGGACAACGTCTGTCGGGTCAACTCATCATTCGTCATTTCAGCAATAACACGTTCACTGCTGGACATGGGCCTCCCCTAAAGGGGGTTTGCCATAATAGCCACGCTTGGCAGGCGGGTTGGCGATCGCAGTATGGTGGTGTTAAAATTCATAGCGAACGCTGCTGCGCATTCTCTAGAATGTTGGGTCAACTAGTTTAATAAAATATTAATATTAATAATAACACTACCACACACACACAGTACACTACTTACTACTTATACAGGGTCAAATCAAATTAGCTAGCGAAACTCCGTAGCCGTGCTGGGATAGCTCAACAAAATCAAACAAAAAAAATATTAATTTGATGATTTGTTTTGGGGGCATCAACCGCAGGTAATGTAGTCACTTGAAATATCAGTTTTTCTTTGTGTAAACTTTACAGAAGTGATGGGTATCGTTATTTATACACGATAAAACAAAAAACAAAACAGATTTCAACTCATACTTCAAGTACTAACACCACAAGCGGTCGAAGACCCCAAAAAAAAACAAATCTTTTTATTTTACCATGTGTCGATATCGATTCCCATCACTTAAACGGAATTTCGCTAGCTAATTTAATTTGACCCTGTATACTATCAAGCAAAAATTTATTTACCATCAAACACGCCTTAAACAAATACGAGGATGACACTGAAAGTTCTTAGAATATCATTCCATCAATTTGTTTTCAGTAGGAATTGTAGCGGCGTCATCATCGCCACATGCGAACTACGCGTCACCCTGACGTCACGCAAATCCTGCATCGCGCAAGCAGAGTTTACCGCGCAACTAGCATATATACAACGTCCCGACATCAACCGTCAGGCAGTTGCCCACCAGACACAACTGGTCTGGTCGGAGGATCCTCCCATTTCTATGGTGGATGAGTGAACTTTACACCATCATCACTTCCTCATGCTTTCGAGCGGCGAGTCACACAGCCAGCCAGCACCCACGGCTTCATCGGGTATCCTGACCACCAGCATGCAGCGGACGCGCATTCCTAGTCATCACCCACAGCCACATCAGCAACCTTGGCACACTGCACACTGCACGTTCGGCCGGTCCACAAGCAGAGAACTTGATACCTCTCCTGGTCGACGCCAGCAGTCGTTTTTGATAATTCCACCCCCGAAGGGATAAAAAGAGGGATGAAGTTGTGTATGGAAAGTCCTTCATTTTAGAATGTAAAAATCACTTCACACAAAATCACAATTTTTAAGATATTTATTGTACTTGTGACCCTTTTATAAATAAACTATTTTTATTTTTGTTGAGTGTTTTTTCTTCTCAGCTCTTTGGCTGGTTTTTGCAACATTTACGGACCGAAGCCAAGTAAATGCAGCGTGTGGTGTGTTATGTTAAAGATGTGTTGTGTGAGGACCTATTTCGTTTTCTTCTATTTGCATGAACTTTCTGACGATTCGACATGTATTTAAAATTGCAGCTTTTTGTAGGGCGATATAGAGGGTTTCTTTAAGGTTTAGTAATTTAAGGTTATGGAGAAGGTGATTCGGGATGACGCCTGTTGTAGAGAGAACTATAGGGATCACATAAACTTTTTGTTGGCGCCATATTCTAGTTACTTCATCTTTGAGTTCCATGTATTTACAATTTTTTTCAGATATTATCTTCTGAATGTTATGTGTATTGGGAACGGCAATATCTATTAGGTAAGTAACTTTATTTACTTTATCCTGTAGGGTTATATCTGGTCTATTGTAGTGAATTGTTCTGTCAGTGAGAATGGCGCGGTCATAGTAAAGTTTGCGTGTGTCATTTTTTAGGATAGTTTGTGGTGTGTAATTGTAGTAAGGGGTGTTTGTGTCCCGTATGAGTGTGGATTTGAGTGCTAATTTTTGATGAATTACATTTGCCACCTGATTGTGCCTGTGTGTGTAGTCTGTCTGTGTGAGAGTAGTGCAAGCTCCTGTTATGTGCTGAATTGTTTCTGGTTAGATGTGACACTTTATTATTATTATTATTTATTATTACTTCAGTAAGTATTCGTGCCAAGTTGTAGGTTTATTAATTCACGGAATAAGATTTTTCATACAAATAAAATCCCCCTTTAACCCCTTAAAGGTCGAATTTTCAAAAACCCCTTCTTAGCGGATGCCTACGTCATAATAAGTATCTATGTGCCAGATTTCAACCCAATCCGTTCAGTGGTTTGAGCTGTGTGTTACCAGTCAGTCATGATTTCCTTTTTGACTACCCCTTTTCAGCCCGTCGGGGGTAGATTTTTTAAAAACCCTGATACACGTTATTCTATAGTTTTGGTTTTAAGTATAAATACTGAGTTTCGAGTTAAGCGGACTGCGAGTTAAAATTCTTCTATACAAACTTTGACATCCCCCAATCCCCCTTCAGAGGGAACTTTAAAAAAACTAAAAATGGAAAACTTTATGATTTATTTAGGTAAGTATTCGTGCCAACTTTCAAGTTTATCAACTTTATTATTTTTACTTGAATACAAAATTTTGCAAATGAACAACTTCAATACAAAACTTTATCCCCTTTTCAGCCCCTTGAGGGTTGAAAAAAAAACAACGATTTACGTCGTATAAGCCAACCATAAGCCGAACTATTAGTGATTTTAACTTAAAAAATAATGGACTTTAATTATAAACATAATTTCATCCCTTAAAGGTTGAAATTCTAACAACATCGTTGCGTTAGCTTCCGACCATAAGCCTAGATAATAAATTTAGTGATTTTTACATTCTAAAATGAAGGACTTTCTATATACAACTTCATCCCTCTTTTTAACTCTTCGGGGGTGGAATTATCAAAAGCACTGAAACACGTATAAATTAATTTTCAATCGTCAGCCTAAATACAAAATTTGAAGATCCTAACTTCAAAACTGACGGACTTTCATATAAACTTCCATCTCCCCTATTTTACCCGTTTAGGGGTGGAATTCCGAAAATCCTTTCTTATTCCTTGTCTACATTATAAAGAGAACCTCTGTACAAAATTTCAGTTTTCTAGCTTTTTTTTTTTTTTTTTCTGGGCTGGGCGTTGATGAGTCAGTCAGTCAGGACTTGTCTTTTTATTTATGTAGATTTTAAAAGTACATTGACCTAAAACCACACGGGTTTGAGTATCGGAAGTATAACAAAGCAATTGTTTAAAACATCCGATATATTATTATATTGCAGATAATATTCTTAGCTCATTCAAGGAATTACAACTAAAATTAAATCATGAATTCAACTGTAAACATGCAGATGCGTTGTACTCACAACCGGAGCGCGTGTATACAAAGTCTTATTAAATTAACTAGCGAAACTCTGAATATTTGAAGTTTTTTTTTTGGGGAATAACAATAGCTGGTACCTGGTAGTGATGTTACTTGAAGTACTCGTATGATTTCAGAAAATCTGTTTTCTTTTGTTTAATCGTGTTAAGGTATCAATACTAATCACGTCTGTGAAGTTTACACAAAAAACAGACATTTCAAGTGACTATTAGCTAACTGCGGTCGATGACGCCATAAAAAAACATAAATATTGTTTTTTTTGTTTTATCATGTATTGATAAACATCACCTCTGCGGAGTTTAGCTAGCTAATTTAATTTGGCCCTGTGTGCACCTCTCTCAATTAATTAATCTTGAAATTTGATTCTCTTCTCTATTATCTAGTAACTAATCCTAGAATTTTGTACTCTGCCTTCGACCAATAATAAGGCTTTAAGAGAGATTACCCAAAAACTCTATTAAGTAATGACTGACTAAATACCTGTTACGCTAGCGTATGGGTTATTCACAAGCTTAATTATAATAATATACTTACCATCCCTCTATTGTTTATTAGCCTTCTAAAACCACACTCAATTTCATAAGTATGAATTCCTAAATCTTATTTATCATTTTTTATTTTTATTTAATCCTTTCCTTACTCGTGGCGTTAGACTTCTTCATATTTGGAATTCACTTAATCTCTGTCAGTGGGAGAGTGTCCAGTCTGGAAACGAGCTCTACAGGACCGTACCAGGGCGGTACGGAGGCGGGGTGCGGCCTTTTTCCCTAAGGGAGAAACTGACCAAAACACTAATATCAACAGAATTAGGAAAAATGAAAATATTATCAGCCTGGGGTCATTTTGGTACAGTCACAGTATAGTCCCCCTTTATAGACCCTGTTTAGATGTACAGTCGGTGACCAGCATAACCTTACCCATCTTACAAAGAAGAATAATGGAAGAGAGGTCAGGTAATGTTGGTTACCGACTGTACCAAAAGGAGTAGGTACCTATACTCAGACCAACGATACGAGATAAATACATAAAAAATGCTACTTATACAAATAATTATTAACTTTAAAGTCAAGTAATCTATACTCCATTTGAAATAAGATTATAAATTTAAATAAACTTTTTTACAGTCCGTTCAACCGATTTTGACTTGTCATCCGTAGGCATAAGGATGGCATTAAAAGCAAGAACGTGGTTACAATACCAACTGTTTATTACAGCTGCCATTTGTCATGCCACCAACGCAATAGATGTCAAAATCGGTTGAACGGGCTGTAAAACAGGTTTATTTAAATGTCTAATCTTATTTCGAATGGAGTATAAGTTGTTTCTTTACTGAAAAAAACTATCGCTTAAAGTAATATAATAATTTTAGTTGCAATGGAAGCTGAACCATACGCAGTTAAGTTAAAGTTTTAAATCCCAAAGCATTAAATTTATCTCGTCTCGGGGGACGGGGCAACGGGACAGTGCATACTTAGTGTACCAAGTACATTAATTAACACTAAAAAAAGGCTGTAATAATACTGAGATAAGGGTTATTCCGAAATTGATAACTTACATAATTATACTTCACTATTGGAGAGATAAGCTCAAATTAATTAGATAAGCGGGTTATTTTCAGATTTATGGTCGAAGGTTTTTTGTTTGATGGTAATTACAAGGGCTGCCAAAAAATCAGTGAAGTATATTTTCAGGTGCGAAAATGTCACTTAATCATTTATTTTTTTAATAAAGGGTACTGTTTTACAAAGAGTTGCTAAAAAGGCTCTTAACTAATTGTTTAGCCAATTTTTTTAACCAAAACGGAATACCTACTAATTGCTTCTTTTATAGGAGAACCAAGGTAACCGACATAGCCCAAAGAATTGCCAAACTAAAGTGGCAGTGGGCAGCAAATTGCACGCAGAACAGATGGCTGATGGGGCCGAATGACGATGGTGGCGACCGCGTACCGGAAGACGTAGCGTTGGAAGGCTTCCCACATGGTGGTCCGATGACTTGGAGAAAGCCGCAGGTATCCGTTGGATGCGAGAAGCACAGAACCGGTTGAAGTGGCGGTGCTTGGGGGTGGCCTATGTCCAGCAGTGGACGTCTTTCGGCAGAAATTATGATGATAATGATGTATGTGTAGGTAACAAACTTTCCGCAACCTGTAATTTTTTTTTTGCACTCTTCAATTTAAGGGTCGTGCAGACAGGCGCGATTCGATATCGCTAGACCAATTAAACGAACGAAATGAAACTGTTCGACCAGTGTCATGTCGCGCCGTCACGTCGAGCCTGTCTGCTTGAGCTTTTAGGATCCACCACTTTGAGAAATTACCACACCAAGAGTTCAAAACAGAGAATACTTATGGCATTGTAAGTATATTTGACGAAAGCTTGAAACCGGTGTTAATTTTTTTTTTCCGAAGATAGAAATTATGTTTCAATGATTGCTTCATCACATTAAGTTCAGCATTGATTTTGTAACAACATATTAAATAATTAACGAAATATGTTCGAAAACCTGTATAATAACGGTTAAGATTACATAGAATATTAACCGGTTTCCAAACCCTGCATTTGACAGCCCTAGGTGATACGGTATCACCATTATTAATGTTTTCAAGTTCCGCTAGCTACCGTGTTTAGCAACTAATACCGAGTTTGCAATTTGTTATTCTATTCAGCATCAAGTGGGGAAAACCTCTTCCTAGTTTGTCGGATTTTCCGAATCTTGAATACAATAATATTTGATACTGATTAGTCTAATCTATTATTACATCGGTACCGTGGGACTTATGGCAAAGTAATAACAGCAGCACGGGTAGATCGATCAGGTTAAGCTACGCTTGCCGCGGTTGGTCCGTGGATGGGTAACCATCTTTACATACCAAGACCATACGCGACTCGGAAAGCACGTAAAGCTTTTGGTCCCGGCTGTCATTCGTAGTTACGAGCCGTCAGAAGCCCGAAAGTGTGACCACCAGTCTTACCAAGGGGTATCGTGTTACCCAGTAACTGATATATGGAGGTCAGATAGGCAGTCGCTCCATGTAAATTACTGGTATTCAGCTGCATCCAGTTAGACTGGAAGTCAACCCCAATATAGTTGGGAAAAGGCTAGGCAGATGGTGACACCGGTACTCTCTCTCTCGGTATCTATTCATCATCACGCCTGTAATCCCCGAAGGGTAAGACAGAGGTGTAGTACATCTATATTTTCCCAGTTATATGTTTTAGTCTCATGTAATAGGGGCTGCTACTGAGAAATTCCTGATAGAAAAGCCCAATAACACTGTCTAACCAAACAAAATTACAAAGATATGTGTGTTTGATCATATGGTTAGTATTGAAGATTGCACAATGATTGAACATGAGTTTGAGCGAGTTTCAATTTGATTTCATAATATTTTTATTGTATTGAAGCTTTGATCCGTGAAAATGACCCTAAAATGGACGCTTTGGCAGAATCATAATAATGATCTGCGTACAATTCATATCCCGCAATTCATCTGTTTGACAGTTTTGTATGGAGTTTCGTAAAATGGTCCACAAATTATGAATTGCTATAATGAAGTCTAATGTTAAATAGCAGCTGTGAAATAGATGAATTGCGAGACGTATGAATTGTACGCAGATCAGATTCTGCCAAAGCGTCCATTTTAGGCCCCCTGGTCGCTTGAGTGCAATGGCAGTGCAGTAGATTATTACGCAAACTGATTGTAGGTTAAATACACAAAATTAATTTTCGCGTAGCCGTCACGTTTTCCCGAATTAGTTACAGTTCAATATTTATTCTTATATAATCAGCAGAGATACCACTCTTGAAACACGTGAGACGAAACGTGATTTATTGATAGATACCTGAATTTGTGGAGAACTGCCAAAAACGTGAGCCATCCGTCTCATTCCTTTTTTCCTAAACATTTATTTTACTTGGATTGATTTACTAAATCATCTGTCTCCACAGTTTTGGTTTATGTCTAAATCAGTGTTGCCAATTTTTTTTCCGGGTAAATCGTGGTTTGTCTGGGGACTTTTTGAGTAAAAAAACGCGGGATTCTGTCCTCAAAAGCGGGCTACAATTTCTATATCTCCTTATATTTGGGTTTCAAATTAAGTTTACAATGGTGTTAAAGAATAGAAAATTGTGGAAAATGGTTCTGTGCGGTGCCGGACGTAAAGAATAGCACCATCCTATTTCTTTCCGTGGGTGTCGTAAAAGGCGACTAAGGGACTTACTAGAGAATGGGCAGCAGCGTTCTCTAAGCATTTTAACACCATACTGCGATCGCCAATCTGCCTGCCAAGAGTGGCGATTATGGCAAACACCCCCCTTTCGGGGAGGCCTATGTCCAGCAGTGGACGTCTTTCGGCTGAAATTATGATATTTACATAATTTTAAAGCTAATTGTCTTAAAATAATAATACTATGTACAGGTACTCAAAAACCTGTACAGGGTTACTCAAAAACTACTGAATTTCGGTAGAACATTTGGTGGCTTAATTTTTTGCATTTTAACCATTCTATGACGTCCTGCAAGGAATACGTCGAGTTACCAGTAACCATGTATAGAAACCGGCCAAATATGACTCGGACTCGCACACCTAGGGTTCCGTACCACCCTTACAATAATTAGCAAAAAACGCCAAAAAAGACACAACCACCTTTAATTTATTATTTTATTTTTATTATTTTTTGTTATAGCGGCAATAGAAATACACAATCTGTGAATAATACATCGTCATAAATCACCCTAGGACCAACAAACATCTGACGTACAGACGCCAGCAGGTCAAGCTACCCGAATCTGTCAAATTTTCCCAATCAACCTTGAACCTTATGCTGTAGGGATAAAGTGGAAAATCTATTAAATAAATTTGACAGATTGTAGTAGCTTGATGTGCTGGCGACTGTACATAATAATTATAAATACATTTTATTATGAGTGAAATGCGACTAACAAAAGTTATTTGTAAAGCACAGGTGAGTAAAAATGCGGACGCTCTAGGAGGACATATAGTGACCTAATTGGTGATGTTCTTTAGAAAGGTCAGGTGCGTAGTACTCGCAACCGGCGTGCGTGTATGACCAGATGTATGAACGTAGGCGAAGCAAAAGGGGTATGTTAGGAGCGCAGCAGGTGGCGTTCTATAGTTTCTGCCAACCCCCGTGGGTAGCAGGCGTGAGTTTATGTAATGAATGTATGTGTATATTTTATTAAACTTATTGCGAACATCTCTATGAAACGGACATGCTGCGTACCTTAATGAATAATCATCAAAAATGGCGCCATCAATGACAGTTAGATTTGATATGACAATTAGTGGTTTGCCGCCCTAGCACAGCACGCCGTGCGAGGAAGATGGGATGATGCAAGGGTGGCATCACATGTTGCATCCCACACCAAAGGCCGACCTAACTACCAAGGCATTATGGTCATTCCATCCGGTCTCTTCCGATCGTCACATGCCAAGCCTGGGTTCTAAAACAGCTGGCAAGAGCATGACGGATGATGTAACTGATGCTGGCGTGATGTACCTATTTTCTTTCTTTTCTTTTGCTGTGCTGTTCGGCTTGCGCTCCTACTGCAGGATAGGCCGTGATCTCCAAGGCAACTTCACCCCATTGGTAGCGATGCAGAGCCACGCAAGGAGTGCCCAGACGCAGACAAGTAAAGATTTTTTGCTTTTTAGTCATTTAGTTATTTTTTGCATTAGTTTTTTAGAGTTCCGTACCCATAGGGGGAACCCTATTACTAAGGCTCCGCCGCCGCGCCGTCTGTCTGTCCGTCTGTCACCAGGCTGTATCTCATGAACCGTGATAGTTAGACAGTTGAAATTTTCACAGATGATGTATTTATGTTGCCGCTATAACAACCAATACTGAAACACAGAATAAATAAATATTTAAGGGGGCTCGCATACAACAAACGTGAGTTTTTTGCTCGTTTTTGCTTGATATTGATAACGGCAACAGGTACACAGAATAAATAAATATTTAAGGGGGCTCGCATACAACAAACGTGATTTTTTTGCTCGTTTTTGCTTGATATTGATAACGGCAACAGGTAGACGCTTGAAATATTCACAGAATATTTAGATAAGTACTCACTATAAAAATAAATAATTAAATTAAAATAAAACAAATATTTAAGGGGGGCTCCCATACAAAAAACGTGTTTTTTTTTTGCCATTTTTATAGTTAATGGTACGGATCCCTTCGTGCGCGAGTCAGACTCACACTTGGCCGGTTTTTTTTTATTTTTTGAATAAGTTTTTCACGCTTCATCCGATCACAACAGCTGCTATTAGGACTTCTTGGTGGGAAAGTGAAGCGTCATGTTAGCAGTTTTGTTTTATTTTCTAAAATTTGTGTTTAGCCGAATATTAATGTGTAATAGTGGTGGATTATTAACCATTAAGTGTTAGTGAACCTGCATTAGTGTAGGCAAATGAAACAAAACAGTGCAACATTACTTTAAGTTCTCTCAAGAAGTCCGCGCGATGTATCAGTAAAGTGCCACCACGTCTTTACTGAAACTCAAGGGGAGCGGGCCGGGATATCATCTATCATCTTTATCATGCATTGAGTGGAGTTCATTTCATAATTATTTAAATAACTTTGTACTTGTTACCTAATTTTACATGACACTGGCTAAATGCACAAACCGTGCGAAGCCAAAAAGAAAAGAAAAAAAAAACAGCTAATTATGAGATTTGACAGAAGAATTACTGATGAGAGACTAGGCTTTCAGAAACCAGTGGTGGTATATGCTGCAGGTGTCTCTAGGCGGCAGGAACCGCTTTTCATAAAACGAGTCATAAGTCATTTATTTCATAACAATATGGAAACATTGTGTTGAAAATAATATAAAAATAACAAATTGCAATGAAATTAAATTAAAAATAACAATTAATATGGATTAAAATTCATTAAAATCAAAAACGTTGAAAATATAAACCAGTACATGGCAATTAAATTACATTAAAATTACAATAATAACAAAATATAAAAAATTACAGTGAAATCAGATTAAAATTACATAACATAAAACATTATAATTAAATCAGATTAAAATATTCAGAAATGTCAATAAATAAAAACACTAATAGTCAATTGAGAATTCAAATACAATAAGATTATAAATAATAAATGTCAAATTAATTTATATCAAATACAACTTTACAATAATATTACAATGTCAAATGTCTTCCATGAATTCATTGATACCATAATAGCCTTTCCTCAATAAATGGGCCCTCAATTTATTTTTAAATAAGTTGACACTGTAAATACTTTTCAATTCTATGGGCAACTTATTGTATAAAATTACTGATTGATATCGTGGGCTGTGATGCACAACTTGCAATTTCGGTTGAATGTTGTTGGGCACATCTTTCCTACGCGTACTAGCTCTAGTAATTCTCTGCTCATCGGTCTCAATTTTGTTCAAGTTTTTAACAAAGCTAGTCAGTAAAAGTCATTAACATATTTACCAAATTTTTAATTATAAAAGAGAAAGACTACACCCAATAATGGATATTCGTTATCGGCCGATCCTTATCCCATATTATTAAGATAACGAACTGACAATCGATCGTTTGAGTAGGTGATGGATAATAATCACTTTGATGATATTATTAGGTCGATAATCTTTTGACCTGTCTCAGCCTGTCTGTGTTTTGCGTGTTTCATACAAAATAAGTTGTTTAAGGTAGGTACATAAAATTTGTGAATTTCGTGGAAAATGTGACAAACTGGATGCTGGTTCCTAACTTTTGACCTTTTACTGCGGCACTCATGAAAAAGAAAGAAATTGCCATTTTATTTTATTTTCTTTCTCAAAACTCTGAATGCTTTGCAATAAAAATATTCTGATGGAAATATACCTACTAGGAGGACAGACACTCCTACAAGTCGTGTAGGGTAACTTTTAATGGCTTTATCGCTAATTACAAGTGGGACTTCTTGGCGGGAAAGTGAAGCGTCATGTTAGCAGTTTTGTTTTATTTTCTGAAATTTGTGTTTAGCCGAATATTAATGTGTAATAGTGGTGGATTATTAACCATTAAGTGTTCGTGAACCTGCATTAATGTAGGCAAATGAAACAAAACAGTGCAACATCACTTTAAGTTCTCTCAAGAAGTCCGCGCGATGTATCAGTAAAGTGCCGCCGCGTCTTTACTTAAACTCAAGGGGAGCGGGGCGGGATATCATCAATCATCTTTATCATGCATTGAGTGAGAGTTCATTTCATAATTATTTAATAACTTTGTACTTGTTACCTAATTTTACATGACACTGGCTAAATGCACAAACCGTGCGAAGCCAAAAAGAAAAAAAAAATTACAAGTGGCTGAGTATGTTTGTTGACTATGGCCCCGTGTGATGTCTCCCGGTCCTTGAAAGTTATTAAGTAATTAACTGAGTGAAAAACATGTTTGACAGCTTGGTAATAAAAAAAAAATGGTGAATACAGCTGATGATAACGGTTTTACTCATATGTAAAATTGGTAGGTATATTTCGGGTATTCTGTGTGGTACCTTAGATGACTCATACGTAGTCGTCTTGACCAAAATATTGACATTATGCCTCAATTGAACAACAAGCTCAGATTCTCGGATTTACTTGATGCCTCCATTGACTTAGTAAGCCGTAGTTTTGTCAAGGAATTGCAAATATTGTCATGTCAATGTACACAGGGCTATCGCAACAGAGAGATTTCTTCTTCTCAGCTAAAGCACTAGGAAGTGGTGAAGGCCTTGAAGGGTGGGCGTTTTTGGGGGGCTGTCTTATGTAATTTTTGACGTTCGAAAAGTGCTGATGCTCAGCCTAGTTTGAATAAACGACTTTTGATTTTGATTTTGCTACCTATTGTGGCGAAAAAAAAAACATATTTTTTCTCCTTATTTTTTATGCAGGCCTACTAATAATTGACGGTCTCAGCGTCATCTGCCAAGCCTTTTCCCAACATAGCTAAATTTTTAATGGAGCGACGGCCTATCTGACTTTCGCAACCCAGGGGGTCTAGTCCGGAGATAAATCCGAAGTATCGGCCGAATGTTCGGCCGTTTGGCCGTTTTCTGACTACAAAAAAAAACAACGCTGAAAGAGATAAGTCAAAGCCAAAAACGTGACTTGAAGTCGGGTAAGGATTCAAAGTCAAATAAGGAAACTTTGGAAATCAAGAAACGGCGGTGGCGGTGGTGCTGTGTCGCGCGATGCCCCATGGTAAAACTGATACTCAAACTGACGTAATTTAAAATAAGATTCAGTAATAATGTTCACTATTGGGTAAAACTTAGGTAAGTAGCAACCCTAAACGAAGCCGTTATCAACACGATACACATTATGATATTTATCAACAAAGCCTCATCATCACTATTTCTCAGTACCTACCTATCCGTATCGAGTGGGCATCTCAGACGCGGGCTTCGTGCAAATAATTGACCAAACAACATTTACGAGGAAAATGGACAATGAAATGATATTCTTCATTATTCTCAAACATTGCTTTGTTGGCTCGCGAAGGAAAAACAGAGTGTAAAGTGCGATGGTTACTCTATATCCGGGAGTAGGTACCAGGAATGCAGAAAGTAGTAGGTGATTACATTCCGTAGTTCCCCGATAGGATAGCTCTAACAAAACAGCAATCTTCGAGTACCTACGTAGTTCCTTTAGTACTTATTTCTGTCCGCCATAGTTTTCTAAAACACTAAGCTACTAGGAACCCATAGAATGACAGAGATCTATCATGACACGACTAGGTTTGCATCTTTCAATTTTGATTTATTAGAAAAATTGTTTTGGATTTTTACAGCATTTTCGCTTATAATGATCCTTTGAATAATAAGCGCTACAAATATGGTTCCCATTGCCCGATACAAGTGTGACGGAAAAGGTTTACGTGGTGGGACTAGCGAAATAAGACCACGTAAAGTTATCAACATAAATAATAAAATATTACATAAAAAAGTGAAGGGGGTAGGTAGGTCTATGGTCACAAAGATTTCTCTAACTTCCCTTGGGAGTAGCACAGTACTCTCCTGGCTCAGCCTGGTGTGGCCAAGACCGCGGCGGGTGTGCTACGTTGCAGACGCCAGGGATGGTGACGGTCGGCGGATGTTCTCGCCTGACCCGAAGCTCAGCGCGACGTGCCGCGCGGGTAAAAATATGTACCCGGCACGGAACTTGAGGTTTGCCAGAACTTTGGAGAGTAAAGCCGGTACTTTGGACGGTAGCCGGTACTTTGGACCCTGGAACATAACGTCCAGTGTGTCACAAGACGACCTATATTAGTCACCTCCGCTGATTGTGACACCAAGCATATGCAAAGCGAGATGTACTAGTGCGCTAGTGAAGGTGGTGTGTGGATATTACAATCAGTTTGGAGTTAACAAAATGGTAGTGAGAAGCACGGCATGACTTGCACAGTTTGAGTGAACATACGATCAAAATGAACAGAGCTGTAGGCAAATAGGTTGCATGGTAAATATGAATGCAGAAGGCATAATAAGCTGAACAAAGATAGCAAGTAGGTACACGCCCTAAGTTAACCTATATAGGTAGGTACATAGAAAAATATAAAACCTAATTAGATGTTCAACACTTACCCAGTATGGGGTTAAGAAAACACAGAATTTAATAAGGTTGACTAATATGAGCCAATAAAGACTGTTGTCTGTTGAGTGCTTTAGGCTTCTAAAGTGGTGAAGACCACGTATGTAAGGTAACAAGTGATATGGAATCAGATGAACGTGCATCTTCGCCCGGAGCAGGATTTCGAATGGAAGGTGACCGTGAGCGAACGGCTCATAGATTATTATGTACGTTCGGATATGCCAACCGCGCGCATCTAGACTAGCACAGACAGCTAATTTATGTTGTTTAGTAACTAAGTCCGCAACCGTTCTCCGACAGTCGTTTCTCCTTTGGACTGTTCACCGACAGGACGTTTCATTTTTGAGAGATTCGTCGATAGAACGTTTCACCTATGGAGGTTTCGCCGACAGAATGGTTCGCATTTGTTAGTTTCGACGACAGGACTTTTCATAGGTTACCCGGAACTCAACTATTTCGATTGGGTTAATTTCTTCTTTAAAAAAAATGGGTAGGTTAGGTTAGGTTAAAACTGTGACCTCCTACGCACGAGCCGAGCGAGCGAAGCGAGCGGTGCCGCGGCAGCGGCCGGCGAGTGCCAGAAACGAAACAATCGTAGATAAAACGATCTGACGGCGAAAAGTATATAGTTAGTTGTAGTATGACATAGTTGAAAAGTCCTGTCGTCGAAACTAACAAATGCGAACCATTCTGTCGGCGAAACATCCATAGGTGAAACGTTCTATCGACGAATCTCTCAAAAACGAAACGTCCTGTCGGTGAACAGTCCAAACGAGAAACGACTGTCGGAGAACGGTTGCAGAATCTTAGTAACTTAACAGTCCCTAATATTATTACGTCTGTGGTTCGACTTGACATCTTATTGTTGTCATTTTGTTGTTAACAAGATAGTAAAGTTACACAAGAAACATTCATTTTTAGCCATCTCATCTCGACTTGACATCTTATTGTTGTCATTTTGTTGTTAACAAGATAGTAAAGTTACACAAGAAACATTCATTTTTAGCCATCTCATCATCACCTAGGCACTTTTACGTTACAAAGTACAGTTTTCCATCCATCAAGGTTGTACCTTCCATAGCATTCTTCGAGTCATCACGTGTCATCATAAAGTATAGTGTTACTAATCGTTGGTGACAAGTAAATATGTTGTTTGCGTAGTAAAACATACCCATTATGTACTCATCAACGAGGAGGCGATAACGTGCGGAAAACCCTACTTTATTAAGACGAAGATTTTGTAAAATCATCATCAGCTTCGCAATTTTAACCTCTCTTTTGATTTCTGATTGCCTGGTCAAGTCTGTGTTCTTGAATCGGAAGTTAACTGTTCTGATTTAGTATCCCCTTTATCCCGGGCTATTGGGTTCGGCGCAGCAAACTATTTCTTTTATGCATTTCTATCAGTCGTTATTTCATTGTTTAGCTGCATTTTTTATTTGGTTGATCAAAATAACTATAGCCAATCCCTTTACTTTTCAATATCGATTCTTTAGCATTCGCAGAATTTAATTATTTATTATTTATCATGCTGATAATCGAGCACATTTATTATCTCTTTTAATTGAATATTGGTCAGACAGTAGAGGTACCTATCTGTCTAACAATGAATCATTAAACCTTTATCACCTCACCTCTGTCCTCTCCCCTCTCCTATAGTCGAGCAAAACTTAATATTTAAATTGTTATTGCTAGCTTCACAATAATCGCAAATTGGAAAGATAATAATACAATACGTGAATTATAGGACAAATAAACCTATAAACCTTTATTTTTCCTATAATTCCCTTAAATAACAGCGGTCCCAGTGAGTAGTTGAGGTTTTAGCCAATTGTTGAGGCTGGTCATGGCAGTGCATCAGAATTTTAAAATTTCAAGTAGGTATAATTAATGCAATCTGACTTAATGTTGCCACTCGATGAAAGACTGAAATCTATTTTTATAATCTCTTTCTTCCTTTTTTATTTCCTTTCTCTAGATTTTGGTATCGTTTTGTTTATATTCTTTATTATATGTATTTTCTGATATAAAATAATGTATATAAAAATTAATAAATCTCTTAAGGCGAAAGAAAGAAAATTTAAACGAAATATATTATTAAATATATATTTAATACGAAACGTAAGAAAACTTGCAGGTCAGTAACAGGTTGTATGAATATAAAATTATAAATATGATTCAAGAATTATAATCATTAGAATCAGCAATACAACTCTATTCATTGCTATTTCATGAAATAGTCATTCAATAGGATTCTAAGAACTTAAAGAGTTGTATTGCTGATCCTAATGATTATAATTCTGTAAAGCCATATTTGTTACGGCCGCGAATCATATTTAGATCAACATACAACCTGTTACTGACCTGCAAATTGCAAAAAACTTAAGAAAATTTGAATTTCGGGCTACCTTAGCGCATCCCCCTTAAACGACAGGTATCCAAGCGGATTTCCTTTTTCCCACAATAGAAACAGCATTCATGCCCGTTGTTTGTGTGACCCCCACCATCCTCGAAGAGGCTGACATTGAAATACCTACTGACCAGTCTTCACTTTAAGTCAAAGGCAAGGTATAATGAAAGGAGTGGATAATGATTCCCTTCTGTTGTTTATTACAAAATTTTCCTAACGCCGGCCTCTGATGACACCGCGAAGGAAAATTTCCAAGGGACTTACAATTCAAATTATAGCTAAGTCAATAAGATGTCATTACTAACTAAGTATATAGTACATCTTCATGTAATTTATGTCGGAATAGGTAAATGAGATTTGAGAGAGGCATCTGGGGGTCTACTCCGAAGCGTTAATTCGAAGTATCGGCTGAATGATCGGCCGTTGTATAACTTCCATAGTTTCCTTTTTTGAATTTGAATTCTTACCCGACTTAGTCACATTTTTGTCTTTTCTTTTTTTTTGTCTTCTTTTTTTTTCTTTCGCCGTAGTCAGCCATAGTTAGCCGTAGTCAAGCAACGGCCAAACATTCGGCCGATACTTTGGATTTATGTTCGGAGTAGACCCCCAGAATAGGAGAATGGTGGCCGAGAAACTGTATCAGGAGCGTTAAGAATAAGAATTAATATTTATTTGAAAAAGAAAGAAAGAAAAATACAAAAAGATAAAAAAAAAAAACATGGTATAAAAAGATGGTAAAATACACAAAATAACTAGAGCGTATATGTTTTTGCTTAACAGTGATCAAGCATATTTACCATTAACAGTCTAAGAAGCCTTTGACACTATAAAAACTATGACTACACAACTATTCATGCAATTTATTTTTGAATAATCTCATATTTAAGGTCTTGCGATTACTTATACGCAGGGACCGAAACCGGTATTTTTAAAGATTACCTTAATTCTAAGAAATTGAATACAACCGGTATTAATACCGGTAACCGAAATAAAGATTAGCTCTATCTTACACGTGCCGTCGGCATTAGTCAAAGGGCGCGCATCTCCTATGTGTCAGTCAATCCGCGCGCCGACCAATCACGGCCCTGGCTTTAGGTAATCGGTATTAAAACGGTAACCTAAATAGAGGTAACATATTTCTTCTTCCTATGGTTAGGAAGAAGAAATATGTTACCTCTATTTTACCGAGATAGCGGTAACCTTAATCGTAGAGGTAACCGAAATTCTTCAATACTAGGGGGTCTACTCCGAAGCGTTAAACCGAAGTATCGGCCGAATGTTCGGCCGTTTTATAACTTCCATAGTTTCCTTTTTTGACTTTGAATCCATACCCGACACATTTTTGACTTAGGCTTATCTCTTTGACTGTCGTTTTTTTTTTTTTTCGCCGTAGTCAGCCATAGTTAGCCGTAGTCAAGCAACGGCCGATACTTCGGTTTAGCGCTAGTCCCCAAAATTTAAAAAGAAGACTAAAGAAAATGAAGTACAGAAAGTAAATTTCGTTTAAGAAATCTTAAGTCTGCTATTTTAATCAATAAAGAAATACGCATGGAAATATGAAAATGATTGCAATCACTTACTATTTCGCACGATAAAATAAACGTGACACTTTAAAATAAAATGGTTTTAAGCTTTCTTAGATCAACGAAACATAATATTGAAAGAATCACATAGAATTTAGTAATTATTATTAGTAAAAAAAGGGTAATATTATTATTATTTAAAAAAAAAGATCGTTCCCGGTTTCGACGTAACCACACCACACCTGGGATGAGTCGTTCGTCACAGAAAAGTTGCCCAAGCTGTGGTTGTTTGAGCTCCTCTGCTGAAAATTTGATGCGTTCGTACTGCTCTCTTCCGCGCTTTAATGTCGGACGGACATCAGAATAGGAGAGGCGTTCGCAACGGACAAGATTCTTAAGTGTTACCAGAAAAAAATGACTCCGTGGCACAGCGCTCTTCTGTTCGAAGCTGGATGGAAGTCGAAATAGGTGAAATGTAGTAAGCTGTTAAAATCTAGCCGGTACCTTGGGCCAAAAACCTGGCCCTTATGGTTGATTTTCAACCTAGGACAAAGTAAGAAAATTTTGTTGAGACCAAGAAAATAAAGCAGAAGTAAAAAATATTTAAAATGAAAGGAATACATAATGGTATGCATTCCTTTCATTTTTAATATTTTTTACTTCTGCTTTATTTAAAGAAAAAAAAGCGAACAAACAACACAAAAATACAGTCATAAAGGTTAAAATATGCTTTTAAGCTACGACATCAATGATTTGGATAATATTAGAAAAAAAACAGGCTGATCACGCAAGGCTTCAACTCAACTGAAAAAATTGGTATTTGAACAACATTGTTTCGAAGCTTATTGAGAAAAAATTTGAATTTGAAATCAATCAATTAAAAAAAAAAAGCCCATAATACATAAAGAGTTCGAATGCGGAACGCGCAAAAAAGTTTTAATGCAGGAATTATACTGCAGTACACACAATAGACATATAACTTTTATTATATTTAGCTAGTCTCGGAAAGATTATTAAATAACTAGCTGTACCCGCGCGGTTTCACTCGCGTGTTTCATACGTTGGTGTTTATGAGATTTAATGTGAAAGTTAATGTTCCAAGCGAACAGACTAAGTACACTTCGGAACTCGCGCATTTAGGGTTCCGTACCAAATGTAGAAGTTATAAATTGTATGAGCTTAGTTAATCCATACGCAAAATTAAGTTTGTTGTAATAGTAAAATGAGTAAATTCTTTGATGCGGGGTTTGTATGCCAGAAAAAAATGACTCGCATTCCGTTTGCTCACTACAGGCAAGCGACTTCTCTAAAAAATCAATAGCAGTGAATTGGGACTGGGATTGTGAATTCAACTACACATTTACCGCTTAGTCGGTGACGGTCGGTGACTCTTCAATTTTGTAAGGGGTCAAAAGATTTATTTTATTATTTATATTAGCCAACGGAATTAAAACATTAAAATGACCTTCATCAACGTTTCCTGAGAATCGGATTATTTTGAATCCCTGCCGTGCTTCCCCAAAACCAGCAATAAAAGTGCCATCCTGAAACACCTGTAACTCAAATGGGAATAGTTCACCCGCTGCCATGAGTTCACAGGTGGTTCCGTAGGTGCCATGGCAAGACATTTCAGCAACGTATTTACGCTTCGAACCATAAACAGCTCCTGATCGCTCCTGGGTGAAAGGTTGAAACCTTTCCCAGTTATTAGACACGTGGCACACAATGCTGGCTCGAATTTGAGAAGCCATGGCCACGTTACCGTTCACCAAATAGGATAAGGATGAAAATTAGCATGCGCCCTTACCAGGTATATTTACTATTTTGGAAAGAATTTGCGCTCCGTTACAAGTGATAGTTTGCCTTGACACAATCAATGGCAGTGAATTGGAACTGGGATTGTGAATTCAACTGCACACATTCCGTTGATTTAGTGACAGTCGGTGATTCTTCAATTTTGCATGAGAGGTCAAAAGATCATTTTGATTATTTAAATTGGCTAACGGAATTAAACCATCAAAATGGCTTTCATTGAAGTTCCCTGAGAATCGGATTATTTTTACTCCCTGTTGTGCTTCCCCAAAACCAGCAATAGAAATACCATCTTGAAACACCTGGAACTCAAATGGGAATAGTTCTCCCGCTGCCATGCCCGGTGGTTCCATAGGTGCCATTACAAGACATTTCAGCGACGTATTCACGCTTTGAACCATATAATTCTTTATTAAAAAAACAATGTCTACAAAAATCTTGACTTAAGGACTTTGCCCCGCAAAACCGTTTTCACGGTAACACATAAACAGCTCCTGACCGATCCTGGGTGAAAGGTTGGAATCTTTCCCAGTTGTTACACACGTGGCGCACAATGCTGTCTCGAATTTGAGAAGCCATGGCCACGTTACTGATCAAACATGCGCCATCGCCAGGGATATTTACTATTTGGCAAAGAATTTGCACTGCATTAGTAGTGATAATAATTTGACTATCCATTTTAATTAAACAAAGCTCACGACCAGTAAGTAACGTAAAAATATTACTTGAGCGTAATTTTCTTTATAGCTACCTGCAACCTTTACAACACCAGCCTAAACCAAAGATACTGAACAATAAAATTAAAATACGAACGTAGGTATTCAAGGACACTTTTTCTAGTAAGAACGACTAATACTAAAAACTATTATAGTATTACCACAGTATGAAATACCTACACAATAAGTAATTCGCAAAGAAATAGAAATAACAAAATTCCAACCAGGCAAAAGGTAAGAACACAATTATTATCCTCCAATTTAAAATTAGGAAGCGAAACAAACCAAAACGAAGACTTAAACCAAACAACGATTATGAAAAATATTTCAAAGCAAATTAGGTAATAACTAAATATGGCAGAACAGAAATTTCGGTAAAAATAGCTTGAACGTGTATCGCTTAGGTAACCTCGGGTTTTACAGTATTCTGTATTCTGTGATTGATACATGAGTTCGTTTTTTAAACGATCGGCTTGCAACCCGCGATTAAGGTTAAACATTGTGAAGTTTTCCCCTTGGCATTCTCGACTTTATTGCTATAACTGCAACGTTCAAATTACCTGAATACCAATTAGAATCTCATTTCATTAAATTTTAGCATACTGAAAAATACTGGCCACCTAGAAATTGGCATAAAAACTTTAGAACGTTATCACGCCTGCTTATTACTGAAACATACTGGCCACCTAAAAATTGTCATAAAAAGATAAACCTCAAGGAACTTCCAAATTCTTATTTCAATGTAAAATATGCATTAATGCGTTGTCGTAAAATTCAATTTGGATCTTTATCGGTTTCCGAATTCTAATTTCAATGTAAAGTATGCAATAATGCGTTGCCGTAAGATTCAATTTGGATCTTAACTGGATTTGCAACTTTTTTCATACAAACATTAAACACCCTTATTTACACTCTTAAGGGCCGAATTTCGTAAAACCCTTGCTTAGTGAGCACCTAGAAGCCGAAAGGAACAATCGGGCCAACATTCATGTCTCTAGCTTTAAAAACATAGGACTTTCATACAAACTTTGACACCCCTTTTCAATCCCTTGGGGTGCGAATTTAAAAAAATCCTTTCTTAGTGCGCGCCTGCACCCCATAGAGAGTGATTGTGCCAAATTTTAGACCTCACGGCCCAGTAGTTTCCGAGATTTCGTGATGAGTGGTCAGTGAGTGGACTTCTATTTTATATATATAGATTCATTCTGCTTCCTCACAAACAAACATGTTTCTTATAAGTAAAAAGACGGTAGCGGCAACAAGCCAAGGTTTTTAAATATCGAGCTACAAGATTCGTCAGGTTGAAGCCCGTATAATGCTCTAAACATTTTTTTTTGGCGCAATAAATGCTCTATTCAATAAATAATCTACAATTGGCAGGCAGACCAATAGGACGACCTACAGAAAGAAGAATGAGACTCGATCGCACATGCACATACCAGGGAAGCATGACATAAAAGGGAGGAGGCCTATTAATACCCAGCGGGTTGAACAAGGCTGCCGATGATAAAGATAGGTT
The DNA here is from genome assembly GCA_963921375.1 of Tiliacea citrago. NCBI lineage: Eukaryota > Metazoa > Arthropoda > Insecta > Lepidoptera > Noctuidae > Tiliacea > Tiliacea citrago. The sequence continues at coordinate 9,306,815 of OY992800.1, forward strand.
TTTTTCTTAGATGATAATAGATGATGTCAAACATGTTACACAATACTTTTGTCGGCAAAAAGTAAGATGGATTAAAACTTACCTACGCATGTAAAAAAACCGGCTAAGTGCGAGTCGAACTTGTGCACGAAGAGTTCCGTACCGTTATCTATAAAAACGGCAAAAAAAATCATGTTTTTTGTATGGGAGCCCCCCTTAAATATTTGTTTTATTTTAATTTAATTATTTATTTTTAAAGTGCATATATAACTAAATATTCTGTGAATATTTCAAACGTCTACCTGTTGCCGTTATAAATATCGAGCAAAAACGAGCAAAAAAATCACGTTTGTTGTATGGGAGCCCCCTAAAATATTTATTTTATTCTGTTTTTAGTATTTTTTATTATAGCGGCAACAGAAATACATCATCTGTAAAAATTTCAACTGTCTAACTATCACTGTTCATGAGATACAGCCTGGTGACAGACGGACAGACAGACAAACAGACAGACGGCGGAGCCTTAGTTAATAGGGTTCCGTTTTACCCTTTGGGTACGGAACCCTAAAAACAATTAATTGAATGTATATAAAAAAGTGATGAATGAACACGATTATCATTAACTGTGTACTTGTTTAGTAGTTATTTATGACTTAAATTCATCAGGAGATAATGAATGATATCATTACTACTGACTAATGTTACATAAAAAGTACGCTCAACTAGATTTTGCTAGAAGAGTGGATAGTAGATGGGGCAAAATCATAATACAATGACCGACATAAGATAGGAGGAAAGTAGTATGTCATGCGGCAAGATGAGTAGATGATACTAAACCCAGTCGCAACTAGCATCTGGACCGGTCTATTCTGATAAAAAACCGGCCAAATGCATGTCGGACCACGCACGATGAAGGGTTCCAAATTTATCCCAAAAACAAACTAAACATTGTAGTTGAAAAACATGCTCTCCCAATACATAGATAAACGTTACGGTCAATTCTCCAACTGCAAATTTAAGTTGGTCGACTATTACTCGTTAAGCCTACTTAGCTGTGATAGTTTTCCTTTTAATTTCGTTATATATACTACTGCCATGAATTTTTTCACATATCCAAAACCAACTATTTAGCTGGCAGGGGGGCGGGGGACACTTGACACTAACAAAAAATAGCACTTTAAAGGTTAATATTACGCAAACGGATCCCTTAATTGAAAATGGTTTTCCCAAACCCACAATATTTTTAAACGGCCTATCCAACAATACCCCACACTATGGAATAGACGATAATTTATTTAATATTGCGTGAATCACGAAAGTCTGCTCTTGAAACTTGAGCATTACGGACTGGGTAAACTTGCGCTTAACTTAGTAAAATCATATTTGAATGATAGACTGCAGCAAGTTCATATAAACGGTGTGAATTCATTGGGTTTAATAGTCAAAATGGGTGTACCGCAGGGCTCAATTTTGGGTCCGTTCCTCTTTTTAGTATATATAAATGATTTACCTCATTTACTGGAAAACCGACCACAAATGGTGTTATTTGCTGATGACACATCTCTGATTTTTAAAGTAAATAGACATGCACAGGAGCTTGACAACGTAAATAACGCTATGCTTAAGGTCCATAATTGGTTTACTGTAAATAATTTGGTATTAAATGAGAAGAAAACTAAATGCATAAGATTTGCGTTACCGAATGTTAGAAGTAGTGAATGTTACGTTGTATTGAACAAAGAGATACTAGAATTCGTCGAAAACGCTGTTTTCCTGGGAATCACGCTTGACTCAAAGCTGCAGTGGAGTGCTCACTTAACATGTCTTGCAGGGCGGCTAAGTTCAGCCGCCTACGCTGTTTGGAAAATCCGCCAATTAACAGACGTGGATACAGCGAGACTGGTCTATTTTAGTTACTTTAATAGCATCATGTCTTACGGTATTTTGCAGTGGGGACGGGCTGCAGATATTGTTTCTATCTTTATTCTGCAAAAGAGGGCTATCAGAGCCATCTACAACCTCAGCAGACGCGATTCTCTAAGGGAACTGTTTAAAAAAATTAACATCATGACGGTACCTTGCCAATATAATTATATATGAAAATATTATGTATGTTAGAAAAAACCTACATCTTTTCAGTAAGATTAGTGACAGGCATAATTTTAACACTAGAAATAGGAACAAATTAGATCAACCACGTTTGAGATTGTCAAAAGTACACACTTCTTTTATGGGGTACTGTGTTAAATGTTATAATAAAATACCATTAGATATTCTTCAACTAAATGAGAAGAAATTTAAAACATGCATTAAACGCACACTATGTAGACAAGCATATTATAAGTTGGATGATTATATCGTAGATAAAGATGCTTGGCTTAATGCTGATCCTGCTCCACAACAACTTGGGCTCACTTGTTAGAATTTTAATATTTGGAAGTGATGCTTCCCCCCTTTTTATTTTTTGTTTTGACATTACATTCGTAACTGTCGTTTATTTTTATGTACTTAGTCAAGTTTTAGTTGTTGAATACTTCAATAGGTAACAACGATTTTCCTTTTGCTAGTAAAATTTTATTAATCATTGAAATACATTGCAAGCTATAGTTTTGTATGATTTAAAAGCATTTTTTCATTTTTGTAAATGTGAGTACCATGGAGCCGTTTATTATGTTATGATGTATGTTGATTTAAAAAAGCCTGGCAGTTGAGAGTATGTCATGCTCACTTAAATGTCTCGCTGATGGTGGCGCGTGTGTTGGATCATTCGGTTCCCTACAAAGTGGTTGAGCTGGATGGTGCTGATCCACGCGTCATGTTCGTGAACGGGCGCTGTCAGTTGAGGCTGGTCATCTCTTAACTGCCAGGGCTTATTTTGTAATCTTTTAATCTTATATTTTGAATTGTTTTTTTTTAATATATTTATTTTTGTTTTTTACATTGTTCTCACATATAGAAGCGACAAGAATTATGTACCCTGGATTTTGTAATATCTTGATTTAAAAGAGTGTCCTTGGAGTTTCTTGCCTGTTCTTCTCCATAGAGATCTACGTTTTGGAATGGGCAAATAGCTTCCACTTTCTGACTAACTGACCGACTCTTTGACAATTCAAAAGTGCCTGTAAATATTTTATTTGAAATAAATGCTTTGAGTTTGAGTTTGAGAAAAAAAAATATCATCCCCATTTTACGTGCAAGGGATAAAAAACAATGTTTTTCATGGTTTTATTTTGCGACTTTTTCAGCGTGATTAATATGTATTCCCATGCCAAGTTACAGCTTTCTAGTACTAAGCGTCTCTGAGCTAAGCCGGAGACAGACGGACGGACGGACAGACAGACAGACAGACGGACATGGCGAAACTATAAGGGGTCCTTGTTTACTACGGAACCCTAAAAAACAACCGAATTAAAAAAAAATACTACAAAGTGAAAAATAACTTTAATTTCAAAAGTCGCTGTTATGACTGCGACTTTTGAAATTAAAGTTATTTTTCACACAGAAAAACACAAACACAATACAAACACAACACAGATCCAGACACACACACAATACACAGAAAAAATAAACACAAAATAAATAGTTAATACAGATCCTATGGGATCTGTATTTTTAACACCAACTTCTGAAATTAAAGTTATTATTAACCGACTTCAAAAATCTAGGAGGTTCTTAATTCGGATGTTTATATATTTTTTTTATGTATGTTCGGGCATAACTCCGTCATATCTAGACGGATTTGCAACGCAGGGACGTTAATTGTTGAGTGGTTCTCGTGGTTCTTACCAGGAGAACTCCTCAACAAATAACGTCCCTGTGTCGGGAAAAGCAATCTTTAGTAAATGGTGATGAACAGTTGACATTAAGCTATTGTAACTTAGATAAATTACAAACTGACTTTTTGCTGTCTATAGTCAATATTTGGGATGAATTATCACTGGTGTAGGATTTCAGCTCTGAATCCTACACTTGTTTACACGCAGTGCGCAAACGTAATTGATCGATGATTGTGTTATCTCCGTGAGAAACGAGGCATGAACAAGGGCCGTTGCCCCGTAATGGGAAAATTATTGTGGTATATTTTTATTGACAGGTATATGTTTCTTTACAACGTAGGTATCACTGCTTAGTAGTAGAAATACATAGACATATATAAGAACTCTCTAAACAATAGGTACCACAAAAAAAAACCGGCCAAGCATGTGTCGGACCTCGCACAATGAAGGGTTCCGTAGTTAGGATGAATTTAGCCCTAAAACAAACTTAACATTGTAGTTGAAAAACATGTTCTCCCATACATCGATATACGCCACGGTCAATTTTCCAACTGAAAATTTTAGTTTGTAATCGCAAAAAATGTATTTTTTAATGTGATAAAACTACAAATTAACAATTTTCGAACTTTTTCCTTTACTTGTGCCCAAATTTCATGATTCTAGGCAGAGACCGTACAACCCCGGTTAAGGGTTAAGCCTTTCGAATGGGTAACCCATTCAGCGGGTTACCGTTATCATGATGTAACCCATTGAATGGGTTTTATACTAGAAACCCAATGAAAGGGTTACATGATAACCCATTGAATGGGTTTTATACTTGAAACCCAGTAAAAGGGTTACATGATAACCCATTCAATGGGTTCTATACCTACTTGAAACCCAGTGACATGAAAAAATCATAATATTATTTTATTTCGATATCCGCCCAGAACGCGTAGCATGACCAATTCTATCTCTATTCTACCCAAGGACCATTTTGGTTACCATTTTAGAAAAACCCTATCGAAAACTCTTTCAATGGAACGGGTTTTCGATAGGGTTTTTCTAAGCAGTGAATCAAAAACCCATACGGTGTTGGTTATTTTGAATGGCTTAAAGTAAGCCGTTCCAAAGGGTAACCCTTACCGTATGAATTTTTATCAAAAACCCTTTCAACGGCTAACCAAAATTGAATTTAAGCCGTTTAAAAGGGTTACCCATATCGTATGGTTTTTTGTTTAACCGCTTAGAAAAACCCTATCGAAAACCCTTTCAATGGGTAACCAAAATGGTCCCTGATTCTAGGTCAACGGGAAGTACCCTATAGGTTTTGATTTATGTGCGAGATATTCGCTATACGAGATATTTTTTTTATGTGATAAAACTACAAATTTACAATTTTCGGACTTTTTCCTTTATTTGTGCGGTAAGACCTTGCTTGTAGCCAAATTTCATGATTTTAGGTCAACGGAAAGTACCCTATAGGTTTTGATTTATGTGCGAGATATTCGCATTTTTTTTTTATGTGATAAAACTACAAATTTACAATTTTCGCACTTTTTCCTTTACTTGTGCTGTAAGACCTTGCTTGTTGCCAAATTTCATGATTCTAGGTCAACGGGAAGTACCCTATAGGTTTTGATTTATGTGCGAGATATTCGCAATTTTTTTTATGTGATAAAACTACAAATTTACAATTTTAGGACTTTTTCCTTTACTTGTGCTGTAAGACCTTTCTTCTTGCCAAATTTCATTATTCTAGGTCAACGGGAAGTACCCTATAGGTTTTGATTTATTTGCGAGTATCGAAATATGTTGCAATAATGTCGCTTATATGGCCGTATTTTTTTATTGCGTTGACTTGGAAGCTTGATTTTTTTAGAGCTTCAAGAGACTATAGACTTACGTAATAGATATTAATTTCAACTTGATACCTCTACGCGTTCCTGAGAAAAATGGTCTTGACAGACTGACAGACAGACGGACAACGAAGTGATCCTATAAGGGTTCCGTTTTTTCCTTTTGAGGTACGGAACCCTAAAAAGACAGGCTAGACTTACAGTAGTCACCTATGTATGGTACATCTGACATACAACTGAGCAGCGACAGAAATTAACCTCAAAATTTAAAAAGCTAAATTCTAAAATATTTATTTGAGTAATTAATTAATAATTCATTACCAGTGGTAGACCACTAGTCGAATTTCGACTACTTACAATATACATATATAGTACTTACTAATTCCATGCTATTAAAAAAGTAAGTACTTATTCCATGCTCAAGCTTTCAGTTCCTGTTACACACTTCCGTCCCTTTTCACAAAATCACTCCCACAGAAAGCGAGAGGAAGTATAATACACATAAAGAAATACAACGTAAGTACCTATTACCAAACAAACAAATCAATCAATTAAATATCAACGTCTGCTACTTTTTATGAATTACATAACTCTATTAAATACTATATTAACATACATTACATTGTTTTAAAATAGCAACGCTGTAGTTTTATTTATGCAATTCTATTTCAATTCATAACGAAATAGATATTTGGTAAAAATAATTATTACTAATTTTTCTAAAAAATAATTACTTTTACTGTACCCACCCGCCAACGAGAGTTTTTCCCGGCGATTTTCTCAGCGATTTTTGTTAGAATGTATACAATCTGAAAAAAAATCGCCGAGAAAAACGTTGGAGGACCCATAGGGTGCAAATATTATAATGTAAGAAAGCATTATACACTACACAATATCGACTGTTGATTATAAAGGAAAAAAAAACCGGGCAAGTGCGAGTTGAACTCGCGTGGTGAGGGTTCCGTACAATGAATGTGTTATCTACCATATTGATAAACATATATTATTCTCCCATATAGATAGATTTCCCTGTAATCTTAGTAAAGAACTATTTTATTTTAGGCTCAGTAGTTTCGGAGATAATATGGTGATGTTAAATTTTGCATGGTAATGGTTTTTCTTAAATGTATATTAACTAAATAACTTTAAAACTATTTATATTAAAATAACAATAAACCCAATTAGTGACCCTCGCAAGCCCTTTCGTTTGATATGTCACGCGGCACAGTTTGCAAAATTTAATTTTCTAGTTTGCCCCCCAATGACCCTCATATTCAACACTAGCTTATGCCCGCGGCTTCGCCCGCGTGGATGTCGGAAAAATGTCACGAGAACGTACTACTGGAATTAAAAGTACGCTATGTGTTAATGCAGATTATAAACTATAAACGATGTAACCAAATTTCATCTAAATCCGTTCAGCCTTTTTGCGCCAATCCGAAACATAAAATCATCCCATTTAAAATTGACTACCTCTTTCCACCCCGTTAGGGGTAGATTTTTTGACAACCCTGATACTCCTTTTCCTTTATTTCCGATCTTAAATATAAATACCGAGTTTCAAGTTAATCGAACCACACGATATATATTTCCATACAATTATTTACCCACACAAAATTCAACACCCCCTTTAAAAGGAGTTTTCGTAAATGCATGTTTATGGTAGTTTTATTTATTGAGAAAATATACGGGTCAATTTTCAAATTTATTGATCAAAGGAAACATAATTTTGATATAAACTGTGTCCCTCTTTTCACCCCAAAAGGAGATTATTTTTGAAAAATATTCAATCATGTGTTATTCAATTACTTTGGAGTTTATCAAGACCCACAATAAAATCCTACCCTAAAACTTAAAAACCCCCTTTTGCCCCGTAAGGATTACATTTGAATAAACCCAAAAACATGTAAGGCTTTAAATTCTTTGAGCATTAGGTTTATATAAAATACAGTTTCGAGTAAATCGGACCGCGCGTTAAAATTCTTCCATACAAACTTTAACATCCCCCTATCCCCCTTTAAAAAACAAATAATTACTAACTTTATAATTTACTGAGGTTAGTATTCGTGCCAAGTTTCAGATTTATTAACTCAAGGAATAAGATTTTTCATACAAACGAAATCCCCCCTTTTCACCTTTTTCTTTTTTTTTTTGGTGGGAAATTATCAAATAACTTCTCCCGCTCTGGGTGGAGCGGGAGGGAGTGTCAGACTTTTACTGACTAAAACCCACCCGTGTTCCTTCAGATGCCTGTGTGCCAGGGCCACGATATCCCTTTCGGACAGGCTCGTAACCCTGGCAGGCATTGGCCCTTTCGGACCCCGTCAATTGGTGCTGACGTCTCTATGAGGCGCGCGTGGAACACAACGCGCCGTCGACCCGGGCTTGGTCCTTATCGGACGGCGAGCTACCCATCGCTCACCGTCCGCAAGCCCGCGCCTACGGTGGCCGGGAATCGGCTTGCGACTCTCCCTCACGCGCTCCGCCTCCTCCTTCGCGAGCATTACTGCTTCGCAGAAGGAGGTGACGGCCTCCCATGCACTCTCGCTCCGAACCATGGCCTGAACCAGGGCCGGACGCGAGAGATCGCCGCCGCCGATCGCCACCGTTAGGACACGGCGGTGCTCCGCCCAAGCTGGGCAGAAAAATCCCCCCCTAAAGGTCTAATTTTCAAAAACCCCTTCTTAGCGGATACCTATGTCATAATTAGTATCTATGTGCCAAATTTCAACCCAATCCGTTCAATGGTTTGAGCTGTGTGTTACCAGTCAGTCATGGTTTCCTTTTTGACTACCCCTTTTCACCCCATTAGGTGTAGTTTTTTGAAAAATCCTGATAAAGGTTTTTCGGTATTTTTGGTTTTAAGAATAAATACTGATTTTCGAGTTAATCGGACTGTGCGTTAAAATTCTTCTATACAAACTTTGACATCCCCCAATCCAAGGGGGATTGGGGGATGTCAAAGTTTGTATAGAAAGGGGGAACTTTGAAAAACTAATAATGGAAAACTTTATGATCTATTTATGTTAGTATTCGTGCCAAGTTTCAAGTTTATTAACTCAAGGAATAAGACATTTTATACAAACAAAATCCCCCCTTTTTACCCCTTTGAAGGTCGAATTTCCAAAAACCCTTCCTAAACGGATGCTTACGTCATAATGACTATCTGTTTGCCAAATTTCAACCCAATCCGTTGAGCGGTTTGAGCTGTGTGTTGATAGACCAGTCAGTGTGTGGACAGAATATTAATTCAGATTTGTCACAGTTGTAATGGCAATTTGGTCATTTGGGTTAAATAGGTAGTTTTTTTATTATTATTTTAGTAATATCTTATATAGATTCTTTTTTAAATTTGTGAATATGAAAACGTTGTAGGCTTAACAGACTGTGTCTTTGTAAACCATCTTCTATTTTGTTAAGTACTTGGTACTTGTTGACGGTCACCTACACTGTAACTTGAAAACATTGTAAAAGCACATTCTTTTTAAAAGAGTAATCGTGGAGTTTCTTGCCAGCTCTTCTCTATAGGAAACGACCAATTGAAACCGTGCACCTAGCTTCTGACGTTTTATAAGTGCCCATGACGTTTCATGTATAAGTGAAATAAAATATTTTGATTTTGAGTCACGGTTTCCTTTTTGACTACCCTTTTTCACCCCATTAGGGGTAGATTTTTGAAAAACCCTGCTACACGTTATTCTATACTTTTGGTTTTAAGTATAAATACTGAGTTTCGAGTTAATCAGTCTGCGAGTTAAAATTCTTCTACACAAACTTTGACATCGCCCAATCCCCCTTCGGGGGGCAACTTTGAAAAAACTAAAAATGGAAAACTTTATGATTTACTAAGGTGATTTTAAGGTAGGCTTTTTAGATTTACTAAGGTATTTAATTCGTGCCAAGTTTCAAGTTTATCAACTTTATTATTTTTATTTGAATACAAAATTTTGCGAATGAACAACTTCAATACAAAACTTTATACTATTTTCACCCCCTTCTGGGTTGAAATTAAAAAATAACAACGATTTACGTTGTATAAGCCAACCATAAGCCGAACTATTAGTGATGTTAACTTCAAAAATAAAGAAATTTAATTAAAAACAAAATTTCATCCCCATTTTCACCCCTTAAGGGTTGAAGTTCTAACAATACCGTTGCGTTAGCTTCCGACCATAAGTCTAGATAATAAATTTAGTGATTTTTACTTTCTAAAATGAAGGACTTTCCATACACAACTTCATCCCTCTTTTTAACCCTTCGGGGGTGGAATTATTAAAAACACTGGAAAACATATAAATTAATTTTCAATCGTCAGGCTAAACACAAAATTTAAAGATCCTAACTTCAAAACTGACGGACTTTCATGTACTTCCATTCCCTATTTTACCCTTTAGGAGTGGAATTCCCATAAATCCTTTCTTATGCTGTTTCTACATTATAAAGAAAATCTCTGTACAAAGTTTCAGTTTTCTAGGTCCAAGGGTTTGGGCTGGGCGTTGATGAGTCAGTCAGTCAAATGCAAATTCAAATTCAAAATAATTTATTATCTCATTACAAACAATGACTTGATATACATATATTAAAACAAGCTTAGAACGTACGTGACAAAGTATGTAAGAGACTGGTGTCTGCACTAGGAAAACCTGTATAGCAGATCACCAGGGTCCCAGCAGACGGAGAGTAAACATAATTAGTTACAGTAAATGTGAAGCTGAGCCTAAACAATATAAAAATAAAATGTAAATCAAAACTAAAAACTAAAACTAAGTGAAAAAACAAAAAAAAACTATTAAACAACAAATACAGAGGTGGAAACTTTAATTAGATATTAAATTTGGGGGAGTTAGCGGGATAGTCAGGACTTGTCTTTTTATTTATATAGATAGATTTAAATTAATTTACGATACTCGTACTCGTCCGGTTTTGTGTTACAGAAATTTATATGAGTATATAATTATCTTTAAAAAAGACATGTTTTTCGAATAAAAAAAATATTGAGAGAAAATATTACAATTCCGTAACTGTCTTCAACATGGAAAGAAAAATATTCAATAAATTCTATACTAAAGTTTCATTTTGCTTGTATGTGTGACTGTTTCAGAATATTCATGCAAATTAACATAAGAATAGGGAGCCTCCTCTTAGTGGTGGGTTTGCTTAAACCTCAGACACTGTTTTAAGTACAATATAGGAACTATCTGTTCTGCGAGCAATGTCCCTGCCCACTGCTACTTATGTTTGGTAATTCTTCGGGCTACATCGGTTACTTTGGTTCTCCTACGGATCTCTTCATTTCTGATTCGAAGTGGCGGTGCTTGGTGGAGGCCTGTGTCCAGCCACATATAGGAACTACCTGTTCTGCGAGCAATGTGCCTGCCCACTGCTACTTATGTTTGGCAATTCTTCGGGCTACGTCGGTTACTTTGGTTCTCCTAAGGATCTCTTCATTTCTGATTCGAAGTGGCGGTGCTTGGTGGAGGCCTATGTCCAGCAGTAGACGTCTTTCGGCTGAAATGATGATGATGTTAGGAACTAAGATAATCTAGAACTAATCCATGCTTTGGCTTTATTTACGTAGAGATATTTTTTGGAGAATATGATATATATCTTTATCAGTTCTGCAAGAGTTAACATATGAGGCATCTAATCTAATCCCAATATATTGATAATTTTTGCTGTTAACCTCGAAACCAAAGACAAAGAGACCGTAGGTTTATGGTTTTGATCTGGAAGTTAAGTGGAACGCTTTGTCCTTATCACATAAATTAAAGTTAGGGGCTATAAATTATGGTGAAAACGGGTTTGGGGTCAGCTGATTAGCTCCATAATATACGACCATACTTTTATCGGAGAACTAAAAATAACTTTTCAACACATTTGCTCAAAAAATGCATTTACGAAGCCTGTATAAATGGTTCGAAAGTTTAAAATTATGCACCGTACAACGTAACGTGCGGTAAAATAGGTACTCTTTTATAGTTGTTTATCGCCGTGCGCCAACGAGTCTCACAGTATGAAAATAAATAAACTGAATGATCGAACCTCCTTGAAAGCGCTTTTGCTCAAAAAGTTTGTCTCACTTTAATACTAAAGAGAAAATGCGACGAAAGATGTATGTAGATGTGTGTAATTTTCACCACGGGCACGTGGCGCCATTTGAAAATTCGCGCCATTTTCACATTAGAAACGTCAAAGCTTGTTGCGACTTTCCGACTAATATTTATAAACAAAATAATAATACAAATAAATAATAAATTTATTTATTTCAGATAAGAAACACCCATTGACAAAAATAATTAAAAGAAACAAACAATAGCCGCACTCACACATCCAAATCACAAACAACAGTATAAAACTAACATAAAACCAATAAAATAAAAAATTATAATTAATTAATGAAAAATTGCCAAAATAAAATATAAAATGTCAGAATCTACAAAAATTAAAATGTCAAATATAAAATAGTAAAAGTCACGCTGCAAAATGTCAAGATTTAAAAATAAAAATTATTTATAAAAGTTAAAAATTATAAAAAATATATAGCAATTCTTTTAATTCTACCTGCCCCAAGCACACACACGCACACGGGTGCATGTAAGGCCTGCCAGTGCTTCATGAAAGGCCCATCCAACCTGTTGGCCACAACGGTAAGAAGACTGTTGCCGCTACCCCGCACTCTACTCGCCATCGAAGCCGCCCTCTTGTGCATGCTGGCATAAAAACAGTCAATGCGGACGCTCGCGAACATTCCCGATGCGCTTCAGAAGCGAGGTAGCCGCAGCATCGCCCTCAGCGCGTTATTATATTGGACGCGGAGAGCGCTGTAGGATTTCTGCAAATATGACACCCACAGACTACTCGTATAAAAAGACGTGCAGTAGGCTCGAAACAAGGTGATCTTCACATCCTTGGAGCTACGAGCAAACCTGCGTGCAATCATATTAATATGAGTTCACGTGAGGAATCCGTTATTAATATGGAATCTACTCCACCTGAATCTTGAATGAGCACTTGCCGCCAAAATCGCGAGAGCGCTATTTAATGATTTACAATAATTTTATATCATGGAAGATTTATAAAAATACTCAATTATTCTCTGAAAATGTTTTGATGGCTTGTTTCATTATGTTGTATGGCACACGTGCGGAAATTGATATTTACAAACTCGTGACTATGGTGATCCCGACGTCTACTCGTTTTTAAACACCAACTTAGCGCATTAGTATCATACATATTTATTTAATATTATATTGAATTTTATTCATCATTACATACACTAATATGTACAGTCGCCAGCACATCAGGTTATATCCAACTGTCAAATTTCTCTAAATGATTTTAAACCTTAAAGTGTTGTCAGTTAAGTTCAAAATAGAATGAGAAAATTTTACAGTGTGTGATAATTTGGTGTGCTGGTATTTGGTGGTGCTTTGCTCAGCAAAGACTAAGACTAAAGAACTAAAGATTGCCCATAAAATAAAAAGAACGAACGTTCTCTTGAAATAAATCTTGTTATGAAAGTATGTTGCATGGCTACTTCGGGCGGGCTTATAAATGTTCCCGCAGACAGGCACACCGCGACAACGCGACGCGATACTAGTAGCACATTTTCTATTCAGAATAATTATTTTATGGAAAGTGTCGCGCCCGCTATATCATGCCAGTCTGCATAAGCCTCAAGGCCACTGCAATACGATAATTATGTTGATGTTGGTGATTTTCAGCTTTAAACAGATAAAGTCACGTTTTAAAGACACAGGTATTTTTTTCTCCAGATTCCTTTTTAAGAATACCAAGTTTTCTACTTAGGTTAATTACTTACCTATTATAGGTTGTCAGGGAATCTTGATGGCCCCTTAATGTCAAAAGAAACGTGCTCCTACGCCGACATCTAAATAACATTTCGTGGTTCCTCCTCCGGAAATCGGATCGAGGATTCAAGTCCGGAATTCCTGACTAGATAGCAGATTTATTACAAATACTTCTCGGAGGGTTCGACACCCTGAACGGTGAACTTTTAGCTAAAATAAAAAAAATATGAGGTAGTTATGATGGGGTATTAAAGGGTACTCAATACTCAATACTCAAATCTTTATTGCATTCCACAATGTATATGCTTAGGTGGTAAACATTAGGTTAGAGAACAATCGTGGACCCTGTCGGGCACAGCAAAAGAAAGATGGTAGGTGGAGACGAGGACTCACAGTTTATCTTAAAATCTAACTTATTCTCAACATAATATTTAGGTTTTGTGTATTTTACATGTTTTTTAGGGATAAATCATTTAAATATTCGGTTACACTGTAATAACATTTACTTAATAATAGTTTTTTCAGTTTGTTCACAAATAGATGGAGTTTTTTTTTTCATTTCTTATTGTTTCGGGTAACTTATTATATAATTTTATTGACATTACCAGTACGGAGGGAGCATGTGCATTGTGCACCCAGAAAATGCTGAAGTACCTCATATTGTGCCTGTAACCTATACCTTTTAACCGTAGAACCGTACCCTGGGGTACAAATAAAAAATAAAATAAAAATGCGATTACTTTTTTATTACTCAACCGGTTTTTGCGCGTTACCGTATATTTGCTCGGAGGCAGGGGGTTTACTCCGAAGCGTTAAACCGCAGTATCGGCCGAATGTTCGGTCGTTTCTATACAACGGCTAACTATCGCTGACTACGGCGAAAAAAAAAACAAAACAACAAAGACAGTCGAAGAGATAAGCCAAAGTCAAAACTGTGACGTGAAGTCGGGTAAGGACTCAAAGTCAATAAAGGAAACTTTGGAAGTTATAAAACGACCGGACATTCGGCTGATACATGAGAGATGTGGTCGTGATACGCTGCGTTTGGGGTACTCCAGTAACCCTGGGTACAACTGGTTGCCGACATATCTTCAAATAAGTATTGGGAATATACTTGGGAAAAAGCGGTCATCAGATACTCCAACCCCTCCCGATTCCAAATCTGGAAGATGTTCGGTACGTCTCAGGTTAAAAGCCCGTAAATCACGAACTAAATATGATAAATTTGTAAAAAAATTATAATTATGTTTAGAGCACCAAAAAAATATGCCTAAATTGTTAACTAAACTTATTTTTATAAAGACTTGTTACTCATAAGTAATTCTGATGTTAGAGTGCCATAAAAGTCTAGTGGATTTTAATAAATTTCGAAGTAATTAAATTTTATATCTTACTTTCTATTAGGAGTAGGTACTCCAGTAGAGATTAACTACGATAATATGGTCGGCCCCTCCAATATTCACAACGTTTGAAAGTATTACGGCCGTCAAACAAAAACAAATCACGGATTTGTTGCTCGACTAGTGGCGTCATTAATCGCTCATTATTATTAGTATTGCGCTGCACTGACGTACTCTATGAAAACGACACGTGCGTTGTCTTGCGCGATCGGCTAGTTATGATTAGTTGACCAACAAATCTGGTAATAAGTGAGATATTACGAGTACTTACAACTACATACAAACTCTTTCGTAAGGATGTGACTACACACATTGAAACAATAATTTGGAGGGGCGTGCCATGTTATCGTAGTTTATCTCTACCTAGTACTTACAGCTCGATTCAAACTTGATGGCGCCTCGGAAGTGTGCTACTCACTGCGCAGTACCGCACCCCTCACCCCCGCTGACACGTGATTTTGTTACTGCTCAGCGAGTCGCCTTATGTTCTAAGCAATTTTACACACATACATACATAAACTCACGCCTTCTTCTCATGGCGGCAGAAACTATAGAACGCCACCTGCTACGCTCCTTCAATCAACTCAGCCAATCGTAGTTCACTGCTGGACATAGACCTCTCCCAGGCTGCGCCTCAACACCCTGTCCTCCGCCTTCCGCATCCAGTCTGACCGAGCCACCTTCTTAAGGTCGTCGGTCCATCTAGCTGGGGGGCGTCCCACACTACGCTTGCCGATACGCGGGCTCCACTCCAGGACTCGTCTGCTCCATCGGCCATTGGCTGCGCTCCTTACATACTCCTTTTGCTTCGCCTACGTTCATACATCTGGTCATACACGCACGCCGGTTGCGAGTACTACGCACCTGACCTTTCTGAAGAACATCACCAATTAGGTCACTATATGTCCTCCTAGGGCGTCCCCTCCGGCGTTTCCACTCACCTCTGCTTTATAAATACCTTTTTTTTGTTGATAATATTAAGTACATAATATTATTATGTTATTTTATTCTTGAGATGAAGAGCATCTGTCATGTCAATATGGAAGTTTAGACATTTAAAGTTAACCTCTGCCTTTAAAACATCATAATAGTTTCTTACAATAGATTTGTGGACACAGGTACCTACTATTTGTTTATTTTAATATCTATACCCATTGTTAATGACCATGGAATTATAACCATAATATATTTCGTGTTGTTATTCTTTTATTAACTTCGTAGTAGGGGAAGGGACTCGAATATCGGATGGTTGCCTAATTTCAGATATAATTATCAATATTTACTATACAAAGTAACGATATCTCTCGAGCAGCCCAGTTACTATTAATACGAAACTAGATGGCAGCACTGCCTACTTGCACAGTGCTCTGTCAAAATGGCGACAAAACCGATACACAATTGATTATTGTCTCGACAAAATATTACATTGTAGTATTTAAAGAATACATTTTGAAAAAGTAAGTGCTTCATGATGCTCTTATGTCTTCATTTAACTTTAATAATTGCCATATTAAAAAAAAAAATCATTTACATGACATGTGTGAAATCCCAATATCGGATACAATGTTCAAGATCGACCGATTGATTTTAGGATGTTGAGAATGTTAAATATCTCAGTTGATTAATATTAGGTACCATTTGCAAATTGTAACCATATTTGTTGACTTTAAAAAATCAATCAATCAATAATCTTTATTTGTAAACATAGGTTACAACAATGTGCAAGATGTTACTTGTAACATACTTGTTACTTGTAACTTTATATTAAGACTTGTCTTAATATAAAGTTTCTCTATGTTTTGCCATTTGGCGTACAAACATACAATTATTAGGCTTGGCCATTAAGTAAATTAATTTAAATATAAATTATGTATTAATTTAAATATATGTATTAATCCTTAAATATTTGTATTTATTTTAAAGAAAAAAAACACAAAACAAAGAAGGGGGGGGGGGGATTCTTTCCGTCAAAATCGGTTGAACGGACTGTAACAAAATTTATTTAAATTTCTAATCTTATTTCAAATGGAGTATAGATATCCAATATTGAGGTATTATTGCATATCTGATATTAGGAGACTACTTGGTTAGAACCTGAATTTCTTATTAAATAGAAGTATATCATTTTGTGTTTATTTTAAAACTGCTCTTGTGTAATTAGTTTAACTTCTGAAATGTCGCATGATACACCATTTATACCATAAGTGACCAAGATTACGTACATCATCATCATCAACATTTCAGCCAAAAGCAAAAATGCTGGTTAAGACCTTCCCCAAAGGGTGGGGTTTGCCATAATCGCCACTCTTGGCAGGCGGGTTGGCGATCGCAGCATGGTGTTAAAATGCATAGAGAACGCTGTTGCCCATTCTCTAGTAAGTCCCTTAGTCGTCTTTTACGACACCCACGGGAAGAAATAGGATGGTGCTATTCTTTACGTTCGGCACCACACGGACACCGATTTTGAACACAAATTTGTATTTAACTACGGTTACGTTTAATATATTTTCTACCAAATTTTCTAAAAGTATCCGGCATTCGAGTCCTACGTGATATTTCGGAAATGCAGTGGTAAGAATAATAATCATTTGAATTAATGATAAGTTCTAACTAAAGTAAATAGAGACTTGAGATTGACCCCTACCTATAATATTTTTATTATTTTTAAATATGCCTTCATCTTAATGGTAGACGATAATTACCAAGATTGTCAAACAGATTGGTGCTTGTAGGGAAATGCTTTTGTCAAATCCAATAGAAATAAAGAAAGAAATCATTTATTTGCTGATAATTTATTTATTTTAACCGTAATTAACACGGTTAAACCAATTACATTAATTAAAGGCACACATACATAGAAAAGAAAATATAAAATTTTAAAATTCTGGTGAAAACATAAAAACAATAATAAAAAAAAATACAATACTTTCAGGCATGGCAATAAAATCTTCGTCCATTCATCCGCAAACAGATCATTAATTGGATTGGAATCCAAGAGATCATTAAGTGCGACCAGAGTGCGAGGTACTTGGGACTTAGCTCGCGAAACGGTGCGACATGGAGGCACGGCAAACAGCCTGTGGTTTCTGCCGCAGTAGTAATTGTCTGGGACAAAGAAACGAGCCAGCACAGCATGCAGGTCAGGTGCGTCAATAGTGCCACGGAGCATCTTGCAGGCTATGGTGAGCAGATTTCGTGCTCCCCTTACCTCTAATGAGTTATATTCCAGGCATCCCAATAGAAATTTACGCTTATATAAAAACCTAAGAAACGCTTTCTGCACCTTTTCCAATAAAAGCGCGTAGGTACTTTCGTGTGGATGCCACACGCAGGAGCTGGATTCTATTTCACTACGTACAAGTGCATTCAAAATTGTTTTTATGGCATGTGTGGTGCGAAAATCGCGGCAATTACGTAAGACAAAGCCCAACCTTTGGTAGGATTCTTTAGCTACTGTAGCAATATGGTCGTGGAAGGTGAGATTTCGGTCAAATGTGACTCCCAGATCTTTCATAGCCGTAGTTTTCACAATGACATTGTCATTTAAATTATATTCAAAATTAACTGGGTAACGCACTCGACCGAATGTCATAGCGAAGCATTTAGAGGAATTAAATTCCATCTTATTGTCTAGGCTCCACTTGTATATCGCATCTATGTCTTGCTGTAGTGCCAAACAGTCACGCTCAGAGTCTATTTCGAGGTACAACTTCAAGTCATCAGCATATAACAGACATCTTGCATTACGGGGAACTTGGGGAAGATCATTTACAATGATTAAAAATAATAAAGGTCCCAAAATTGAACCCTGACTAACTCCGGAACGCGTGTGGTAAGGTCCTGATTCGTAGATACCGAGCCTAACGAACCGCTGGCGATCACGTAGATAATCTGCGAAGAAACGTAATAGAGATGGTGTGAAACCTATGTTACTAAGTTTCATCAGCAGCGTGTCGTTGTTAACTCTATCGAACGCCTTCCGAAAGTTGAAATAAACTACGTCTACCTGACGCCCATGGACTAAGCTAGAGGAGATATAATCAACTAGTGTCAGGAGATTCGTATCAACCGACCTTTTACATCTAAAACCGTGCTGCTCATTACATAAATATTTGTTAACTTGCTCGTATATGGCGTTGTGAAGGACGTTCTCAAAGACCTTCGCCGGGGAAGATAAAGTTGCGATAGGACGGTAATCTTCAACGGAACTTTTGTTTTGGGTTTTAGGAATAGGTGTTACTCTAGATACTTTCCACTGAGAGGGATATGTATATACCAGCCTGCAAAGCTAAATTGAAAATGTGACAAAGTGGATCACTGAAAATATATTTTAAGGATTTAATGATAACGGAATGTTATCGGGACCAATATAACTGTTTGGTTTCAGTTTATTTATGCCTTTTGCAATGTCTATAGTGCACAAGGGGGGTACACTTATGTAATTGCTGTCACTGGTAGATTCAGCCGCACTAACACGATCAGTATTAAGCCGCGGGACATCAGGCAGAAAGACATTTGAGAAAAACTCAGCAAAGGCCCCTGCTGCTTTAGATCCCGAAAAGGGTATACCTCTGTATGTAATATTAGGTTCAAAACCACCTTTGGACCGTAGGCTGGAAATGTGTGACCAAAATTCACGGGGACTAACTTTGATTTTATTTTCTATGTCTCATGTACGAGGAATATGCATCTGCAATATGGGTCTTTATCTAGGGCATGCAAAAACCGGGTTGTTTATAAAACCCGGTTATTTCGGGTATTTGGTTTACAAAACCGGTGAAACCGGTTAATTCGGGATTAACGGGTATTTTTTTCAATTTTTTAAAGAAATGAGAAATATGTGTGTAAAAAATCCTCATGGATGTCCTCCGGCCTGGGGTGGGCGGAGGGGTCTGTCAGACTCTTACTGACTAAAAACCACCCCGGTGTTCCCTTCCCACAGTTGCACCGGGGATCTTGGGAGCTAGTATTACTTCCGTGATCCCCGGCTAGTGCCGGCCCGCCTCTGCGGGCCACCTCAAGTCTGCGGGGGGGTGAGGTGTTAGACCCCCCGCGACGTATCAAAGGGGCGCGCGTGGAACACTACGCGCCGCCACCTCGGGTCCAGTGTGATCCGGGGCGGCGGACGTCCCCGAGTCCGCCGTCCCTGGACCCATTTAGGGGGGCCGGAAGAGGGCATTATCTGCCCTCTGCCGACGCCCGGTGCGCCTGCTGCGGGACGGGTGAGCGGAGGAGATCTCCTGCTCCCTTTTCGCAGCCTCCTTCTGCGACACGACTATTTCGCAGAAGGATACCACCGCGTCCCAGGACTGCTCGCTGCCGGCCATCGACTCGACCATGGCCGGCAGCGACAGGTCACTGCCTACTTCTGAGATGAGGGCACGGCGTGGCTCCTCCCAAGCGGCACACTCTGCCAGCGTATGCCGCACCGTGTCCTCCCGGCAGTCGACGTAGTGGTGACACCGGGCGTCCGGCTCCCTGTTTATGCGACACAGGTACTTCCCGAAGCAACCATGCCCCGAGAGCACCTGCGTCACCCAAAACGACAGGGAGCCGTGCCTCCTCCCGAGCCAGGGCTCGAGTACCGGCCGGACCGCCTCGATGGTGGCGAGGCCGGCGGTAGGGCGTGAAAGCCTGTCCCGCCATTCCGCCTCCAGGGCTGCGCGAAGCTGTGACCAACGCAACTCTACATGTCGCTGCATCAGCCACTCGCCCCGCGCCCTCGCTTCCTCGCGCCGACCGATACAGTAGTTTCGCCTCGAGGTCCCAGGGCGGGGATCCGGCCAGTACGCAAGCCGCCCTATAGGAGATCGTGCGATATCCCCTGATGACTCTGACGGCCATCGCTCTCTGCGGCTTCCGCAGGACTGCGATGCTTCCGGCTGTCAGGTCAACCGCCCAGATCGGGGCCCCATAAAGGGCCATCGATCGCACGATCCTCACGTGGAGCCGCCTACTGGCGGCGCTCGGGCCTCCCAGATTGGGAAGCAGCGTTGACAACGCCCCAGCCGCGCCCAACGATTTGGGCGCCAGTCGCCGGAAGTGGGGGCCAAAATCCCACCGGCTGTCGAGCACCAATCCTAGGTACTTTATGGTGGACTCGACAGCGATTTGAGCCCCCCCGACCACGATGTGTGATCCCGGCGGCGGCGCCCGCCGGGGGCCATGAAAGATCAAGGCCTCCGACTTGTTGAGGGCAACCTCCAGGCCTAGGCGACGTATGCGGCTCACCACCTGTGAGACCGCAGCCGTCGCCAGCAACGCTGCCTCCCTGTACGAGCTCCCCCGGGCCGTGACCAGTGTGTCGTCCGCATAACACGACAGGTCCACGCCCGGCTGGAGCTTGCCCCGCAGCACCCAGTCGTACCCGATGTTCCACAGGAGCGGTTCCACGACCGATCCCTGTGGAACACTGCACGACATGCGGCGCTGGTTTCCGCCATTACGTCCCGTGTAGGTGACACACCTCTCCGCCAAATAAGCCCCGACGATGCGGCGGAGGTAGGAAGGCACTAGATGGTAACGCAGTGCCTCCCGAATACAAGCTCCAGGGCAGGGTGTTGAAGGCGTTGGAGATGTCCAAGGACACCGCCAACATCACCCCACCCCGGGACACTGCTTCCTCCGCCAGGACTCTCACCCGCGCTATCGCGTGGATCACGTGGATGGTGGAGCGCCCGTGCCGAAAGCCGAACTGGCTCTCGGCCAGGTCAGGCCCCTCTCCGCACAAGTGGCCGACGAGGCGGGCAGCGATTATCCGCTCAAACATCTTACCCACCTCGTCTAGCAACACTATGGGCCTGTACCCGGACGGTGAGTCCGCATGGCGCCCCGCCTTCCTGAGCAGGACCAGACGACCAGATTTCCACAAAGTGGGAAACTGGCCCTGCTCAAGGCACGCTGTGTAGAGTCCTCTCAAGTGGGGCTCTAGCTCCAGGCGCAGTACTCCTGGGTTATGCTCAATGCCACGAAGTAACCTAACCAGATAAGCGTGGATTCCCGTCGTACCCTAAGTTGGTTGTACCCGACCATACCGAGCACAAACAGAGTGGGGTACATCAACGGGTAAAACGGGTATACCCCATATAATTTCCTATACAAGTGGCGCGTGAACTTGTTCTGTACGCGTTCCAGCATTACCGAGTACTTGGCCTCATGCGGAGCCCATAAGACAGGTGACGTCTGACAAGTGCGTCATACAGGACCCTAACTGTTGCGATGTTAGTGAAGTACCTTGTCTGTCTCAGAACAAACCCCAAGTTTCTAAACGCCCTCTTACAGATCCCCGTAATATGATCGCGAAACGACAGACGACGATAATGCTTTTAAGGTGTATCCACTGAAAGTGGTCGCAGTGGTATCCCGCGTAATTCACGTTTTTGCTAAGTATCAGGTTGTATTTAATCAAAATATGGTTTGCGACCGTAACAAATAGGTATTTACATAATTATAATCATTAGAACCATTAAGACATCTCTCTTAGTTAGATTCGATTTCGGCTGTCGCTGAAAACCAGCGCTGGGGCTCTGTCTCGCATAGGGTCACAGCATTATGCTGAGCGATGGCCGTTTTGCGTGAATGTGACGCATATTTTCCCTAAACTTGTTCTTTCGTGTTTGTGTTGTTGTTTATTTGCGTTATGTTTACCGCAAATAAACTTTATTTCTTTCTTTTTCTTTTTTCTTTATATTTATTCCATAAAAACAAATCTCTTATAGTAGGTCTTACGGAACAAATCTAACTTATAGCACTAATGCACTAGCGGAGACTATAATACATATATTAATAGTCCATGTACTTATAGCTATTGAAAAAGTAAGAAGGTTTTTAGGGTTCCATTCCTCAAAAGGAATAAACGGAACCGATAAAGGATCACTCGTGTGTCTGCCTGTATGGCTGTCTGTCCGTCTGTCACAGCCGATTTGCTCCGAATCTACTAGACCGATTCACCCTTATTACAAAACAAGGTTTATCTTCTCAGACCCAGGTTTAAAACATGGAGCCATTATGGAATTTCTAACTTTATTCCGACTATGGTAAAGTTCCTAAACACAAAACTGACAACTTAGTACCGAATTTCCAGTTTTGTATAAAGAACGGTATTTCAATCACTGTTACGTTCTTATTACAAAAACTGGCTGCATGGTTTAAGCCTTGTCAAAATATAAATCTTGTTTTGTAATAAGGCGGATTAAGTTTAAATTTGGTACAAATATGAACTTCTGTGACCCAAACACGAACGTGAAACGGAAATAAATGAATTTTGAATTTGGGGCTCATTTTTGGGGCCAAAATATATAATTTAAAAAAAGTTTTGCATCTGTACCGTGTGAGACATCAAATGAAAGGACTTGTTGTAAGAATTTCAGATATATTTTTTTATAACTTTAAAATAAATACTTTTAAAATTATTGACCAATGGACCCCTTATCTCCGAAACTACTCAGCCTACAATTTTGAAAAAAATACAGAAAATAGTTCTTTACTTATAAATTACAGGAAAACGTATAAGAAGTCTGTGGTCTTAAAATAACATAGTAAATCTCTCAATATTGTGCGTTCAAAGTAACATTTCTTAAAAAAAAAAAATTTTTTGTCGAGTGTACAAGTGCCTTAACGCACAAATCTGCAGTATTCCCGCAGTTAGCAACACAACCGAGTTATGATAAATAAGCGGAAGTCAACATTTAGAAGACTCGTGTAACACAGTTACAATCGATATCCGGGTTATTTTGTCTATTTGCTGATTAATTTAATTGATTAATTGCATTTTTTGTTGCGTCGTTAATGACTGCCTTTATTGGTTTCAGATGTAGGTAAGGAAGTAATTGCTAGAGATTTTTGCTTGAGGTAAATCATAAATACCAAATATTATTATTTTTGCTTTCGGCCGCCACGGCAACTGAGTTTCACAACCAGGTGTGAAAAAGAAATTTTTATTCTTTCTTAGCAACTAATTGCGATGGAAGATATGTTTTCCTTTATACGCTACCATATTGTAATGTAGAGCCCTCATCTAATAAAATATAATTATTTTTAGTGCAAACACATATCCATAAGTTTATTTCAATTTAATGGGCCGTTCCGTCACACCGTTTTACACGATTAGGTAGATGTCTTGTTCAGGTATCCCTGGTAGGTATATTGAAACAAATAATTAATGTACTTAATATTAATAGTGTTCATTTATTTTAAACTTAAGCTAACAAAGAAAGCGTACGCTCAGGACCCCGATCCTACTAAATAACCACCACATCAATACAGTCTAAATAGTGTTTTAATTGGGTCTCATTAGAATATATTATTATTTGTCATTCAGTATTCTCTATATTACGAAACACTATCGAATCAATACTACGAAGACCCTATTGGCTTTGGTTATTTACCAGACTTGAGACCCTAACCGCTAGACATCACAGGTCTGACAATAAAAATTAAAAAGATTTCCTTATGAGCCTATATCTGCGACTATTGCAGCGATGCAAACGCGCGTTTGTGAAAGGCGCGATAGTATAGTGACACTTAGCAATTATCAAGCGTTCGTATTGATGTAAACGCACTGCAAAAGTCGCAGTGTGTATAGACTGTAACTTAAATGTTATATCTAGATCTTATATTATAAGATAATAAACTACATTATTTCGTTAAAACGTAATTGCAAAAGGGCTAATGATCTCCAAGCAGTGACCAACAGTTTTTTTTTTTCTTTTAATTCACTCAATGCCTGGTCAATTTCCTCATCGATTGCTTTGTACTCTTTATTCTTCTTTATAGTTTTGACATTTAAATCGAATGGTCTATTTTCCGTTGACTAAATATCCAACAGTTGCGGCAATGTTGGATATTTTCTTCCTATGTATCTATTTATTTTTGCATGCCATCCTTCAACATTATTATTTGTTTTTATATTTTCATTAGCACAGGAGCAAGACATCATCATTTAATTTTTCTTTAACCATTGTTTATTAAAGTACTTATTAAATTTTTGTAAATTTTTTGTAATTTTTTTTTTTTTTAATTTTTGTTTTTGTATTTTGTTGTGTGTTTTGTTTGTGTTTTTGTATTTTTGTATTTTTGTGTGTTTTTGTTTTTTTTGTTTGGATTCCTAAGGTTTTTGCTCATTACATATTCATAACCTTTTTCTATGTATTGAACAGGAAGACGCGCTAGCCCAACGCAACGTACAACATGCCTTTTTTCTGTTCATAGTTTTACTTTTAAAGCTTTTGCTTTTTTCCACAAGCAACGATTATAATAGAAATAGCAGCCTTTGAATATGATCTTCGGGAATACTTTTTTAATTGCATTTATTGCTGCCACTTCGAAATCAAGGGTTATTTTTTCTAGCTTCCAGCCGATGCTTGACTTTATCAGGTTGAACAAAATTTTGTATGTGTCTGTTTTTTTATCCGGCAAAAGAGCAAAAATCAAAGGGACTATGGAATTGTTATTCTTATTGTATCCATGTATTGAATAAAGTTGATAAAATCCTTTCGGACAGGACTTAAAAATGCCGTCGGCAAAAAAAATAATATGATACTTATTAATCTCTTTTCTGTTTCCATTAGAACAGAACACAATGATTCGTTTATCGTCATCCACGTAGTCAGCGGCACAAACATCTTTAAATTTAGTGGGTACAATAAAGTCATGACAATTATTAAAACGTGGCTTGGCAACACCTAAAACTTCGTTTCTCTCATTATACAATCCCGTTTTTATATTATTAAAGTGTGGTATTTTATTTATAAATTGAAAACCGTCGTTTTTGAGTTCCATGACAACGTCTTGATACTGTTTCTGGATTGATATAAAATTACAACTGCTCCTCTGCTTCAGATTGTCTATATTTTTAAAAATTACGTTTTTTCCGATGTCAGCTTCACAGTCAGCGTCATGTTCCTTTGTGATTTTTAAAATCTCATTTCGTGTTAAATTTTACATACTTTTTTTGTAAAGCATTTATAAAACGTGTCTCCCTTACTATACAGGGTGGAATTTTGTAATGCCACCTGGAGGGAAAGTACTCTTAATACTGCAGATAGAAAGTTTTACTCAAAGGAAATATTCCTTTATTTTTGAATAGAAAGCAAACTGCATTCAAAGATTTTCGAAAATTCTCTTCTCCCACACCCGGGAATCGAACCGGCTAAAATCTGAAAAAATTATACCCTGTACTTTTATTGCATTGATCGTTAGGGTCAATTATAAGGATGAAATCTCTCTAACAAACATGATAAATTAAATGAAAGGAAAACCAGGAAATCTGAAGGCTGCGGCTGAAAGGATTCTTTGTTGGCAACTGGTTGTGTCTAAAGAAAAAATATTCTTCCATCGCAATTAGTTGCCAAGACATAATAAAAAATCCTTTTTCACAACCGGTTATGAAACTCAGTTGCCATGGCGGCCGAAAGCTTATTTTTGGCCAATTAATCAGCATTGCAGAGTAAGCAAACTGAAGTGGCAGTGGGCTGGCCATGTTTGTTGAAGGACCGATGGCCGATGGAGCAGACGAGTCCTGGAGTGGAGCCCGCGTATCGGCAAGCGTAGTGTGGGACGCCCCCCAGCTAGATGGACCGACGAACTTAAGAAGGTGGCTGGGTCACACTGGATGCGGAAGGCGGAGGACAGGGTGTTGTGGCGCAGCCTGGGAGAGGCCTATGTCCAGCAGTGGACTACGATTGGCTGAGTTGATTGATTGATTGAATCAGCATTGCCATACAACGTGATGATGCTGCCAGCCTTTTTGGGCACTCTTTTTTGATATCCTAAGATTCTTTTCCTTCCAATTTTTATGTCTAGATAGACAGTCAAAGCTGTGAACTCGTCAAAAAAAAAAAATGCATCTAACAGTTGGCCGCAAAATGCACGCACACTAGAATAACACAATGACGTGGCGCGAGTTTATGACGTAGCTGTTACGCACACCAGCATAACGAAATTGGCCTGTTTGTTTTAGTTCTTTTGAAGCTTGACACTCTATCTAGACTTAAAAATAATCAAAGCGTGTACAAATTATTATTATTTTTATTATATTTTTTTATTTTAAGACTGTTAGCTTTTTAATTATGTAAATATTATACCTAATGAGCATTTTTTAAATTTCTAACGTGACGATATTATCGTAGATGTCTACGGAGTCACGATAACACGGGGAAGTACAATGTATGGTATATTTCCGTCCACGATAACGTTAACGGGGTGGAAGGGACATCGACGCGCATCCTGTTACCATCGATTCAGTACATCCACTCCCGTGCTTTAAAATTTTTCGTCGGTCATTTAAAAAAGAATCACTTTTCCATACATTTTGACCGAGTAGGTATTGCACTTCTGTAGGATCAAGCTGTTTTTTTTTTAAATTACCGACGAGAAATTTCAACGCACGGGAGTCCAGTATGATGTACTGAATCCATTGTAACAGGTTTCGCGTCAATGTATGCCACCCTCTATACATTTTATCAGAATTATTTTATGTGATTATTTTTAGAGTATCGGAAACAGCGTTTGCTTTTCTTAAGGCTCGTGCAGACTGGTGCGATGTCACGCGACCAGCAGCGCGAAACTTTCCTTGCAGTTTTGATAGAAATTGTGCTACTAGTGTCGCGTCGCACTGTCGCGACTGTGTAGATACATAACTAAAATTACATAGTAGCCCACCGTTATCGGAAACAGGGTCCAAGCTACGCGGTCAGGACTCCAGAGAGAGGAACCTCCTAACAATGCTAACCGTGCTCATGCAGTAGTACCGCTTTCTAAATCAAGTCAATAGTCGCGAATCATATTTTGCTCGAAAAGAAAGAAGAAAGAAAGAAGACTTGACTAAGAAAACTTGAATTTCACGGGCTACAGTTGCAGATCCACCTTAAATCTTTGCGTTAAGGCTCTTACAAACACACGCGATATCGCGTGAGTGTGTAAGAGCCTTTACTCCTACAATAGTTCAAAAGAACTCGGTTAAAATAACATTCCTTTTAACAAAATTCAATTGCATTTCTCTCGAGACAAAGAATAGTTTATACAATAACTCATTGTGACTGTACGACTGACGAGCCCTAGAAACCTAGTTTTTTTAATAGTTAATTCACACAGCTGAACTGATAACACACACAAAAACAGTGACTTGATGGTAGATACAGTCAAACAGAAAACCGCACATCCATGACTTTGACAGCACACAATTATTTATGTCGTAGCAATAAAGGTTTTCATTGAGCTTGGCTGATGGCAACAGACTCCCCCCCCCCCCCCTATTGCATGGGACTTGGACATAACTGATGAAATGTGGGCGTACTATGGGTTCACTTCGTTGCTTTCTTCGTTTGTGTCACCCTATGTAAAACTACAATATTTATATCTGTAACTTTTATGGTGTACATAATAAAGAGTATTCTATTCTATTCTACTTCTGCCTAACCCTTCGGGGAATGCAGGCGTGATGTTATGTTAAAGTGAGTATGTCTGTTTGCTACCCCTTCACAGCAGAATTGAACATCGCGGTTTCGATTCTCGCACGTAGCAAACATTTGAATAGCCAGTAAGTAGTGGCAGACAGGTCATGTACCTAGTACTAGCAACTGGCGTGCGTGTATGACCAGATGTATGAACGTAAACAAAGCAAAAAGAGTATTTGGCGAACGTAGCAGGTGGCGTTCTGTAGTTTCTGCCTACCGCCATTGGAAGAAGGCGTGAGTTATGTCTATGTCCTGTTTATAGTGGTTCAGGTTCTTGGAGTTTCTTTGAGATACAAGATAAATCATTATTTCCCAGCAAGAAAACTACTAAAAGTTTATTAGTATTTTCAGGATCTCCAACAGACTCCTTATCTAGTATCTATTATACCTTAATTTCAACCGAAAGACGATCACTGCTGGAGATAGGCCTCTCCCAAGCACCGCCATTTCGAACGGCTCTGTGCTCCCCGCATCCAGCGGATTCTTGCGGCCTTTAGATTTATTTATTTCTTAGTATATTATGATACATTGTGATCTTACATTAAAAATTGTTTCACATATACTACCATTGCTGGTGTAGAAATATTAAATAATAAGCTAGGTATATGCAAATCAGAACATTATAAGAATATTATATAAAGTTATGAAATTTTTTATTATGTTAATGAATTTATAATTTTAATGACAAATTAATAGACCGGTTAAGATTCATTAAAAATGGATTATTTATATTGTCAAAATATTAATAGTTAAATCAAAAATATAAATCATTTTATCACGAAATAAATCATAATGTGAAAATATAAATCATAACGTCACAATAAAAATTATAAGGTCAAAGAATTCAATAATGTTAATGTAATTTTTATTGTGAATCTATTAAGATAGATCTTTTTAGATTTATTAAGATCTTAATTACAATATCAAAAAAAAAATATTTAAAAATTCATCGACGAAATACAAACACATATGTCTATACAAACATTTTACATTTAAACTTATTAATTAGTAACATTCTTAGGGCAAATGGTAATTTATTATAGATTTTAATTGTCATACAACTGGTATTTCTACTATACAATTGCAATCTCTGAGCAGGTACTAGTAACTTCCCGGCATCCATTATTATGTATAATTGCTGTTGGTATTACTGACAAGTTACATGTTTGAAATTGAACTATTTTAGTTTTTTCAAGATTATTGTCCCCCAGCCATTTTATCACATTAGATAATTAATTGTTAGTATCAATTTCTATGTCAGTTTTGTTGGAACATATCGTCAAAGAAGTATCGTCAGAAAATTGAATACATTCATATTTTAAACATTTTTGGAGGTCATTAATATATAATATAAATAGTGGCGGACCCAGTCCACTTCCCTGCGGGAGGCCAGAGCCATTAGTTTTTAGTTTTGAGCAATATGTCGTCCTAGTATCATTTTCTATCCTAGAGATAACAGTTCTCTGTTGGCGATTAAATAAATAACTTTTAAGCCAATCATGGGCTTTGCCTCGCTATATTTCTCTAGCTTGTGGAGTAGTCGTTTGTGTGATACAAAATCAAATGCTTTGCTCATATCTGTGAATACCGATAAAGTACACATTTTCTAATTTAGAGCTTCGGTAATTAGTAACACTAAAGAAAAACAGGCTAGAGTCATTGAACTGTTTTTCTGAAAACCAAAGTGACTCTCCACAATTAAATTGTATTTAGTTACAAAGCTATTTATTTTGTTTGTTTTTTTTTTTTTGCAAAGATTGGGATCAGTGTAATGGGGCTATAATTGCCCATATCAGTACAGTTGCCCTTTTTCAATAGTGGTTTAATTATCGACTCTTTTCGTCTAGATGAGAAAACACCTTCTTCAATAGAGGGTTATTAGGTAGCTAAGTGGGGATGTTTTATTTTTCCGCTTAATTTAATTATTGTAGTGGTTACTTCACTATATCCGGTAGAATTTTTATTATTTAATGAAGTAATTATTTTAATAACGTCAATTTTATTCACTGGAGTCAGAAATAATATAAATAGTATTATCGATGTTAATGTTGTTTACGTCATGATTATTATTGTTTGTTTTTTGTGTCAGGTCAATGAACTAATTGTTAAATTGGTTACATAATATGTCATTAAGTTTTTATTTATCAATGATTAAATTCATTTATAATTATAGTTGCTATTATTAGGTTTGTTTTAATTATGTTGTATAATTGACTATGTCGCTAATCATTTATTTTTAGAATTATTTACAAAATTGTTGTTGTTTATCTGTTGTGATTTTGATATGCATTTTTTTCAGATCTTAGTGTAATTTATTGTGGTTTTTTTTCTTGTGATAGCCTTTACTTATAGCATCATGTTGATATTCGTTATATAAAGCTTGACATTTCGGGGGTCATGCCATATTCACCACGCTTGGCGCCTAGGCGGGTTGGCGATCGCAGTATGGTGTTGAACGCTGCTGCCCATTCTCTAGTAAGGCTTTTATGACACCCACGGGAAGAAATAGGGTGTAGCGTCACTCTTCTTTAAGTCGCGGAACCACACGGCACTATTATACCTAAAACTAAAGAATTACCTAATCATTCTTTATGTCATTGTTAATCCGATCTATAAATTTTATTACTAATTTGGAATACAACGCTGACTGAAACATAAATCCAAATAGCATGTCAATACACGTTCTAGTGTGCTACCATATCCAATTTATTGTTTAAAAATATGCAAAAATTTATCAAATAAACCTCGCATGTGGTGCTAAAATAAACTCGTGTTGAACCACTCAAAGGCTCGGGCTACAGGTATTGGGTTTTAATAGGTCGGGCCATCCTTGGTCGGGAAAACTGGGTCATTGAAAGATGTCTATGTATAGATGTTGTTTCTAAAATTATTGTGGATTAAATAGATGGAGATTTGGTGGTAAAGGAAGGATCCTCCGACCAGACGGGTGTTGTGTCTGGTGGGCCGACGGCTGATGTCGGGACGTTGTATATTTATGCTAGTTGCGCGGTAAACTCTGCTTGCGCGATGCAGGATTTGCGTGACGTCAGTGTGACGCGTAGTTCGCATGTGGCGATGTTGATGCCGCTACATCACTCTCCCCCGGAGACCGGAGGTCGATAGTGGGCTGAGTCATGTATCTTGCGATGCTTGCCAGTGTAGAGGGTTCCAGTGAGTCGGAACCGGGTGCCGCATAGTTCTCGGTGTGTCGGAACTGTCTACAATGATTCCCCAGTGAGCCGGGGTGGCGCTGCATTATGCTCCAGTGAGTCGGATGTGGTACAGCGCCGGGTTGAGGCTGACTGTTGGCATCGACCAGGAGAGGTATCACGTTTTCTGCTTGTGGACCGGCCGAAAGTGCAGTGTGCTGTGCCAAAGTTGCTGATGAGGCAGGAATGCGCGTCCGCTTCATGCTGGTAGTCAGGATACCCGTTCAAGCCATAAGTGCTGGCTTGCTGCGTGACTCACCGCTCGAAAGCTTGAGGAAGTGATGATGATGATGACGTCACGCTGAAGTAGTTTGAATCGGACTGTATCAGTGAAAAAGGGCATCTATCTACTAGGTACAAGATAAGACCTTGTTGTTAATATTCATTTCTTTATTGTACGAGTAGATTAGCTATTTAAGAGCCTAAAAATGTTTGGTTGCATCCAAATTTTTCAACCAAATTCTAAGTAGGAATTTTCAAAAGTACGCGGTGACTAATTACCTACTATCTTACCGGACAGACGAAGTCCTGTCTAAATATCAATAATTACGAACATTTTAAAACAATAAATAGCTAAATTGGTCCAGCCATTCTCAAGTGATGCGCTCATCAACAAACAGCATTTCATTTTTATTTAGTGGTTCACAGTTAGTGGTAACATACACCATGCATACATAAACCAACATATACATGCTTGGACAATTTTGCACACAATTTTAAGCAAAACTACCAACATGAAGTAATCGATTTCGGATTATCTGACCTCGCAGCCCAAATTATGAAGATAAAAGTAGTAATAAAACTAGCCAAATAAATCGTGGACACTAAGACGAGATATAACTGAGGAAAATCTTATTGAAAGAACACATCTCCAAAGCCTGTCGTGTTCTGATGTATATTGTACAGAAGATTCTAACAAAGCCTATGATAACTTTTTGGAAGTGTTCCTAACTTTACATGATCTCTGTTTCCCTCACAAATTAGTGACTATAAGAGCTGAGACAAAAATAAAATGGGTTCCTCGGGGGATACGAATATGTAGCGAAAGACAACGACAATTACTGTGGCAACAGAGACTAAAACCAACTTGTGAAAATAAAAGGACATTTAATAATTACTCAAACAGATGAAGAAAATCATCAAACTGACCCAGAAAGCTCAGAATAACTACCTAATAAATACCTCCAAAAATAAATCCAAAACTACCTGGCAAATTATTAATAATAATAAAATTGTAAGAGAACCCATTTCTCAAATAAAAAAAGGAGAAGAAATAATAACAAACCCTAATATAAGTAATAGCCGAATCTTTCAATGATTTCTTCATTGACCAGGTTTCGGGTATACCAAAATATAACTCAGGTGACACAATTAACATAGATATCAACCCACATTCAATATTTATGACCCCAGTTATACCTCAAGATGTCACCCGTGTAATAATAAACTTAAAAAATAAAAAGAGCTTTGGCTATGATGGCATTTCAACCGCAGTTGTAAAATTTGTTTCTAATTGTGTAGCTGCGCCCCTTGCTCATATCATTAACGTAAGCATATACTCTGGAGTATTTCCAGAAAGTCTAAAAACTGTAATAGTTAAACCAGTTTATAAAAAGAATGGTAACGACCAAATGGCAAACTATAGACCAATTTCTCTAATTCCCATCTTCTCAAAGATTATAAAATTATCTATGAATTTCTAAACAAATTCTAACAAAATACCACATACTATGTGACGAACAAAAGGGTTTTAGAAAAAATAAAAACATAAACATGGCTATTTTTGATTTTCTCAATAGAATAATGCCAAAAGTAGACTCTAAAATACCTGCAATATATGTCGAAGGCTTTTGACTGTATGGATCACGATATCCTTCTAACCAAACTTGACGCATACGGTATTCGTGGCAATGCGCTTAATTTAATGAAAACGTACCTAAAAGGTCATAGACAATGTACGGAGCTAACGAGCCTGTGTTTAGGATCTAGAAAGGAATTAAAATCTATATCGTCTTTCAGAGAAATAAAATATGGTGTCCCGCAGGGCAGCGTCCTCGGACCTTTATTATTTTTATTATACATAAATGACCTGCACGACATATACTTCATCCTATGGTATTATTTGCGGATAATAGTACATCAATTGTTTCATGTAGCAATAAAGAATCATTTGTAAATTACATTAATAATACAATTAGTACTTTAATAAAGTGGCTTGACAATCATAATTTAGATATTAACCTCCAAAAAACTAAAATCATGAACTTTTACCCACGAATATCTACGGGAGATATGGATATAAACTACAATGGTTAAACTATAGAAAAAGTAAACAGTACAAAATTTTGGGAATCATAATTGACAGCCAGTTAACTTGGAAGCCGCAAGCAGAAGATATATGTAAACTTTTAAGCACAGCCGCGTTTATGTTGTAATAATCTATCAAAAAAAGTTAATTTACCGACACTATTAGTGGCTTACCATGGTCTAGTAATCTCCATCATAAGATTTGGTATAATATTTTGGGGCCACTGTAGTGAACGAGAAAGCATTTTCAAAGCTAAAAAGCGCTGCCTGCGAGCTATATTTGGTCTTGGAGTAACAGACAGTTATAACTTATATTTAAGTCTCATAAATTGTTAACCTTCACAAGCCTTTATATACTTGAATTAGCAATAGTTGTAATAACAAATCGATGTCTATTTCCAACATTCATAGAAATAAGAAAAAGAAGTACAGCTATGAGATCTCAATACCAGAATTTATTATGCACGGGCGTATTTAAAACTAGCTTACTAAAAATAAATGTGATTTGTATGGCTCCTGTAATGTTCAATAAAATACCTGACAAACTTACCGTTGCAAAAATATAAAAAACGTTCAATTTTTTTTTTTTTTTGGGTGGGAACTTATCAAATAACTTCTCCCGCTCTGGGCGGAGCGGGAGGGCGTGTCAGACTTTTACTGACTAAGACCTACCCGTATTCCTTCATTTGCCTGTGTGCCAGGGCCACGATATCCCTTTCGGACAAACTCGCAACCCTGGCAGGCATTGGCCCCGTCAATTCGTGCTGACATCTCATTGAGGCGCGCGTGGAACACAACGCGCCGTCGACCCGGCCCATGGTCCTTATCGGACGTTTCATAGCATTACTAGTAGATAAATGTTATTATTCTGTGCAGGATTTCTTAAATGATAATTTTTTGTAACGTCTTTAGTATCCTATAATTTGTATTACATTTGCATACTTTATTAGGGCAGAATGGACATGCATCCCATTTTATAATTTAACAACTTATTTTTATGTACCTACATTCTAAGCAAATAAAGACCTATTCTATTCTATTCTATTATATTCATAAGTTGTTATTTAATGTTGCATTGTCAAACATATTGCTAGTTTATCTTCGATTGTGCTAATTCAAAAATAACCTATACCATGAGGAAACTCGTTAAACGTGCAAGATAAAGTGGATTTTAGAATCCTAGCTAAATCGTGGTAGTTTTTTAAGGTTCAAAAACATGAACATATACCAATAATACATTCCAAAAGAAAGTAAAAACCACAAAGACAAAACAAAAATGGTTCAAAATAATTAAAAACAACTTTATGGCTGAGTCTCATAAATAAAAACAGTTTTAAACGCGACCGCACATTAAAATCTCAAAGTTCTAAAAATAAAACGTTGTGTACTGCATGCCGACTTCAAAGGAGCGGGAAATGAGTTTAACAATGCATTCCCGATCTCATCGTATAATGATTAATTTAAAGACTATGTTTTGCTTGAGTAATGGTAGAGGCGAGCTTCGTGCTTTGGTTTTTTTTTTCGGTAAACTTCGGCAACTCTCGGCTTTTGGGATAAAATGGCCGTTTTTGGCTGACGGCGCAGACTTATACCGCCTTATTACAAAACAAGATTTATTTTTTGACATGGCTTAAACCATGCAGCCCGTTTTTGTAATAAGAACGTAACAGTGATTGAAATACCGTTCTTTATACAACACTGAAAACTTAGTTCGGTACTAAGTTGTCAGTTTTGTGTTTAGGAACTTTACCATAGTCGGAATAAAGCCCGAAATTCCATAATGGTTCCATGTTTTAAACCTGGGTCTGAAGATAAACCTTGTTTTGTAATAAGGGGGATCGAGTCTATTAAGCATTCTTGGCTAGTCTAAGACTAGTCAAAGTATGAAGGCCGATTTCCGGCCATGGCGGTCAACCTCAGCGGAGCCTAGCCATTGACACGGGAGGATAACAATATTATAGTGCACAAGTGTGTGCGCAGACACAAGTGCACCATCTCCCCTCATTCTCATAATTCGATGGGATGGCAATCGGACACGAGAAATGGTGAAAGAATTGAGACTTGCGCTATTTAGTTTCGTGCTCGAACACGATCAAAGAGCGCACGCCATATTCAACTTTATTACTGATGCATTAGCGTTTAGCACATAACGGAGTGGCGGGGAGCGAGGGACGGTGATTGCGTTCGAAATTTGATTAGACTGCCTGCTCTTAACACACTATACGATAGAAAATAAAACGGTATTTGTGGAGGTCAAGTACTTATATGTAGCAAGGCATTAACGATCCATTAGAATATCGAATAGTTACATTTAGCAGATCACGTCGTAATGGTGTAGCATCAAAAAGGAGGTCACCCAAAAACCACAGCCTTGAACCTCGTTGATTGCCAAAAGTTACCAAACGTGCATCTAGGGAAAGTTAAGCCGCAAATACACATACCTGGGCCTCAAGTCTGCTATTACAATAGTGTCAGAATGGTCGATCATTGATTTCATAATTGTTGATTTTGACAAGTTTGGTAATCTACTATTATAATGACGTCATTATGACTTTCCAATGGTCGGCCACTGACACTACATTGAAAGAAATTGCATATATTAGTAATCTCGTACATAATGACAAATGAATGACATTTCTACTAATGGGTTTTATAATAATGGCAATACGACAATGCCATTATAATAACACAATTATATAATATTACGAGAACATTGACCGACCAATGATCGACCATTATGAATTTACCAGATTACGAACTTCTAGTAAAATGACAATGGCATGACAATGGGATCGTGTTCGAATGACTTAATTTATAAAAATAGCAGACTTGGGCCCCTGTACACAAGAGCATGTAAGTAACTTGCATGGGATTGTGACATACCCTTGGCAATGGTCATCTTAATAACATGGCCATCTCAATAATATACATAACATAACATCACGCCTGTAATCCCCGAAGGGACAGGCAGAGGTGTACCTATAGTACACCCACATTTTGTCAGTTATGTTTATGTCCCACGTAATAGGGAGCGAGCCTATTGCAGAGTACAAATCCAGACTTCGGGCTGCTACTGAGAAATTCCTGGTAGAAAACCCCAATAAAACTTAGCCCGACCTAGGAATCGAACCCAGGCCTTCAACAAGGCAGTCTGTGTAAATACAATATTACAATGCTATTTTATTCTTGAGATAAAGTCATGTCATTATTGAAGTTTAGACATTTAAAGTTAACCTCTGCCTTTAAAACATCATAATAGTTTCTACAATAGATTTATAAGTAGGTACTTGTAGGATTATTTATTTTAATATCTATTACCTATTGTGTTAATGACCTTGGAATTTTAATAATGTAATGTTTTGACTTTAAAAGAGAGCATGACCTAAAAGTTTGTTTCGGCATTTCTTCTGCCTACCAAATTCAATTTCGACAAACTGTATTACAGTTTGTCGAACAAGTTTTAATATCGGTAATATTGAACTCCGATACGAGTTCAATATTACTGAAATTAAAACTACTACTTGTCGTATTACAGTTTGTTGAAATTGAATTTGGTTGGCTGAAGAAATGCCGAAACAAACTTGTCTTCATTTCGACAATACTTAAGTTTGAAATACCTTAAGTCCGAGTAAGTACTATTGTGTACTAGTATCGGACTTAAGGTTTCGAACTTAAGTAGTGTCGAAATTAAGTTTGGTAGTCCGAAGAAGTCTATCAAACTGAATTTCGACAAACTGTAATACGACAAGATTTAATTTCCACACGAACTCCGATGCGTCTTCATTTTCGACAATACTTAAGTTCGAAAACCCACTACTGTACTCAAACAACGCGGTTATTCGACAGGGATCAATCAGCCAGAAAATGTCGACGCCATCTTGTTTTAAAATAATGACCAAAACTTTGACGTTTAAAAGTGTCTTAGAAGATCTAGTTACCTATCAGAAATATCAATCAATCAATCAACACAGCCTATCGCAGTCCACTGCTGGACATAGGCCTCCCCCAGGCTGCGCCCCAACACCCTGTCCTCCGCCTTCCGCATCCAGTCTGACCCAGTCACCTTCTTAAGATCGTCGGTCCATCTAGCTGGGGGGCGTCCCACACTACGCTTGCCGATACGCGGTCTCCACTCCAGGACTCGTCTGCTCCATCGGCCATCGGTCCTTCGACAAACATGGCCAGCCCACTGCCACTTCAGTTTGCTTACTCTGCAAGCTATGTCGGTAACTCCGGTTCTTTTCCGGATAATTTCATTCCTGATCTTATCCTTCAAAGAGACTCCAAGCATAGTCAGAAATATAGATCATTTAATTTAATTTCATATTGTCATCATTTATAAGTTGTTACAGCTTTTCGCCGAACTTAACTTCGGCCGGAGATTCCAATCTTGATTCAACTCTAAACGAGATGAGTCATACGACGGTGCTTCTATAAATAATACAAACCATTTGGTTTAAATCACTTTGTTTAGCCTTACAAGGGTCAATGGGTAATTAATTTCATTTTAATGTGAGATTTAATACATTTAAATTATTGTCTCATTACATGGCACGGTATTTCTTCTATATTTAGGAGATTTTATTGACTTACAGGGGCCATTTTTGCTTCTCGTTTTTCACGAATCTTTCCCCCATTGAATTGACAACTACTTATACAACATTATTTTTAGTATATGCGAAACCTGAATATAGTTTGTTCAGAATAAGGAACTGAATCGATTACAATAATTTTTACACCATTTTGTCCCAAAAATATTTAAGTGTGATGGATAATGTCATCACCATTTAATTTCTTACAATACAATTGCCGTACGGTTAGGTACCTACTGCCAAATTATTATCAACGAGCGCAAGACGACCCTGGAAGCGCGGGGGCGCCGTTAGCACGTTTTTGTACGGACAACCCGGTAACATAACAATCTTTGAGCTTTGTGATTTTTCATGATACAGTTTTGAAATTTTGTACAAAGATTGTTTACATAAAAATACTAGACACGTGTTTCGGGTTTCGCATATACTAAAACTAATATTTTATAAACTGTTAATAACCTATTAACAGTTTTTGATGTAGGTAGTCTTTCTACATTTTTCTTTATTTATGTCCGAGTTTTCATTAAAGTAAATTAATAAATTAGCATTTATGATGCACATAAACGTACTTAATGAAGGCTTACAACCGGCCAAGTGCGTGTCGGACCACGCAAAAAGAAGGGTTCCGTGATTTGGGTGAATAATATCCCAAAACTTTACATTGTAGATGAAAAACATGTTCTCCCATACATTCGAACTGCAAATGTACAGACGCCAGCAGGTCAAGCTACCCAAAATTTTCTCAATCAAACTTGAACCTTATGCTGTAGGGATAAAGTTGAAAGTCTATTAAAGAAATTTGACAGATTGTAGTAGCTTGATGTGCTGGCGTCTGTACTTAAGTTTGTACGCACAATATTGAGAGATTTACCATTTTATTTTATGAACATTGGCTTCTTACATTTTTTGTTCTTAGATTTTTCTGTAACCTATAAGTATAGACCTCTTTTCCGTATTTTTTTTTAATTGTCTCAGTTGTTTCAAAAATAGGGATGGTAAATTTTCATTTTATTTTCTAAATAACTTTAAAACTTTTTATTTTAAAATTATATAAAAACCAGGGAAGTGCATGTCGGACCACGCACAATGATGGGTTCCGTAGTCAAAATTAACATTGTAGTTGAAAGACATGTTAGGTACAATACTATACAGTACATTCCAACTGCAAATGTAAGATTGTAAGAACAATATTGAGTGCTTTACCATGTTATTTTAAGACCATAGACTGCTTATAGGTTTTCCTGTTATCTATAATCAAAGAACTAGTTTCTGTATTTTTTTTCAAAATTTTAGGCTCAGTAGTTTCGGAGTTAAGGGGTAATGGTTATTTTTCATCTATTTTCTTAAATAATTCCTAAAGTATTTATTTAATATTATTAAAAATATATAATTATATGAACGATAAAAATCACCTTTATGCTCAAATGATTAAAGTCCGTTATAATACAAGTTTTCCACATTCTATGCGCAGCCGCAGCCCCGTGACAGAAGCGCGTGCAGATTCACGTGCAGTATCGATCGAATATAAAGGGGCTATTTCACTAGGTTGAATCTAGTTAGCTACCGCATCCAACAAATTAGTCTCCTAAAATGTTGGTAACCGAATTAGAAAGGAATGGTCACGATATGTCCGTCTTTGTCACACTTTGATCTGTAGACGGGTTCAGAATAGTGTGTACAGAACCATTAAAAGTCTTCCTTATTTTTTCTGTGGGGAAATCCTCATAGATTATATCTTCCATCTAGGGAGAACGGACGGTTATGTCGGACTCCTACCGACTGAATCCCCACGGTTCCTTCCACTTCCACTTTTATCCGATCTCTTCAGCTTCTTGTCACATTCACGACGTGCCGAAAATTTGATTTATTCTTCGTTCGGCCCACTAAGTTTTGTCCTACATAAAAAAAATCCTGGTTCGTCCCAAACAATATGCTTCGTTTGTCACAAAATATAATTTTAATTATTTTATTCTCGTTTCGTCCCATTTTATATTCCTTGTACGGCCCGTACTTTTTTTTGTATAGGCCAAACTCTAGCTTTTTTGTACAATCGGCAAAAAAGGAATACGTATAAATAAATATTTAACATCAATCAACTATTTAAAACAACCTCTCTGTCTTTTCCGCGAGAGAAAATTTACTCGTATTATTTTATAATAATATAATATTATTCATGCAACCCTAGTACTTTTTGTTAGGTCTACTGCTCGAAATTGTGATTAACGTGTATAAAAAGAACGTGTGATAAAAAGTATGCAGGTTATAAACTATTTAATCCAAATTCTAATTAGTGGGATAACACTAATACTATCTTGAATTCATGCAAGCCTAGTACTTTATGTTGGGTTACTGCTAATACTACCTACAGATAAATTATTATAAGCTATTTCTGAATTTTTCTTTCCGTAAGAATATTCTACAAAGTATTGGAATCTTAAAAAAAACCATTAATGAAATCGGTAAAGTCATTCTCAAGTTATGGCGTGACCAAGGGAAATAGGAATTCATTTTTGTAAAGATTATTGTTTTGTATTTTTTTTTTTTGGTTAAAGTATTTGAAATTTGGGACAAAACACCACTTCAATAGTGTTATGGGACAAACTAAAATGTTTTTGGAATGTGGAAAAAAACTTCGGGACGAACGAAAAATACATCGACCATTTCGGTACTGAGCTCGTGGTTATAGATCTGTGTTGTTTTTATTTTTATCTTTATTATTCGAGTTATTTCAGTCCATTTGTATGCACGTGTTTCTTTGGCACGTAAACGTATAATTCTTTCTTTCTTTCCTTAAAAGACGACTAAATTCAAACAATGAATTCAGCCAAGTGGAAAAGCTCCTTTACCGATGAGTGATCGATACTCGATGCTTCGGATCGAATGTCACTATCGTGCACATCACTTGCAGATATTCGGCCTTTTGCAACGGCGTGATTATATTAATTTCTAGGTTACACGAGGTTGGTTTAAGGTGATCTGGATTTGTAAATACGGAAA
This sequence comes from Tiliacea citrago, assembly GCA_963921375.1. Lineage (NCBI taxonomy): Eukaryota > Metazoa > Arthropoda > Insecta > Lepidoptera > Noctuidae > Tiliacea > Tiliacea citrago. The sequence goes on from OY992800.1 coordinate 9,348,178, forward strand.
TTGCGTTAGGTTTGGTTTGTAATTAATGTAGCAAAAAGCACGTTCTGGTAGTTGTGATTTTTAAAAGAGACGACAATAATTATTTATGCTTCTGTTGTATAATAGGGGGTATTAAAACACGAATCGCGTCGTGTGATAATAGTATAATGAGTATTGGATTACGGCCCACTCCCTCTCACAGTAAGGAGGTCTGTGTCCCATCAGTGGGAACGTTATAGGCTGGTTATGCTTAAGCTGAATCTGGTTAAACTGGAAGCCGACCCCAATGTAGTTGAGAAAAGGCTAGATAGATTGATTGATGCGTAGGCGTGCACTAGTAGCCTACGCCCCGGGAATCGGGAGTCGTAGACCGATTCCCGGCCACCGTATTCGCGGGCTTGTGGACTGTGAGGACAGTGTAGGCCCGTCAACAAGTACCAAGTACTTAACAAAATAAAAGATAGTTTACAAAGCTACAGTCTATTAAGCCTACAACGTTCTCACATTCACAAATTAAAAAAGAATCTATATAAAATATTACTAAAGTAATAAAAATAAAAACCTACATATTTAAACCAAATGACAACATTGTCATTACAACTGTAAAAAAAAAAAAAACTCCCGGGCCCACCAGGCGTCCGGTTCCCTGTTTATGCAAACCAGGTAATTCCCAAAGCAACCATGCCCCGAGACCACCTGCGTCTCCCGAAACGACAGGGAGCCGAGCCTGGCCTAGGCTAAGTTTTTGGTAAATAAATGATAACTTACTTATTGCACCTGTTACCACAATTCCTTAGTTCTTCTTAACAATTATTGCATCCACAAACGGAACAGTCCATTCAGTAGGATGACCTATTACCTTGTTAAGTGTCAGTGTGCTCACGCGTTCAATGACATTGAACTGATCTGACACTAGAAGTGCCTAGGTAGATGTTAGTGGCGCGTGGCTATTGTTGGCACGTGCTGTTGCTGATTCCGGTGTAACATCAGGAAGTTACTATAGTGGTAGGTACTGCCTAGAATTTTTACAGAATAAATACGTAATTTCATGGTTTCTGAAACGAATGATTTCAGTTTTTTCTCCAGTGACGAATAAAAGTTTTTCAGATTTTAGGTGAAGTACCACTTAGCCATTTTGCGGTGATAAACTAAACGGTTAATGGTTGTGCTTGCGTGTGCACCTCTGTAATTTATTTTCCGGAACGAACAGATCCGTAAGTAGCGTTTCAGGTTTCAGATTATTAGAAGTAAACATTAATAAGACCACATAGACGGTCTTAACGGTCAAAAGTCTATTTTAAATAAAGTGGTTTTCAAATGTTACTAAATAAATATATAAATGTACATAAATTCATAAAAGAATAAGATATAAATTGTAAAAAAATAATAACAATATTAATTTTAACAACTAAGTAGTCAAATAAAAGCCCTCATCCTCTCTCCTACTTTTGCTGTGCCCGACAGGGTCCACAATGATCATAATTCTCTAAAACCTACCACCTAAGTTCACATGTGGAAGCAATAACTATATTGAGTGCTTTCTTACAGATGATCATTTGACGGACAATCAATCTTACCAACCTATCGTATTACCCAGTTACTGGATTGTGGAGGTCATATAGGCAGTCGCTCCATATAGAATACTGGTATTCAGCTGAATCCGGGTAGACTGGAAGCCAACAAAAGGCTGAAAATGATGACAGACTGTGCGCTCGATGAGATTTCCCATTTGGAAAAAAATATGAACTTACATACACATACATACATAAACTCACGCCTACTTCCCATGGGGGTAGGCAGAAACTATAGAATGCCACCTGCTACGCTCCTTACATACTCCTTTTGCTTCGCCTACGTTCATACATCTGGTCATACACGCACGCCGATTGCGAGTACTACGCACCTGACCTTTCTGAAGAACATCACCAATTTGGTCACTATATGTCCTCCTAGGGCGTCCCCTCCCGGCGTTTCCACTCACCTCTGCTTTATAAATACCTTTTGTTAGTCGCGTTCCACTCATCCTCTCAACATGACCAAACCATCTAAGCATACTCTTTTAACTGAACTGAAATATGAACTTGCCCCTATTAAAACCCTTGACCATTTAAAAAACTTAAATTTATAATACTATAAGAGTATTATAAATTTAAGTTTTTTAAATGGTCTATAGAATGGAATGGTGTATAGATACACAATAAATTATTAAACCGGAACAAATAAATCAGAAAACAGTCTGCACTGAGAAGCTAATGTTATTACTCGTAATTACCGATGTTATCCTGAGTATGTCAACATTTATAATAATAAAAAGAAGAATATTCTTGTAAATACAAATAATGAGGAAAACGGTCGGTTTTAATCTAGAACCATTTACATTGAAAAGGAGCGGATTATGTCTGGGGAAAAAACGTAATACCTAATATTATTTACGCCAAAAAATATAAACATAAAAAGGATTTAAGGAAAATACTTGTATATGTTTATAATCTATTTTGGTACTTGCATCGATCAGTTTTAAGGCTCGAGCGACTTGTCGTGTGACGCGGGACTAGTAGAACAATTTCCATGAAATTTTCATAGAAATTGTTCTACCGGTGACGCGTCACGCGACAAGTTGCGCCAGTCTGTACGAGCCTTTATCGGCAGATCACTAACATACTTCCCTATGTGTTTATTATTCTAGCGTATAGAAATCGTGGATAATCAGCGTGAGGTGGTACTCCTTGTGTTGTCATCTGACATTAAGCTGAGCTGAAGTCTTTTGGCACTATAATAATTGTTTTCTGTTTTTTATAGTTTAAAGTTGTATTTTTTTTGCTGTAACACAGTTCTCATTCTTCCTTTCTTTTTCAAATATTTATGTTTTCTTTATTCAACACAGAATTTGTCACCATTAACTTATTGGACCAACATAATTCACCGCCAAATCGTAGCCGCAATATTGGCCATCCAAATAACCGTTGAATAATTACTAAGTAAACATACGTACAAAAGGACCAATGACCATAATTCTTCCAACAACACGGGCCAATGTAGGCAAGTACCTAGCTAAAGTAGCTCTAATTTTCAAGTGTCTGACCAGGAAAGTGAAATAACTGAAATAAGTAGGAAAGAGTCACTTAACCTAATGTCAGTTATGGCGCCACCTGACATTAAATGCTATCTGTACTCACATATAAATGTTTGGAGGTAAGAGGAACTGGGTAGAAATTTCCTCATCGTCCATAGAAAAAGGGAGGATCCTTCGACCAGGGTTTCATGGGTGCCGAATGCCCGACAAATATTGATGTCGGGTTTCTGTATATACAGAATGTAACAATATCCTTCACGAAGCTGTCATCTACGCATTCTGAACATCAAACTAAGTAACTTTGTGCAAAAATTATTCCTGGGAAACGATTTTTATTTTAAGTGTGAAAAATCACTGTTTACGGTGAATGAAATGAAATGCAGTTTTGGCGATAAGGGGATACACCCTTATCGCCAAAATTGCGCAGCCTAATATCATGGTCAATTTCATAAATAATTTAAAAAATATTTATTTTAAAATTATTTTAAAAAAAATCTGAAATTCTTACAACAAGCGCTTTAATTTATTTGTTATGTCACACAGCAGTTTTCAAAACTTTTTTATGTTTCTAATTTGCCCCCAAAAGTGACATTCACATTTAAAATTCACTTATTTAAGTTACACGTCCGTAGTTAGGTCATAGAAGTTCATGTGTACCAAATTTCAATTTAATCGGTCCAGTATATTTGGAACAAATCGGCTGTGACAGACGGACAGACAGTCAGACAGATAGACAGGCAGCCAGACAGACAGACACACGAGATATCCTATGATGGTTCTGTTTTTTTCTTTTGAGGTACGGAACCCTAAAATTATACTTATCTGTATTAATATCTCCAGGTACATACATACCAGATCTTTTTAATTAGCAATAAAAAAATGCAATACTTCATTCTATGAGATAATGTAACCAGAAACGTATGACATAAAAAAATGATGACGATGGTGTTGGTATGTACTCGTATGTATGTATGTTTCAGAGCAACGAAAGATACTTTTCTTCCATTTCTAAGCGTTATATTATGAGCAGGCAGTCTAAATCAAATTTCGAACGCGAGCTCCGCCCCTCGCTCCTGAGCACTCCGTTATGTGCTAAACGCTAATACATCAGTAATAAAGTTGAATATCGCGTGCGCTCTTTGATCGTGTTCGAGCACGAAACTTAATAGCGTAAGTCTCAATTCTTATTTCGTTTTTAACTAAAGTAATAATTTTATTGATCTAGTGAAAAAATATCTTGTGTCGGGGTAATAAACTATATTCTCTTACTGTGAATATTTATTTTAGATATAAAAGCTGAACAATCTTGTATGTTTTATAGAATTATCCTTAAAAGAGACATGATTTTCGAATAAAAAATTGATTGAGAGAACATATTACAAATACGTAACTGTCCTCAACATGGAAAGAAAAAGATCCAATCAATCATAAATACTGAAGTTTCATTTCAAATTAACATAAAAATAGGGAGCCCCCTCTTAATACCTAAAGTCAACATTACAAAGTAAGAAAATAAACAATAAAAACTACTTTCTCATACATTATACCGTATTACAACTTTGATTATTATTTGTCACGACTCGCGGTCTAAAAAGAGATTCTAATACAATTTGTTTCGGAACAATATGTATGAAACGTGCACACGTGAAATCTGTAATTACATAGTTTCAAATGTATCAACATGACACGAAATACTTACGAGTACGTATTTGTGTAAGATGTTTTAGACATCAATCAATCTGCTAGCCTTTTTCCAACCATCAATCCAATCCATCTAAATACCAGTATTTTACATGGAGCGACGAGCCAAAGTCAAAACTGTGACTTGATGTCGGGTAAGGACTTAAAGTCACAGAACATAAATCCGAAGTATCGGCCGAATGTTCGGTCGTTTCTTTACTACGGCTAACTATCGCTGACTGCAGCGAAAAAAAAAAAAGAAGACAGTCGAAGAGATAAGCCAAAGTCAAAACTGTGACTTATTTATTTATTTATTTATTTAAACTTCTCACACACAATTAGGTACAAAGGCGGGCTTAATGCCTTAGGCATTCTCTACCAGTCAACCAAGGATGGTGAAGAGATAAGATGGCGGGTGCTCTGATTGAGAGAAAATAATAATATTAAAAAATATTAAATTATAACATAATTAATTATAAATAAAACGGGTGCACAAGTACATAAATAGGTTAAAGACTTATAATACACATACATACATAATTATTTACTATAATATTTATATACCTACATTATATATATAAATATACATACAAATTCAAGGAAAAGAAGTAATTGAGATGACTCTACGCTATTTGTTTTGTAAATAACTCTGCAATTTCCGCTTAAATGCATACCGACTGGTGGCCGTCCTGACATCAAGAGGAAGCGCATTCCAGAGAAGAATGGCCTGAATATGAAAGGAAGAATGAACAAAGTCAGTAGTATGAGAAGGACAGAGTAGAAGAAGATTGTTGGAAGAACGCAGATTCTTAGCGTGTGAAGAACATAGATACTGGAAGTGAGACATAAGATAAGAAGGAGGGCTGGGAGAGTTGAGAAGGGAGAAAAGTGTAGTCAAAGCGCGCAAACTTCTTCTCTGGCGAATGGACATCCATTTGAGCTCAGTCCTATAACTCGAGACATGGTCATATTTTCTTAGATTAAATATGAACCGAATACCATTGTTGAGTAGTCTGTCGAGCTTATCCAACAAAACCGCATTCAAGTCAAAGTAGCACACGTCACCATAGTCGATGATAGGGAAAATCAAAGTCTGCACAAGCATAGTCTTCGTCTTAGCGGGCAAAAAGTTTCTCAGACGATACAGGGATCGCAGAGTACCGTTGACCCTTTGACTAACACTAGAAACCTGGCGTTGCCAGCCCAGCGTTGAGTCAAGATGCAAACCGAGATCTTTCACTGTAGGATTAATGGGTATGACGGTACCATTAAAAATAAGAGGAGGAAGAGAGCTAAGTGCCACCCTACCCATCATTCGCGAGCTTCCAATTACAATGGCCTGACACTTTGAGGGGTTTACTGACACCCCAAAACTATCAGACCATTTTTTGATAGACTCCAAGTCTCGGTTTACATCTGCTATAGCGTCCGATAAACTCTCCACCCGCCCAGCCGCATACAACTGAAGATCATCAGCATAAAGATGATACGAACATCGAAGACAGAGAGTTATAAAATTAATGAAGATGGAGAATAACAATGGAGAAAGAATACCGCCTTGTGGAACACCAGCATCCAGGTCGCGCCAACTCGATGAGCTCTCATCAATGCGAACCGATTGCTGACGTCCTCAAAGATAAGAAGAGAACCATTCCAGAGCCTCGGGTGAAACTTTAAGATGAGAGAGGATAGAAAGGAGAATATCATGGCTGACGGCATTAAAGGCATTGGAGAAATCAATTAATACCAAAACGGTAACCTTGGTATCCTCCATTGCTTCTCTAATGTCACCAGTCACTTTAAGGAGAGCGGAGGCTGTACTGTGCCCAGGCCTGAATCCAGACTGAAAAGAGCTAACAAGGTTGTTCTGATGAACAAACCCCGTAAACTGCTTGTGTACGCAGGCCTCAAGCACTTTATACAGGAATGGGAGAATGGAAATAGGTCGAAAGTGGCTGGGTAGGGAGGGATTTGAAATCTTAGGGAGTGGGCGGACATGGGCCATACGCCACAGGGATGGGAATTGTCCAGAATCAAGAGAAAAGTTGATGATGTGAGTAATCGGAGGGAGAAGGATATCAAGCATCCAAATGACCATACTGCGACTGATGCCGTCATAGCCCACAGCCTTGGATTTTATTGAAAGGATAATCTTTTTAATTTCGTCCAAGGTGACAGGAGAGAAGTGAAATGGTTCTATGATGGGACTAGCTAGGCCAGTAATGAAATCGACCGTCTGGGACAACATTTGGGGATCCAAATGACAAGTGGTTGTGAAGTGACGGTTGATATCATCAAGGCCAATCGTATTAGGAAAATCCACATGACGTGGTCTACCGATACCAAGAGTACCAAGGAACTTCCAGATATCAGCAGGTGAAGAAGAAGATATGTTCTCTAGAATATGGCGGCGTTTAGCGTTGCGTATCATCTGATTACACCGATTTCTAGCAGCTTTGAAAAAGTTACGATTTTCTTCACTGCGATCCTTTTTAAATTTACGAAAGGCACGATCCCTGCGCCTCATCGCCATCCGAACCCCTGTTGTCATCCAAGGAGCAGGAGGACGCCGAAGTTTAACCTTCTTAACAGGAGCGTGTTTGTCGTGACTTGATGTCGGGTAAGGACTTAAAGTCAAAAAAGGAAACTTTGGAAGTTATAAAACGGCCGAACATTCGGCCGATACTTCGGTTTAGCGCTTCGGAGTAGATCCCCTGCAATGCAAATGATAAATGATAAATAAATAAATTATAAATGATTTATTTCTGTAAGTAGGTTTGTACAAACACTTTTACACGTCAATCATATTAAAAAAAACTAGATGAGGTCGGCGTTTCGTATCCGACTACTCTGAGAAGAAAGGCCGAAACAAACTCAGAGGTCACAGTCTCTTTTTAAAGTCCAGACATAATCTTGGTCAGATCATGTGAAGACCATGTAGATTGGTGCCTGAAATGATCTTTTGACGAAAGAACCACACAGGTTGAGGGGACCTGTCCAGTCAGTGCACGCATTTGTCAGTAGTCGTGCAGCTCAACTAAGAACTTAAGGAGCTCAACGATTCAACGAACAATACCAAAGAAAGGACATTTGGGTAGGCCGCATAAAATCACTCAAACTGCCAGACTATGATAAAAACTAAATGAGAAAAAAAAGGAAAATGAACAAAAACCCACATAGTCTTCACATTTACAATACTTAAAACAATATAATACTTAACAAAGTAAATATTCATGTCATTGTATATATAAAATTAATCACTGTCAATGTGTATATAAAATACGGATATAATCTTGGTCAGATCATTTGAGAACCATGTAGATTGGTGTCTGACATGGTCTTTTGACGAAAGAACCACACAGATTTGAGTGGACCTGTCCAGTCAGTGCACGCATTTGTCAGTTATCGTGCAGCTCAACTCAAAACTTAAGGAGCTCAGCGATTCGACGAACAATACCAAAGAAAGGACAATTGGTTAGGCCGCATAAAGTACTCAAACCGCCAGACCTGCATTAAAATTTTTTTTGATTGAGAATAAAAATAAAAAAACAATTCACATAGTCCTCACATTCATAATAATTAAAATAATATAATACTTTACAAAGTAAATATTCATGTCATAGTTTAGGTATTTAAAAATTTCAATCAAAAAATAGTATAAATAGTTGGCAAAAAAAATCGAATCAAGATTCACTGTAAATTGGAGCAGCTCAATCCCAAGCCTTTTTGTCCTCAATAAAGTCTTTAACAGTATAAAATGCTTTCTGGCACAGTTTCCGTTTTATAAAACATTTGAATTTATTAAGGCTTAATTCTTGAATATGGCTAGGAAGTTTATTATAAAAACGTATACACTGGCATCTAAACGAGCCACCTATTTTTTTAAGCCTGGTTTTAGGAACAACAAATTTGTGCTTGTTCCTAGTATTTACATTATGGATATCACTGTATTTTTTAAACAGATTAATATTTTTATGTGCATACAATAGATTTTCATAAATATACTGAGAAGCTACAGTCAGTATATTAATCTCTTTAAATTTGTCTCTGAGGGAGTGTCTGGGACTTAATTTATAAATTGCACGAATTGCTCTTTTTTGTAAAACAAAAATTGTCTGAATGTCGGCGGCATTTCCCCACAACAGAATACCGTACGACATTACACTATGAAAATAACTAAAGTATACTAAGCGGGCTGTCTCTAAATCAGTTAAATCACGAATTTTTCTAACGGCGTATGCTGCAGAGCTAAGCTTTTTCGACAATTTATCTATATGGGGGCCCCATTGAAGCTTGGCATCCAAAGTTATGCCTAAGAACACTGTAGAATCTTCGGGTTTCAACTCTTCACCCTTTATGAGCACACTAGTTTTTACTTGTCTAACATGAGGTATTGTAAACTTAATACATTTAGTTTTTTTCTCGTTAAGAAGTAGGTTATTAACATTAAACCAGTTAACTACTTTTTCGAGGGCACTATTTACATTGTCAGTAACCAACTGCTGACGTTTGAGTTTAAATAAAAGTGAAGTGTCGTCTGCAAACAACACTATATCATGTTTATCCTTTATGAGGTAAGGCAAGTCATTTATATAAATAAGAAACAAAAATGGGCCAAGAATTGAGCCCTGGGGTACCCCCATTCTTACTACAGATCCGGGAGATCTTTTTCCGTTAACATCAACTCTCTGAATCCTATCACTTAAATATGAAGTAAGAAGATCCAGAGAGGCATTTCGGATTCCGTAGTGGTGCAGTTTCCTGATTAATGTTTTATGAAGAACGCAATCGAATGCCTTGGACAAATCGCAAAAGATGCCCAAAGCATCGCATTTATCCTCCCATGCATTATAAACATGTCCTAAAAGTTCAACACCGGCATCAGTAGTCGAACGACCCTTTGTAAAACCGAACTGTTTGTTATGCAATAACTTATGTTTATTAAAAAATCTTTGCATTTGATCTAAAATAAGTTTTTCAAAAATTTTACTAAAGGTAGGTAGCACTGAAATAGGTCTATAATTAGTAGGGTCTGATGTACTACCCGATTTAAACAACGGTATTATTTTACTGTTTTTCATAAGATCAGGAAACTCACCAAGGTCAATACAATTATTAAAAATAACAGCTAAAGTAGGTGCTACAATGTTTATAATCGACTTAGCAACGTCCACAGAATTACCCCATAGATCTGCGGTCTTTTTAACATTTAATGTGTGAAAGATTTTAATTACATCTTTACAGGTGACATATTCGAAATGAAATTCAGAATCACAAACTGGAACGTTTTCCTTAAGTAAAGACTCTGCAGCAGTGGTTGATGAGTTTAGAGATTTAGTAGTCAATACAGGAATCTCTGCAAAGAAATTTTCAAAGGCCGCGGCGACTTGAGAATCTGATTTAATTATACTGTCATCAATAGCAAGGCTGTAGTCACTACTTCGGTTGCATGACCTTCCCGTTTCACTATTAATGATATTCCATGTCATTTTAATTACATTACTACTATTTTTGATTTTTGAACTTAAGTAACGTGACTTGGCCATACAACAAACATTTTTAAATAATTTTGAATAATTCTTAACATATAAATTAAATTAAAAAAAGAAATCGAGTTTAAAAGTGTTTTGAACAAGCTTGACGAGACACCCCGATTCAATGTATACAATATTATCGAATTCGGATTACAGTTATTGAATATACCTACAATTAAATATACCTGGATTCAAACTACATAGATTCATAATCATCACCTGCCTAGGCTTTTCCCAACTATGTTGAAGTCGGCTTCCAGCCTAACCGAATGCAGCTTAATATCAGCATTTTACATGGAGCGCCCTATCTGATCTCCACAGCCCAGTAACTAGGTAATACGATACCCCTTGGTAAGACTGGTTGTCAGACTTTCGGGTTTCTGACGACCCGTAACGACTGTCAAAGATCCACGAATGACAGCCGGGACCATCGGATTACCGTGCTTTCCGAGACACGGAGGAGTCTCGGAATGTAAAGATGGTCACCCATCACACGGACCAACCCCGGCAAGTGTAGCTTAACCTGATGGATCGAACCGTGCGGCTGTTATTACTTAGCCACGAGCTCCTCCCACGAACTCTATGACCTACCAATGAAATTGGTGTACAAATATATTCGTTTTTTTTTGTATTATAACTGAATCTATACAATACAAAGTCACGTTCGAGTAAATAATGTCAATTAAATGTATTATTAATAAATAATTTATCAATTTATCTTATTTTTACATGCGTATGTCTATTAAAGGGCTAGTAATGTCATATTTCATCATATTGTTAATAACGTAAATAAAATGTATTATTAAAATTATAATTTATTTTTACATGCATGTTCATGTTGGTAAATTACGGTGCTATCACAAAAAAAAAAACGTTTTTCGTCAATTTCTTATCTAATTTTGAGAACGTTTGAAATAATTGAAACATTAAGTCTGTGTTACTATAAAAGTACAGTTTTCGTGGTGATAAACTATTCGTGTCAGTATCAACACCTGTTAATAGTTTCATCACTTTTGCGCTCTCGAAAATATAGCTTATTTCGCCGTTCATTTACTGCTTTTGCTACCCATTGGTAGCAATTTTTATTTGAAAATGTTGGTTGTTGGTTTTCCATTGAGATGAAGGAGTAATCTATCTGTGGCAATTATTAGTTACATTTGGTTTAGTTGAATTTTGCCGCAAAATGTACCGAAAAACTGCAAAGTTTTGTCAGAGTTTGTGATAGCATAAAAAATTATTCGATAGAGTAATACGTCTTATTTATTAGAAATAAATACAATTTACTTTTGAGTCTGCGGACATTATCTTCACTCCTTATGTATACATTCCTGTCTCTATCGGATTAACAAGAAATTCAAGTCCTTGTTATCCATTTTGACCCAAATCCACACATACAACACTAATTACAACAATATACAATTTAAATAATTTACTTATCTTCATGCACCGTTTACCTCTGCATGAAGCCTTGAAGATAATAGTAACAATTAAAATAAAAACCGTTCTCCATGACACCGGAAGTATGGTTAATTATCCGGATATTGTGTTACAATGCATCGTTAAATCATAATTTAGTCGGAACAGATTGCGAAATTTAATGTGTTGGTTGGTTGATGATTTTTAGGTACAGTAATTATACAAGGTCAAAATAAATTAACTAGGGAAACTCCCTAAAAGTGATGTATTTTACGTATGTTATTGTTCCTTTCTTCTTGTCTGTTTGTATGTGTGTACATATATTAAATTGTTAAATGGTGACGGATAACATCGATGTAAGGACGTTGTACCGTGCCGTGTGGTGCCAGACGTAAAGAATACCACCACCCTGTTACTTCCCGTGGGTGTCGTAAAAGGCGACTAAGGGACTTACTAGAGAATGGGCAGCAGCGTTCTCTATGATTATTAACACCATACTGAGATCGCCAACCCAACTGCAGAGCGTGGCAATTATGGCAAACCCCCTCTTTAGGGGAGGCCTATGTCCAGCAGTGGACGTCTTTCGGCTGAAATGAATATCGATATCTGACGATGAGAAAACAACAACAACAAAAAAAATCTCTTAACTGCAAGTAACTACAGCTGATTACGGGGTCAACCACCGCTGTTAGTGTAGTTACTAGAAATTATGAGTTTAGTTTTTTTTTTGTTTTAAGAAAAAGCGTTTATTGGGACTCGCACAGATCACAAATTAAAATAAAACACACTCGTAGAAACATAAAGAACCAAACCAAAAACACCACATCACGAAATATACCCACACGAATATTTATTTATTTATACCTCGGATATCACGTCTTCGGAGTTTTGCTAGTTTATTTGATTTGACCCTGTATTTTCTTAATTTCCGTTTTATCTGTTGGTCTTTGAAATTATAACTTATAGTTTCAGCTTCACGATATTAGTTGTACATCAGCGATTTTTAATACTTGCATTAAACAGATATGACCGATGAAAATCTCGCTTGCCATGAAGTATAAGTTAAGTTAGTAAGTTGATAGATAAACTATATATGATTAAAAAAAGAAAACGATTCTTACAGTAGTCGGTTAAGATGTATAACATCTGACATCTAACCTTGGTAATATCCAACTGAGCAGCAACTGAAATTACCCCTCTACTTTCCATCTCTATATAGTACTTACTAATTCCATGACTACACTAATTCCATGCTATTATAAAGTACTTAGTAATTACATGCTGTTATAAAGTACTTACTTATTCCATGCTCAAATTGTCACTTCCTGTTACACACTTCCGTCCCTTTCACGAAATCACTGCCACAGAAAGTGACAGGAAAGCTATTAAACATAAAAAAATTGGTTATAATAATATATAATAATAATAATAATAATGGACTAGAAAAAAAACTACATTATTTTATGTCTGTAATTTTTATAGTGTAAATAATAAAGAGTATTCTATTCTATTCTATTCTAGAGGCCAAAAACTCTTTCCGCATTATTTGCATGGCGTTACCCTCGCATATCACCACGATACCTTATGAGAAGTACCTTTAAGGGAACGCTAACCGACCATGTAGGTCGCGGTATTCCAGCATTCTCACTAATTATGATAGAAATCATAGATCTAATAGGATAATTAATTATTTTTGAAATGATTGGCAACCCTTATCATCAACAACAACAAATTTTGTACAGACAGTAAGTGGTTAAGGTATGTGGGCCAGCTATATTAAAGAGCATTAGGGACCTACTATTACAGTAATCCATACCCAAGAGGCATTTTCCTTATTTTTGTAAACAAGCTTCTTGATTCCTTGAGGACCAATTACAAACACGTGTATTCCTTATCTAAAGCTCAGACCAAATAAAAACAAGAACAGTGCGAACACTTCAGTGAAGCATGCCAAAACTACACCTCGCTCTGTGTATACACGATCACACGCACACATTTACAACTAAACTACACCTCAGCGGAACACTCACTAAGTGCACACTCATGTTTACGAAACCGGCGTTATGTCACTGTTGACATTGCTGTCTTAATTTTTTGTTTGGTCTGACATCTAAAGGTATAATATTTATACACGAACTTCTCCCTCAAAATTACCGTTCGCAGCAAATAGCGGTAAGCTGTCAGGTTTAAAGACTGTAATTATACAAAACTAAGTAATACACGTTAGCCCATGCCGACATAATGTCTGCCAATGACCCAAAATTCTCATAAAATTTATAATAATCCACTTCGATTTAAACTAGATACTACCTAATTCGTTAGTATATTTCCAGATTGCAAAGTGGAAGCCCGAATGTCTGGCAACCAGTCTTACCAAGGGGAACCGTAACCCAGTGTTACCCAGTAACTGGTTGAAGACGTCATGTAGGCAGTCGCTCCATCTATGTACTGGTATTCAGGTGCATCCGATTTGACTGGAAGCTGACCCCAAAGCAGCTGGAAAAAAACGACCGAACCTTACAGTAGTCGCATATGGCGCATCTGACATCTCACCTTGGTAATAAGCAAATGAGCAGCGACAGAAATTACCCCCTCTACTTACACTACAATCTATAAACTATTTACTAATTCCATGCTATTAAAAAATACAAACTTATTCCATGCTGAAGCTGTCACTCCCTGTTACACAATTCCGTCCCTTTTCACGAAATCACTCCCATAGAAAGCAGGGGAAAAATTTTACACATCAAAAAGGCTAGGGAGATGATGGTGAGCGTTAAAAAAGTACAAAAGCGTGTGGTAAGAATTCTACTTTGGTGTTTTACCCTCTAAAAACAGCGTTCACTACCGAAGATCCAAATGGATATGCTTTCCATGTAGCAGAGGCAGGCTGTCACAGTAGTGCAAAAAACTTGCAAGAAGGTATTTCATAACATAACATAACATCAGGTCTGTAATCCCTGAAGGGATAGGCAGAGGTGTAGCTATAGTACACCCACATTACGCCAATTATGCTTAAATCCCATGTAACATCAACCGGGCAAAAATCCAGAGTCCGGGCTGGTACTGAGAAATTCCTGTTGAAAAAAACAATAACTCTTTTCCCGATCTATTTTGTTAAGTACCTGGTACTTGTTGACAGGCCTACACTATCCTCCCATACCTATTAAAACTGATTTGAAAACATTGTAAAACCTAATTATTTTTAAAAGAGTAACCGTGGAGTTTTTTGCCGGCGCTTATCCATAGGAAACGACCAATTAGAACCGTGCACCTAACTTCTGACATAAAATATTTTCATTTTGATCTAGGAATCGAACCCAGGATCTCATGCTCAGCGCTTGTGATCACTGGACCAACGTGGCACTCAACGAGTATAGTTTGACCGACGAGTGTCGTGTATCAGCGCTTTCGCGGTAGGCTAAACGACACCAGCCTGCATGCATGCATGGGAGGCCGTCACCTCCTTCTGCGAAGCAGTTATGCTAGCGAAGGAGGAGGCGGAACGCGTGAGGGTGAGACAAGGTTCGCGCCCTCGCGCCCCTAGTCGCCCCGGGCGTCGGGAGTCGCAAGCCGATTTCCGGCCACCGTAGGCGCGGGCCTGCGGACGGTGAGCGATGGGTAGCTCGCCGTCCGATAAGGACCAGGCCCGGGTCGACGGCGCGTTGTGTTCCACGCGCGCCTCAAAGAGATGGCAGCACAAACTGACGGGGTCCGTTAGGACCAATGCCTGCCAAGGTTGCGAGTTTGTCCGAAAGGGATATCGTGGCCCTGGCACACAGGCAACGGAAGGAACACGGGTGGGTTTTAGTCAGTAAAAGTCTGACACGCCCTCCCGCTCCGCCCAGAGCGGGAGAAGTTATTTGATGATTTCCCACCCAAAAAAAAAAAAAAAAAAGCCAGACTCAGCGCAAGTCGCCGACCTAACGTAGTAACTAGATTTTATAGTGATGTTTTATTATCTTCTAATATTATTCTGTGTATTTTGTCTATGGGCCTTAGTTGCCTGAAAATAAAGCAATTATTATAATATTATTATTTAAATTGTCATTGACATATCTCAGGACCCGGGGGTCACGGACCTTTGGAAGGCATACGAGGGGCCGCAGCCACCTCGCAGAGGCCCGTTAAGACGATTTTAATGAAATGAGGCACCAACCGACGATTATCCCTGTACGCACGATGCAAGTGCACCCAAGGACAACCCCCGGTTGGTGCAGGACTATTGCAAGATATGGAAAAGAGATATTGGGCTATGGGTTTGGTTGGCTAAAGTGAACTGGTTATCTAGGACTATGAAATGATACACGGAAAAATGAGTAGGGGGTGACTTGCACACTCAGTAATGGGCCCCCGGAAACTACCGCTAGCATTTAGTGACAAGGGGGCAACATATTCTGAGGTGCTTGAGGAGTGGTAAGGTATTCCTAGGCTAGGTAGGCTATCAGAACAATCCCAGTACCCGGAAGATGGTGAAGTTCCCTACCAGCACTTACTGAAATACTTCCTTCCTCGGAGCAAAGTTTGCTCTTGCAAATCTCCACTCAAGCCGGCCAATAAAGGCAAGAATGAGGTGGGAGCTCTGTTCCTCGTCACTGTTCACTCCAGCCGGACAATAAAGACAAGCCAGAGATGAGGAGCAAGACTTCTCCCGGGAGATTGGGTCCGTGGGATCGCTGCTGCCCAACAGCTCGCCAGAAGTTGCCCTGCGGGTTTATATTATTATTGTTATAGTCCATATATCTAAAATATAGTTCTTAATCTACACCTTTTGCATCCAGTTTCATCGATCCACCTATCCATAGGTCATGCTAATCTATTTTTACCAGTCTACATTCTCTTGACGCAAGTTCTCATTTGCCCCAAGATTTTTGGCAGTCAAGACCAGCTCACAATACGGTCCATAAATAAATCAATTATAAGAAATTAATAACTATTCACACTTTACAAGAAATAATTATAACCTTGTGAGGTAGAGTTGCACAGACATACAATATCGAGGTGTCGCGTCTAAGATCGATGTGGTTTTAAATATGATATCTATTATTTGTTATGTACGGTCTATACCTCGTTGACCGCCTCTTTGGTGTAATGGTCGCAAGCGGTTCGATTCCCGGGTCGGGCAAAGTGTAAATTCGGGCAAATTGTATTTTTCTATCTGGAATTTCTCATTAGCAGCCAGGAGTCTAGATTTTTGCCAATAATGTCAAAGTCGAAGTCAAATTATTTTATTCAAATTTGCACATAAGAGGCATTTTTGAACGTCAAAATTTACAAAAAAATAGAATTGATTCTAGTTGTCCCTTCCAGAAGGTATAGTTTCGTATGGAGAGGAATGGGTAAGAAACTCCACCGTTACTCTTTTAAAATGTTTTACTATATTTTGTTTAAGTACATCAATTAGATATATGTGAAAAAGATGCACCTAGAATAAAATTACTATACCACAATAGGTAAAAAGAAATAAAAATGAAGCAATGAAAAATAATTTAGTTATGAGATAGATACATGATACATGGTGCTCACATATTTACGAACATCGTAAAAGTATATGTTTTCCTAAAAAAAAATAAGTCACAGTGTGAGTTAACGTAATCACAGAATGTATAATCAATGTCATAAAAATAACAAATTATACAATTAAAATAGCATCCTTTTCTTTATTATTTTTTTTTTCTTAAAAAAAAACGATGCCCCACACTAGGAATTTCTCCTGTATCGTGGGTGCGTTTACAAACATTTAAACTCACATACACAAACAGCCAGACCCGGAACAACTACTTATAGGTCATACAAATTTTTGTTCCGTGCGGGAATCGAACCCGCGACACGCAGCGCAACTCTTCTATATCTATTCTATCTCTCTCTATCTCTCTTCTATATCTATTCTATCTCTCTCTATCTCTCTTCTATATCTATTCTATCTCTCTCTATCTCTCTTCTATATCTATTCTATCTCTCTCTATCTCTCTTCTATATCTATTCTATCTCTCTCTATCTCTCTTCTTATGGAGAAACGAGGCTTCGAAATGACCTCGTTTGTATGAAATGTTGCTTAGGTACTTAGCGCAACAGTCAATCACTTGACCACTGCGCCAACCGTCCCGCCATCCAGTTAGATTTTGTATAAAAATGAATGATGATGGCAATACACTCGCCCCTATTACATGACACTTATACATAGCTAACGAAATGTAGGTGTACAAGAGGTAGGGACACCTCTACCTAACCCTTAATACAGGCGTTTCTCCAGCAGAGTCTCAAGAGACGTGGACGCTAAACGTGGGTTATTCTATTATTGAAATAAATGTTAAATAGACAAATATAACACACACACACACACACACACACACACATTTATATCTGTAACTTTTATGGTGTACATAATAAAGAGTATTCTATTCTATTCTATTCTATTCTATATAATGATTGAATCATTATTCTAAACCAGCCATAAAATTTTCTTTCATATACTCGAAGATCATTGTGTTTCATATAAAATAAACTTTTGTTATAATTATATATCTTTCAGCTGTGAAAGGAGGAATTCATAAAGAATTCATCATCACTCATTCACGAATTCATCCAACATAGATGGATTCGTTTTTTTCTTGCTCCACCTCTTCCGAAGACGCAAGATGAGACAAGCAACTTTATACGAAATCCATGTTGAGAATGAACATTCCATCGATTTTTGACAATGAATTTTCTGCGATATTTTATACCGTAATTCTAAAATTGTGTCGCAAAAAATAAAAACGTCGCGCCTTAGATTTTCTTTTTATTTCATAATCCGTCCCATAGCATCATCAGCCTATAACTTTCCCAGTGCTGGGACAATTGAAGGCCTGTGGTCTTCTTTCTGGCCCAGTGATCGGGTCATCGGCGGTATAACATGCTGGCGTGTGGCACTACTCAGCAAACTCGCTTTTAAAATCCCTTTTAGTAGTGGACTGTATATTATTGAGGTTTGATTGCCAGGAGAAGAGAGACGGGAAGAACACCAATGAATACGCACTTTCAAGCCTCCTAATTGTTTTAAGATAGATGTGTTTTTTAATTTTGTATCTTTTGTTTTTTTATTTCCTATAATTTTTGTTTAATGTGTTCTTCTACCAAAGATTATAATAATTTATTAATATTATCTTTAAGTTTCAGTACTCAAGCACTGTTTTTGGGGGGGGGGGGGGGGGGGGCTGGTAATCTGTGTGACAAGGTTTCCTAGTGCAGATACCAGTCTCCCACAAAGGAATTATTGGAGGAATATTATTCATATTTTTAAGGCGTCTTTGTGGAAAAGAAATGAAATGTTTATTTATTATATTTATTTATTACTTTTACCTTGAATGAATTTGGTCCGCAGACACCTTTTATTTTCATACAGACGCATCGGTCGAATGACAGTAGTACAAACGTAACCATGTGTAAATACCATGTGTGGTGGTACCAGGTGATTCTAAGACATGCCGTTTTCCTCACGATGTTTTGAGAGCAGTGGTAATGAAATAATTTACACAAACTAAAGCGCCTGTTGTATTTGGGCGCCATAGGTGCTGTAGACCTCCACCATCCGTACTCTGGAAAGCTGCTATCAGATCTCATCCGAACCGTTACCTGACGGAGAAACGAGGCTTCGAAATGACCTCGTTTGTATGAAATGTTGCTTGGGTACTTAGTTTTGATGGTCAGTGTATATCAAATATTAGATTACAATATTTAAATTTCTAAGTGGTGCAAGATAAACACTAAATTCCACGCGAACGAAGTCGCGGGTAACAGCTAGTTCATAATATGTATAGTTATGGATAATTACAGATAAAACCACGAGATTTTCACGAAACCTTAATTACTCGTAAATAATATTGTACATAACCTCAGTTCAGTTAAATTTGCGTAATACTATCAGCTTAGTAATTATTATGAGTAACTTTTAAATGAGTAATTAATATTATATAATTAATAAAATTGTTGATGTAGTCTTCAGGAGACTTAGTGCGAATTTCACCAATGAAAGTGAACGCGGTCAGCACATCTAGGCCGAGTTCAAGAGCTGTCAGTGTCAATATTCCAAAGAAAATAATGACACTGACAGCTCTTCAACGTGGTTTATGTGCTGATCGCGTTCAGTTTCATTGGTGAAATTGACACTTAGAAGTATTATTTTGGAGTCTCAGTCAATTAATCTGATCAGTCATAATTAAGATATATTTGTATAATAATAATATAATTTTAATGCTATTGTGTAAATATTCCCAAATAGAAATAAAACACTTTAAAGGAGTGAATTTATAATATGCCAAGTAAATATTTTCCGAAAACTATTTTGTGCCAATTTCACCATTGAAACTGAACGCGATGAGCACATAAACCACGTTTAAGAGCTGTCAGTGTCATTATTTTCTTTGGAATATAGACACTGACAGCTCTTGAACTCGGTTTAGATGTGCTGATCGCGTTCAGTTTCATTGGTGAAATTCGCCCTAAGTGTATCCACAAGATGTAACATAAATAACGCCGACCTCTTAAGGAGTCATTGTACTCATTATTATAAACAACTTTTACTATGGAAACAAACCTGAAATCGCGAAAAAAAAATCTGCTGTTCCCTACATTTATGTTCTCATAACTCATAAAAATGTAGGGAGCAGCTGATTTTTTTTCGCGATTTCTGGATGGTCCCATTATAAAAGTTGTTCATAATGATGAGTACAATGACCCCTTAAGAGGTTTTGCGTTATTTATGTTATACCTTGTAAAATGTGGCACACTGCTGGGACACACTCTACGAGTATTAGAGGAAAACTCATATTAGAAATTTTACCCTGGGCAGTTAGGCAAAATAATTACCAAAAGAATTCCTGGGAATGTTGCTATTGAATCCATGAATCACTTTGAAGTAATTAGTTATTATTATAAATAATTGAAATCCTGCAACTACGCCAAACACTAAGTATTGCTAATATGTAAGTAGCAAGCACGTCTTTTGAGAGGGAGGCGACCGAAGATATAAATATGTCTAGAGAGACAGTCAAATATATATTATATAAATATATTATATAATAGTTATTTTGCAGCGCGACACTATAATATCTAGACATTTAAATAATCTAAGGAGACGACCTCGTATCACCACAAACTTCGTACTTATTTTTTGCCATTTTGATTATTGTTCTAACACCTCCACTCACAGGTCATTGACTGCAGTTTGCCTCCGCACAGCACCTTGACCGACCAATGTCAACAGATGTTCTGATAACATTGACTCACGATTTTGACAGATGTCAGGGCCAGTGTGACGTAACTGTTGCGTCAGTTTTCACAATATGGCGGCAATTCCGTTTTTAAATAAATTCTGACGCTCTTGACCAAACGACGTTTTTAATTATTTGGATGATCTCCGTCATCTGTTGTTTGAAAGAGCCCTAATTGGTTACAGTAAAGATGATTTTTAGGGTTCCGTACCCAAAGGGTAAAACGGGAACCCTATTACTAAGTCTCCGCCGTCTGTCTGTCTGTCCGTCTGTCACCAGGCTGTATCTCATGAACCGTGATAGTTAGACAGTTGAAATTTTCACAGACGATGTATTTCTGTTGCCGCTATAACAACAAATACTAAAAAAACAGAATAAAATAAATATTTAAGGAGGCTTCCATACAACAAACGTGATTTTTTTACTCGTTTTTGCTCGATATTGATAACGGCAACAGGTAGACGCTTGAAATATTCACAGCAGCATATTTAGTTATATATTCACTTTAAAACTAAATAATTAAATTAAAATAAAACAAATATTTCAGGGGGCTCCCATACAACAAACGTGATTTTTTTGCCATTTTTATAGATAATGGTACGGAACCCTTCGTGCGTAAGTCCGACTCGCACTTGGCCGGTTTTTTTTGTAGATGACGTAGTTATAATAATGTGAATCTCTGTCTAGGTCAGATCTGCTCCACTGGTCAGTGACGCGATACGAAAATAGCTCGTGGTGAGGAGAAAAGTTTAGCTAGTTAGCTAGTAACGGTTCTTTTCATGCACCATAAAATATGAACCTACTGAAAAATTATTTCAATTATGGCTTCTAAAATTAGAAGAACTAAGCCTAACCTAATTAATCAATCTGCCTAGCCTTTTCACAACTATGTTGGGGTCGGCTTCCAGTCTAACCGGATGCAGCTGAATACCAGTATTTTACATGGAGCAACTGACTATCTGACCTACACAACCCAGTTACTAGGTAATATTATACGATACCACTTGGTAAGACTGGTTGTCCAAATTTTCAGGTTCTGACTTCC
This sequence comes from Tiliacea citrago, assembly GCA_963921375.1. NCBI lineage: Eukaryota > Metazoa > Arthropoda > Insecta > Lepidoptera > Noctuidae > Tiliacea > Tiliacea citrago. Next base: position 9,370,156 of record OY992800.1, read on the forward strand.
CGTAACGACTGTCAAAGACCTACGAATGACAGATGGGATCAACGGCTTAAGACGCTGACAACAGCTAAACCGCGGTCACTGTCAGACTGCATACAAAAGAAAGAGACGCGCGAGGACACAACGCTTGTAATTTGTTGCAAATTAAGAAGCAATTATCTATTTACTCAAAAATGTGTTGAGTAATCGAAAATAAAAAACAACCAAGTTCTGCAACCAAATAAGACGTTCTTGTTATTAATTAAATACCAACCGTACGTTGATATTTAATACAGATATTTTGGATTGAAACTCAAAGTAAAGGGTTAGTTTACCGTTAATTTGAATCGAGATTTGTTTTTCTAAACGTGATTTGGTAACAACCAAGTTCTGAGAAATATGTTCAAGAATAACATATAATATATTTTTAACGCTACCACAAAGTATATAGGCAATTTTTTTTTGTTTAAGAAAGCCTACTTTTGTCGTTTGCCTCTTGTCAGTGCCTTAAGAGGGCACTTCCCAGTCCCTCTATCGTCAACACGAGCATGTTCCAAAATCTTGTTGTTTCATCCAGCACAAGTGAGAACTACTAACAAGCAATTAAGAACGTTTAACAACTGACGAATGAAAAATTGTGTGCGGAAATTTCATAAAACTTGTTCCAGGAAATGCGTGTTTTTGAGTAAGACTTACAAGTTTGTGAAATAAAAGTTTTTTATCTAGAATCTCCATTACACGTGCGAGGTTTCTATGACGATGTTTTCTTTTCTTTTACAATTCATGAGTAAATTGTGAACGCCAAAGAAGATGGCCAAAAATTGTTAGGACCTGTACCCCAGAATGTACAGCGATGAAATCTATGTCGTTTAGCAGGACAGGTCTTCAATAATTAAGAATTATAAATAACATATAGCTATGCAGTCGTGGAATAAAGTTATGATGGTTTGAAAAAGTTGAATTTTTCACTGAGTTTTCATCACGATTTTACATTTTATTCATAAGATTATAGATTCCTGAACGTTAAATAGGTTGAGGTGTTTAAGTATGTCTTAGGTGATTACTACGAGTATACCTCTATCATATTATAACTTGGAAAAACTGGTACAGCAACTACTAAACTTTATTTTTATAGCCTAGGAAGGTATAGAATAGGTAGACAGAATAAAACCAAATACATTATTTTATACATTTAATCATTCAATGTTACTAGTATATTATCCAGATATACAGCTGGTGGAACAATACTTCCTTGTTATCTCACCCATCCCAAGTACCAAAGCATGTCATAATATGTGCATAAAATCCAACAATCCTTTCCAGCTATACAATTTCACCAATAACCTAAGATTGCATTTCTAAGTTGGTCTATACTCAAGGAGTGTTCATCATAAACTATATAAGTATAATACTCAGAAAGAAGAAGAACAAGAACACTCGCGTGGGGCACTACTACACAATAAAATAAAGGTGAAATAAAATAATAAGTAACAAATACGAAGCAAACGTAAAACGGCGCGAGCAACAATCGTTGGCAATGACGCTTTTGACATTTGATGGATTAATTGGATGTTGTTATTCACTGGTTAAATTAAGTCAAGTAATACTTTTTGTCAATATTGTGATGCTACGATTACAATTACGTTACAGTATAACATATCCTATCCATAAGTGTACTTTGACTTTTGCAATAAAATCATTAGGTGATGGTTGGTTTAATGGATTACTTACCGTCAAAAATATATCTACATAAATATTTCGTTACGAATATTTTAATTTCTACGTGCGTTTAGTTATTTTTTCCCACTAATTATTGATATTATTAAATGGCAACATTGAAGATACCTCAATGTCAATTGAACGGATAGAATCGCTAAAAATTATTTTATTTTAGTACTTTTTTCAGCGACTGCTATGAAATGTTATTAGCTATTGTAAATTCTTCATTTATTTCAATTAAATTAACTGTTATACTTTTATTTAGGTACAGCTTGGGGAATTTTTTGTCCATCTCTTTTCAGGTAAAATTTTGTGTAAAAAATCTGATTTTTGCAGGCTTATACTGAATTTGTTTCTCCAAATTTTTATTTTTGCTTTCATACAAATCAACATATTGTGCACAAGATACCTATTAATTAAAAATCTAAAAGTCTCAATATGTAATGGATGGTCACCCATCCACCTTCGATCAACTCTTGCGGCTGTTATGATTTAACCACGAGCCTCTCCCAGCCAGTAGCTTACCCATGCTTGTTAAATATATTTTTAGCTTATCTGAGTTAGCTCTTCATATTATGCGACCTACTAATTACCTCCTAGGAGTTCTGGGCTTCAACTCGTTGGAGGTTAGACGAGGCTTTCTACAGCACACAGTACCCTGCAAAACTCTTGGAGGACGCATCGACAGTCCCGAAGTCCACGATATTTTCTGTCGGCTATTTGTTCCTGACAAATACATCGGACATCGCCAAACGTAGACGTAATCTGTTCGCGCTGCCGTCATCTAAAACTCTCGCCAGAGCTGAGTCCCCTGTGTGTTGCACTTTAAGGATGCTCAACGATGATGTAAGGATGTCCTGACAACCAATCCTCAATGTGATCTGTTTGCTGATGAATGGAGTAGAATTATGCGTGTATATCTGATGTTTTGTGAGAGGTATGTTAAGGTGTCCTTCATTATATTTAAGCATTTGAAATATTTTTGTTTACTATACCTGTTTCAATCTCTATGTTAATTTAATGTAATTTGTGTTACCGTTTTAATAAACAAATAAATGATAAATTATTATATCTTCAGTATTTTGCGCACATTCTCTATTGTGTTCCTGATATGGCTAGTTTTTGGTGCGGATGCTGCTCTTATATTTCTATAGTTATTAATAAGCCTCATTCGTAATTTAAAGAGCCGGAAGCCAGTCTGATATTAGCCGGGATAAATCACAGCAGGTGGGAGAAATGATGAGACAATACTATTCAAGAATAGAATTCATTATTCACCTAATAGGAAAACATTTCAGTGGGTGATCCAGAAAAGTAAATGAAAACCCAAAATTAAAAAGCAAATTCACGAGTTCATTTCCGTGTCTTCTCTCAAATATACTATGAGTTGTATGTTCACGCCATAAGGTGTGAAATCTTTTGTATATTTAAAAAAGATTGATTGCCAAAAGACAATGCTGGCATATCACAATCCAGTTACAAAGTCAGCGTTTTAAAATATTTTCTGGCAAACACCCAAATATGAATGACTTTTAAAAAGCTTCTAGAATAATTACGTGTGCAAATTAAATGAACGCCAGTCTACTTGTGAAAACGAATTCAAGTGCGACTGCCTTTCTTGTATCATAATCATCATCATCATTGGCAGCCGTGTTCCACCCACTGCTGGCGTCCTCCCTTTTGTACCATGCTACCCTTTTTTTTGGATGGGAAATTATCAAATAACTTCTCCTACTCTGGGCGGAGTGGGAAGCCGTGTCAGACTTGTACTGACTAAAACCCACCCGTGTTCCTTCAGATGCCTGTGTGCCAGGGCCACGATATCCCTTTCAGACAAACTCGCAACCCTTTTAGGCATTGGCCCTAACGGAACCCGTCAGTTCATGCTGACATCTCTGTGAGGCACGCGTGACCCACAACGCGGCGTCGACCCGGGCCTGGGGTCTTTATCGGACGGCGAGCTACCCATCGCTCACCGTCCGCAAGCCCACGCCTACGGTGGCCGGGAATCGGCCGACGACTCCCGACGCCCGTGACGTCTCCTGCGGTGACTAGGGGCGTGAAGGCGCAAATTTTGCCGCTCACTCACGCGTTCCGCGTCCTCCTTCGCGAGCATTACTGCTTTGCAGAAAGAGGTCTCCTATGCACTCTCGCTCCGAACCATGGCCCGAACCATGGCCGGACGCGAGAGCTTTGTCCGCTGTGCCGTGATTTCTCGCGGCGTGGATTTACGCCCCGGCGTTTCACCTCCTCGCGCCACTCCCAGATGTGTGCGAGGACTTTTGGCTCCAGATCCCATGGCGGTGCCATGCTACCCTGGCATGTGCGAGTCTCATCTCCTCTCATTAGAACTTCAGTATTTAGCTCAAACTGACGCAACTGAATAACAGAGGACTTCGATATCCGGAAAGATCAGACTTTCAAGATTCATAGAAATAAAAGAACAATATTTATTAGATCCAGGAAGGGTTTTCGAAGGCTGTCTTCGGTGTCTTTCTCTTTCAAAGTGACTTATAAAAAAGCTAGTTTTTGCCCGCGGCTTTGCCTTCTTGGAGGTCGGAATTTATCCCACGGGAACGTACTACCGGGATTAAAAATATCCTATTCCATTTGAAATAAGATTAGAATTTTAAATAAACCTTTTTTACAGTTCGTTCAACCGATTTTGACTTTTATTGCGTTGGTGGCGTGACTAATGGCAGCTGTAATAAACAGTTGGTATTGTAACCACGTTTTTGCTTTTAATGCCATTATATTCCTTACGCTAATCTTATTTCAGGGCGTAGGATACTTTTTATCCCGGTAGTATGAGACTCGGGGTCCTCGGTTTAGGACCCATGTCATGGTCTCCTTGTGAGCCAAACATCTAAATCCATTTTTTGCGTTTTAATAATTTTAGTACGAACTACGAATCGATAAGGATGAGAATTGGTTTTGAATAGAATCAATTCAATATCGACCTTTGTATTTTGTAGAGTAGTTTAAAGGCTACCGCAGACAGGCGTGACGCGACTCTAGTAGAAAACTACATGGATATAGTTCTACCAGAATCACGTTATCCTTTGAGCTCATTCTTGTTGAGCGGTGTGATGTGATTAAAAAATAATGATGATTGGACTTCTGTTTCTATTTTTTTTCCTGTTTCAAGATATCAAGTTTTAGGGCTGCAGCTCCTCAACTGATAACTTATCATGGCCGGTCTCTCTCTCTACTGGTTTCGTTTTGGACCCTTAACACAGACTTAGTACAGGTTTATTGATTTATTTTAAATTAATTATGTGTAAGTAACAAAAACAGGCCTAAATGAGTAAACAAGATGAGGGTGTGACATTTTTTCAAGTAACTTAATTAGATAATTTAAATAACAATAAAAAAAAATTGTCATGTTGTTGTGTTGTTGTTGTATTGATTGACAAACAAGCACGCGGTCCACCTGCCGATCTATTCTGAAAAAATCTCACCGTGTAAACGTAGGTGAAGTGAGCTTGAAGTGAGTTGTTATTAGTATCAATCCCTCACTGACAGTTCACTCCACGCTCACTTCGCCTAAGTTTTCACGGTGAGATGGTTACAGAATAGCACTGCTGATTGGTCAGTGTTCACCGAAGCCGAATATGTAACAAACATAACATCACGCCTGTATTCCCACAACCGGGTACAAATCCAGACTCCGGGCTGCTACTGAGAAATTCCTGATGGATAAACCTAGTGACACTTTGCCCGACCGGTACCACGAGGTACCAACGTAGACCAACGAGGCAGTCAATGAGGATAGGATGAGGCAATGGAAATCTACAATACTTACTACAGACATAGCACACATATGACATTGATTTTACATTCAGTGATTACCTTCACTCACACACAGACTTTTTTTGTTTAGGAAAGCATATACTTTTACGATGTTTGTAAATATGACATGTGAGCAACAGGTATCTATCTCATTAATGAATTATCCGTCATTGCTTAATTTTTATTTTTTTACCTATAGTGGAGCAATTTTATTCTAGATGCATCGTCCTCACATTTAATCATCTAAAACAAAATATTGTAAAACTTTTTTTTCAAAAAAGTAACGGGGGAGTTTCTTGCCCATTCTTCTCCATACGCAACTACCTTTTGGAAGGGGCAACTAGAATCAATTATTTTTTTTGTAAATTTGGACGTTCAAATGTGCCTCATAGGTGGTTATTTGAAATAAATAATTTGACTTTGCACATGAGTACCTATTTCAGAGCCACATTGCTGGAATGTTTCACGTTCATCTTATGAACACAGCAAACTGCAGACATATCTGACATAACTACCATAATCAGCTTATAATGCTCCCACTGCCAGGACACAGGCCTCCTCTCGACCAGGGGTTGTGGGCCGTAATCTACCACGCGGGCCCAGTGCGGATTGGTAGATGTCACATGTCTTCGAATTATTGGATCTAAGGACATGCACGTTTCCTCACGATGTTTTCTGTCACCGTTTTAAGAGCAGTGCTAATGATGGTGCTTATGTATCCGTTTGTTCTAATTTAATCAGTTTAAACATGACTTAAACACAGTGAAATTAGATCAATAAGTCTTTGATGCCAATCAGGTTTGCACAAAATAAACACGATTAATTTTTCTCAAATGATTGAAATTCTGATCCAGAAAATTCTAGACGATAAACAATAGCAGTTTTCTGTGATGAGAGAACACAAATTGTTTTCTTAGTCAAGCGCTTAGGGAGGTAATTTTTAGAATAAGACCTAGATTATCACTGGATATCTCATTACCATCTGTATGAGAGTAGCCGAGGATCGATTTGAATGGCGTGGGATTGGAGAGGCCTAATATAAGTAGTTATTTTTCCACTCTGCAATCGGCATTTTGTTTTTGTTTTGATTGTTTGTTTGTCCGTTTGTTGTCACTTTCCAGTGTCGCAACACAGAGTAATGATATTAAAAACTGAAAGCTCGTCATAGGTGGGTGGTAGCCCAGTTTTCCGTCGACAAACCGCTATTGTTTTGTTTGTTTGCTTTTGTGTCGATTACAAATTAAACGAAAATTAGATAAATATGTAAGCTACTTGGAGTGTACCACTATTAAAAAACGAGCTAAGGACAGGGGAAGCGTCTAGCACTGGTGTTTTATAATTTATAGGTTATTTTGTGTTTGTTGACTTCAATTTCTTTTTTTCTGTTGAAAACTGGAGGCGTACGCCAGAAATAACCTGATCAGAGTTGAAAACCAACTTGAGGATGATCTTCCTGACTGAAAAACTTCAGAGATGTTAACATGTCTGAAGTTTTTCAAGAGTTAATTCTAGCACTGATCTAATGTACTACCTAAAACAAAATACATACTACACGTTTACTATAATTTACATAATATCAGAAGTACCTGTAGGTAAAGAAAACAGACTTAGTTCTCTTGGGAGCATCACCTGTATACAAATTTCTACCATAAAAGTCTTCAGGTTCCAAAAGGATAGCACATAGTCTCGACGAAATATCGGGTTTCCGTTTTTTTTTCCGAGAGCTTTCTTCCACAGTTTTCGTGTTTTAAAATCGTTGGCGAATACATGTGTCCCCGTATTTTTGCAGTTAACAGCTGCGCGACGGGGCGTATTAATTAATTGTGCGTAAAAGAAGTCGCTTGTTTACAAAAAAAATATGAATAGTGAAGTGACAGCTAGCTACCAAATTATTAGACGTTGGATAGTTGGGCACGCCACAATTGTGGCGATAAGTCCCCTCTTTGAGGAGAAGCTAGAGAGACGCCACGACATCCTCACCTTCCGCCTGACGCATGTCCTCACCGGACACGGTTGTTTCGGGAGGTTCCTGTTCAGAATAAAGCAGGAGGAAACGCCCGGGTGTCACCACTGTGTGGATCGCCCGGAGGACACGGTGGAGGTCTGCCCGGCTTGGGCGGAGCACCACCGTGTACTCAGGGAGGCGATCGGCGGCGGCGATCTCTCGCGTCCGGCCCAGGTTCAGGCCATGGTTCGGAACGAGAGTGCATGGGAGGCCGTCACCTCCTTCTGCGGAGCAGTAATGCTCGCGAAGGAGGAGGCGGAACGCGTGAGGGGGAGGCAAGGTTCACGCTCTCGCGCCCCTCGTCGCCGCAAGAGACGCCCCCGGCGTCGGGAGTCATAAGCTGACTTCCCGGCGGCCACCGTAGGCACGGGCTTGCGGATGGTGAGCGATGGGAAGCTCGCCGTCCGATAAGGACCAGGCCCGGGTCGACGGCGCGTTGTGTTCCACGCGCGCCTCAAAGAGATGTCAGCACCAACTGACGGAATCCGTTAGGGCCAATCCCTGCCAGGGTTGCGAGTTTGTCCGAAAGGGATATCGTAGCCCTGGCACACAGGCGTCTGAAGGAACATGGGTGGGTTTTAGTCAGTAAAAGTAAAAAAGTGAAAAACCGCCCAGAGCGGGAGAAGTTATTTGTTGATAATTTGTTAGTTGATAATTTCCCACCCAAAAAAAAAAAAAAAACATTGGATAGTAGTGATATCTGAAGTGAGCACGTGGCAGTTTTTATCCTCAGTCTTTAACTTGACGACTTTCCAGCATGATCTTCGGGCCATTCACTGAGCTGCACGTTAGGGCAGTAGCTCGCCTAGCTCGGTGACTCGGCCGGGGAATATGGTGTCGATTTAGGGTCGTGTTGCCCGTTTTAAATGTTTATAATATTATTATTTTTAATTTGTTTTGTAGTAGTTAGTAATTTTATTCTTGTTTTTATAATATGGACTGTATTTTAGAATTTGTAACATCGTCTGCAATAAAGAATGATTTATTTAATCACGGAGTGTCAGGGCCAGGCGGCCCTGACCTAAAGCCCAGACACTCCCTAACATCAAGCAATCGTGGACAAGATTGTCAAACTTTTATTGCTTGAATACGAGGCTTTTGGCTATTTTGTAAGAGGGTATTTTATGTTTTTTTTTTTTGTAATTTGCATTTCCTTTGTGCAGAATGAACAATTTTCCTTTCTTTATTTTATATCCAGCAGTGGACTGCTACAAGCTGATGATGAACTCTTTTTCTATAATAGTTCATCATCTGCCTAGCCTCTTGGGGTCGGATTTCAGTCTAACCGGATGCCGGATGTGAACCGTAGAGAAGCGTTTTGTCGACGGAAGAGTAGACAAAAATTACGTTTCCGTGTAGACAGTTGACAGTTTTCTACCGAGAAATGTAGACAAGCGATTTCTATTCTACAGTACAGTAAAAATAAATGTGTCATGCTAAGCCTGCTGACGTCGCAAATAAACGTGGCCATTCACTGGGCCTAAACCTTATAATAGTCGTAGATTGTATCGTTGAGACGAAAAGAAGAAAATTGTATTATTCATTGTAATACTGTAGCAAATGCGGAGCTTGTGGCTAAATAATAACTGCCCCACGGGTCGATCGATCAGGTTAAGCTACGCTTGCCGCGGTTGGTCCGTGGATGGGTGACCATCTTTTCATACCAAGATTCCTCCGTGCCTCGGAAAGCACGTTAAGCCGTTGGTCGCGGCTGTCATTTGTAGATCTTTGACAGTTGTTACGGGGCGTCAGAAGCCAAAAAGTCTGACAGCCAGTTTTACCAAGGGATATCGTATTACCCAGTAACTGGGTTGTGGAGGTCAGATAGGCAGTCACTCCATGTAAAATACTACTATTCAGCTGCATGTGGTTAGACTGGCTGACCCCAACATAGTTGGGAAAAGGCTAGGCAGATAATGATTGTAGCATTATACAGCCGTAATGTTTTTTTTTGCCTTAGTCTCGGAGTTTCGGCGCCTGTGTTATTTTACTTATCACAGCGATGCCATAGAGTTCCACAGACACTAAAGGCAAAGACAAGTAACTGATGTTACGTCGGATGCTGACACGGGGATTACAATAATTTGATTAAATTTAATAATTATTTTATTTTTATACTTTATTTCTCACTTATCAATTTTTATTTTATTTTATTTATTTATGTATCTGTCCGTGACATCACAGCGGGTTCTATCAGCGCTCCGACATTTATTTTAAATGTCACAGCATCATGCTGAGATAGGCGCCTTTTGGCGTCCTACAGGACTTTCTGTTTTTATTTTTATTTTACTTTTGTTTTATACACAATATTATTTTGATTATATGCGAAACCCGAAACACGTGTCTAGTATTTTTATTTAGAATCTATGTACAAAATTTCAAAACTGTATCATGAAAAGTCAGAAAGTTATAAAATCACAAGATTGTTATGTTACCGGGTTACAAAAAACAGCGGCGCGGCGCCCCCGCGCCTCCAGGGTCGTCTTGCGCTCATTGATAATAATTTGGCAGTAGGTACCTAACCGTACGGCGATTGTATTGTAAGTAATTAAATGGTGATAACATGTTCCATGACACTTAAACATTTCCGGGACAACATGGTGTAAAAAATATTGAAATCTATTCAGTTCCTTATTCTGAACAAACTACATAATATATTCAGGTTTCGCATACACTAAAAATAATGTTGTATATACAGGGTGTTTGGCAGAACGTTGAACATACGAAAATGGTGGATAGGTGGGGTCATCTGCTACTTACTCAGCCCTAATTTATTTGGCCCTGGCCCCCTAGATATTATTTTAATTTTAATTTTTTAGCTAACATCTGAGTAAAGCAATAACTTTATAAGCATCTGCCAACATTAAAGATTAAAAAAAAAACAAAAATATTGCCTGTTTTACCCATTTTTAATAAAAATTACACTTTAAAGTTAAGAAAGTGGTGAAACTAGAAGAAAGCAAAAAAAAATTAAAAAATACCAGGGGGCCAGGGCCAAATAAATTAGGGCTGAGTAAGTAGCAGATGACCCCACCTACCCACCATTTTCGTATGTTCAACGTTCTGCCAAACACCCTGTATAACTGAACACATTGATAGAAATATACAAGATATAACCGTGATTAGTTTAATTTTTGTGATCTTCCTGTGCGAGTCCCAATAAATACTTTTTCTTTGCTTAAGTGAATATATAACTGTTGTAAAAGTTCACACGGCTAGTTATTTCAGTTTTATGAGTGCTTAGTGCTACTATGCTGCGTGATAGGTCGTTACCTCCTAGCGAAGAGCATGCTTTACTATAGCAATGGCCCACAGAGCACGGAATCGGAGTCTAGAGATGGCAGAGCAATGGCACACAGAGCACGGAATCGGAGTCTAGAGATGGCAGACCAATGGCCCACAGAGCACGGAATCGGAGCCTAAAGATGGCAGAGCAATGGCCCACAGAGCACGGAATCGGAGTCTAGAGATGGCAGAGCAATGGCACACAGAGCAAGGAATCGGAGTCTAGAGATGGCAGAGCAATGGACCACAGAGCACGGAATCGGAGCCTAAAGATGGCAGAGCAATGGCCCACAGAGCACGGAATCGGAGCCTAAAGATGGCAGAGCAATGGCCCACAGAGCACGGAATCGGAGTATAGAGATGGCAGAGCATCCGCCCACAGAGCACGGAATCGGAGTCTAGAGATGGCAGAGCAATGGACCACAGAGCACGGAATCGGAGTCTAGAGATGGCAGAGCAATGGACCACAGAGCACGGAATCGGAGCCTAAAGATGGCAGAGCAATGGCCCACAGAGCACGGAATCGGAGTATAGAGATGGCAGAGCATCCGCCCACAGAGCACGGAATCGGAGTCTAGAGATGGCAGAGCAATGGACCACAGAGCACGGAATCGGAGTCTAGAGATGGCAGAGCAATGGCCCACAGAGCACGGAATTGGAGTTTACAGTTGGCAGAGCAATGGCCAACAGAGCTTGGAATCGGAGTCTTGGCAATGCTAATAAAATTCGTAGCTCAAAACAACGCAACTTATGACATGGTAGAACACGCTTGGTTCGTATAAACAATATGGACAATGCCGCTGCTAGAAGCTATTTTTTAGAATTGGGTTCAGATCTGAATATTAAGTAGTAATATTTACCTTAACATTATGTGGGCGTCCAAGCATAAAGGGTCCAGCAGTGGGGGTATTGAATTAAGACTAGATTCGGTATCTAGAATAGTCAATTGATATTAATAAGAATTAAAAAAAATATTCAAAAAGAGGCACGTTCTTTTTAATCAGACATTTGATGTTGAAACTCTGAAAAATCTTGATTTGAGAAAAAGGTATTTTCTTTGATATGCTTACCGAGCACTGGTACCATTTTAATAAACTTTTCTCGTAAAATTTCTGTTATTTAGAAATATCATATTATATAAAGTCATTTTACTTTATGAACTTGTAGATGATTGAGCTTTAATTAATAATCAATTAATATCGTGAAATTATTTTTTTTCACAAAACTGCGTTTAACTCGGAAAATAAATGCCGAGAAAAGAGGGTCTACTCCATTGGCCGAATGTTCGGCCGTTTTATAACTTCCATAGTTTCCTTTTTTGACTTAGAATCCATTCCCGACTTAAAGTCACATTTTTGACTTTGGCTTATCTCATTGACTGTCGTTTTTTTTTATTCTTTCGCCGTAGTCAGCCATAGTTAGCCATAGCCAAGCAACGGCCGAACACTCGGCCGATACTTCGGTTTAACGCTTCGGAGTAGACCTCCTGGGCCCTTTTTGCTTGGATGCCCACATATTATTATGATTACCTGTACCTACGTTCCGGCAACATTATTGGGATTACAGCTACACTAAGTAGGTAAACTATATTTCAGACGGTGTACTTGACGTCCCAAAGGTCACATTGTCACGTCCGCCATTTTGGCTTTCAAGAGTAGATAATAAATATTAAACACCCATTTTTTCACTTTCAAAACATGAAAAGTATAAGTCAAGGTACAATTTTGGCATACTATAAATAACAAAATTGTTTATTGAATATAAATTTGAATGATCAAATAATAATAAGTCGAAGCTCACGTTGTCGTTCAGATCCGATCGGTTTGTCACGTTGCCTTCAAATTATGTGCATATATCATGTTTTAAGAAACAGGATGCAAAAAATGCCAAAAAAGCTGTATAATAACTTTGGATCATAATTTATTAGCAAATAAATCTAAATAAACGGTTCTGGTAGAATTATAATGGGATCTCAATCATAGTGATGATTTTGAACGTATATTCTATATAAAATTGGGCCCAGCTGTATGATTATCGATATTTTTGCTGCATCATGCTCATAAATTATATTGCCTATTTTAAACTCGACTGATTATGTAAAAATAATATTTCGGACAATGTTATTATTGAATAGCTTCTTACGACTGGCTAGTAAAAAAAAAACACTCGTGTTCTATGTTTAATCTTGGACCGGAGGCAACACTCTAAATACCTAAGAGAAAACGAATGTGGTCGGACTCTCTCTTTCTGAATACATACATAAGATAAAGAAAACACATAACACTGTCTCGTTCTTATGTATGTATTCAGAATGAGAGAGTCGGCCCACAATCGTCTTCACTTATGTATTTAGAATATTGCCTCCACTGTTATCTATAAGCTTCTTGTCTTGGACATACGATTAGGAAAAACTAAGGAAAGATATCAAAACTTGATAATCAATGCTTTTATTTTATTCAGGGACGGTAAACAGCTACATTATGTGTTGGAAGTTTGGAACAGAGAAAATTTATTATACAAAATATTAACAATATTGCCCACTACATTATCCGCATATTAACAAAAGAAAATATGACAATAACTGCCACTACAGGGTCAAATTAAATTAGCTAGCGAAACTCCGCTGACGAGATATCGAACGATATCTTAACATGATAAAACGAAAATTAATTTGATGACTTTTTTGTTGTCACTTGAAATAACTGTTTAAAAATCGGTTTTTTTCTTTAAATTTCACAGTTTTGATGGGTATCTATCAATAACTAAAAATAAAATAAAAAAATCATAATTTCTCAACACATACTTCCAGTAACAACATACCCAGCGGTCTACAACCCCAAAAAAATCATCAAAAATCATCAAATCTTTTTCATATTTAGTGTTTTGATATCCATACCCATCACGCCTGCGGAGTTTCGCTAGCTAATTTAATTTGACCCTGTGTACTCCATTGGTTTAGTTAGTTAAATCATAAAAAGGGTTTTTATAGATGACACTTTCTTGGTTAAAAATTCGTAGTAACTTATAACCAAATTAAATTTATTTTAGGTTTTTTGATAGTTCCGTCTTTTATTACTGTATGTTAAACTTTATCATTTATTCTAAAACTAACCTTCGTAGTTGTAATTGCTTGAGCACAATTTTTTTGTTATATGTATATTAATACTATAATATTTTGTAATCTGTCTATTGTAAAGAGCCCATTATGACATGTTCTCTAAACGTCAACGAAATAAAACGTTGCTAAATTGAAGAGTAGAACTGTAACGTAGCATGACAACTGAAGTGCCAGGTATTACGTTTAGTCGGTTACTTGACAGCTCTCTCGTCACGTGGTGTTTTTGTTTACCTTTATTAAACGGATAATAATTTTCCAGGCGACTAATAACTTAAAGGGCGACTAACTATTTGCTACTAAAATAATAACTTGGCAGCGATTAAATATTATTTCTTAATCGCTGCAAAGTCATCTACTGTTATTGCATCATTTGGGTTAGGTTAGGTTAGAACAGTAACCATTAACAAGCGAAGGCGAGCGAGCGAAGCGAGCGTGCCGCGGTAGCGGCCGCCGAGCGCCAGATCCCCTCTATTTTTTGTTGGTAAATTCAGTTACCAAAACAAAACTTCGATGCCAGTTTAAATTAAAATAAAGCTAAAAACTGATTATTGAGCTGCTACTTTCTACTTAAAATAATACTTTGCTGTAGCTGCCAACCTATTATTTTTGCTACCGGCTTTAATTATTTTTAATCCCAAATTCAGATTAATTTCGCCGCCGCGTTAAATACATGCCTTATTAAACTACCTAAACCAACGGAGTATAGAAGGTAATAAATAATTACATTAATTATAAGGTATACCTATGTCCTATGTAGGGTAGGCCTATGTCCAGCAGTGGACGTCTTTCGGCTGAATGATGAATAATACATTCCAATTGAGTTATAAATTAACACTAAAACAAATAGGTACATAATAAAATCTAGACTAGCTTACATTCCCAATACCATACTAACTTGTTTATGTATGGGAAAATGTCTTTACTCTGTTTGGATTGGCTTGGCATGCATGATAACATTTTTAACTAGTAGTTCAAGGGCAGATTTCTCAACTGTCAGTTTTTTTTTGTCTGACTAATAATTATGTACCAAGAACCCCCCAAGAACCTTGACTATTGAAAAATCAGCCCTAAATCATTCTGGTACTCGTACATAACTCTTTTTTCTTTGAAAAACTGCGTTAAATCTGTTTACTTAAAAATAATAACAGTTGGCATTATTATCACAAAATGACATAACTTTAACGGTCTGCAGTAGGCTTCCGGCTGACATAATTCTGATAAAGACATCAATATCATAGTGACACTTAAATAAATGGTGCATTATTATTATAGGTATGTTTACTACTCCCTAGCCGTTGGTCTCATAGATCTAAGAAAGTATACCGATATGCCATCATCTTCTTAGCCTTTTACCAATTATGTTGGGGTTGGCTTCCAGTCTAACCGGATGCAGCTGAATACCAATATTTTACATGGAGCGACTGCCTATCCCATTTCTTCCCATGGGTGTCGTAAAGGGACTTACTAGAGAATGGGCAGCAGCGTGCTCTATGCATTTTAACACCATACTGCGATCGCCAACCCGCCTGCCAAGCGTGGCGTTTATGACAAACACACACAACCCTTATGGGGAGGCATATGTCCAGCAGTGGACATCTTTTGGCTGAAATGGTAATGGTAATGGACTGCCTATCTGGCCTCCGCAACCCAGTTACTGGGTAAAACGATACCCCTTTGGTAAGACTGGCTGTCGGACTTTTGGGCTCCTGACGTCCCATAACAACTGTCAAAGATCTACAAATAACAGCCGGAACCGCGACGGGCTTAACGTGTTTTCCGAGGTACGGAGGAGTCTTGGTATGTAAAGATGGTCACCCATCCACGGACTAACCGCGGCAAGCGTAGCTTAACCTGATCGAACCTAGGCAGGCGCTTTACGTTGTTTTAAAATAATTTATCACCACTGCTCTCAAAACGGTGATGGAAAACATCGTGAGGAAACCGGCATGTCCTAGAACCTAAAATTCGAAGACATGTGACACCTACCAACCCGCACTGGACCGGCGCACTATGGAAAATGGTAGAACAAGCGCATATCAAAAATGCTTTTTACGAATATCATAATTTGGCTAATATGGCTATTCTTTTAGGTTTTCTAATAGTCAAATTATAATATTCATTACGATTTTTTTTCTTAATACGCGAAATTATTTTTTTTTTCTTAGATAGAAATACATAGAAGACAGAAGTGCCAAACTCAAGTCTTTGCGTATACATGTTTCAATACCATATTGTGAAAAAAATACTTGGTACAGATATGCAGTATTATACATTTTTAGAAAGGTTATTTTATGCTTTTTGCGATACAGCTTAATGATTTTAAAAGTAAAGAAAAATATTTCAGTAATTACTTAAAAAGTGACATACCTTTTTTTTCACTTGTATGTTTTTTCGTCGAAGGTTTTCAGTATTACCCACGTTTGCCCAAGCGCTACTTTTTATGTCGACTAGTAGTCTAACTATTCATAAATAGAATGCAAAAAAAATTAGCTGCGGATATTTGCGGTTTTAGAAGATATGAGAAAAAAACTGATAAAAGTCAGAACCCGAAAATTAGTATCTTTTGCGGTTTACCACTGACACCATTCACATATACAATATAGAACTTTTTGGATATTTTCTTCATTATTTCGTGATAACAAAGGGACCTTATCAAATTTGCACTCGGTTTGCGTGGGAAATTACAAGATAATAATGATGTAGGTACCAATTCGATATTGTAAAATGAGTATTTAAAGGGAAGCAAAAACTATTCGAACCATCTACATCAGTGTAACTTCAAGTGAAGCAAATCTCATCTACGCCTATTATTTCTGCAGATTGTGAAGTGTTAAAATGTCTTCCTTCAGCTGTACCAAACGAGACTTCATAATCCCCTATATAGAGGGCGGCAAGACCATGGAATCATTATCCAAAGTTTTTGTGGAAAAGCTGAATGTTTCTGAAAACAACTTGTGTTTTATAATTAGTGACATACAAAGGCACATTCTTCCTATTTTCAACAAACGCTGGGCCCTGGCATCTCGGAAAAAAGAAACATTTTTACAGAAGTATTGTACTTGGTTGGACTCAAGGTATTCGTTAAATTTACCGGATTCTGAACAATATTCTACGCCATCAACATCTGGCCAACGAGGACGAGCATGCGTGGCTTATGGAGACTCCTCAGAATCTACCAAGAAGAGGAAAAACACTCTTCTACTCCAAGACTATGGCTTCGAGCATATAAAAAACGCCTATCTGCAGGGACAACGGGCTTTACGTGAGTACACAGAAGCTCATCTTGTCGAAGAATTAAGAACCGCTGACACTCAAAAGAAATTAGATATCTCAAGTAAGTGGAACGACTCAGACCAGATGAAGATTCTTTCCGATACGGAAGCATTGAGTGCTTTTATAGATTTAGATCTAACAAAAGCACAATATATGTACCTGAAAAACTTAACCAACGAACGAAAGTGTTGTATATTCCCGCCTTACTACAAAATACAAGAAATAAAAAGATCCTGTTATCCACCATCTTCTACAATCGAAATCACGAATACTTATGCTAAAGTGATTAATATACAAGATTTATTGGATCATACTGCTGCTAGAATTTTAAAAATCGATTCTGTTTTCCAAAAACAACATAGAACATTGATCCTTTATTCTAAATGGGGATGTGATGGTTCATCTGGTCAAAGCCAATACAAGCAAATACTTGCAGAAGAGTCAGAAACAATTTCAGATGCCAATTTGTTCATCACTTCATTAGTCCCCATCAGATTAGTTGATGTGCAATCGGGATCCGTTGTTTGGCAAAATCCGGTACCTTCATCTGTCCGTTTTTGCAGACCCATTTCTATTGAGTTTTGTAAGAAAACTCCAGAAAAAACCAAGGCAGTTGTTGATGATATTAAAAAACAAATTAGGGCTGCACAAGCATCACTTATAAACAAAGATGGTGTTGTAGTAAATGTGAAGCATGAACTATTTCTAACGATGATCGATGGAAAGGTGGCTCAGGTCCTTACAGATACTCCATCTGGTTCCACATGCACGATATGTGGGGCTACTCCACGGCTAATGAATGACCTATCGAAAGTAACTGCCAAACCCGAAAACGAAAACGCCTACCAATACGGATTGTCCACCTTACACGCCTGGATTCGCTGCATGGAAATGATATTGCATATTTCCTATAATCTTTCGTTTAAGACTTGGTCTGCTTCAACTGAGGAAAATAAGAGATTAAAAAAAGAAAAGAAAGAAGTTGTTCAAAAACGTTTCAGGGAGGAGTTGGGATTAATCGTCGACAAACCTCGGCAAGTTAGCGGGAATACGAACGATGGCAATACCGCACGAAGATTCTTCTATAATAGCACTTGCTCATCGGAAATAACAGGTGTAGATGAGGCATTGATTAAACGCCTATACATTATCTTGCAAGTTCTTTCTTCTGGAATGATGATCGACCCTGAAAAATTTGGGGAATATGCAATAGAAACTGCAAGAATCTATGTAAGTAATTACGATTGGTATTATATGCCATCCTCCGTTCATAAAATACTCATACACGGGCAAAACGTTATCAAGCATTTTGCGGTGCTTCCTATTGGACAGCTATCGGAAGACGCACAAGAGTCTCGCAACAAAGACTACAGAAACATACGACTTCATCATGCCAGAAAATGTTCCCGATCTGCTACAAATGAAGATGTCTTTAAAACGCTTTTATACACGTCAGATCCATATATAACAAGTTTGAGAAAACCGTACGTAAGAAATGTGAAAGAACTTGAAGAAGAGGCACTAAGTCTTTTAAACGTGGCACCTGAAAGTGAACCCACATTTACTGACCCTGATCCTGAAGTGGTATAAGTTAAAAATAATATTTATATTTAGTTATTACTTATATTTGTACCTAGCTACATCATTTCCTGAAGCCAGAGTATAGGATGTACCTATTAGTAATATGATTTTAATTTAGTATTTTTTTTTCATATATATATATTTTGTTTACTTTGCTTGTTGTAATTAACCATGGTTTAATCTTTTTAGTCATTATAAACTTGTATTCCACTTGAAATAAATTTTTAACTATTTTTTTCGTGATTTTTTCCCATTTCTTTCATTCTATGCAAAAAAACATACATAGATATACAAGAAAACCCTATAAACTACACATCGTTCGAATCTCCGAACCTTGCTGCATATTTGTGCCAAATTTCTGCACGATACAACAAAAATTCATGAAGTTACAGATTTTTGATCCGATACCGACCTATATTTTCCATAGTGCGGCGTGGTGGATTATGGCTCACTCTCTCTCACCCTGAGGATTGCGTCCCAGCGGTAAAAACACTCTAGGCTGATTCTGCTATGATACCACTTGGCCTTATTATTTTGGGTGTCAAAAGCATAAGTAACTTCTTTGTCAAGTTTCAATATACAAACCAAAACCGGCTTCCCAATTCATAAATTGCACATCTGAAGAAGAGGGCAGTAATAAACTTACTAAAAACACAAAACCAGAGGACCTAACATAAACTCAAACTCAACTCCAACCATTTATTTCAAATAAACCAATTACAGGCACTTTTGAATTGTCAAGGGGTCGGTCAGTCCGAAAGATGAAGCTTGTTGCCCATTCCAAAGCGTAGTAGGTTCCTATGGAAAAGAACGGGCAAGAAACTCCACGGACACTTGTAAAATTAAAATATTGTTGCAAAGTATTGGTTACATTATTCATGTTGAAATTATACATGTGAGAACAATGTAAAAAGACATGCACGTTAAAAGCGTCCGTGATATATTAATAATAAATATAATAAATTCATTTATTTCAGGTAAAAAAACACCCATTGACAAACATAACTAAAAGAAACAAACCATAGCCGCAATCACACACCCAAATCACAAACAACAGTATAAAACTAACATAAAAAAAAAACATAATTAATTAATGAAAAATTGCCAAAATAAAATGTCAGAATCTACAAAAAACTAAATGTTAAATATAAAATAGTAAAAGTCTAACTGTAAAAAAAGGCCAAGATTCAAAAATAATGACAAGTATTAAAAATAAAAATTATAAAAAATCTATAGCGATTTTTTTTTAATTCTACCTGCCCCATACACGGGTGCATGTAAGGCCTACCAGTGCTTCATGAAAGGCTCGTCCAACCTGTTGGCTACAACGGTAAGAAATTTATGTATTATATAAAAGTAAAAACAAAAAACGATATAAAAATAAAATAAGTTAAAAGGAGTGAAATCAAAATTAACTTTCATTAGGTACAACTCCACTTTAAACTCCTGTTCGTGTGGTTCCCTACTACTACTACTCAATAATCCCACACCCATCCCCAACCCATCCCATCCCACCATATACCCATCTATTTATAGAAGGTACGAAATATACACGACAAAGCATCATCGTGAAAACTAATAACTCACTTCACTTTTACTAAACTAGTAAATAATACGTAATTTTTATACTTCTACGTTTAATCCTTCAACACAATCATACTTAGCACATAATAATGTTACTCAGCACAGTTTAACACTTAATATTACGAACGTCTGTACGACTTGACAGCTGGAACACGAATCCCGTCCGCATCTGCAATCTTATAATTATGACCTTAGTCAATTGAGATACTTTAATCGTAGCAAAATAACGTTGCTAACTGACGCAAACTAGCTTTTCTTTTTTTTTTTGGGTGGAAAATTATCAAATAACTTCTCCCGCTCTGGGTAGAGTGGGAGGGCGTATCAGACTTTTACTGACTAAAACCCACCCGTGTTACTTCCGTTGCCTGTGTGCCAGGGCCACGATATCCCTTTCGGACAAACTCGCAACCCTGGCAGGCGTTGGCCCTATCGGACCCCGTCAGTTGGTGCTGACATCTCTTTGAGGCGCGCGTGGAACACAACGCGCTGTCGACCCGGGCCTGGTCCTTATCGGACGGCGAGCTACCCATCGCTCACCGTCCGGAAGCCCGCGCCTAAGGTGGCCGGAAATCGGCTTGCGACTCTCTACGCCCGGTTTGCGACTAGGGGCGCGAGGGCGCGAACCTTGCTTCTCCCTTACGCGTTCCGCCTCCTCCTTCGCCAGCATTACTGCTTCGCAGAAGGAGGTGACGGCCTCCCCATGCACTCTCGCTCCGAACCATGGCCTGAGCCAGGGCCGCCGCCGGCGATCTTTCGCATGAGGACACGGCGGTGCTCCGCCCAAGCAAGGCAGACCTCCACCGTATGCTCCACCGTGTCCTACGGGCGATCCACACAGTGGTGACACCCGGGAGTTTCCTCCCGCTTTATCCTAAACAGGAACCTCCCGAAACATCCGAGTCCGGTGAGGACCTGCGTCAGGCGGAAAGTGAGGACGCCGTGGCGCCTCTCTAGCCATTCCTCAAAGAGGGGACTTATCGCCACAATTGTGGCGTGCCCAGACGCAAACTAGCTACCATTTAGTATTAATAAACGGAATTATTAAGTAAATAATATCGTAGTACGTTACTACCGTCACCACAGCAACACAACCAGCTTTGCCATTCTATAAATAAAACATATCCATCATTTTCTCTAATCCTAGATTACGTAACGTTACTCCATCGCTGTATCTAGGCCATATAGCAAGCAATAAAAGAGCTATCAAAGTAATTTGCTATCCAACCGATAGGCTATGGATTATGGAATATTTATGGATTTGACATGGCGGATAAATAAACAATTGAACGAGTATAATTGTGGAAACTGCCCATTGTTGTGATCAATAATTACAATGTCTATATATTGATAGTGTTCGTTGAAAGGATATTTTAAGTTGGACGGGTCCCATGTGTGGCTATGTTGTTGTTGTGAGCTTCACGACGTACGTCTACTGGGTTGGACAGTACAGCTAGTGACGAGGGAGCACAGTTTGGTTTTAGTCAGTCATCTGTCTAGCCTTTTCCCATCTATGTTGGGGTTGGCGTTCAGTCTACCCAGATGCAGCTGAATTATTTCCAGTATTTTACATGGCGCGACTGCTTATCTGACCTCCACAACCCAGTTACTTGGTAATAGAATAGAATGGAATTATCTTTATTCAAGTATCTTACTCAAAAATGAGTAATTAGACTTACCTTAACTCACACACTGATTATTTTAGGAAAACTTTTTTTTTTTTTACAATGTTTTTAAATATGTGAGCACCATGTATCTATCACATAATTAATTTATCTCATTGCTTCATTATTAATTCTTTTTACCTATTGTGGTATAGTAATTTTATTCTAGGTGCATCGTCTTCACATATAATTATATAATTGATGTACCAATACCAAATATTGTAAAACATTTTAAAAGAGTAACGGTGGAGTTTTTGCCCATTCTTCTCCATACGAAGCTACCTTTTGGAAGGGGCGACTAGAATCAATTCTATTTTATTTGTAAATTTTGACGTTCAAAAGTGCCATCTATGTGCATATTTGAAATAAATAATTTGACTTTGACTTTGACTTTACAACTTATTAGTAACAGCTGACGCTTCATAAAAACAAACAAATGGTAGTGAATCACCGTTGTGGCAACCCATGTGAGATGGCACAACAGGGACCCATGAAAACACAGTCTAGACTACTTGAAATCATGCTTAGGATACTGTTGGAGCTGCCCCACACCCTGCGCACCATGGAAGCGCACCTTTTGCGCATACGATATATTACTATATATTTTGCGTAATACGCAACCCCTGCTAGTCTTACCCCTTGGTAAGACTGGCTGTCAGAGTTTCGAGCTGGTGCCGACCCGTAACGACTGTCAAAAATCCATGAATGACAGCCAGGACCAACGGCTTAACGGGCTTTCCAAGGTACGGAAGGGTCTTGGTATGTACCTAAATATGGTTACCCATCCACGGACCCCACGGCTCCGTGTGGTGCCGGACGTAAAGAATAGCATCACCCTACTTCTTCCCATGGGTGTCGTAAAAGGCGACTAAGGGAATTACTAGAGAATGGGCAGCAGAGTTCTCTATGCATTTTAACACCATACTGCGACACCCCCCCTTAGGGGGAGGCCTATGTCCAGCAGTGGACGTCTTTTGGCTGAAATGAGAATGATGATCCACGGACCAACCGCGGCAAGCGTAGCTTAACCTTTCGATCAACTCGTGCGGCTGTGACCTATTGCTTAGCCATGAGCCCTTTTGTTCTTAGTCAGTAACAGTCTGACATACCTCCACCTACCCCTGAACTGACGACATTCATGATTTACGCACACGAAGAGGCACTTTAGCCACAGATTACCAGTAAGTCACTCCATACAACATTTTCAAAACCTACTGCTATAATAGCCTTTATACCTTCGAGTCGCAGGTCGCAGGACGCTGCGAACGAAAATGTACCTAGCCTTACAAGCGTAAAGTGAGTTTTGCTTTGTAGCTACGCGCGGGCCTCTCGACTGTCGGGAATCCATTGACAAGTGGGTCGCGTGCGACCCGGTGGCCGGTAGGTAGTTAGCGCGCGTAATTACATGGAGTGATTTATCTGGTAATCTGTGTTTTAGCAAAAAAATGTGAAAAACCCGGACAACAGCGAGTCGGACTGGGGCAGTCAGATACCTACCAGTATTTTGTCAGAAACAGTAGCCAAGCGTGACATCTAACTAACATTATAAATGCTAAAGTGAGTTTGTTTGTTTATTACGCTAAAACGGCTAAACGGATTTGGATGAAATTCGACACATGGGTAGACCATGGCCTGGATTAGAATATATGATACTTTTTATTTCGATATTCCCACGGGAGCGAGACTTATACGTGTGAAACTACGGGGCGCAGCTAGTAACAAATATTGCCGAAAATCTGAAAGATAACTTACTAGTACAATTTTTTTTTTTGTATTTCTACAAAAATCTACTTTTAAGGTTACCCAGTTAATCTGAACAGCTCCTGAGACCTTCACTCCAGTCAATAGTCCATTGTATTCACCATTCAAGATTGTGTGCGAATATCGGTCAACAGCACTTGGGTCTTTTAAGTCAAGGTTGAATCAATCAGTCATTCATTCATTCTCTGAAAAAAATGTAATCCTTCACATCATATTTTATTGTTGGACATAAAGCTGGACCACAATTGCGTAACACAGTTTCTAATCCATTGCTTCTTCAACAACGTAAATAGCGTATTTGATTAATGTTGTAGAACTGTCAAAATTAATGTCATTGCCATTGAAGTGTGTTATGTAATTACCCCGCTGGTCTAGACTCCCAAGTTAAATTAAAGCGTTTCGTCGCGTATGGTAAAACTAGCAATCGGTCAAAATCATGAAAATCACAATCCGTCAAAATAGCGAAGCGTCAAACGTGCCGTGGCAGCGGCCACCGAGCACTAGATGTTCATCAATATCCAATTTAACTAAATTACTATACGATATTCAGCCATCTGGTTAAACGTTGCGCTCAATGACTTGGCTAGTTGTCCTTCAGCTATTTAATTGGATGGCATAATGTTGTGTATCCAAACTATATTTATGTATAATCGTATTTACGCATAACAGATTACGCATAATTTCTCTAATCATAATACATAACTATATAATACATAGCAGCATAAATATATTTACGCATAATGACATTAAAACACAATTTTCATACGCATAACAAAATATGCGTAAAAATTAAAATTTTATGCCTTAACACTATAAATTTAACACTATTTAATAGTCATTCCGCCAAGTAACATTATGCGAATTAAAATTATGCCAAAACAAATTATTCAACAAGATAATTATGTCTACATCAACTGTATGCTAAAAACAATTATATTATGGCAAAAAAAAATATACCAAAAAATATAATACCAAAACAGTTATGCCAAAATATAAATTAGTAAAAAAAACATTATGTGACAAGAAAGGATCCCTTTTCCAGTCACTTGACCGATTGTGAATTTGACGAAACGAATTAAAGGATGACAAAATAGTCTTCCTATGTTTAAGTTTCAAAACCTGATTGCAATTCGGGTAACAGCAAAAACTTACATCCAAATCTGTTCAGTAGCTTCCAAGAAAAATGTTAATGGTCTCTCCGATGACTCTTAAAGAAAGGATCACGCGAAGGTAGAATTTAAAGTGTTTGCCTGAAGTCATGGATGAAACTATGATACAATGTTGAATATAGTTCAGTATAGAGTATGTACAGGGTCAAATTAAATAAGTTATTGAAACTCTGTAGTATTGATTTAGACATCGATACCCATCAGTTTCTCGATAAAATACATAAATAAATAAATAAAGATTTTTTTTTGGGGTTAATGTCGTTAACCCCAAAAAAAAATCTTTATTTATTTATTTGTAGTATTGTTGCTTAAAGTATGAGTAGAGAAAGTCTGTTTTCTTTTGTTTTATCATGTTTAGGTATCGATACTAATCACGTGTGTGAAGATTACACAAAAAAAAAACTGATTTTTTAAGCTTATATTTCTACACTAACTACGGTCGGTGACCCCACAAAAAAGATGATCAAATTAATTTATTTTTTATTTTATCATGTTCAGATATCGAACCCATCTTTTCTGCGTAGTTTTGCTGGTTAATTTAATTTGATCTTGTAGTATACCTAATATACCTAGTCCTCTTCACCGCATCCGGCGACCAGATTAATTTTAATTCCTTTCGATGTAACAATGTAGAATAGATACATCGAAAAAATTTCTTATTTTTGAACTTTTAAAATATTTGCCAAGTGCAGGTCAGTTCAACTCAGTATTTTGACAGCCAACCAACCAACTAACCTCCCATGGCAACCTGACAGGTTTTGTGTTTGTACCAAGATTATTTCCTGCTGACCTGCACCATGTCAACTGTTCTATTTAAAACTCATGATTGGACAAATTTAGCAGTGAATGTCTGTATATGCTCGCTGAGTCGGCACGCGATTGGCTGTGCCGTACCCACGAGCTGCTGGACATCATTGCGAATAAGCGACGCGCGCGCCATTTGAAGGAAGCTTGGCGTGCGTGTGGAGCCGACAAGTCTTTTGTCGCCATTGACCCAATGAACTATCTAATTTTGAATTCGTGAGTGAAAAATAGATAAAACAGGAACAAAGTGTGCATTACAGTGTGGTGTCACTCGTGCCAATCTCAGTGGTCAATGGTCCACTCAAAAGACCCAGTAGTAGTTTTAGATCAATTGGGAGCCAGCCGCAGCGGGAGAAAAGGTGAGTCGTACTCAGTCATCTCTCTGTTGAATTAGTTTCTAGTTCGGGTGAACGGCTACCTCCGTTCATACAAAACAACCTCATATTCATTCTATAACCAGAGTATCTTACATTCCGCTCCTCAAGTCCACTTCAACTTTTGACCAACTATAACATAGTCTCTGGTCAGTATGCTGGTAGCACAGATTAAATAAGCCCCCCAGGATGTCCGTTTGACTGTAGGAGGACCTTTTGGAAGTTTTTGATCAGGCCATTTATTCCTAGTCCACGTCATTTAGGCCATCCTATTGAAACTTAAATCTTTGTGCCAGACTTATCATGTGGAATGGTGATAGATGGTGGTGGTATTAACAGACTGTGGCCTCTGATTTTGTTTCGGCCTTTCTTCTCAGAGTAGACAGATAGAAAACGCCGCCGTCCTCATCTAGTTTTTAAAAATATGATTGACGTGTAAAAGTGTTTGTACAAACCTACTTACTGAAATAAAATCATTTATCATTTAAACATTCTTTTAACTTATTCAGAGGGCCTTGACTAATGGCATTCGCTTCAGAGCGATTCTATTTCTACAATAGCTATCGCTTCAGCGATAACGAAGTTCGATTGGTAGGCGATAACGCTTGTCAAAAAGTCTTGGCTTCGCATCTCTAAGGAAGTTATCGTTCGATGCTCTCGATTCGTTTCATGGAATCGAATGATGATAATTTGTCTAGCTAATTTCTATTCGTTGATTTATGATCACGTGATATTTCGATAGCTTATGGCAACACCATACATTTTTTGGCTTTTCTTTGTCTAGGCCCTCAGGACTGCTAAACGCACCCAGGCGCCATAATAATACATTTTTCTATTGTGTCTCGTTCAGTGTCCTTGAGCTGGCGCACCTAATGCTTTTGTGCAGATCTATCGCACAGTTCCGATTCTTACGTGAAAGAGGTGCGGATGCAAGCCACATGAAACCTATTTATATCGACACCACGAATCATTTGAAATACACCTCAATTTAGTTTAGTTAGGTTAGTTTATCATTCATCAATATAAGGACGGATACAAATCCATTATTTACATTTTTTTTCACATAAGTATTCAAATATATACAAGCCATGACGTATTCTTGAATGATTATATCTTATTTTTTTTTATTCTTACGTCAATGTTCAACATTCATTGATTACGTTGCACTAATCGGGTAAATGGATGACGTCGTAACGAGCATGAGCATTACTGTAATAACGTCTGCTTATGTAGGTTAAATAATTTTATGCCATATCCGTATAGCGTATGTTTAGGTCCTCCTAAACTACTAAAGGTATATCATATCCGGTAGGCTCTAATAATCCTTCCATATCCCAAGGGCACGTCTTCCCTACCATTATCGCACCCTCCGGTATGATTGATATGACTTTGATATACAATGGTCTCCAAGAATCATGAGGCTCCAAGGGCTTGTGTAAATCTTTGCGTTCATTCGAGCAATCGAGTCTGGTTTAACCACGCTGGGTTCGGTGCATTTCATTCATTCATTAATTATCCGTACAGCGTATTTTTAGAAGGATGCATATCCGGTACGGCTCTAATAATCCTTCCATATCCCTGGGGCACGTCTTCCCTACCATTATCGCACCCCCCGGTTTACTCTTTGATATACAATCGTCTCTCTAGTCACATGAAACATGAGGCTCCAAGGGCTTGTGTAAATCTTTGGGTTCATTCGAACAATCGAGTCTGGTTTAAACACTCTGGGGTCGGTGCATTTCATTCATTCATTATCCGTATAGCTTATGTTTAGGTAGAAAGAGAAGGAAATGAATGATAGCGTGACGGTTGACAGGGAGAATGGGAGAAGCCAACATGATGCGCCGACCCCAAGCAACATGGGACAAGTGTAGGCAGATGATGAAGATTTTGTTGGGTAGGTGGATTAGAATGATAGAATAGATAGAATGATAGATGTAGAAATCCGCATGCGCACCAAGGTAACCGACATAGCCCGAAGAATTGCCAAGCTTAAGTGGCAGGGGGGACATATTGCTCGCAGAACTGATGGCCGATGGGGCCTAAAAGATTCTGGAGTGGCAACTGCGTACCGGAAGACGTAGCGTTGGAAAGCCTCCTACAAGGTGGACCGATGACCTTGTGAACCCGCAGGTATCCGCTGGATGCGGGAAGCACAGAACCGGTCGATGTGGTGGTGCTTGGGGAAGGCCCATGTCCAGCAGTGGATGTCTTTCGGCTGAAATGATGGTGATGATGAGGTGGATTAGAATTTCAATGGTCTGAAAACCGAGTCAACTTCAACTTCCACTCTTCATTAAGGCTCTTGTGGAAAACACACTGGACTAAAATTTTGTCAATATCAGGTAGTTACTATGGTAGACCATCAGACGCTGGAGATTGTTCAGAGAGTTGTTTGACGGTGAAGAGAAAGTATATGAATTTTGTCATAATTATTAATTATGTCAGGTAGCATGGTGGGGATGGATTTAGCTTACGCCAAAACGGTGGTCGCATGTTAAATTAGGTCATTGCGTTTAAATAGGTTTTTATTTTTATTATTTTAGTAATATTATATAAAGATTATTTTTAAATTTGTGAATGTGAGGACGTTTTAGGCTTAATAGACTGTAGCTTTGTAAACCATTTTCTATTTTGTTAAGTACCTGGTACTTGTTGACATAGGAGCAGGAGGACACTAGGAGTTGTACAAAACACTGTTATTTGAAAACATTGCAAAAGCCCATTATTTAAAAAAAAAGTAACCGTGGAGTTTCTTGACATCTCTTCTCCATAGGAAACGACCAATTGGAACCGTGCACCTATCTTCTGACGTTTCTTATGTGCCCATGTAGGTTTATGTGTGAAATAAAATATTTTGATTTTGATTTTGAAATCTGTATGATTTTATCGCAGACCAGAAAAGATTGGCACGGGGGTGAGGATTAAACTCACTTTCATTTAATCAGGTTGTTGACCGCTGTACGTTTCTATATCCTGCCTATTCTCGTAATTTCGATTCTTCAGTGGCCCAACGTCACCCATGTTAGGTGGAGAGGAATTGGTGTACCTACTTATTGGCCCATGGCCACACAGTACGTAAATGTGTGAAAATATATAGGCTAAAAAACTTGATCCTATTTTTAAAAACTTCGGTAAACGGTCCGTCAACATCTTGTTAAAAAATAATTACAATGGATCTAGGCATTTTGGCATTCAGCCTAGGAGGAAAGAGCCAAAAATATTCTGTAACAATACATGTCTATTAGTTTCAACTAAAAATATTATAAATATTGTACCTAGTCTATTATCAGCTCAGCACCTGGGTTTTTGGCTAGACTGAATAGCTTGAATCATCTTTGGAAACGTCGCGGTCGCAAAGTATTTCGTGTTCAGAGAAACAGAAAATAAAAATTAATCTAGGTAATATATAATATATTATATTGCGTTTTTTGCAGTTTCTTTGTATTTTTCCTTCTTTTTGTGTCCGAATAGTTAAACCATAAACCTCTTAAAATGTAAATAAATAGTAAAAGAAATAAAGGAACTTAACAGATTGGTTTTTTAAAATGCAAGTCATTCAATTATAAATGCTGTAATTATTTCCTATCCTATTTCTAAGATACGTTTTACACAAAAAATAACACTTTGTCGGTATCGTTACCTATACATTAATTTGGTCGAAGTTAATTGATTCGAATCCATCTAAAATTTGCGTAGGCACAAAATATTTAGATACCTCCTCGATTTTGTTCGATCACACGTGTCAATTGTTAAAAACTGGCCAAGTGTGTGTCAGAACACGCACAATGAAGGGTTCCGTAGTTGGGATGAATTTATCCCAAGACCAACTAAACATTGTAGTTGAAAGACAAATGTTCCCTCTTATATTCTAACTGAAAATGTAAGTTTGTACGCATGATATTGAGTGATTTACCATGTTATTTTAAGACCATAGACTTCTTATAGGTTTTTCTCTAATCTATACGTAAAGAATTATTTTCTATAATTTTTACCAAATTTTAGGTTCAGTAGTTTCGGAGATAAAGTCAATTGTCAATTTTCACCTATATTCTTAAATAATTTTAAAAGTATTTATTAAAAAAAAATCTGAAATTCATACAACAAACCCTTTCATTTAATATGTCACACGGTACCGTTTAAAAAAAATTTTTTGTTCATTTTCTACTTTGCCCCCCAAAAGGGACCCACATATTCAAAATTTATTTATTTACGTTACACGTCCGTGTTTGGCTCACAGAAATTCATATGTGTACCAGGTTTCAACTTAATCGGTCCAGTAGATTCGGAGCAAATGGGCTGTGACAGACAGACGGACAGACAGACAGCCAGCAAGACAGACAGACACACGAGTGATCCTATAAGGGTTTCGTTTTTTCCTTTTGAGGTACCCGGAACCCTAAAAATCAAGCAAATCTGTAGGGACAATAAAAAACTATCTTTTAAACTATCGAGGTTAAGACAGGTTAAAACTTTTTCGACAACCCTTCATCGCTTTTTGTTTTAGCTGAGGAAAAGAAACAATACAACAAACTCCCCAGGAACAGTCCATTATGACTCATCAAAAATATTTGGGAATACAATTAATGGCAAGTTGCAAATACTTATTCCAGTTCAGTTTTAAAAACTAGCCTTTTTCTCAGAGTGAGAGGACTCTGCGGTCAACAACCTGACTACCAACTATGGTGATTAAGGGCAACGCCTTATTTTTGGGGACAAGTTATCAGTGGCGAAAGGACCATATAACACGATTCCTACCGGCTTCCCTTCGGAGGTTTGCATCAACAACTCTACCGCTATTGAAAAATGGCACAGACAATAATGTCTACTATTGCCAAAAAATATAGTTACACTACGGGTATTTAAACCACTATAACATTCAAACAATAAAAATGCCTATTTTTATTGTATAGTCTTTGAATAGAAATAACAAACAAAAAAGTTTTGTTTGTGTAGTGATGCGTCTTTTTGGTTCTGCTACTTGACGATATATGGTGTAAAAATTCGGTAAAGGAAAGACTTATTTTTAAGTTAATTAATTAATTTTTACTTTATTAATAAAAGTAAGTAATTTAAACCGGCTTCGCTTCGGCTTCTCTCATACAAAAATTGACACCTCGCCGCTGCAAGTTATAATATTGGAAACTCGATAGCAATAATAATGAGTAAGACGAACAGTACCTACTTCTTATTTTTGGGGAGAGTAAGTACATTAATAGTCTGTAACCGTAGAGTTTCTTGGCGCCTCCTCTCTATCAATCAGGACACGACCAATTGGAACCGGGCGTCTAGCTCGGCTGTCGCTGAAAACCAGCGCCGGGGCTCTGTCTCACATAGGGTCGCAGCACTATGCTGAGCGATGGCCGTTTTGCGTGAATATGACGCATATTTTCCTTCAACTTGTTCTTTCGTGTTCGTGTTTTTATTTCTTTGCGTTATGTTTACCGCAAATAAACGTATTTTCTTTCTAGCTTCTGACGTGTTATAAATGTAGGTATCAGTGAAACGAAATAATTTGAATTAGAATTTTGTTTTTACGAGAATCACACTTCTCTCCTATCGATACAAGTACGGCAATAGATAAATTAAATAATTATTTATTTTTTTTATATATGCTATTTCACTCATCAATTTTTAATTTTGTTTTATTTTTTTTCTGTATCTATCCGTGACATACCAGCACTGCGACACTTATTTTTAAGTGCCGCAGCATCATGCTGCGATACGAGCCTTTTGGCCTCGTACAGGGCTTTGTTTTTTTTTTATGTTTCTATGAGTGTGTTTCATTTTAATTTGTGACCTGTGCGAGTGCCAATAAATACTTTTTCTTTCTTTCTTTATTTACAACTAGCTGCGCCTCGCGGTTTTACCCGCGTAAGTCTCGATCCCGTGGGAATATCGGGATAAAAAGCCTATGTCTTATTCCAGGGTGTCAACTATCTCCATACAAAATTTTATCAAAATTGGTCCAGCCGTTTGAGCGTGAAGAAGTAACAAACATACACACACACACACTCACAAACTTTCGCCTTTATAATAATAGTGTGATAGCTTACGTCATAGTAAGAAAATTAGCCAATCAGCAAGTTTGATAGTGGAGCATACTGACCAAGAGTTGCCAACTCGAATAAAATCACTCGCTATCAAAGCCTATCTTAGTTATCACAGCATATCTAATCATAAACATGACATTTTACCCCCGAAAGTCACATAAAAGATGTAGAGAGGCGTTCTCAGTCTGCTAAAAAACAACCAATCACAGAGCCCCGTTTCTTTCGAGTGCCTTGCACCGTCCAAGGTCAGGCGCAGGTAGGCTGCAGACAAATCACGGAGCGCAAAGATTAAGTGCTTTCACTGTTACAATCGTAGAGGAGACAATTTTTTTTGAGAATTGGTTTTTTATAGTGTTGCCCAAATTCAGTCTTGGTCTTGCAGTCTTGGTCTTGTTCTTGCGTTTTTGCAAGACCAAGACCAAGAACAAGACCGCGTATTTTTAGCAAGACCAAGACCAAGACTGACCGTGCAAGACTTGAGCAAGAACAAGACATAGCCTGCAAGACTCTTGCGTCTTGCAGCTAGGACTTAGCGCTATTTCACTGAGTAGTTAGGTGTAACAGTTCGGTGTATAGGTAGGTACGCTTAGGAATTCTATGAGACGCAAAAAACTGTATCAAAGAATATGAAAAACTGGACCTATGCGCATTACGACTAATACCATAAACATAGCGAATAAAAAAATATCTATTAAAATCAAACTGAGTGCATGCATAGTTATGTTTTAACCATCGGCACTTTGATAATGCGGCATCAAAGGTTTTGTACTTACTTCTCAATTTTTACATGTTTTAGCAAATGTAAGCTTATAAATCATAAATGTTTATTAAGAAACAGTTACTTCCATGGAAAACGACATATAGGTCAGTTGATTTTTCGAATTTCTTATCAAATCTTCAGTTATTTATTAATCTGCTTGATCTTTACTATGGCTATGTTAATTCAAGCTCACAATGTTCCAATTCTAATACGTTTTTCTAAGATTTAAAGTAAACTTTAATAAATAGTAATAGACTAATAGGTAATTGAAAGACTTGCAAGACTCTTGCTGCAAGACCAAGACCAAGATCAAGACTGGGAGCGCAAGACCAAGACCAAGACCAAGACCAGGTGTATTGGCGCAAGACCAAGACCAAGACTGGCTAAGTCTCGTCTTGTTCTTGCATTTGGGCAACACTAGTTTTTTATATGTACTGTTGTTTCATTTTATATACTTTTCCTACGCGACTTCCAAATCCAAGAGCAGCACTGGTGGCCCAGTGTTTATGGCCGCGACTTACGAGTTGTAGGTCGTAGGTTTGAACCCCGACAGGCGCTTTACTTTGTTTAATCATCACCACTGCTCTCAAAACGGTGAAGGAAAACATGGTGAGGAAACCGGCATGTCCTAGAACCAAAAATCTCAAGACGTATGACATCTGCTAACCCGCACTGGGCCCGCGAGGTGGATTACGGCCCACTCCCTCTCACAGAGAGAAGGCCTGTGTCCCAGCAGTGGGAACAACATAGACTGATTATGTACGCGAGTTCCAAATCCACATGTTTGTTGGTTTCAAGCTTGACTGAAATTAGGTGCTTAGTGTATTTAAAGCCAAGTGTTATGCAGTTAAGAGCAGGCAGTCTAAATCAAATTTCGAACGCAAGCTCCGCCCCTCGCTCCTCGCCACTCCGTTATGTGCTAAACGCTAATACATTAGTAATAAAGTTGAATATCGCGTGCGCTCTTTGATCGTGTTCGAGCACGAAACTAAATAGCGTAAGTCTCAATTCTTATTTCATTTATAACTAAAGTAATAATTGATGTATAGAAAAAATATCTTGTGTCGGGATAATAAACTATATTTTCTTACTGTGAATATTTATTTTACACAAAAGCTAACAAATCTTGTTTGTTTTTTTTATAATTATCATTAAAAAAGACATGATTTTCGAATAAAAAAAATATTGAGAGAAAATATTACAATGACGTAACTGTCTTCAACATGGAAAGAATAAGATACAATAAATCATATTATACTAAAGTTTCATTTTGCTTGTATGTGTGACTGTTTCAGAATATTCATGCAAATTAACATAAAAATAGGGAGCCTCCTCTTAAATTGTGGCCTTAAAAATAAAAAGGAATTAAAGTTTCAATTGATTGCAGATGACTCTGTTGTTTGTTTTTTTTTTTTTTAATTTGGAGTTTGACATATAAGTCTAGATAGAGTGTCGCTCTGCTTTTGCAGAGCGACACTCTATCTCTAAAGTTGGCCTGTTTGTTTTAGTTCTTTTGAACTAAAACAAACAGGCCAAATTTGATATGCTGGTGAGCGTGACAGCTACGTCTTACACTCGCGTCACGTCATTGTGTCATTCTAGTGTGCGTGCATTTTGCAGCCAACAGTTGGACGCAATTTTTTTCGACGGGTTCACAGCTTTGTCTGTCTATCTAGACATATTTATATCTTTGGATAAGCCGCTAATTCTTGCCCTCTTAAAATATAACGCAGATCAGGTAGGAATAACGGATAAAAATACCTTACCTGCAAAACCTCAAATCTAGGCA
Source organism: Tiliacea citrago (assembly GCA_963921375.1). NCBI lineage: Eukaryota > Metazoa > Arthropoda > Insecta > Lepidoptera > Noctuidae > Tiliacea > Tiliacea citrago. Next base: position 9,404,860 of record OY992800.1, read on the forward strand.
CAAAACACGCCGCACGCAACCATCCTTCACAAAATTGCAGACTGGCCCCGCCCACGCTCATTGACTCACATGGCGGGTCAACGACCTCAGAAGTAGGTGATACGATGATGTATTAACTTTTTGTCTGTCTATCTGTCACCGTGATTTACTATTTCGATGACAATCATATTTATATTTGGATGTTTATGAATAGCTCTGACGTCAGTGATGTCAACGTGTTTGACACTTTCACTGACGGTGGAAGTGTTCCAAGATGATATTAATTTATTTGTATTAATTTATTTGTAATTGTACCGTGTGGTGCCGAACGTAAAGAATATCACCATCCTATTTCTTCCCGTGGGTGTCGTAAAAGGCGACTAAGGGACTTACTAGAGAATGGGCAGCAGCGTTCTCTATGCATTCTAACACCATACTGCAATCGCCAACCCACCTGCCAAGCATGGCGATTATGGCACCCCCTCCTGGAGGTCTACTCCGAACATAAATCCGAAGTATCGGCCGAATGTTCGGTCGTTTCTTTACTACGGCTAACTATCGCTGACTGCAGCGAAAAAAAAAAAGAAAAGACAGTCGAAGAGATAAGCCAAAGTCAAAACTGTGACTTGATGTCGGGTAAGGACTTAAAGTCAAAAAAGGAAACTTTGGAAGTTATAAAACGGCCGAAAATTCGGCCGACACTTCGGTTTAGCGCTTCGGAGTAGATCCCCTGCAATGCAAAGACAATCGAGTTTAAAAGTGTTTTGAACAAGCTAGACGAGACACCCCTATTCAATGTATACAATATTATCGAATTCGGATTACAGTTATTGAATATACAATTAAAGATACCTGGATTCAAACTACATAGATTCATAATCATCACCTGCCTAGGCTTTTCCCAACTATGTTGAAGTCGGCTTCCAGCCTAACCGAATGCAGCTTAATATCAGCATTTGACATGGAGCGCCCTATCTGACCTCCACAACCCAGTAACTGGGTAATACAATACTCCTTGGTAAGACTGGTTGTCAAACTTTCGGGCTTCTGATGACCCGTAAGGACTGTCAAAGATCCACGAATGACAGCTGGGACCAACGGCTTAACGTGCTTTCCGAGGCAAGGCGGGGTCTTAGTATGTAAAGATGGTCACCCACCCACGGACCAACCGCGGCAAACGTAGCTTAACCTGATCGATCTACCCGTGCAGCCGTTGTGACTTAACCACAAGCCCCTCTAATTAGCCTAAAGTCGCTCTACTTAGCCACGAGCTCCTCTAAAGTACTACATAGATTATACTCACTAATTAGGAAACGGCTTGGACCGCGCGTTTCATCAAATATTGTCGTAGAAATCTGAGAAGGACTAGAGAGTTCTTCCGGAGATCCTAAAGCAAGACTTTATGTGCTTAGAATAGCCACCGAACGACTTCCCCAGATGAATAGTTCCCATAAGGAGGTCCTTTTTTTTTTTGGTTGGGAAATTATCAAATAACTTCTCCCGCTCTGGGCGTGTCAGACTTTTACTGACTAAAACCGGGTGGGTTTTAGTCAGTAAAAGTCTGACACGCCCACGTTCCTTCAAATGCCTGTGTGCCAGGGCCAAGATATCCCTTTCAGACAGGGTCGTAACCCTGGCAGGCATTGGCCTTTTCGGACCCCGTCAATTGGTGCTGACGTCTCTTTGAGGTGCACGTGGTACACAACGCGCCGTCGACCCGGGCCTGGTCCTTATCGGACGGCGAGCTACCCGTCCACAAGCCCGTGCCTACGGTGGCCGGGAATCGGCCTGCGATTCCCGACGCCCGGGGCGTCTCCTGCGGCGACTAGGGTTGCGAGGGCGTGGATTTTGCCTTTCCCTCACGCGTTCCGCCTCCTCCTTCGCGAGCATTACTGTTTCGCAGGAGGAGGTGACGGCCTGCCATGCACTCTAGCTCTGAATCATGGCCGTGGGTCTCATGAAACACTCACGCCATATAGGTACCCATTTTCCGACGGGACTGTCCCGCCAAAAAAGGGTATCTTACGTGTTTCATTCTGTAAGTCGCATGAGAACCCAGAAGTTATCAAACCTCTTTTTTTTTCCACAACGACCTTCATCGCCCTGGGAAAATACAAAACACCAATTATTATAAACTAAAGAATACAAGTTATTAACATGAGTCACATATTGTTTTGGTTCAGTAAAGTTCCCCCACTCATAAATCGGTTTGGAGAAATTTCCAGTCTATTTTTAAACAATTATTTTAAAATAGCCTTGGGTGGTTCGGCTTAGGTCGAATTTGGAGAGAATGGTCCGAAGACCGGTTTTTTGTGACGACAAATGGTCACCCTTTTAAGGAGACGACGAGGTTTCTAAACAAATAATTATGTTGGAGGAAATGAGGTTTAGATTAGATTCGTGTAGTTTGTATCTTTTTGTACGCACTCCGTGGCTTCGTCCACGAAAAAAACCCTTTTTCGTCAATTTCTTATCTAATTGTAAGAAAGCTTGAAATAATTGAAGCATTATATCTGTGTAACTATAACAGTACAGCTTTCATGTTGCTAACACATTCGTGGCAGTCTCAGCACCTGTTAATAGTTTCATCACTTTTGCGCTCTCGAAAATATAGTTTATTTCGCCTTTGATATATTTAATGAGGCTAATGTATAATCATAAAATAACATTTTGATTTCATCTCAAGGAAAGCGGATTGTGTGATTTTTAAATTTCTTCATATGGTTAAGTAATAGGAAAAAATACATTAACAATTGGCTTATTAACAAAATATAGGTTCTTCAATATTATTTTTCTGCTATACTATATCTTGATTGGAAGTTGAAAAAAGTGCTTCAGCCACATGCAAGTAGACTATATAACGATGTTGATGGTATTTTTTAATGTTCAAAATAAAAAGTAGTTTCTTGTAAAAAGATGATGAAACGTCAGTCTAGCGTCATTTTTCGGAAAACTTGTTGCTAGTGATTTTCCATGAATATTTTATTTATTTGAAAAATCCCTTTCAGCCACATCATCGTCTGCCTAGCCTTTTCCCAACTATGTTGGGGTCGGCTTCCAGTCTAACCGGATGCAGCTGAATACCATTTTATATGGAGCGACTGCCTATCTGACCTCCACAACTCAGTTACTGGGTAACCCGATATCCCTTGGTAAGACTGGTTGTCAGAATATTGGGCTTCTGACGACCCGTAACAACTGTTAAAGATCTACAAATAACAGCCGGGACCAACGGCTTAACGTGCTTTCCGAGGTACGGAGGAATCTTGGTATGAAAGATGGTCACCCATCCACGGACCAACCGCGGCAAGCGTAGCTTAACTTGATCGATCGACCCGTGCGGCAGTTATTACTTAGCCACAAGCCACATCAAAACACATTATTTCAGCCACATGCAAAACAAAAAACTTGACTTATTAAATCACAAATAATTTTGTTTAAATTCTTTTCTCCTTTCTCACAACCAATGAACAAAATTGATCAAAATCAGCCGATTTCGCGTACGGCCCCTTAATAGCCCTTTAGGCCTTTAGACTTCGAGGTTTCTGCAAACAATCATGTGAAATGAAATTAATCATTAAGTTTAATTATGTTATCATTAGGGAGAAAAAGAGTTACGTTTGGGCGCTTGCATTTACGGATTGAAGATGGTAAAGATAGCGAAGTAATGGCCTAATATGTTATCGAAAATGGTAACTAAGCGGTAACCAACTTTCAATCACCACAACCCCATGAATCTGACATGTTGCTGCCCTTAAAGGTTTTTTTAAACGACTCAAGTTTTTAACGGCCCCGACTTACGAGTTGCAGGTCGTGGGTTCGAACCCAGGCAGGCGTTTTACTTTGTGTAAGTGATTTCATCACCACTGCTCTCAAAACGGTGCGATGAAGGAAAACATTGTGAGGAAACGTGTCCTAAAACCAAAAATTCGAAGACGTGTGACATCTGCCAACCCGCACTGGGCCCGCGTGGTGGATTACAGCCCACTCCCTCTCGAAAAGAGGAGGCCTGTGGCCTAGCAATTGGAACATTATAGGCTGATTAAACATGTTTTTATAATCTCACCGGTTTTATACCGGAACTCAGCAGTACTGCTCGGAAATAAATACCGTTCCAAATTATCCAGAAATCTCCAATGACGAAATCATTTGTTTGTCTGCTGCTGTCGTAAAACACTCATTTGTCGTCATCGTGCCGACGGTCGTCAACCTCGAGGCAAACTTGTTAAATGTAAAGGGACTGTGTACCGTCAGCGATATAAGTCGATGAAATCTGAATACAAGATATTTTATTATAGGTATCTTCTAGGAGACTGAATTTTTGTCGGGAGGTAGGTTCGGGAAATTGTTAAATAACTATAAATCGCTATAACTTTCTTTAACTTACTGACCAACGGACAATGTTAACTAAATATATTTGTACGCCTCTAGGCAAAACACAGAGGATCTACCAATCTGTAACATCTTGCACACTTGTAATTTGACCCATGTTTATATTTATAAAGCATTCTTATTCTGATTCTGAAAGAAAGCTGCAAAAATTATGTTACCATGAGATATCTGAATATAAGATACTTTATTACATGTAGGTACCTTCTAGGACACTAAACTGCTGTAAAACTAAATTTTGTCTCTCAATGGCTTCGGGAAATGTTTAAATAACTATAAATCCCTGTAACTTTCTTTAAGTTACTGATCAAAACAGCTGCAAAAAATATTTTGATACCATGAGACATCTGAATATAAGATTAGGTACTTTCTAGGATACTAAACTGCTGTAAAACTGAATTTTATCTCTTCGTGGCTTCGGGAAAGGGTTAAAGAACTATAAATCGCTATAACTTTATTTATGTTACTGACCAAAGAAAGCTGCAAAAATTATATTGTTGCCATGAGAGATCAGAATATAAGATGCTTTATTATAGTTACCTTCTAGGATACTGGACTGCTGTAGAACTGAATTTTGTCTCGTCGTGGGTTCGGCAAAGGGTTAAATAACTATAAATCGCTGTAACTTTCTTTAAGTTACTGATAAAAGAAAGCTGCAAAAATCATGTTGTTACCATGAGAGTACAAATACTATATACTAGTTGTTACCACGACTAGTAGAAATACAAGCAACTTATTCCTTTGCTCAAGTTAAGTCTCTGCAAGGACAATTTTTAAAGTAAAAACTTATTTAGGAACGTTGACCGTTTTCTGGTAGCGGAAAAACTTATCGGTTCGCGTCACCGACATGCCCGCGCTGATATGCTGTATGGTAGTGTAGTAGGTAGAAAGTGAAGTTAAATAGACCACGTGAAAAGTTTCATTTGTGTTTTAGATAATCATTGTTTTATTGAAGTGAAATATCTCTAGGCGCATTGAACGGTACGTTTTCACTTCTTCCGACAGTCCCCAGGAGTGCCTATGTTGATTTAGCAACTGTAGCCCATGATATTCTAATTTGCAGGTCAGTGTCAGGTTGATCCTGATAAAAATATGATTTGCGATTATAACAGATATATATTTACAGAATTATAACCATTAGAATCATTAATACATCTCCCTAAGTTAGATTTTTTCTATTGAATGACTTGTTCATGAAATCATGACATTGGAGAACAAAGCTAACTCAGAGAGATATACCTATTAATGATTGACACCACACAACACAACATGACACTGACCTGCAAATAGCAAAAAACGTGAATTTTGCGGACTACAGCATTCACCTTAATGTATTTTTTTCAACCGACTTTGGGCCACTGCATGGCAAATGCCTCCCTAAATTTTGTCCTCAAAATTTCGTTAACTTAGTACCATAAACACCTTCTGGTTTAAAAATTCGCTGTAACTTATAACCTAATTAAATTAATTTTTGATTTTTACGTATAGTATTATGTATGTTAAACTTTAACATAATATTCTCTTTGTAGATGTAACTGCTTGAACACTATTTTTTTGTTAGATTTATAACAATACTATAATATTTTATAATCTGTCTATTGTAAAGAGCCCTAAAAGACTGGTCCTCTAAACGTCAACGAAATAAAACGTTGCTAAATTGAAGAGTACAACTGTGACGTAGCATGACAACTGAACTGCCAGGTATTACGTTTAGTCGGTTACTTGACAGTTCTCTCGTCACGTGGTTTTTAGGGTTCCGTACCCAAAGGGTAAAACGGGAACCCTATTACTAAGGCTCCGCCGTCTGTCTGTCTGTCTGTTCGTCTGTCACCAGGCTATATCTCATGATCCGTGATAGCTAGACAGTTGAAATTTTCACAGATGATGTATTTCTTTTGCCGCTATAGCAAAAAATACTAAAAACCAGAATAACATAAATATTTAAGGGGGCTCCCATACAATAAACGTGATTTTTTTGGTCGTTTTTGCTCGATATTGATAACGGTAACAGGTAGACACTTGAAATATTCACAGAATATTTAGTTATATGTATATTCACTTTAAAATTCAATAATTAAATTAAAATAAAACAAATATTTAAAGGGGGCTCCCATGCAACAAACGTGATTTTTTGCAGTTTTTATAGATAATGGTACGGAACCCTTCGTGCGTGAGTCCGACTCGCACTTGGCCGGTTTTTTTGTTTACCTTTAACTACTCAACGTACTATAGGTACTAAATTAAGAAAATAAACAAAATTAACTTTATTCGCCAACCGTACCTCACACAACACACAAGTAACATTATACCGCGGGAAGTAGAGGGATGATTGTGTGCAAATTACCTGTATGTTTGTATAAATTAATTAGTTTTGTTAGTTAGCAAAATAGCCTTATAAGTAGTGACAGGTGGAATGATATTATGATCCATACAAGTAATTATCATGAATACATATTAAGGTATTGACAAATTAATTGTCAACATGATTATGGTCCTAATTAAGATAAGTTAAGATGGTTAGAAGTCATTTGTTTATTTGAAACGATCTGATTAGTGTTGATTGTTTTTTGAAGATAAAAGTACTTTTGGCGCGTTGAGCTATTTTTGGTAGGGGAAAACTTATGGGTTCGCATCATTGGCATGCTAACCACGTCACGTGACGTGTTGCGCCAGACTGTCTACATGTTCCAAAGTTTTAAGTTTTCACTTTTTTTGGCGGTATTGCCTGTCTTAGGAGCTTCCCCTAAGAAGCGATAAGCCACATCACATGACTTTTTCATCTTAACTTATGCAAAACAACTACTAACTTTACTCATAAAATCACTCATGTAATCCTCGAAGAGGCAGCCATGTACATGACTGTTTATTTTTAGGGTTCCGTACCCAAAGCGTAAAACGGCAACCCTATTACTAAGGCTCCGCCGTCTGTCTGTCACCAGGCTGTATCTCATGAACCGTGATAGTTAGACAGTTAAAATTTTCACAGATAATGTATTTCTATTGCCGCTATAACAACAAATATTAAAAAAAAACAGAATAAAATAAATATTTAAGGGGGCTCCCATACAACAAACGTGATTTTTTTGCTCGTTTTTGGTCGTTATTGATAATGGCAACAGGTAGACGCTTGAAATATTCACAGAATATTTAGTTATATATTCACTTTAAAAATAAATATTTAAATTAAAATAAAACAAATATTTAAGGGGGCTCCCATACAACAAACGTGATGTTTTGCCGTTTTTATAGATAATGGTACGGAACCCATCGTGCGCGAGTCCGACTCGCACTTGGCCGGTTTTTTAATAAATATCACACTATGATTGTGTGAACATTATCGTCATCCCAGCCCATTTTAATTCATTTGGGATTGACACAGCCCGAATTTTTCTTCTATACATTTCCATTGGCATGAATTCATTAATTCAATTCATTTATTCAATTCATTCATTCATTAATTCAATTCATTAATTCAATTCATTCATTCATTCATTCAAATCATCTATGAATTCACTACTATCCTAAAAGCAATTGAAACAACTTGTACTTAATAATTCCTTAAACTATTGCTCCTAAATAACTTTTTTCAACAGTATTAAAACTTCCTTACATCTATGCTCGCCTAGTAGCTACAGCACGTTCAATATTCCTCGCCAGTTCATAGAGGCGCTGATGGTATGGGAAAACGTGCGTTCGTGGTAATTTCATACATCTATGCGAGCCTGGTACCTACCGATAGCGCGTGTAGCTTCTTGCCAGCTCATAGAGGCGCTGCAGCTCATAGAGGCGCTGCAGCTGATTGTATTGTATGAGGGGAAACTTATTTGTCACTTTCTCGAATTTATGCCCGCCTGGTACTTGCAGCGCGTTCAGTATTTGTCGCCGGTTCATAGGAAGTTTCGCTCGTGAAGGAAAAACATTCAACAAGTTTCAAAACACTTAATTTTTCGTTCAGTTTTTTTATTTCATCTCATATCAAGGATTGAAGACCCATTAGGTACCTCAAGTAATTATCATTATTATTTAGATAAGACATGATCGTTATTTAATTGTTTCTTAACCTTAATTTAATCGGTCAAAATATTATGAATTGGGCAAAATGGAACGTAACGCAGAAAAGGTGTAGAGTTATAGGGGTGAAAGGGATGACGAATCGCGCATGCGCTAAACGTCGAAAATGCGTTTCTGGTGAGTCATACGTTGGAGAAAAATATTATCATCGACATCTTGTTCCAATAAATTTCCCTGAAATCCTATTTCGACCACCAAAAAGGAGTGAAGTGAGCCGAAAAATGGCGCCTGTAATAGAGCCGAAGAGGCGTGTGAAATCAATTCGGAAACCCGGTGATAACCCGATTGCAAAAATAAGGAAAGCGAAGCCCGATAAACAATTCTCCAGGGCGTACATAAATAAATTGTTGAAGAAAGTGCTGAAGAGACGTGCTAATACGCATGATTCTGTGCATCTGATTTACAAGACGTATCGCAGAATGATCAAGATGGCTTGTGAGTTAGTGGCTCGTCGTCATAGGAAGATCACCCTTAAGGAAGCACATATTGCTATGGCTAAGCTGATTCCTCGGGATGTGGCTATGACCGCTATCAGGGAGTTTCGTCAGCAACCAGGTGAAAAAGTGGCGGCAACAACAATAGAGGAGGCGCCACCAGCTGATGAGTAGATCAAAGTCGAAATCACAGTAGTGTGTAGTGTAGTGATTTTGTTTTTGTACCTAATCAGTTACCCTGAAGTAAATAGCAAGTATGCAATGTGAGTGTTGTTTTATTTATTTACAGTTCCAAATATATTTTATAGATATCTAACTAGCAGAAGCTAAAATTATTAGTCACAGTCCGGTCAACAAATAATCTCATGCTTACGTCAGTTTTGACGTTCTTATATTTTGTGGAATACCATTTTTTTTTACAAAGTCAATTCGAAAATTTAGCAGAATACCGTTCTGGTACATTATTTTTCTTCGGTCTAGTCGCAATCTCATTGCAGTAAACGCTTAGTAAACGTCACGTTTAACTTGCTTTTTTGGTTTAGTAGAATACCTTTTGTGACATTTTGGAACTTTTGCGGCACTGCGACTTGAATTTGAACGTTTTTCAATTAGTAGAATTGGCCTTCTGATAAAAAGTGTAGTCACAATTATGGCGCCCAACATCATGCAACATTTAAATAACATACTTTTAACTTATTTGAATTAGATAAACAATCAATTTTTTGCGAAGGTAAAAATATTAATATTAATTATAATTTTGCTGGGATACCATCCTATTTCTTCCCATGGGTGTCGTAAAAGACGACTAAGGGAGAATGAAGAGGAGAGAGGAGGGGGGGGGGAGGGAGATGATGGGAGGGAGAGAATGGGCAGCAGCGTTCGCTATGCATTTTAACACCATACTGCGATCGCCAACCCGCCTGCCAAGTGTGGCAATTATGGCAAACCCCCCCCCCCCCCCTTGGAGAAGGAGTATGTCCAGCAGTGGACGTCTTTTGGCTGCAATGATGATGAATGATGGGGTGACCTTGTCAATTTACCAACACTCTTGCTGAACGATTGATGTTATTAAATGTGAATCGTTCAGCAAGAGGGTTGAAATTCACTGGCATACAAATACACTGGCTTGGCTAACGATGAGTAAGTATTTAGTATCTAACTTAAAGATCTCTTTGTATAAGCAATTAATTGGTTAAGATGAGCATGCAATGATAAAATCTTGTTATCATTGATAGGGCTGGGCTACAATCATATAATATATTGACTGATTTTGTAGTATATTAAAAGGACAACAATGTAGTTTTTTACATAAAAATCATTATATACAATAGATCACGCAACCAACTATTTACACTAGGTACTAATGAGATAAAAAAAAAACGTTATTGCCTTGGTAGGCGGGTAGAGCTCTGGTGTGGGACGCAACCTGTGTCGACACCGTTGCGCCATCTCATGTTCCAAGCATGGCTTGCTGTGCTGGCTCCGATGCTGCAGCTGCTGAAACCCTCAAGCAGCGAAAATACTGTAATCTTATGAGTAGCTACAGTTTTGAGCCGTTTGGGGTCGAAACGCTCGGGCAATTGAGCCCAAGTGCGCGTCTCCTTTTTAAGGAAATTTCTCGCCGACTGATCGACACTTCACGTGACCAGAGGGCTGGCTCGTTCTTTGGCCAAAGAATTAGCATTGCCATTCCACGACGTAATGCTGCCAGTCTTCTGATTATGATTCCGGATGACAGCGATGCGGACGACGTACTGTATTTTTTTTATCATAATTATATTTATTTTATTCCCATGCCGATTTCGCCATTTCTATTAAGACAACTATGTGTTACTAGAATGTGCACACTGAGCTGGCTAATGTAGCCTATCTTGGCTGAGAAGTAACGTGCACAGTGCCGACACGTTAGAATCAAAATAATTGTAATGAGAGGAAATACTTAAATCTTCAATTTTAATATGGTTGCTTCACGAAAACAATCTTTGAATACCAGCGCACGTTAAATTTCAACTTAGACTTTTATAAAAATATCAACATAATATCCTTTAATTTTGATTCGTCTGTTAATAAAACATTTTCAAATTAGATACTTTTTCCTGCATTTGGCAAAATACCCAGGTATTTTTTTATATCTCGAAAAAACAGAACACTGAATGCAGAGAAGAAAATCTAGCAAGTTCGTATCTTGATTTAGGTTTTTAATGAATAAACTACCAACCCTAATTATTACTCACGTGTCCATTGTATAGCAGTTAATACGTATAATTAAAACGATAATCATTGCTACCTACCTAATAATGATGATTGCGTAATGATTCAAAGAATTCTCTCACTGCGCTGTAATGATGATTCTAACAGCGATAACTGGTTATAATCATTGCTATGAGTGTCGTTTTGTTCTGGGGTCTTCTGAATTTGTTAGTACGCTCTATACGTTTTGCTAGTATCTCCTTTGGCTATTAACTCCATAATTGTGATCTGAAATTCTGATCAAGATAATCTCTGGACCATGGTATGAACTTTAAAGGCTCGAACAGACTGGCACCGACAATGAAATTGTGCTACTAGTGTCTCGTCGCGCCCGCGATATCGCACCAGTCCGTACGAGCCGTTAAAGAGACAGGAGGTCTACTCCGATGCGATAATCCGAAGTATCGGCCGAATGTTCGGCTGTTTTATAACTTCCAAAGTTTCCTTTTTTGACTTTGAGTCCTTACCCGACTTCAAGTCACATTTTTGACTTTGGCTTATCTTATACATAATAGCTATACTGTCGTTTTAGGGTTCCGTACCCAAAGGGTAAAACGGGAACCCTATTACTAAGACTCCGCCGTCTGTCTATCTGTCTGTCTGCCTGTCTGTCTGTCCGTCTGTCACCGGGCTGTATCTCATAAACCGTGATAGTTAGACAGTTGAAATTTTCACAGATAATGTATTTCTGTTGCCGCTATAGCAACAAATACTAAAAACCAGAATAACATAAATATTTAAGGGGGCTCCCATACAACAAACGTGGTTTTTTGCCGTTTTTATAGATAATGGTACGGAACCCTTCGTGCGCGAGTCAGACCCGCACTTGTTTTTTTTTCTTTCGCCGTAGTCAGCCATAGTTAGACGTAATCAAGAAACGGCTGAACATTTACCTGAACTGATACCGAATCGTTACGCGATGTCGCTTAGTCAGTTTTGTGCCGCCCATTAGTAAACACGAGTACATAGTAACTAAGAATTCGCCACAATCTCAAACAAACTCGTCCATGCAAACACAATGGTTCAACTAATAGCGTTGCGTGCGCGTGCTATGCAAATTTGCACTTATTTAGAATTATATTATTTTGCTCAAGTTATTATTTCTTTTTATTTTATATCTTGATAGTTTTCTACCCCTAATTTAATTAAGTATTCTGTCTAATATCAAATATCCTGAACTAAAATTTAAGTTAACGCAAACATGTCTCGAATTAAAATTTAAGATAAAGGCTCGTGCATACTGGCACTGACTTAAATTTTAATTCGAGACTTGAGATAGATGACGAGCCTTTTCGCATCTCAGGCACCCAAGACCCAGGCGCTGCCTAGTTTAGGGACCATTGTTCAAATAACTATGATAAATATTCTAGTTACAGTAAGCATAAATATTATAATTATTTTGTAACCATGGACAAATACATTATCCTTATTCTGTCTTCGTAAAAAAATATTCTGACACTTTCCTCTTACTGTGCAATGTATTGTTACTCAGAAAAAAAAATAGGATGTTGCTTCCCCTGGTACCTTTGAAGAGCAGGGATCAAATCTCTAGCAAGAAACCTACACCACAATAAAATTAAATTTGTCACATATTTTATTTTATACATGTGGAGCTTGTCGCTAAGTAATAACTGCCGCACGGGTCGATCGATCAGGTTAATCTACACTTGCCACGGTTAGTCCGTGGATGGGTGACCGTCTTTTCATACCAAGATTCCTCCGTGCCTCGGAAAGCGCGTTAAGCCGTTGGTCCTGTGGCCTGTCATTTGTAGATCTTTGACAGTTGTTACGGGTCGTCAGAAGCCCAAAAGTCTGACAACCAGTCTTATCAAGGGATATCGTGTTACCCAGTAACTGGGTTGTGGAAGTCAGATAGGCAGTCGCTCCATGTAAAATACTGGTATTCAGCTGCATCTAGTTAGACTGGAAGCCGACCCCAACATAGTTGGGAAAAGGCTAGGCAGATGATGTTTTATTTTATACATGGTCATCCTAACGCAGCAAGAAAATGGAGGATTCTCAGCCTTTACGTAACAATTATTAATAAGTGTCAGTATTTTATAGTTTTATTGATGTTTATTGACGTGAGCAACGCGGTACATAATTACTTTGTTAATACCTATGTATTTCCATGTAGTTATTAGACGTATGTAAATCTATAGATTCTATAGTCTGTAGCAACCATAGTCAAAGTGTGCTCCGCGGAGTCTTAGAGCTCCGCAAAGCCTCTGTGGGGCTCCGCGAAAATACTGGTGATAATTTAAAAAAAAGACTAAAGGTGTACTATATTTTATTTTACTCTGCAACCTCAGTAAACAAAATCGATCTAAAAATTCCGTGCCATGTGGTGCCGGACGTAAAGAATAGCACCACCCTATTTCTTCCCGTGGGTGTCGTAAAAGGCGACTAAGGCCCGGCGCCCATTATCGGCATCGGCAAGGAAAAGGATCCTTCGGCATCCTACATGCAAGCGCACACTATCGGCAATTATGCTTTGGCATGCTGCAACGTTCTTAGGGATGACGAAGCGTCCTTAAGGATGACGCCCCGCAGGGCAAACTATCCACCGAGTGTTGCCTCGGCGCCGGCGGCGTACCGAAGGATGGCGAAGCATCCCGAAGCATTCTTAAGGTTGCCGATACACCAGCCTCAAGCATACCGAAGCGGTATTTTTGTTATTACGACCACATACCACGGAAATTTCTACTTTATTGCCATTATGTTATAGTATATTGCTATATGCCACCTAAAATCCTCAGTCGTACCGATGCCGATAATGGGCGCCGGGCCTTAGGGACTTACTAGAGAATGGGCAGCAGTGTTCTCTATGCATTTTAACACCATACTGCGATTGCCAACCAGCCTACCAAGCGTGGAAATTAAGTCAAACCCCTCCTTGGGGAGGCTTATGTCCAGCAGTGGACGTCTTTCGCCTGGAATGACGATGAAGAAATATTTCAACTTAAAGTAAAAAATATGCAAATGTTAATGTCAAGTAATATGATTTTTAATAAATAATACACACTAGGTACTTTAAAACTTGATGAGGCATTGCTATCTGACTACTCTGAGAAAATACCCCGAAACAAACTCAGAGGCCAGGGGGTCTACTCCGAAAATAAATCCGAAGTATCGGCCGAATGTCGAAAGAGAATCGGTAGAGATTGCCTAAGGCATTAAATCCGCCTTTGTACATTATTGTGCGTGAGAAGTTTAAATAAATAAATGTTCAGCCGTTTCTTGATTACGTCTAACTATGGCTGACTACGCCGAAAGAAAAAAAAACAAGTGCATGTCTGACTCGCGCACGAAGGGTTCCGTACTTTATCTTAAATTTTAATTCGAGACATGTTTGCGTTGACTTAAATTTTAGTTCAGGATATTTGATATTAGACAGAATACTTAATTAAATTAGGGGTAGAAAACTATCAAGATATAAAATAAAAAGAAATAATATCTAACTTGAGCAAAATAATATAATTCTAAATAAGTGCAAATTTGCATAGCACGCGCACGCAACGCTATTAGTTGAACCATTGTGTTTGCATGGACGAGTTTGTTTGAGATTGTGGCGAATTCTTAGTTACTATGTACTCGTGTTTACTAATGGGCGGCACAAAACTGACTAAGCGACATCGCGTAACGATTCGGTATCGCTACCGAGCACGACAGCGATATCCCTTAGAACTGAACAGGCCTTTAAGGTCAGTGCGTGTCTCCCGATGACCGGCAAGCTAGCAGAGGAGGGTAGATCTCTTCAAGTAATATTAGTTTTCCTTAGACTGGCAGCAGCTGGATGAGAGTAGACGAGAATCGAGTCAACTGACTTGCGACTGCTGCAGAGCGTGCACGGCCTACTGTGACATGACTTGAGTCACACATGTTATCACAGTTTGAGCGATAAAAATGTTTTGTCATAAAATGCTAGTACAAATTAACATGACATAATTTATCATGTCTTGTCACAAACCACTTGGGCATGCCCGTGCTCGGCCCGCTGTGTTTGCGATAGACTGATAAATGATTTTATTTGTATAAGTAGGTTTTACAAACACTTTTACACGTCAATCATATTTTTAAAAACAAGATGAGGTCGGTGTTTCCTATCTGACTACTTTGAGAAGAAAGTCCGAAACAAACTCTGAGATCACAGTCTCTTTTATAATCCAGAGATAATCTTGGTCAGATCATTTAATGCTATTCTTGGAAGCACAAGGAATGCTAATGCTACTTTTGTGGTATGAGGAACAGGATGTAAAGTTCACTCATCCACCATAGAAAAGGGAGGATCCTCCGACCAGACGGGTGTTGTGTCTGGTGGGCAACTGCCCGACGGTTGATGTCGGGACGTTGTATATATGCTAGTTGCGCGGTAAATTCTGCTTGCGCGATGCAGGATTTGCGTGACGTCAGTGTGACGCGTAGTTCGCATGTGGCGGTGTTGATGCCGCTACAATACTTTGGGACGAAAAGTTACTCAAGCTCAAATTAGGTGAGGCATCTTCTAGATCACAAAATAAATTAAGAATAAGTTCAAAAACTAAAAGACGACTACTGAAAAATCACGCTCTACAAAGTATGAAACAAGAAAATATTCTTATCTGATGTTATTATGCTATTAAATAAATAAATTACACGTATGTCGTATATGTTTTAATGTATTTAATACATACTCATAGTGATGTTCCGAGGATAGCCGTGGTCTTTTTTTTTTGTTCATGACTTGATGTCCTCTAGAGGGCTCCATATTCGCTATAACCAGTGGGCGATCAAGACGCTTCCAACGATACCTCATTTGTCAAATCATGTTGTCAAGTTTAGAAGTTATGACTTATGAGGGAACGGATGATCATAAATCATAACCCTCCATTTTGCTTAAAATTAGGAAACCCACTGACAGTATTACCGCGTTGCCCGTATTAATAGCTTCTAAGGGACGATGATCTACATTGACACATAATACCTTTGGGTTTTCCCTGCAGTTCTCAGTCAATGTGGAAGATGTAAATAGCTATTGTATGCAGTTATAATTAACTAGTTAGTGGAAGATTTTGCGTCAGTGTTGCATCGTAAAAATAATACCGTGTATCTGTGACCTCATGGTGAAAAATTAATGTTTATACTTTTGACTCATTGGTCAGTGTTTTTTGGGGAAGCTAAGGAGTAATTAATATAAGTTGTGTGATGACGTTATGGCATGCTGTAACGGAATGATTTCCTGGACTTTAGATTGCTAATGTCGTTTCCGCTAATATTTTAAGACCTTTTAAAGATAAATTTGCAATAAGAGCTGAGGGGTAATTGGGTAACACACTATCAGTAGAGATTAACTACGATAATATGGCCGCCCCTCCAAAATTCAAAACGTTTGAAAGTATTTGTACGCTTGTGTGCGTAACGAGACGGCCGTCAAACAAAAACAAATCACGGATTTGTTGCTCGACTAGTGGCGTCATAAATCGCTCATTATTATTAGTATGGCGCTGCACTGACGTGCTCTATGAAAACGACACGTGTGTTGTCTTGGGCGATCGGCTAGTTTTGATTAGTGGACCAACAAATCTGGTAAGTGAGATATTACAACTACAAACAAACTCTTTCGTTAGGATGTGATTACACACATTGAAACCGTAATTTGGAGGGGCGAGCCATTTTATCGTAGTCTATCTCTAGCAATGGGTTTCATTTTGACAGTTCAACGACATTCATTGCGTTATTTACGTTGTTGAACAGGCAAATTTTTCAAACCTATGAAGCAATGGGTTAGCGATATCCTTCAAAACTCTCGGATTGTGATTCAATCTGGGTAACGCAATTATAGCACTGGTTAACTTTTAATTTGCATTTAGTCCGCCTGAGGATGTTAGCGGCTACTAAATAGATACTTATACCCAAGTAAAAGACACCGATAGGTTACCTACTCAACATTTGATCTTCAAAAACGGCACAATGTCACAATATTAGATGACACGTGGAAGTAGGACGGCATGTCGTAATTGTCGGGAGCGAAAAAGAGACAAGACGAAGAAAATGTGGCTAATTAGCCAAGTTTTGACGTGCCACTTGCGGAGCGTGTATTAACCCAATCAATCAACTCAGCCTATATCAGTCCACTGCTGGACATAAGCCTCTCCCAGGCTGCGCCACAACACCCTGTCCTCCGGCTTCCGCATCCAGTCTGTCCCAGCCACCTTTTTAAGGTCGTCGGTCCATCTAGCTGGGGAGCGTCCCACACTACGCTTGCTGATACGCGGTCTCCACTCCAGGACTCGTCTGCTCCACCGGCGTTCGATCCTTCGACAAACATGGCCAGCCCAATGCCACTTCAGCTTGCTTAGGGTCGCCGCACACGGGCTTCACGCCACAGCCACAAACGCCGCCACAAGAAGCTAGTTTACGTATAGAATCAGTAGCGTGTGGCGGCCACCGGCGTCAACCGTGTGCGGCGAGTCCATACAAAATGTATGAAAACTACAGGAAATATGCGTCTATAATATTTTAATCTTCTTTAAACTTCTTTTTCAAAATCTTTTTACTTTTTTAGTCTGTAAGAAGGAATATAAAAGGCAATAACCCTGACTTTTATTTTAAGACGTGTGTCGGGAATGCCCATATTTAGCAGTGCAATTTTACAAAGTCAAATTGAGGAAGTTATTAAAGCTTGCCAGCTAAATAGCAGATAAGCTAGCATATTTTTTGCGTAGGATAAAAATAGTTCGTTTAATACTCTGTTTGTATTTCAAGTAAACAGAATAACTAAGGAATCACATATTTCACTACTACACATGTTAATGAGTAGAAAAACTGGCTTATTTTTATCTACCGCCACTTTTACTGACTTTTAGTGCTTTTTAGAGTATAAGCAGTTAGTACAAATACTATGTCAGTGATTGTGAACTTTTGGGGGGCATTTGAAAAGAGCAATTTTTAAAATAAAGGGCTCTGGTTAAAAGTAGTTACAAAGAAAATCTTTTAATACTACTCTGTGATTTGAACTTTGTTGGTATGGCTAGAAGGAAGTTTATAAGAAAAATACATATCACACTGACCCCAAATAAATTGGGGTATGGGCAGGAGAATGATAATGATTACTTAAGATAAACAAGTCAACTTTTAATGTTGAATTGTTACTGAAACAGGCTAGTCAATCCCAAAGGTTGGTCATCCCGTCACAACGTTTCAGTCAATCCCAAACCGCAATAAATGATTCATGACTAAGTACATAGACTTAGTCATGAATCATTCAATCAGGAGTAGAACACATAAGTAACTACTTTATTAGTTAGTAGATAGCTTGTAGCAAAGATTTTTAAAGACTCGCCGACTTACCTGCTTTTTTAAAATGAAAATAAAGCGATGTGGTTTCTTCTAATCTACCTATGTACCCATATAGTTTCCCCTAGCAAACGACCTTGAGCGTTCGGTCCTTCTCTGTTCCGCCGCCGCCGCTCGGCCTCGCTCTGCCCGCTCCCTGCGCACGCCGAATACACACAATTTATGGAATTATTTCAATAAAAAAAGTAAAGCAATCTTTTAAAATAAAATAAAACGTAAAATGTTTAGATTTTTAAATCATTTGTCCATTAGTGTAATCCTCAAATTAATAGAACGCTCTTTAGCAAAAGATGCATGCAATCAATAATTTTAGTCTTTATTTTTACAAAGAGATTTGAAATGTATATAGACCACATACCTAACAACTAAATATAAGAACGTGCAATGTGTTGGTAGGATATCGAACATTAATAATGTGCTTTTAGATGTAATTTATTTCTCTAAATTAATGAGTTAATAGCCTCTAAATAAAGCCTCCCGCAGATAGGCGCGACGCAATGGTGCAACGCGATTCTGGTAGAACCATTTCCATTAAGTTTTTATCGAAATCGTTTTACTAGAGTCACATTCTTCTGTCGCGTCTCTGTAGCCTTAACGAAGATAAACGAGGTTTTGCTTGGGGTAGCGCCTTAAGCCGTGTATTCCAAACCTGGAGTTTGTGACTTGGTGGAAATATTACAGCACCTATAATGTCTAAATTACAGACGAGTCCTGGAGTGGAGACCGCGTATCGGCAAGCGTAGTGTGGGACGCCCCGCGCTAGATGGACCGACGACCTTAAAAAGGTGGCTGGGCGAAACCGGATGCGGAAGGCGGCGGACAGGTGTTATGGCGCCGCCTGGGAGAGGCTTATGTCCAGCAGTGGACTGCGATAGGCTGAGTTGATTGATTGATTGAAACGTGCACTAGATCATATAATTTTCTGTTCTACATTCAGTCCGCATACATCCATAACAGCCCGGTGTCCACCAATCCCGCTGGTGCCAATGCGTCATCTCTTAGGGTATAGAGAGCAAGCATGTTCACCAAGGTTGCTTACAGCTGTTTCTGATTTTTAAACACTAATATTTCCTCCAAAGATAAGTATGTCTAGATAGACAGTCAAAGCGTGTGAACTCATGGAAAAAATTGCGTCCAACTGATGGCCGCAAAATGCACGCACACTAGAATAACACAATTACGTGGCGCGAGTAAAAGACGTAGCTGTCACGCACACCAGCCTTACTTGGCTTCTTGGCCAGTTCCTTTTAGTTCTTTTGCAGCACGACACTAAATGATAAATGATTTATTTCTGTAAGTAGGTTTGTACAAACACTTTTACACGTCAATCATATTTAAAAAAAAACTAGTTGAGTTCGGCGTTTCGTATCCGACTACTCTGAGAAGAAAAGCCGAAACAAACTCAGAGGTCACAGTCTCTTTTAAAGTCCAGACATAATCTTGCTCAAATCATGTGAAGACCATGTAGATTGGTGCCTGAAATGATCTTTTGACGAAAGAACCACACAGATTGAGGCGACCTGTCCAGTCAGTGCACGCATTTGTCAGTAGTCGTGCAGCTCAACTAAGAACTTAAGGAGCTCAACGATTCAACGAACAATACCAAAGAAAGGACATTTGGGTAAGCCGCATAAATTTCTCAAACTGCCAGACCATGGTAAAAACTATCCAGACATTGATGTACCTATAAATAATAATGAAAGGTTTCCTCACCATACAATTTTCCTTGACTGTAGGTCAGTCAGTGATGTCATTGGTTAACTTAGAAATGACATTGAGAGTAGCCAAATATTCACATTGATAGTAGCCAGGTTTTGAATACACATCCTGGGCCCAAATCATTATCATTTGCAGGTCAGTTGAAGTACAGGGCAAACTAATGTGACAACACAATCGCCTGGTACAATTTTTAACAGCTGGTCAATATTTGTCAAAAAAAATAAGAGTCATTCTTATTTTTTTTGAGAAATATTGACCTGCTGTAAGTAGTAGATATGTGTGTGTGTAGGGCAAACTAGTGACAACACAATCGCCTGGTACAACTTAGCATGACTCATAATTTTTTTGACAAATATTGACCTGCTGTAAGTAGTAGTAGCTACTCTATGGCTATGAGAGTATGTATTTGTGTGTGTGTGTGTGTGCGTGTGGAGTATGTGTGTAGTAAATTTATTCTTTCTTTTTTAAATTAGTGACCTTTTTTGTGGTCAAAAAGTGGAACCAAAAACCTTTTCACTAGCTCTACGTACATTATACTTTTCTCCATGCTTTTCTAAGCCCATAACTGGACATACCTAGTACAATACTGCACTCGATCCTATCTCCAGCACAAAACATAAACTGAGAGATTCTACTTGATGTCAGCACTTCGTATTTTACTACGTAGATACATCGGTACTCTGTTATCTCATGAATGGCGTGACGTAAGGCCAAGCCCCCAGCTTATCACGAGTAGGCATGCATTCATGTAGGTATTTATGACACAGTCTATTAACGCCTGTATTTAATAACTAAGTGTGAACTTTAGTGTGAGATTTTTATTTTTGTAGGTGTCGAGAATTCGTCATCGGAATTTTATGTCAACTTTAATATTATGTAGGTTTTTCTAATATAAATCTGTTAAACAGAATTCTCTAATTTAATAGTATCATTATTGGCATGCTTGTTTCCTGAAATACGCTCTTTCTCAAATTTGTCTTTGATATTTTAATGCTTTCCATGAGGATAAGAGTCGGACACCTAAGCGGGACTTCCGGGAGCTTTGTAACAGTCGAAAATGAATAATTGTGTCTCATTATCCAACGCTATAGGCTGAAAAAAAAATAGAATTGCATAAATACGGTAGCATCTGTTATAAACCTTTAGCCATACTCTTGACATCATCCACAATCAGATTTTTATGACACCAAAGTAGCCCGAAAGTCTGACTGTCTTACCCAAGAGGTGCAATGTCAAGTTACTCAGCAACTTTGGGTTGTGGAGGTCAGATAGGCAGTCGATCAATGTATAATACTTGTACTTGTATTCAGCTGCATTCGGTAAACCTGGAAGCCGAACCCAACATAGATGATGGTGATCCCTCCTTGAGTGGGAACCACCCAGTAAATTCTGATGCAATGAGTATAAATATTACTCTAAGTATATTTATCAGTAGAGGAAAGAAACCAATGATAATAATGTCATACTATTTGTACATAATTATGTGGCGTTATTTACATTATATAGATTATTTCAGTCAACGCGAGGTTATTTTACAACTGATACTGTAGAATTGGCTCAGGACTAATAAAGGTCTAGCAGTAGTAATGCACGCATGATAGTAGATATTATGTATGCAAGCTGAAGAGACAGTGGGCTGGCCGTGTTTGTCGAAGAACCGATGGCCGGTGGAGCAGACGAGTCCTGGAGTGGAGACCGCGTATCGGCAAGCGTAGTGTGGGACGTCCCCCAGATAGTTAAAAAGGTGGCTGGGATAGACTGGATGCGGAATGTGGAGGACAGGGTGTTGTGGCGCAGCCTGGGAGAGGCCTATGTCCAGCAGTGGACTGCTATAGACTGCTGAGTTGATTGATTGAGTCGATATTGTCGTGATTATAGCGTGCTTCGGAGTTAGCACGCAGTCGGATGACCGAGTGTCGTGATTTCTTTTTATTTAATTTTAAAAATGTATTAATTTAATACCGAATTATAATATTCGCTGTGGCAACACTGTCAAAGTACAAATTATTAACGTTGTAAAAAACTTTTAAATGTATTTTCATTATGGCAACTGAATGTATTATTTTACTTTGGTAACACAGAAATAACGGTTATGATGTGATCGTTATTTCTGAGTGGGGTAAAAGTCATTTTAAATAGTAAAATGTAGGGCAGGGCCAGTCGTCGTTTGGTTGTGAAATAGTGCAGTTGGGCGGAATAAAGTGTTAGCAAGAAAAGAGTGTTTTTCATCAAAATATGTTATATGTAGCTCTTATCATATAACTACAATTCTTCTTAGGTGAGTGAGATCATGTATCTGTACATGATCATTTATCTATCATGCGTGAGTTGGCATGCGAGATAAATTATCATGTCTGTCATGATTTACCTGTTATCTGTAATCTCATGAACCAGTTCTTCTGAACGAAATTACATAACAATATGTATCTACAGTGTTTTTGAAGAGAAAATTTATTCCGGCTCACTTTGCGCTCTTTCTGAACAGTGAACGAAACTGAACCATCACACTAGGGTCGGTGACGCTGAATAGCGTATACTCGGCTCCAGTCGTAAGCTTTGATTATTTATATCGTGTTGTATTATCTACACTTTAAAGAAATATACATATTCTATACGTATAATTTTAAAGAAATTAAGAATCTTTAATGCCCGTGCAGCACCGTAGATTAAATAAATATTTCCCCAATACTCTTTGAGGCATCAAATGTAGGGTACATTTGATGCCCCAAAGATTTGCATCAATGAAAAGCCTCATATAGATATACACTGAAAGAAATGATCGCATAACTGTAACAAAATTTTGGTTACTGCTTACTCAAAAATTGTGACTTGCGAACTAGGTATTTTCTGTTACATAACTCTGTGTTGCTATAAAAAAATCAGTTTTGTAAAATGTAAGCAGAGTTTATTTCCTTATAACTAAAATTTAGTTATTTTTGAAGTAACTTAATTAGTTCGGAAAATTATTTATTTCAGTGTAGATATGCTACTTGTTAATGAATATCTGATCTACTACTCACAACAACATACACCTCTTTTTAGTTCAAAGTTCAAACATTATCACTAAGGCGTCAAGTCATACAAATCGCAATGTTGTTGTTATATATTATGACCATGTCTCGAGTTATAGGACTGAGCTCAAATGGATGTCCATTCGCCAGAGAAGA
Organism: Tiliacea citrago; assembly: GCA_963921375.1. Lineage (NCBI taxonomy): Eukaryota > Metazoa > Arthropoda > Insecta > Lepidoptera > Noctuidae > Tiliacea > Tiliacea citrago. The sequence continues at coordinate 9,428,204 of OY992800.1, forward strand.
AGTTTGCGCGCTTTGACTACACTTTTCTCCCTTCTCAACTCTCCCAGCCCTCCTTCTTATCTTATGTCTCACTTCCAGTATCTATGTTCTTCACACGCTAAGAATCTGCGTTCTTCCAACAATCTTCTTCTACTCTGTCCTTCTCATACTTCTGACTTTGTTCAGTCTTCCTTTCATATTCAGGCCATTCTTCTCTGGAATGCGCTTCCTCTTGATGTCAGGACGGCCACCAGTCGGTATGCATTTAAGCGGAAATTGCAGAGTTATTTACAAAACAAATAGCGTAGAGTCATCTCAATTACTTCTTTTCCTTGAATTTGTATGTATATTTATATATATATATAATGTAGGTATATAAATATTATAGTAAATAATTATGTATGTATGTGTATTATAAGTTTATAACCTATTTATGTACTTGTGCACCCGTTTTATTTATAATTAATTATGTTATAATTTAATATTTTTTAATATTATTATTTTCTCTCAATCAGAGCACCCGCCATCTTATCTCTTCACCACCCTTGGTTGACTGGTAGAGAATGCCTAAGGCATTAAGTCCGCCTTTGTACCTAATTGTGTGTGAGAAGTTTAAATAAATAAATATTTCGAGGGAGAGAAACAAAACTGTGTAGCTTTATCTCTTTCTCATGATACTTGACACCCCTTTTCAATATAAATCAAACACAATTTCAAGTATCCCCAATATCGTTACATATAGAGAAATAAATTAAATGCGCGAAAAAACGGGGGTGACACAGGGGAGGTTCAACTTCTGTCATTTTTTGCCTAGGACGCACCGTTTTCGAGATATGTTTTTTTTCTGAAAGCAAAGGTGAGTGGAAACGCCGGGAGGGGACGCCCTAGGAGGACATATAGGGACCAAATTGGTGATGTTCTTCAGAAAGGTCAGGTGCGTGGTACTCGCAATAGGCGTGCGTGTATGACCAGATGTATGAACGTAGGCGAAGCAAAAGGAGTATGTAAGGAGCGTAGCAGGTGGCGTTCTATAGTTTCTGCCTACCCCCATGGGAAGAAGGCGTGTGTTTATGTATGTGTATGTAAATTAAATAAATACTTTTCAAAAGCTAAACTTACCTACATACTTGCTTTTCGGAGATGACGTCATTGGATACGTCCGTGACGTCATATAAGGGTATAGGTACCTACACCAATTTTATTGCTAAAGACCTTAAAAGGGTCAGGTGTGCTACATCATCATCATCAGCCCATAGCTGTCCACTGCTGGACATAGGCCTGTCAAATTGCACGCAATTCAGCTCGATTCACGGCATATGTTATCGACTTGCTACCAGCCACTCTGCGAAGTTCGTCGCTCCACCTAGCCTGAGGGCGTCGTACCTTACGTTTGACGATTAGCGGTCTCCACTCAAGAACACGCTCTACCCCAACGGTCTTCGATTCTACTAATAATGCCGGCCTAACAAACTACGCTAATACGGCCGGATAAACTAAACTAAAGCTAATATGGCCGGCCCATTGCCACTTCAGCTTGCATATTCTGTGAGCTATGCCGACAACTTTGGTTTGGTTAGATACAGTATGGTATACACAAATGGTGTCCGTGAATGACCAGAGGATATAGGGAGAGTGACATTCTAACAGTGATAGTTCGATGATGGAAAAGTCAAAAATGTATGAACTGACATAGCTACCGAAAAACCAATGTCAATCTTGTAGAAAGGCATTGGAGAAATACCGCATGTTTAGGCCCTAAGATACAGCTAAAGGATCATACTAACATCCAGTTGATTCTGATAATTTTCTGCCCACACATGATTATGGGGTAAATGATAAATGATTTATTTCTGTAAGTAGGTTTGTACAAACACTTTTACACGTCAATCATATTAAAAAAAAAAAACTAGATGAGGTCAGCATTTTGTTTCCGACTACTCTGAGAAGAAAGGCCGAAACAAACTCAGAGGTCACAGTCTCTTTTAAAGTCCAGACATAATCTTGGTCAAATCATGTGAAGACCATGTAGATTGGTGCCTGAAATGATCTTTTGACGAAAGAACCACACAGATTGAGAGGACCTGTCCAGTTAGTGCACGCATTTGTCAGTAGTCGTGCAGCTCAACTAAGAACGTAAGGAGCTCAACGATTCAACGAACAATACCAAAGAAAGGACATTTGTGTAGGCCAATTTGGGTTGGGTAAAATACGTGATGTTATAAATAAATCACGATTATACTCATACGTCAATAGTCTATTTATGTGAAGCACAAACTCTCCACTGGGACCGACAGAGGTCGCAGGGTTATCTTAGTGGGTTAATAAATGGGAACTGACATTAAATTAGGACACGACATTGAAATCATACTGGAGGAACATTGTGAGTGGAAGATTTATGCAAGTTTAGAAAAGGCAGATGTTAAGAAAATTCCATCGCCTCACTTTTTGTGACCTTGTTCATACTTAAGTCCTAGTACTTTAGTTCTCGCTTCTGCTATCTATTTTATTTATTTATACGGTTCTGAGTTCTAAAACGTAGCTTTGGAAGGTGGACCGATGAAACAAAGAAAAATTATTTATTGGGACTCACACAGGAGATCACATAAACAAAAACAATAAAGAAACATAAACAAAAAAAACAAAGTAACATGAGAATAAAAACAAAGTCCAGTACGAGGCCAAAAGGCTCCTATCTCAGCATGATGCTGCGAGAATTAAAAATAAGTGCCGCAGCAGTGGTATTCTGATAGGGCCTGGGGCTGTGATGTCACGGATAGATACAGAAATAAATAATGAATATAATAAATAGTAGATGTATGAAAATGTAAAAATAAAATATTTATTTAATATAATTGTATACCGCGTGTCAGAATCAGAACCCGACGTAACATCAGTTACTTGTGAACGAATGAAGGCCTTGAGAAGACCGCAGGAATCCGCTGGATGCGGGAAGCACAGAACCGGTCTAAGTGGCAGTGCTTGGGGAGGACTATGTCCAGCAGTGGACGTCTTTCGGCTGTAATGATGATGATGATGAATACTGGCCTATTACTGGCATACTGCAGAGAAAATACCTCTACACACACCAAGAAGGCACGAGTATTTATCATGACGCTTGCTCAAGACGGGCTGGCGATTTCAGACTTAAATTAACTACAGGGTCAAATTAAATAAACTAATAAAAATATGATAAAACAAAAAAACAAAAAATTTGATGTGTTTTTTTGAGGTGATCAACCGCAAGTAGGTAGTGTATATTACACAAAAAAAACCGGATATTTCAAAATAACTGTAATTTTTTTTGGGGAAATATTCGCAGACTAATGATGGGGTTCGATATCTGAACACTATAAAACAAAAACAAAAAATACAGATTTTCTCAACTCACATTTCAAGTAACAACACAACACACAACAAGCGGGCGTTGAACCCAAAAAAAATTCGTCAAATCTTTTTATTTTTATTTTATCGTGTTTAAATATCGATACCGATTTTGGCTATGCGGGTGGTTGCGCACGCTCAGTGATTTTCCGTCATTTACTGCGTAAATTGTCCCCGACTCGTTGACGCTGCTGCTCGTTGATACTTCACATTCTCCGAATAGGTAATAAATTAACTATTAAATTTAAATTTTATTAAATTAAAATTTGTGTCAATATAATTATTATATATATATTTTTATCATACTTTTTATAAAATATTATTATTATATTTTTGGTTTAGTAATTATATTTGATTGATTTCTAGTTTATTTATCTATTTAAGAGTATAAAAATATGTGTTAGGTACTTATGTTGAAACTGTTTGTACTTGCGGTCACTTGTCCCTAAAGGTTCATTAGAAAACCAGCGTCAGACAGCATAATGAACCTTTTTGGCGCAGCCATGAGGCACATTAAAACATTATTTTCACTGTTTTTTTTGTTGTTTTTAATTGACGGCACGGTTGGCGCAGTGGTTAAGTGATTGACTGCTGCGCTGTGTGTCGCGGGTTCGATTCCCGCACGGAACAAATATTTGTATTACCTACAAGTAGTTGTTCCGGGTCTGGCTGTTTGTGTATGTGAGTTTAAATGTTTGTAAACGCACCCACGATACAGGAGAAATTCCTAGTGTGGGGCAAAGTTTTTTTAAAAAAAAAAAAAAAAATATGTTTCACGAACTGTGTCCAAATAAACTTTATTCTTTCTTTCTTTCTTTCGATACCCATCACGTCTGCGGAGTTTCGCTAGCTAATTTAATTTGACCCTAGTTCAGGTTTCCTCACGATGTTTTACCTTTGCCGATGTTAGTAATGTCCAAGATAGACTCAACCTGTGCATAAGAATTGAAACGTCACAATGGTACAGACGCCAGCAGGTCAAGCTACCCGAAACTGTCAAATTTTCCCAATCAACCTTGAACCTTAAGCTGTAGCAATAAAGTTGAAAATCTATTAAAGATTGTTAGTAGCTTGATGTGCTGGCGTTTGTACTTGCCCGTATACCCATAACCTCGTGCTTGAGAGGCGAGGCCTTAACCACTTGGCCATCACGACAGCATTATTTATTTATATACTATCTATGTAGTAGAACTATCAGATACTCCATTCTAACGATTATTTAAGTGTCTTCTTCAACCTTTGAATAGTCAAGTTTTCGGACCATCAACCTTGCTGCACGGGACAAGCACATTTTTCTGCATGAGCACGATCTCTTGCCGTGGCGGAAAAGAACAGGTCTAAAGGGAGATTTTGGACTTGGTGTTCTTTTATCAAACCAACTCAAAAGTACAGCGAGGAAGTGCAAAGAGTTTATAAGTTAAGGGAAGGTTATCTACGGGTCAAAACTCATAAATGTAGATAAACTTGCAGTAATAATCATTCTGTCTTACAAGGCCTACCTATTTATAGTCAGAGTATTTTTTTCTTTTATTAACAAGAAGTAGTGCTCGTAGCAAAATTTTATCATCTACTTTTTTATTAGGTACTTGCACAAACAAACATACATAATATCACTCCTGTATTCCCCGAAGGGTTAGGCAGAGCTGTACCTATAGTACACCCACATTTCGCCAGTTTTTTTTTAGCCTATTTCTTAGGTACAATTTCTTTTAAATTCAAAAAGAAACAGTTTCTTTTAAATCCTGTGAATGCTCTGAAGAAAACTCACGTGTCTATATGTATGAGCTGAGCTGCTGTACTTACAAAGTTGGGCATCATAACAACATCAGTAAACACGTTTACCATGTGGAACTATTGCGTATGTTATGTGTTGTTTACTTGACAACATAAACATAATATACACTATGTTTTATGTATTTTGATTCTGTCATAGAAAACTACGCTTTAAACGGGGAACTAGTTTAAACTTTCAGACCACTACATTGAGTTTGCTATAAGCTATGATCGGCGGCATGTGAAAGTTCTCAACTTTGTCTTGCCTCGACCTTAATACATACATAAACTCACGCCTTCTTCCCATGGGGGTACGCAGAAACTATAGAATGCCACCTGCTACGCTCCTTACATCCTTTTGCTTCGCCAACGTTCGTACATCTGGTCATACACGCACGCCGATTGCGAGTACTGCACCTGACCTTTCTGAAGAACATCACCAAATAGCTCGGCCTTAATAGTCTACAATAAATAAAATGTGCAGTTGGAATACAGGGCAAGCCATGTTTCGGCATAACCCTACCCTTTCCACAGGCTAAGGATGTCCAAGACTATTACCCCACAATTTTTTTTTTTTGCCTTTAACACTCTGTTCGACCGAGATGAGTTTTATGAAAAATGAGAGGCCTATAACCAGCGAGACAGTGCTGGCCCAGTGGTAACGACACCGACTTACGAGTTGTAGGTCGTGGGTTCGAACCCAAGCAGGCGCTTTACTTTGTGTAAATAATTTCATCACCAGTGGTCTCAAAACGGTGAAGGAAAATTGTGAGGAATCGCATGTCCTAGAACCAGAAAACCTAAGACACGTTACATTTACTAATCCGCACTGGGCCCGCGTGGTACTAGATTACAGCTCACTCTCTCTCGAAGAGGTAATAGGTAAAACGGGCTGGTTTCCGCAACTCCACGTCAATATGCGCGTATTTTGCGTAGGGGTGGAAAATCGGTTATTCGATCCACCCCAGCTCCCCAAGGAAGGCCAGCAACGCTTTGGTGTTACTGACAATCTCACGTAGGATACCTGGGTTACCGAAGTACTTTGCCCTGTATGTGGCGACCACCGGGCAGTTTAACAGCACATGAGCTGCTGTCTCGTCGTCCTCCATGCAGGCCCTGCACAGCGGACTGTCTGTGACTCCTATGACAAAGAGGTGTTTATTAAATGACCCATGGCCCGTTATAGCCGCTGTAACTGTACGCAGCTGTTGTTTAGTTAGTCGTAGAACCCATTTCGTGAGGCGGCCGTCGATAGTAGGGAGTGCCTCCTTCGCCTGCCTGCACTCACTTTGGTCCAACCATAGCTTGTGATGTTGGTCCCTGGTTCGTTTCCTTACCAGAGTGCGTAGATAACTGAAGGGGAGTGGCACGATGGGTTCAGGACCCACAGGTGCCATGCTAGACCCCCTTCTGGCGAGTTCGTCGGCTGCATCGTTGCCTTGCGAACCGCTGTGTCCTTTGTCGTGTCCTTTGTGTCCTTTGTGTTCTCTCGAAGAGAAGACGCCTGTGTCCCAGCAGTGGGAACATTATAGGCTTATTGTGATTATGCTATAACCAGCACTGGGATATTAAGTGCTATGGCACGCTTGGCGCAGTGGTTAAGCGATTGACTGCTGCGCTGCGTGTCGCGGGTTCGATTCCCGCACGGAACAAATATTTGTATGACCTATAAGTAGTTGTTCCGGGTCTGGCTGTTTGTGTATGTGAGTTTAAATGTTTGTAAACGCACCCACGATACAGGAGAAATTCCTAGTGTGGGACAACGTTTTTTTTTAAAAAAAAAAAAAAAAAAAAATGGATGACGATGAAAATAATCTCCTATAAGGAGGACTCAAAGCGTTACTTTTAGGGTTCCATACCTCAAAAGGAAAAAAAACTAAAACCTAGGATCACTCGTGTCTCTGTCTGTCTGTCTGACCGTCTGACACGGCCAATTTGCTCCGAAATTACTGGACCGATTAAGTTAAAACATGGTATAGTTATGAGTTTCTGTAACCCAAATACGGACGTGTAACGTAAATAAACAAATTTTGAATATGGGGGTCACTTTTAGGCACAAATTAGAAAATTTAAAAAAAAAATGCAAACGGTACCGTGTGACATATCAAATGAAAGGGCTTGTTATAAGAATTTCAGATATATATTTTTTATAATTATTAAAAAACGAATGCTTTTAAAATTATTTAAGAAAATCTTCCACACCTTATCTCTGAAAATACTGAACCTATTTTTTTTTTTAATACTGAACATTGTTTTTTTTTACTTATAGATTACAGGAAAACCTATAGAATGTCTTTGGTTTTAAAATAACATGGCAAATCTCTCAATATTGTGCGTAGTCAGAATGTATGAGGGAACATGTTTTTCATCTAAAATGTTAAGCTTGTCCGACACGCACTTGACCGGTTTTTTAAGCTTCGTAATACTCGAGTTTACGTTGTAGGTATACAGTAATAATAAAAGGTGTTTCATATATTACTAAACCCCCCTCCCCCCTAAACAAACAACAAATAAACCTAAATACTAAATAATTACTAAAGTAAATATTGCACAGACTCACTAAACAATATTTACGGGACAGATGCGTACCACATTATTTCGTAAGAGTAAATCAATATTTTGTAATGTTAGATCATTTAGTCATTATCACATTACAGCTGGGCGTGGATTCAATGTCAACGGACTTAAACGCGCAATATTGATCATATGCGTAGCGGAATTTACTTCCATAATTTAGGTTTATAGAGGTATGAGGAACGGGGTGTAAAGTTCACTCATCCTGCATAGGAAAGGAAGGATCCTCCGGCCAGATGGGTATTGAGTCTGGTGGGCCCGACGAATGATGTGGGAACGTTGTATATAATGCTAGTCGCGCGGTAAACTCTGCTTGCGCGATGCAAAATTTGGCGTGACGTCAGTGTGATGCGTAGTTCGCATGTGGCGCTACAGATCGAATAATTAAGTCATGGTCGAAACATCTGCCTCCTTTTCCCAACTAAGCTGGAGTCGGCTTCCAGTCTAACCGGATGCAGCTTAATCTGCCTGCCTATCTTTCCTCGACAAACCAGTTAACTGGGTAACACGATATCAATTGGTAAGACCGGTTGTCAAACTTTCGTGGATACAGCGAGACTGGTCTATTTTAGTTACTTTCATAGCATCATGTCTTACGGTATTTTGCTGTGGGGACGGGCTGCAGATATTGTTTCTATCTTTATTCTGCAAAAGAGGGCTATCAGAGCCATCTAAAACCTCAGCAGACGCGATTCTCTAAGGGAACTGTTTAAAAAAATTAACATCATGACGGTACCTTGCCAATATATATATGAAAATATTATGTATGTCAGAAAAAACCTACATCTTTTCAGTAAAATTAGTGACAGGCATAATTTTAACACTAGAAATAGGAACAAATTAGATCAACCACGTTTCAGATTGTCAAAAGTACACACTTCTTTGTTAAATATTATAATAAAATACCATTAGATATTCTTCAACTAAATGAGAAGAAATTTAAAACATGCATTAAACGCACACTATGTAGACAAGCATATTATAAGTTGAATGATTATATCGTAGATAAAGATGCTTGGCTTAATGCTGGTCCTGCTCCACAACAACTTGGGCTCACTTGTTAGAATTTTAATATTTGGATTAATTATCGTTTAACTTTAGCCGACTTCCAAAAAGGAGGAGGTTGTATGTTCGGCTGTATGTTTGTTTTTTTTTTAACCTACTTCCAAAAAGGAGGAGGTTATATGTTCGGCTGTATGTTTTTTTTTTTTTTTTTTTATGTTGTTCACCGATTACTCCGTCAATTGTGGACGGATTTTGAAAAGTCTTTTTTTTTGTATGAAAGGGTATGCTTCCGAGGTGGTCTCATTGCCACTAAATCAGAATCTGATGAGGGGATCCCATGGAAATCGAGGGAAATCCTCAAATTTTATAGGCATACCTATAGCGATTTGAGTATTTTTTATAGTAACTCGTGCATTTGCACTTGAAAAGCACCATTCGGTGAAGTGAAACTGATGATGAAGACCACAGATGGCCACCGGAACTTCTTAATAATAAGTATTTCACCGTTGCGATTCGATTAGGCACTGTAATATGGTTGCTAAGCAATTTATGCTCGTCAAAATGCATATGGTGAAGTCACCATCAGTTCTCCTGGTTCTTACCAGGAGAACTCCTCAACATTTAACGCCCCTGCATCGGGAAAAGCAATATTTTGTAAAAGGTGATGAGCATTTGACATTAGGCTATTGTAAATTAGATAAATTACAAACTGACCCACTAAAAAGTGAAAAATAAAAACTTTTTACAAAAAAAAAACAACTGACTTCCAAAAAAAACACTACAAAGTGAAAAATAACTTTAATTTCGGAAGTCGGTGTCTTTGGATCTGTATTTTAGTTTTTTGCCACCGACTCGAAGTCGGTTGTTTTTTTTTTGTAAAAAGTTTTTTATTATGTACTTAATCAAGTTTTAGTTGTTGAATACTTCAATAGGTAACAACGATTTTCCTTTTGCTAGTAAAATTGTATTAATCATTGAAATACATTGCAAGCTATAGTTTTGTATAATTTAAAAGCATTTTTTCATTTTTGTAAATGTGAGTACCATGGAGCCGTTTATTATGTTATGATGTATGTTGACTTAAAAAAGCCTGGCGGTTGAGAGTATGTCATGCTCACTTAAATGTCTCGCTGATGGTGGCGCGTGTGTTGGATCATTCGGTTCCCTACAAAGTGGTTGAGTTGGATGGTGCTGATCCACGCGTCATGTTCATGAACGGGCGCTGTCAGTTGAAGCTGGTCATCTCTTGACTGCCAGAGCTTATTTTGTAATCATTTAATCTTATATTTTGAATTGTTTATTTTTTTTTAATATATTTTTTGTTTTTAAATTGTTCTCACATATGGAAGCGACAAGAATAATGTACCCAGGATTTTGTAATATCTTGATTTAAAAGAGTGTCCTTGGAGTTTCTTGCCTGTTCTTCTCCATTGAGATCTACGTTTTGGAATGGGCAAATAGCTTCCACTTTCTGACTAACTGACCGACTCTTTGACTATTCAAAAGTGCCTGTAAATGGTTTAATTGAAATAAATGCTTTGAGTTTGAGTTTTTGAGTTTGAGTTCCGGGTTTCTGATTACCCGTAACGACCGTTAAGGATCTACGAATGACAATGGATCAACGGCTCGACTTGCTTTTACGAGGTACAGAGGGGTGTCGGTAGGTATGTAATGAATGGTCTCCCATCCACGAACCGACCTAGGCAAGCATAGCATCACTCGACTCGTGGCTGTTATGTTAGCCACGAGCATACAGCGGTATTACGTCGCATACTAGACAACAGCAGTGGTGACCCAGAGGCAACGGCTGTGAATTAGGTACGAGTTGTAGTTCCCAACCGGGACCCGTGTAAAGAATAGCACCATCCTATTTCTTCCCGTGGGTGTCATAAAAGGCGACTAAGGGATTTACTAGAGAATGGGCAGCAGCGTTCTCTATGCATTTTAGCACCATACTGCGATCGCCAACGCGCCTGCCAAGCGTAGCGATTATGGAAAACCCCCACTTTGGGGTAGGCCTATGTCCAGCAGTGGACGTTTTCCGGCTGAAATGATGATGATGACCTGTCAAATAAGTGTCTGGGATTAAGAAACGAACTGTAGGTACTTATCTACAAGATTAAATTGAATTAGCTGGCGAAAATTCATAGACATGATTTTTTAAAATAAAAAAGAAAAAGATCTTCTTACCTCATGTTTCAAATAACTACGAGTCAACGAACGCAGTTAGTGTAATTACTGATACGTGTATCTCACCTCTGTTTCTAATAAAATTATAAATAGGTGTCTCAGATTATAGAAATTCTAATCTTTCTTTTCAAATTCATAATCTGAGATAGGTGTGTTATCGAATCTTCGAAATCGAAAATCTTATCGCTCTAATATTTTAGAGACAACCTTTGGATGTATTAAAAGGGAGAACGAGAGGACAATATTGCGGGCAGTTTATGCATTTTTTTTTCTCAAAAAAAAAAAAAAAACAAAAGTCATTTATTCAAACTAGGCTGAGAATCAGCACTTTTCGAACGTCAAAAATTACAAAGACAGTCCCCCAAAAACGCCCACCCTTCACCACTTCCTAGTGCTTTAGCTGGTAAGAAGAAGTGGCGCAACAAACTCCCCAGCAGCAAAAGCTTATAATTATCTGTGACCAATAGACAATCATTAATTCTCAAAAACAGAATGCAATTCACTTAGAATGAGAAACACTGGTTGCATAAATATAAACGTTCCTTGGAAAATGTACCGGAACGGTATGTTTGAAGTAAGAAGTAGGTAATATGTTAATCATTTACTTATCAATAAGTTAGTAAAATAAACTTAATGATTTATAAGAAATCGAGTTTAGAAGGTACATTTTTTATATATTTTTACTTGATGTAGGTAATCTGCAAAAAATATTGAAACTATTCAGGGTGGAAGGGACATCGACGCGAAGCCTGTTACCATGGATTCAGTACATCATTCTTAACACCCGTGCTTTGAAATTTATCGAAAACTTAGGTCATGATCTCATTGTACAGAGATAAGATGTAAATCTTGGTTTATGCCACTATCAATAAGGCTGTTTGTTTACAACACATTTCCACAATACATTGTTTACAGTATACACTCGTTTTATTAATGGAAGCTGTTTTATAATTAGAATACTTATCTTATCCTGTGTATCTTTGATTGTTAGCCTTTGTGTAATTTATGGTTTTATATCTGATTGAGCTTACTAATTGATTTAATAAACGCATTTGTCTTTGATAAATCTGGTGCTGCGCTTAGTAAAATAACTGTTCATGTTCCCTTTACCAACCTACTGTTTGACCTGAATGAATAAAAAAAGAAAACAATATTAAAATATTTGTAAAAAAGCTAAAACAATTGTTAATAAGAAAATGCTATTATAAAAAAAAAAAAAAAAAAACAACCGACTTCCAAAAAAACACTAGAAAGCGAAAAATAACTTTAATTTCGGAAGTCGGTGTCTTTGGTTTTGTTTTTTCGTTTTTTCACCAACTTCCGAAATTAAAGTTATTTTTCGCTTTCTAGTGTTTTTTTGGAAGTCGGTTGTTTTTTTTTTTTTGTAAAAAGTTTTTATTTATCACTTTTTAGTTGCGGTACCGGGTAGGTTACGTACCTACCCCAGACAAATTCGAATACTACTACCTACTATCTAATTAACAGTTACAGGAAGTTATAACATCATCCACATAAACTAGTGAGAAAAACTTTTGCTGAAGGGAACCACAAACCAAAACTTTCATCTGTGTACTTATAATTATATTTTTTTGTTTTTGTCGATTTTTCAAAAAGCGCTAAAATTAAATTAAAAATTTCAATAAAATTTATATGCGACCACCTCTGAAGTATGACCTAAAAAACAAAAAAAATATTGGCAGAGGATTCGTAAAAAACATTTAAAAAGACACAGTAGAATTGCGAACAAAGTCGGTTATTAAACGACAAAATATAAGTGCTAACATCCCTATCCTATCCTTATCCAAAACTCATGAGTTTGTTTGTTTGGTACGCTTTAACGCAAAAACGGATGAACGGATTTGGATGCTATTTAGCACATGAGTAGTCCATGGCCTGGATTAGGACATAGAATACTTTTTATTCAGATATTTCCCCGAGATCGAGACTTATGCGAGTGAAACCGCGGGGCGCTGGTAGTATCTACTAAGTATTAGTAAAGTAAACTATGTATATAAAACCTTAATGTTTAGATATAGAATTAGATTTAGTTCTAAGCTAAGTTTTCTGACTTTTACCACCTACGTACACATTGTGGAATCCAAATAAAGTATCAAACAAGAACACAAAACTGGACACTATACTCAGAAGCACATTAGTGTTTTAGTAATAGCTCAACTTCTCATCAATGACCTTATTTTCCTGCGCTTGAGGAACCCAGTGCCCTACTGGTTCCTCAAGATTGTCCTGTGCATACCGGTCCATCTTTGTACCAAATTCCATCTCTATAGATTGCACTTTGTTAACTCCTGTACTTCTCTGGCAGCCTAGTATTTTTTCATAATCTCACCTAAAAACCTAGATTTTCGGTAGAAATTCCATCCCAAATTATTGCTGGAGGCACTACCTATAGGTTAGCTTTGTATAATATTATTTCATCATGCATGCTCTGCATGTGTGCTGCATTCCTGGTATCCGCCAATCAGTAATCAGTATGGAAATCTTCGAGATAAGTATATGTCTATCAAACGTAACTAATGACGTTTCTAGGTTTATTCCGCTATAAGAGTTACCCATTTACTATAAACTCAATTCCACCATATATTACTTCAGTGAATATCGGATTTGACAGCTTCTATATAAGCAATGTGTCAATTTGAATGAAATTATGCCCTGATAAATTGTGGCTGTAGGTTGATTTTGTATTGCAAATTAATGTTAAAATAAACACTCACGTAAGTTTTTAATTTAGTTTACATCACGCCTGTAATCCCCGAAGGGTTAAGCAGAGGTGTACCTATGTACACCCACATTTAGCCAGTTACTTATAAGTCTCATGTAATAGGGGGCGAGCCTATTGCCTTCAACCGGGCATAAATCCAGACTCCGTGCAGCTATTGAGAAATTCCTAATAGAACAACCCAATTACACGGTGCCTGACCTGGGAACCGAACCCAGGACCTCGTGCTCTTCAGTAGCACTTCTAAGGTCACGAGGAGTATTCTATAGATCGCGCGGATGCCCCTCTTTTGTAAAATGAAAATTGAATCTACGCCAGCTGCCGATCCCCTCAGCAGAACGCCTTAAGACATAATACTGTGAAAATAAGCAAAGTACACTAAGCTAGCTGTGTACAGACAGACAGACGGCGGAGCCTTAGTAATAGGGTTCCCGGTTTACCCTTTGGGTACGGAACCCTAAAAATGAAATAAAGTTAAAAGTTAAAGGGGGTGGGTGGATACAAGAAACGTGTTTTTTACTAAAGTATTTTTTTTAATATGTGTTGTTAAAATTTGTACGTTGGTACGGAACCCTTCGTGGGCGAGTCCGACTAGCACTTGGCCGCTTTTTTGGTGTTCTTTCCAAGTTGTTCAGCTGCTACGATCCGATAATCTTCTCCTATATCTCCTATAGATTATCTTAACCTATTTCTGCTTAACCTAGACCCCAAACCTAAAGGACAAAAGGACTCTTTTCAAGAAAACACCCACCTTTATGACAGGTTATACCTTATTACTAACTCAGCATAAACAGCAGTTATCGTAAACACGACACTTACTGTTCAGTTGAATGGATTCGTGTCGCTGACGTCAGACAAAACAGCTGGTACAATGTACTTGTGATCTTCACACCTGATGACGTGTTGATACATAAATACATAATGCTTATATATAGCTATTTGTTTAGGTAGTTAGTAAGTACATATAATATTGCGTATTCACGCGGTGTATATATCATCATTCTTCTGCCCTTATCCCAATTTATTTGGGGTCGGCGCAACATGTCCCTTTCTTCCATACTTCTCTATTAGTCGTCAAAGTCAAAGTCAAATTATTTATTTCAAATAGGCACATAAGCGGCACTTTTGAACGTCAAAATTTACAAAAATTGATTCTAGTTGCCCCTTCCAAAAGGTAGTTTCGTATGGAAGAATGGGCAAGAAACTCCACCGTTACTCTTTTAAAAATGTTAGACAATATATTGTTTGAGCACATTAATTATATGATTATATGTGAAGACGATGCACCTAGAATAAAATTACTAGGTATACCATAATAGGTAAAAATAATTAAAAACTAAGCAATGAAAATAACTTAATTATGAGATAGATACATGGTGAACAACATCATAAAAGTAAATTTTTTCCTAAAAAAAAAAAAATAGTCAGTGTGTGAGTTTAGGTAATCACAGGATGTAATATCAATGTCACAAAAATAACAAATTATACAATTATAATAGCAACCAATTTGATTTTGTCTAGACTCTAGATTGTCCTATGAAGCTGGACCAGCATGTTTCCAAGCATTCCTATCTTGGATATAATCCTCTAACTTGTAATATGCTTGTTTACAAAGTATACTTTTAATATGTGTTTTAAATTGTCTTTCATTAAATTGCAATATATCACAAGGTATTTTGTTGTAACATTTAACACAGTATCCCATAAACGATGTATGTACTTTAGATAATCTGAAAAATGGTTGAACTATTTTATATTTATTTCTAGTATTAAAATTATGTCTATCACTTATCATCGTCATCTCAGTAGTCATCCCCCTTTCTAGCCATATCATCTTTCACACAGTCCATCCATCGTTTCTTTGGTCTTCCCCTACTCTTATAGCCACCGAAATTCATACTCAAAACTTTCCTCACGACATTTTGCTCGTTCCTCCACACAACTTTTCAGTCACCGGTGCCACTTTCAGACTTCCTCTAATGTGCTAATTTCTTATTATATCCATTCGTGTCACACCACACATCCCTCTTAGCATTCTCATCTCAGCTGCATGCAATTGCCTTTCATTCATCTCTTTTGTGGCCCAACATTCTGAGCCATACAAGACAGCAGGTCTATCCATTGTTTTATACATCTTTCCCTTAAGTTTAAGGCGAATGCGGGAGTCGCAGATGGTTCCCGTGACCTGCCGCCATTTCATCCATTCAGTGTTAATTCTGTGCTTAACCGTCCTATCTTCTTTGCCATCGCTTTGCATGAGTAAACCGAGATACCGAAACTCGGAGCAGACTGGGAGATGTAATAATAATATGTTAGCTTATATTAGTGCCTAATTAACTTTTCCCTTTCGTTATCTTGAATAACTTTAGCTCGAAAATAACTCCTGTCCCTAAAGTATACAGTATCAGAGAGGTGTGGTCATACATAACCGACCCATACATTTGGGTCGTACTCGACCCATATTATATGGTATTGAAATTTTGTATGGTACAGTTGATATTTTTTTCTCGATTGCGAGTCATCGTGGTCCCATAGAGAATGTTGTTCAGTTTGATGGTCTGTACCACACTCATAAATATTACCACACATAGAAATGTATCAGATCAGAAGATACACGCTGTATAGCCCTATAAACTCCATGACGAAACCATAAATTCCAGGGGATCTACTCCGAAAATGAATCCGAAGTGTTGGCTAAATGTTCGGTAGTTTCCTGACTGCGGCTGACTATGGCTAAATAAAGCGAAAAAAAATGACAGTCAAAGAGATAAGTCAACGTCAAAAATGTGACTTGAGTGTCCTTTTTTGACTTTGAGTCCTTATCCGACGATAAGGACTCAAAGCCAAAAAAGGACACTTTGAAAGTCAAGAAACGGCCGAACGTTCGGCCGATACTTCGGATTATCGCTTCGGAGTAGACCCACTGGGCACCACAAAAAGCTGGGTTAGATGGCCTTTATTTCAGGCTATTTTTAGATAATATAGTTCAGGGTTTTTTAGAAGTAAAGTGATACGGGTTCGCGTTTTTGCGTGTTTAGGGTTGCAAATTGCAATGAATATTCGAATTTTAAAAAGGGTTCATAATAAATTAATTATTGTGGTTTTAATGAGGTGTATGTTCGGCAGTGGATATATAATTTTTTCCAAGTATTTAACGCCTAAAATAATTATATTTCTTGCTGTTACGTGTTGGTTACTGCGGGCTTCAATACAAGCCTATTTTGTTACTAGAACTGGCCTATCTTTTGTGTGTTCACGAAATTACATAATTTCATCAAATTACTTCTTTTACTTCTTCAAATTCATCTTCATTCAAATTACTAATGGTCTAATCCAATCTAACATATACGTAATTACCAGAGTCTTTGCCTTATCAAAGCGTGTCTTATTTATCTATAATTAGTATTTCGCCCACGACTTTGTTGGCATGGTTTTTGGATTTTGCCTTACAAACTTCGACAGCTTCTTTCACCCCATTATTGTGTTTTTTTTATTTATAAATGCCTATGTTCCTTGTGCTCGCTATATGTCCAACGATTGACAACTTTCTATTAAATATTAATGAAGTCCTTCTTCATACTGCAAGCTATTTCTATACCACAAAAATTGGTTTAGCAATGAAAACATCACAAACAAGCAAAGATTAGTTTTATATTGTTGATTTGTTTTTTTTTTGTTTTGTGTTTTGTTTTATTTATTATTTTTGTTTTACATTAGTAGTATGGATACAATTATAATAATTATTATCAACTATTAATAGTATTACATGACTCCACGGATATTTTACCTCTGTCTCTAACATGCAAATGATGGTTGAGACTTCATGACACGGGCGTGACAGTCGTTTAACTAAGGCGCGTTTGATCTAAGCTGCCATCTTGGATAAAACTTCCTTTTTTTTTTTTTGTTGCCGAGGTGGAAAATCGTCATGGATATCCTCCGCTCTGGGGTGGGCGGAGGGGTCTGTCAGACTCTTACTGACTAAAAACCACCCCGGTGTTCCCTTCCCACACTTGCACCGGGGATCTTGGGAGCTAGTATTACTTCCGTGATCCCCGGCTAGTGCCGGCCCGCCTCTGCGGGCCACCTCAAGTCTGCGGTGAGGTGTTAGACCACCCCGCGACGTCTGAAAGGTGCGCGCCTGGAACACTACGTACCGCCACCTCGGGTCCAGTGTGAGGATAAAACATCCTGGCATAAGAAAAGAGAGGCATATTATGCTCAGCAGTGGATGCAGTTGAGATGTGGTAATGATTAACAGTGTTACTGAACGAAGATACTCATAATTATATCTATCTGGTCAATGTCCATGCCCATTTTGACAGCTAAGGCGAGCAATAGTTACATCACTCCACGACTATTTTACCCTATAGCACGCAGATGATGTTTGACACTTCATGACAGTCGTATAACTAGGGCGCTCGCGGTAGTGACGGCGCGTTTGATACTAAGTATCGAAGGTCACTTGAGGTTTGATCATTTATTATTTTATTGTGTTTTAATTAATAGAGGTTTCGTACAATGTTTAATACGGTTATGTTTATTAATATTTTAAAGAGGTAATCTTCGGAACTTCTGGTCTGATTCCGAAAATTATTTTACTAATGGGAAGCTACAGTATTGCTGAGTGTCATAGGATATAGGTGTTTTATGTTTAAGTTTGTTTTCAATCTTTATTTTACAAAAGAGGGCAATCCGCGCGATCTATGGAATGGGTCCTCGTGAGTCCCTTAGAAACAAATTCAAAGTAAATGATGTACTAACTCTGCCTTCTCTTTATATCTTAGAAAGTATTTTATATGTTCGCAATAACTTAGGACTTTTCAAATTAAGAGGCGATTTTCATAATATAAATACACGTAGTAAACATGTAATTGTGATACCTAAATTTAGATTAACTAAAACAATCAAAACATTTCTTAGAAACAGTATCCGCTTCTCTAACAAGTTGCCAAAGTCGGTTATAGAACTTAGCGATGGAAAGTTCAAAACCCATATCAAACGTGTCCTAATCAAAAGAGGACTACGTTGAAGACAAGGAAGTTTGGCAATAATTCCTTCTGCACATGTGGCTTCCCTGGTACCTCATTAACGGCCTCATATCTCTCATACCTCATAACTATGTAAATGTCTATTAACTGCTCCTAAATTACGATGTTTATTTCTTTTTTTTACATACCTTGACATAACTAGGTACTTGACATTACCTACAATTTTAATTATTTATTAGTGACTTGTGGACAGAATATTAATTCAGATTTGTTACAGTTGTAATGGCAATCTTGTCATTTGCATTAAATAGGTAGGTTTTTATTTTTATTATTTGAGTAATATTTTATATAGATTATTTTTTAATTTGTGAATGTGAGAACGTTGTAGGCTTAAGTAAACCTTTTTAACAGTCTTAGTAATAAACTGTTGGTATTGTAACCACATTTTTGCTTTTAATGCCATCCTACGAAATAGAAGTCAAAATCGGTTTAGCGGACCGTAAAAAAGTTTTATTTAAAATTATAATCTCATTTCAAAATTGATATACGAGTATGTACCTATAGCTACTGCTGAAACAGTTTTCTCAAACTAAAGTCAAAGATTTTTTGTCGCCTATCCCGCAGTATTTGAAGACTAAGGTCTTCAACCAGTGCGTCCTGCCCATCATGACATACGGTGCCGAAACGTGGACACTGACAGCCGGCCTGGTCTACAAATTCAAGGTCGCCCAGCGTGCCATGGAGCGGACTATGCTAGTATCTTTGAAGGATAAAATCAGGGATTAAGATCCGGAAAAGGACCGGAGTTACTGACATAGCTTGTAGAGTAAGCAAACTGAAGTGGCAGTGGGCTGGCTATGTCTATCGAAGGTCTGATGGCCGATGGAGCAGAGGAGTCCTGGAGGGGAGACCGCGTGTCGGCAAGCGTAGTGTGGGACGCCCCCCAGCTAGGATGGACCGACGACCTTAAAAAGGTGTCTGGGACAGACTGGATGCGGAAGGCAGACGACAGGGTGTTGTGGCGCAGCCTGGGAGGGGCCTATGTCAAGCAGTGGACTGCTATAGACTGAGTTGATTGATTAAAAGTCAAAGATTTTATTAGATTAGTGTTATTATAAATTATTTCTACCTTTTTATGGGAATATACATTGCAATTTTAATTATATATTTATTGTTTCTAGAACATTCTGTAAATAATTAAACAGTGTCTCGTCATCATGGTGTCTTGGTTATAAGTTATTCTCAGTAAAATGATCTAATAATAGATATTCTGTATATAAAAACCTTAAGTTAGTCAGGTGAAAAACCCATTTTTTATTGATTTTTAATGTATGAAAGGATGTTTGTGTTATATTAATCAGTGATTCTTGACTGTAGAGAGTCCAATTATTTGTATCTATAAATAATCTATGCTAGGTTTTTTCAAATCATTAAGTTAGAAATATATCTACTTTACATACCTACATTAAAACATCTTTCTAGGTATAAAGAGGACTCCATAAACTACTGATGATGTACATGTTTACAATATTCTAAGTGGATTTATAAAATCATTAACAAAGGATTTTTTTATGCTAATTGCTAAAGTACGCGTAAAACTTTATGGCGGCTCTGAAGTGCGCCACTCACTGCGCAGTACCCCACCCCTCACCCCCGCTGACACGAGAATTTGTTACTGCGCAGCGACTTGCCTCATGTTCCGATCCGCCCTAAAGTTTGAATCGGGCTGTACATATCGGGAGTTGAATTGAACAGGTTTATGCGAATGAAGTTGTAACTCAATATATTTTAGTATTGAATTACGTTGTGTTTGTAAATGTGCTAAAGGTTCCCCATAATGCAAGTTTATCGGTATTTGTTACCATTATTTTTATCATTTTTTACTCATACTATAAGTAACAACAATAGAATGGGTCGTTGTCATCCCAAAAAAAAAATGTTTTTATTTTTTATTTAATCGTGTTAGATATCGACACCCATCGCGTCTGTGGTGTTTAGCTAGCTAATTTAAAATAACCCTGTATATGCAGTGTATCAGTTAATGAATCCATTTGCAGGTTTAAATCAACAGAAACGGATATATCGCGACCTTTCTTCAGTCCAGTTAGGTTACTTTTAGGAGACTGTTACTGAATGCGATTACACTTGTCTTGTCTGAATTCTTGAGAATTTGAAACGACTAAATTTAGTCAACTGGAATACCCCTTAAATCAGCTAATCCTAATAAATTTTTTTGCTCATTAGACTTACAGTTTTGAATTGAATTTGAATAAAAAACTTAATCACGTTAGGAATAAGGAAAAACAAACAGTAAAATCATACCAGTAACAACTTTGAGTAGACTATTAGATTTCAAATCATTTATCAAATCCACTAGCACATAAAAAGAAAGCTATGTCCGACAGTTTTTTTGCATGATATTGCTATAAATAAAGAGTTCCAATCAGTGGAAAATTACATAATTATTAGATACCTAGCCAGGTGGCGGGGGGGGGGGGGACCTACAGAAGATAGTGGGGAAGTTCTGGATGAGACTCGTACGGACCAGGGAAGCATGGCACAAAAGAGAGAAGACCTATACTCAACGGTGGGTGTAACCAGGCTGCCAATGATGATGATGATGATTAAGATGATGATGATTATGATGATGATGATGATTATGATGATTATGATGGTGATGATGATTAGATATTCCGTTAATTCGTTTCGTTGTTTCGTTCGGGTTTCGTTAATTTTATTGTGAAGCTATAGAAGCTGAGAAGGTGGAGTTGTTTCCAAAAGGCTTCTTTTCATACTAAACGTGCATTAGTCAAGATCATCAGGTATACTTACGGGTTATCGTATAGATAAATAAAAATAATGACATTCCCTTGTCATTATTTTCATTTAAATTGAAAATTAAATTTGTAATAATTATTTTTTTTTTGGGTGTGTGGGAAATTATCAAATAACTTCTCCCGCTCTGAGCGGAGCGTGTCAGACTTTTACTTACTAAAAACCCACCCGTGTTCCTTCCGTTGCCTGTGTGCCAGGGCCACGACATCCCTTTCGGACAAACTCGCAACCCTGGCAGGTATTGGCCCTAACGGAACCCGTGAGTCAAAGCTGTGAACTCATCAAAAACACTAGATAACACAATGACAGCACAATGACTTGGCGCGAGCGTAAGACGTAGCTGTCACGCAAACCAGCATAACGAAGTTGGCCTGTTTGTTAATAGTTCTTTTGTAGCGCAATAATCTAGACTTATAAATAATCAAAGGCCACATAACATGAACAAATAAAATATGTTATGTAGGTCCCAATGTACCTAGGCGTATATTTATAGTTCCAAATTTGGTAATTAACGCCATGACAAAAACTATTAAGACATGTTTAAACTCGATTTAAAACATTTAATAAAAGACTCTAAAAGCACTTATTTTTAGAGTTATTTATTTCGATTCAAGGTCTGCGTAATAAACATAAAGTTATTTGGGACAATATATACGAGTTGTTTTATTCTAAATACCTTTTAATGAACTTCATTATTAGGTTTAAACACATTTAGGATCTCGTGACGCTCAGATCCATGAGTCAGCCACTTCAGGCCCGTATTCTAGAATGACCTTCGTGTTTAGAAATTACAGATTCGATAATGGGTCGGTACCTAAGTGATAACAGCCTCAGGTGTCGATCGGTGACCATCCATTAGGTACATATCGAGACTCTTCCGAGCCTCGGAAAGCACATTAAGCCGATTGTCCCGGCTGTCATTCGTAGATCTTGGACAGTCGGTACGGGTCGCCAGAAGCCCAAAAAGTATCATGTTACCCAGCGTTAGCTGGGTTGCGGAAGTCAGATAGGCAGTCGCTCCATGTTAAATACTGGTATTTAGCTAAATCCAGTTAGACTGGAAGCCAACCCCAAGTTTGGAAAAGGCTAGAAGATTGATTGACCTAGGACAAGCAGAGGATGAGCCAAGAGTCGGAGCGCGATGAACAAATAATGTTGCAGACCGAAAACTGCTCTGGAGAACAGACTTTGAGCTTGATTGTACTCCTAATTTATTTTAGTCGGTTAGGTTGCGAATGTATCCCTACGTTTTTTTCCGACGTGGGATAGGCACTGGAGCTCCAAATGGGGATTCAAATTAATTAAATAACAGGGAAGCATTATTTTTGTAAATTAGAATAAAAAGTATCCAATTCATTTAAAAGCTAAAAAATATATTTCTAGAATACATAGCTTAATGACTTAATTTCTAGAGATAAAAATACTAGTTTCGTCATGCCTAAATCTAGATCCAAGCAGGTGTTTTTGCTCTACCATTATTTGAATTTGTAAATTATCTAATTTGCATACTGTACAAATTATAATGTTGTGAACCTCATCATTTCAGCCGAAAGACGTCCACTGCTGAACATATGCCTCCCCCAAAGAGGGGGTTTGCCATAATCGCCACACTTGGCAGGCGGAGAACGCTGCTGCCCATTCTCTAGTAAGTCCCTTAGTGGCCTTTTACGACACCCACGGGAAGAAATAGGATGGTGCTGTTCTTTACGTCTGGCACCACACAGTTGTGCATCTAATCATCTGTATTCCTCGATTTTCAACCATCGAATGGAGTTGAAAATAGTCTCTTACCCTTGAAGACAAAAATTTAAGTTAAAGCCTATTAAACAAAAGCATAATCGTTAGGATTATGCTTTTGTTTAATAGGCTTTAATTCTATCCTATAACTATATAAATGCGAAAGTGACGTGAACTTTGTTTGTTACGCTTTATCGCTAAAACGGCTGAACGGATTTGGATGTAATATGGGCAGGTTGGCAGTTCCATGACAACAATTTGATTTTGACTGTGCCTTTATTTGAAAGAAAATACGTATAAATACGGTACCTAAACATAACGCAAAGGAAAAAACATACGAGTGTGCTTTAGACCACACGACTGAAGTAAAACTTCATCTCATATATATGATTATATATGTGAGAAAGAGAGAAAGAAAATGTATGCTTGCACCTCTCTCTCTTGCCCCTACAGTAATATACGAAACGTAACTCTCTCTCTTTCTATCTTCACTAACTTATATCTCCCTCTCAACTTCCGTTCGCCTCGCCCGATCACACTTTTCGTAACGCTCTCGTCACGCATTCACCAGATTACTCCCCAAGTCATGAGTTAGTCAAGCGTGCGTAAAGAAGTTTTACTTCAAAAACACAAATACGAAAGAACAAGTTGGGGGAAAATATGCATTACATCCACGCAAAACGGCCACCGCCCCGCATAATGCTGCGATCCTATGTGAGACTGAGCCTCAGCGCTGGTTTTCAGCGACAGTAAGCGTTGACGTGAAGACGTCAACCGGTGCAGCATTTAAGGCGAGGTTGCAGTACTTTTTAACTTTTTTAAACCTCTGTAAATCTAGCAAAATATAAATTTTGCGCAAACGGAAATTATTTTAAGAAAATTTAACATATTATCAAGCACTGTGTGAAGATAGAAACATGAATTAAATTAATTGGCTCGATAAAAAAAAATCACAAAAACGACACTAAATCGCTATTTAAAACGTGTACCTTGAAGAGATTACTTCGTTAAACCATGTAAAAGTTATACCAAAAGATAGGCCTTATTGTTTTTTAGTACTTGGTGAGAACACATTTTATAATTTCCTTACTATTTTTTTCTATGGAGCAAATATACACAAAATCTAGCAGTTCAGGAGCTCGCAACGGCCGCCCAGTTACATCCGGCTACACACCGCACTACAAGAGGGCCTTAATGAGATAATAAAAAAAAAACAAAATAAAAAAATACAATACTTACTTGGTTCTAAATGTTTAATTTCGTAACGATTTTCGTAGTTCGAGTGTTATTATTGACATGCCACTGTTAAAAATTATTTTTATTCGAAAGCTTTGTCTGAAAAATATTTTCATTTGTCAGTGGTTTTCGCTTTTACAAATATGTAAGTTTAGATTTGTAGGTTTTCTGAAACTATTTAAGTCATGCTAAAAGCTCGATTGCAAGAAATGTTTACATTTTCTCAGTTATTTAGAAATGTTTCTTACATTCGGCCCGAGCCATTTCTGTTGTTTGTTTTTGATGCAAGAAGAATTTCGTCAGATTCGAATATAATGTCGAATCTGTAACAGTATTGATAATTATGTCTTTTGGATCCTGGGGGTCTACTCCGATCATAAATCCGAAGTATCCGCCGAATGTTCGGTCACTTCTTTACTTCGGCTAACTATCGCTGACTACGACGAAAAAAAAAGGCAGTCGAAGAGATAACCCAAAGTCAAAGCTGTGACTTGAAGTTGTTTAAGGACTCAAAGTCAAAAAGGAAACTATGGAAGTTATAAAACTGACCATTCGGCCGATACTTCGGTTAAGCGCTTCGGAGTAGAGCCCCTGAATTAGGAAAGTGGCCAAAATTTGTTTTTGTTCTTGCACGTTTTAGCAAACCAAAGAACATAGAAAAAAGCCAATTATGCAACAAAAGTAACACAACATCACACCTGTATTCGCCGAAGGGTTAAGCAGAAGTGTAGCCTGTAGTACACCCACATTTCGCCAGTTATGTTTAAGTCCCATGTAAAGGCTCGTACAGACTCGCGCGATATTGTGGTCGCGAGAGCCACCGACAACGAAATTGTGCTAATAGTGTCACGTCGCACCCGCGATATCGCACGAGTCTGTACGAGCCTTAATAGGGTGGCGAACCTATCGCCAGTAACCGGGCCCGAGATAAGTAAATATCTATTAGAAATTCACCAAATTAGTAAACAAACATGTTTGTGTATTTGGTAAAAGCCGGTTTCAGCGTAGGATTATATTGCGTAAATATCGACAAAACTAGAACCCACTAACTAATCCTACTAATATTAAAAACGCGAATGTTTGTGAGGATGGATGGATGTTTGTTACTCTTTCACGCCAAAACGGCTGAACGAAATTGGATCAAATTTGTCACACAGATAGTTTATAAGCTGGATTAACACATGATAATTTTTATCCCGGTGGTAAAGTATGTTGCATACGTACAAGACGGTATTCTGTACACGTTAAGCACAATTTCTGAGCAGTAACTTAACAAAAAGTACTAGGCATGTATGATTTCAAGATAGTATTTCAATCATTAGTATCTCTCTAATAATAGAATTTGGATTAAATTTAGCACACAGATGCTAACAAAAAGTGCTTGCATGAATTAACGTTAAGGGGCCGTGCAAGATATTGGCTGATCAATTTTATTCATTGGTTGTGAGAAAGGGTAAAGAATTTAAATAAAATTATTTGTGATTTGAAATGTCGAGTTCTTTGTTTTGCATGCGGCGGAAAGGGATTTTTCAAATAGATTGAGTATTCATGGAAAATCACTAATATTTGCAACTAGTTTTCCGAAAAATGACGCGAGACTGACGTTTGATCATCATTTTAGAAGACACTACTTTTGAATTTGAAAATTAAAAAAGGAAGCACTTTTTTCAACTTCGATACAAAATATAGCAGAAAATTAATATTGAAAAAACCTATATATTTTTAAAAACCCAGTCATTAATGTATTTTTTCCTATTATTTAGCAAACCATATCAAGAAATTAAAAAACCACACACTGGGCTTCAGCTATCCTTGAGATAAAATCAAAATTTTATTTTATGATTATACAATATCTTCATTAATTAAATCAAAGGCGCAATATACCTCGTATATATATTTTCGAGAGCACAAAAGTGATGAAACTATTAACAGGTGCTGTGACTGACACGAATGGTTTAGCACCACGGAAACTGTGCTTCTATAGTTACACAGTTATTTAAAGCTTTCTCACAATTAGATAAGAAATTGACGAAAACGGGTTTTTTTCGTGCACGGAGCCTTAAGCTTATATGGTGTAAAGGCTTCTACAAACTGGCGCGACTTGTCGCACGACGCGACACCGTGCACCGGTAGAACAATTTCCTTGAATTTTTCATAGAAATTGTTCTGCTGGTATCGCGTCGCATGAGTAGTCGCGCCGGTATGTAGAAGCCTTAAAAGAGTACAACAAAAAAAAAACACGTAAAAATTACACACTACGTCAATATAGCCATAGATTTAGTTTAGAGTATAATGTATACTACTATTGTTTATAGACTAAATTAAGGTTAGAGTAATTTCATACAAATTTCAAATATGTAAAGTTTTAATTTGAATTGGTATTGTGGTTTTGGTTTCGTTTTATTTTACCAATTTTGATTTTGTGGTTTGCGTTGTGATTAGTTTGTTTGGTTGTTCTTTATCCCGGTACTACTTTCCCGTGGGATAATATTCGATCTACATGTGGGCTGGGCAAAAGCTAGTTAATAATATCTAGGACAAAAAAAAACCTTATTGACGAAACTTTTAAATTACTTTTGGAAATGGCTTAAGAGGGCCCTTCTCGGTTCATCTATCGTCTAAAACTACTAAAAAGCAAGTGAGAACGCGATATCATTGAACGAAAAATAGAGTGCAGAAATTTCATAAAAGTTGTTCCAGGAAATACGTGTTTTTGCGTAACCCTTACAAGTTTATGAAATAAATGTTTATTATTTAGAGTCTGCATTACATGTGATAAATGATAAAATGATAAATGATTTTTATTTCTGTAAGTAGCTTTGTACAAACACTTTTACACGTCAATCATATTTTAAAAACAATATGAGGTCGGCGTTTCCTATCTGACTACTCTGAGAAGAAAGACCGAAACAAACTCAGAGGTCACAGTCTCTTTTAAAGTCCAGATATAATTTTGGCCTGATCACATGTGCGAAGTTTCATCATGATGTTTTCTTTAGTTGTATAATTTATGAGTACATTATAAACAGCCAAAGATCAGGTAAAGTTTGTGCAAAAAAGCACTTTTATTTTTTGCTTCCATTGAAACCTAGATATAGTGCAGAAGAAACTTAATAGTACAAAAAAATCAAAGAAAGAAGAGTTACAACGCCATAATCACGTACAAGCGTTGGTATGAAAAGTATGACGGGTTGGCCGCTCTTAAGTAGCCCCGGGGCAGGATAAAAAATGGGGACTCGTTCATCAATAATTTTCAATGATTGGAAAGGAATAAAAAATATTTCTTTATTTAAAATATTTATTATAATGATACTTTTTTCACAACGTAAACAAAGCGGATCTAATCTGATTGAGACAAAGCTCAAAACTGTGACACTGTCACAGTGACAGCTGACAGTGACTGGTCGTCTATCTCGACGGAGACTAGATAGCATAAAGGCAGGTTCTCAATTGCAGAGCTGCACAGCTAGTATGCGCGAAACTCAAATATATGAGACACCAAATAAAGGTAAAAAAAACAAATTATTGTAAAATAGTCTTGAAAATTTGTTACGGTGCCTACTCGTAGAACGGGTGTTAATTTTTTCTCACTGCCCGGGGCCCCCCTAGCGAGGGGCCACGGGGCGTTGCCCCGATTGCCCCATAGCAGTTTCGGCACTGGCAATATGTAAACTGTTAAAATCACAACATTTCCGTCACATAAAACTTAAGTCATTCACTTTATACGATTGGAATATTTTGTTTTTATAACATAGAAGACCACTTTCTCTAGTTTTGCATGAGTTTCAATGGAATATTTTTTTTATGTTAGAATGGTCATATTTTCCTTTAGAGATTTTTTTATACGTCAATACCTAAAACATGTTATTTTAAACCGAGGTTACATAATCCTAATTTAGTTGATGGTTAGCTTAGGCTCGATTTAATAAGCCAATCATGAGTGAGATATTTTCAAATGAGTACATAGTGTAAGTAATCTCATACTCGTAAGTAGCGATTAATTATGTATGAAGTTAAGTTGACGTTTAATTTTGACAGCTAAGCATCGATCACTAATCAGCTAATGTCACTTAAAATGTTGACGGCAGTTTATTTCGAGGCGAAGATTAGTACTTGCCTTTTAGAGCTCAGTAACTTGTGACGTCACTTTATGTTATTTTATTCACTGTTTAGTTAGGCCTCAACCAAACGTTGAAACCAATGATGGCCTTGGCCCATAAACTATGTTTCCGTGATAGGTGTGCGACTGAAAGGGACAAGAAACCCCAGTAATATTAATTTACGTGGCAAAATAAGTAAAACAAGTAAGTAAATAAATGAGTAAGTCAGGGAAATTTATTATTTATGAAATTAACAAACTACGCCAAAATGCCATGTTAAGGCTCGTGTAGACCAGGTCACGAGTTTGTCCGAAAGGGATATCGGGGCCCTGGCACACTGGCATCTGAAGGAACCCGGGTGGGTTTTAGTCAGTACAAGTCTGACACGCACTCCCGCTCTCGCGCCCAGAGCGGGAGAAGTTATTTAATAATTTCCCAAAAAAAAAAAAACCGGCCAAGTGCGAGTCGGACTCGCGCACGAAGGGTTCCGTACCATTATCTATAAAAACGGCAAAAAAATCACGTTTGTTGTATGAGAGCCCCTTAAATATTTGTTTTGTTTTAATTTAATTATTGATTTTTAAAGTAAATATATAACTAAATATTCTGTGAATATTTCAAGTGTCTACCTGTTACCGTAATCAATATCGAGCAAAATCGAGCAAAAAAATCACGTTTGTTGTATGGGAGCCCCCTAAATATTTATGTTATTCTGGTTTTTAGTATTTGTTGCTATAGCGGCAACAGAAATACATCAGCTGTGAAAATTTCAACTGTCTAGCTATCACGGATCATGAGATACAGCCTGGTGACAGACGGACAGATAGACAGACAGACAGACGGCGGAGCCTTAGTCATAGGGTTCCCGTTTTACCCTTTGGGTACGGAACCCTAAAAATACCTATAGAACAATTTCCAAGAACTTTCCATAGAAATTGTTATACCGGTGTCGCGTCGCGGCGGTCTTCACGAGCCTTTATATCCATTTCATACAACCAAGAATGATAGTTGTGATTTGAATTGCCTGTTTAAAGTCAATTTACCAAAGAATTAATTTGTTTGACTTTCTAGAAATTGGTATTACACGAGAGACTAAAAACACACCCTCCCTCCATCTCTTTCTTACTTAAATTCTTCCTTTCGTACAAATGAAAAAGACTATTAATTCAGACAGGCAAAACTCTCTCTCTCTCTTTCTAAGTACAAAGTCCAGATGAAACGGGAAGTCGCATTCCATTGAAAGATGTCAATAGAACAGTTTAGTACCCTCGTAACTTAGGTACTTTACTTTCAACATAAAGCAAGCAGTTAGCGTTCTATTAGTGGCTCAAAATACAGCAGAAATGTACTAAAGAACTTCAAAGTCATGAGCAAAATCAATCGTATTTCAATTTGACTAGATGTCAAACAAAACCTGGTTTAGGTATACGGAAACTCAAACGCTGTTTAAATTTTTCACTAATGTGTTAGTATGCGCCCAGTTTCTGTAAAGCAAGTCGACACAATGTACTTAGAGTCTGTCAAACTCATGTTTACAGCTGTGATTATTATTATTGACCGAAATAACAGCCAATTAAATCAATTGTCATTAAGTACCTACCCAGATTTAAAATCACTTGATTTTAGATTTGACACCAGCAGGCTTAGCGGTAGAAAACTGTCAACTGTCTACACGGAAACGTAATTTTTATCTACTCTTCCGTCAACAAAACGCTTCTCTACAGCCTGCAGATTAGATTAAAGGGCAGGGTACTACACCGATAGAAAGACTCCGGTCTACGTCTGTTTTTTCAGACCTTTCATAAGCTTTCGATTTGGTGTCCTACGATGTGTGGTACAAAATGAGGACACAACGCAGCCTCCCTGAAGAAGTCGTTAGTATTTTGATTATTGGTACAACATAAAGAACCAGTAGTCCATAAAGTACCAGTAGTCATTAGGCCGGTGCGATCGCCGATGCGTACAGACTAAGGTGTGGAGTATCGCAAGGAGGTTTAACCGCACCTCGTCTCTTCAATCTGTACGAAAATGGACTCATCGAGAGACTCAGTAATACCAAAATCGAGAGACTCAGTAATACCAAAGTTGGCTGATAGACGGAAAATAATGTCAACGAAAACAGTTATGCTGACGATTTATGGTGTTGTTGGGCCCCTCCATAAGCGCCGTTCGTAAATACTGGGCTCTGGTTTAATGTAAAGAAAAACGAGCTCCTGGTGTTTTCAATCACCACCAGGTCATAAGACTCGCACGTACCACCTGTTCTTATAGACGGTGTTCCTTTACCCAGAGTTTCGTAATTCAAGTATCTGGGTCACTGGGTCTCGGGTGACCTCTCAGACCACGAGGATATTGAGAGGAAGCGCCGGACGTTACTGGTTGACCTAAGCAGTATGTTGGCTTGTAGATTTGCACGCTGCAGTAAGGGAGTAAATGTAACACTGTGCAGTCTATGGGTCAAATAATATACGCAGAAGACAATCAATGCCCTGCGCGTAGGTATAATATAATAATGCCTTTAGGATGCTGATGCGACTGCCGATGCACTGCAGTGCGTCGGCCATGTTTGCCGACGCTCGCATTGATGACTTTTATGCCATCTTCAGAAGTAGAGCTGCATCATTGCTTAGTCGTGCCCGAAGCTGCATCTGATTAGACTGGAACAGCTAAACAGACAAAACATACCAGAAAGCCGTAATCTGCTCAGTGCCGTAGCTGCGAAAGGTAATAAGTGTCCTGACTTGATAAAGGAAAGAATTTGAAAACTGACCAAGATATAAAAGACTTGACTGTACTCAGTATAGCTTACGAGTTGTTGTATAAACTACTTCATATCTTGCCTGGTTCATGCATAAAATACAAGTATGGTAGTATCATCTCTGGGAAGCTGTGGCAACGGATTTCTTAGCTTTGTGGCTGGCAGAATCGACTGTCCAATACTATGGCATTGTGTGCAAGTACAGAAGGTTTTAGTTTGAATAACAGATCTTATTTAGGCCTATTGATGATATGATATTTTGATTTATATTTGTTAGTTTTTTAGATTTTAGTGAATTTCTTGATTTTATTTGATTTTAATTTGAATGAATTTATTTATTATTTATTTAAAGATGTAGGTCAATTGTAATTTATTTGAAAGTTTTTATGTACTTCTGTTATTTACATAACATAAAAAAAACATGACATCACGCCTGTAATCCCCGGAGGGTTAGGCAGAGGTGTACCTATAGTACCTATAACCCCAACATTTCGCCAGTTATGTTTAAGTCCCATGTAATAGGGGGCGAGCCTATTGCCATCAACCTGGCACAAATTCAGACTCACGGCTGCTACTGAGAAATTCCTGATGGAAAACCCCAATACCACTTTGCCCGACCTGGGAATCGAACCCAGGACCTCATGCACAGCAATAGCGCTTGCGATTAGTTATTTAATTTAGTTATAACAGTATTATTGTGATATGTGTTTTAATCTTTGATACTAATATATATTTTTTAAGTATACTAACAAAAATATGGATTACTATGTCAGATTTAAATAAATAAAAAAAAATATATAGTCGATGTCTGAGTTTCTATTAAAAACAAAATAGTCAATAATGACAATAATTTTCCACAAAAAAGGTCTAATGCGCCGTCATTACCGCGAGTACTCCACACCACGACAGACAATGCTTATTGTTCTTAAGTTTATAATCCAGACGTTTGTTTAGTTTACATAATACGCGCAAAACGAAAGCGAAATAAAATTGTGTTTCAGCTGAAATCTTGTATTAAATGAATTGTTTTGTATTAAGGCTCCTCCGAGGCGCAACGCAACAGTGCGTCCTTGGATGTCACTTTGCTAGGGACCTGTTTGTGTCAGTTGGCAAAATAATGTACAGGTAGATACTATGATAACTCTAAATTATCAAATCAAATTTTAAAATATAAATCTTTGTATAAGATCAAAGTTTTGTTAAATAATAGCAATAATAAATATTATTAAAAGATTATTTAAATATTTAATTTTTCTTGATTTTGGTAGAACATGAAGTTTTCATAAAAAAGTTTTCATTGTTCTACTCTAGAATCGCGTCGCGCCTGTCTGAGGGAACCTTTACTATTCATAATTTTGACCGTTAGGATGGCTAATAGCTATCCAAAGGCAAAAAAAAAAAAAAAACTTTATTTCAGACATGAACAGTATGGACTGTTCATGTCTGAAATAAAGTTTTTTTTTTTTAAAGTTTGTTAAGTGTTGGGTTAGTAACAGAAAGTACCTACTTATGGTCTATATTAAGTACTGTTAGTAAGGACACAAATACGGCTAAATTACCTAAGCCCGCCCTCAGTGTGCACTATAGGTAACTCATCTACGTATACCTATAGGCTATACCTATTTCCACCCAGTGCCGTTGTATAGAACAGTCAGGGGTCCAAGTCTGCTATTTTTATAAATTCAGTCATTCCAACACGATCCCATTGTCATGCCATTGTCATTTTGCTAAAAGTTCGTAATCTGGTAAATTCATAATGGTCGATCATTGGTCGGTCAATGTTCTCGTAATATAATTGTGTTATTATAATAGCATTGTCGTATTGCCATTATTATAAAACCCATTAGTAAAAATGTCATTCATTTGTCATTATGTACGAGATGAACCATTTGGGATGAAGACCATTGGAAAGTCATAATGACGCCATTACAATAGTAGATTACCAAACTTGTCAAAATCAACAATTATGAAATCAATGATCGACCATTCTGACACTATTGTAATAGCAGACTTGAGGCCCCTGTCTGTTAACAATCATTTTCAGGATGCCGAAAAAAGCAAAGGGCAAAGGCAAAGGGTCCACTATGTTGCCATAAACAAAAAACAGAACGACCGTAGGGAGCACGATTTTTTTTAACGTAATACCATTAGTGAGTCATTGGAATGTAACTCTCAAATAATTGTTATTAAGTTTAAATAAGAATCATGCTACCATATCTCAAGGGCACGTCTTCCATATCATTATTGCGCCCCCCGGTCTACTCTTTGATATACTTACAATGGTCTCTAGTCTCATGAAACATGAAGGCTTCACGGGCTAGGGTGAATCTTTGGGCCCATTCGAGCAATCGAGTCTGGTACAGCCACGCTGGGGTCGGTGCATTTCATTCATTCATTCACGATTACCGAGAATTGTATAAAACTGATGCCGTGGCATTATTTGATTCTAATTCATACAAAATTATCAAGAATATTGTCTTTCATCGAGTATGTTCAGTCTGTTAGTAAGAGATATAGATTGCTTTCAAGTAGAGCCTCGCACATCAACACTTCGTGACAAATTATGTCAGACGATCCGTGTTGGATGGACACTTATCATCTACTCGAGGGTACACGAGTATCTCAGCTACAAACACTTCTCAGAAGTTACTCAAGTATAATATAATCAGTAGGGGGATTCCTACAATAAAATAAAATACTGGGCGATGGTCACAAGAAACTGATTTAACCAACCGTCAATGTCAAATTAGAAGACTATTTCGTGAAACTAATACTACAAGGTACTATATTACCACACATTAAAAACTTTTAACAAAAAAAAAAACATCCGTCTTCAAAAAAAAAAACACTACAGAGTGAAAAATTACTTTTATTTCGAAAGTCGGTGTCTTTGGATCTGTCTTTTGAGTTTTTAGCCACTGACTTCCGAAACTAGAGTTATTTTTCTCTTTGATGTGTTTTTTTTGGAAGTTGGTAGTTATTGTTTCTTTGTAAAAAGTTTTTTTTTTTTTCACTTTTTAGTGGGTCAATTTGTAATTTATCTAAGTCATCAACTGCTCATCACCTTTTATAAAATATTGCTTTTCCCGATGTGGACGTTAATTGTTTAAGAGTTCTGGTGATAAAAACCAGGTCACCATAATTATTTTGCATTGTGATGAGCATATATTACGTAGCAACCATATTACGATTTAAGACAATTTATTTCACTCAAAAAGAATACAATTATTCACTTCTATGAGGAAAAACATAATAATTAAGAGATAAGCGACGGTTTTTCTAGGTTATAAACTAAAATTGAAAGACAATTCAATTCTCAATTCTATATTGCGTACCATAATGTATATAGTTGGTAGGGAAATAATTATATTAGACACAATAATTATGGACCCTCTCGGTCACAGCATAGATCAAATAGGAGGGAGGAGGAATGCTTTTTTTTATTTAAATAACAGAATGCAGTGTGTAGAAATAGAAAAAAATTATAATAAACTAGAATTAAAATCATACAGATCAAATTATAAACAGGTCTGGTGTGCCCCAAGGGGGTGTGCTTAGTTCCCTACTGTTTTTACTCTATATTAATGACCTTCTTGAAGTTACTAATCACACCTGTTTTCTGTTCGCTGATGACATATCGTTAATAATGACAGACATGAAATAATACTGACATTAATAATTATACAACTGACTTCTTGGCGGGAAAGTGAAGCGTCATGTTAGCAGTTTTGTTTTATTTTCAAAAATTTGTGTTTAGCCGAATATTAATGTGTAATAGTGGTGGATTATTAACCATTAAGTGTTCGTGAACCTGCATTAATGTAGGCAAATGAAACAAAACAGTGCAACATCACTTTAAGTTCTCTCAAGATGTCCGCGCGAGGTTTCAGTAAAGTGCCGCGTCTTTACTTAAACTCAAGGGGAGCGGGGCGGGATATCATCAATCATCTTTATCATGCATTGAGTGGAGTTCATTTCATAATTATTTAAATAACTTTGTACTTGTTACTTAATTTTACATGACACTGGCTAAATGCACAAACCGGCGGAGCCAAAAAAAAAAAAAATTATACAACTGACATCAGTAATACAATTGAATCAAAAATAACATAGCTTTTTTTTTTTGGGTGGGAAATTATCAAATAACTTCTCCCGCTCTGGGCGGAGCGGGAGGGCGTGTCAGACTTTTACTGACTAAAACCCACCCGTGTTCCTTCCGTTGCCTGTGTGCCAGGGCCACGATATCCCTTTCGGACAAACTCGCAACCCCGGCAGGCATTGGTCCTAACGGACCCCGTTAGTTTGTGTTGACATCTCTTTGAGGCGCGCGTGGAACACAACGCGCCGTCGACCCGGGCCTGGTCCTTATCTGACGGCGAGCTACCCATCGCTCACCGTCCGCAGGCCCGCGCCTACGGTGGCCGGAAATCGGCTTGCGACTCCCGACGCCCTGGGCATCTCCTGCGGCGACTAAGGGCGCGAGGGCGCGAACCTTGTCTCACCCTCACGCGTTCCGCCTCCTCCTTCGCTAGCATAACTGCTTCGCAGAAGGAGGTGACGGCCTCCCATGCACTCTCGCTCCGAACCATGGCCTGAACCAGGCCCGGACGCGAGAGATCGCCGCCGCCGATCGCCTCCATGAGGACACGGCGGTGCTCCGCCCAAGCTGGGCAGACCTCCACCATATGCTCCACCGTGTCCTGACACCGTGTGATGACACCCGGGCGTTTCCTCCCGCTTTATCCTGAACAGGAACCTCCCGAAACAACCGTGTCCGGTGAGGACCTGCGTCAGGCGGAAGGTGAGGACGCCGTGGCGCCTCTCTAGCCACTCCTCAAAGAGGGGACTTATCGCCACAATTCTGGCGTGCCCAGCGCTGGGTTGCGACAATCGCACTCTCCATGTCGCCATGAGATCCCGCCGGAACTCTGTCCGCCGTGCCGTGATTTCTCGCGGCAGCGGAGTTTCACCCCGGCGTTTTGCCTCCTCGCGCCACTCCCAGATGTGCGCGAGGAGTTTTGCCTCCAGATCCCATGGCGGCAGTCCGGCAAGGAGGCTCGCCGCCTCACGGGAGACCGTGCGGTAACCCCGTACCAGCCTGATGGCCATGACCCTTTGGGACGCGTTCAACCGCTGGGCTGGTCTGCAACTGGAAGGCAATAAAGGATGCAATAAAATAAATAAATTTGTGTACGTTCTATACGAACTCTCAAAAACATCTGCGTTAAAAACCGTATTATCTGCATACTATGGGTACGTTGATTCTGTGTTGAGATATGGTCTTATTACCTGGGGTTACTCAACAGAAAGTCAGAGAGCATTCATCGCACAGAAAAAATGCATCCGCGCCATAGCGGGAATACCCCCCCATGGGAATCTTGCAAACCCTTTTTCAAAAAGTTCAAGATATTAACCTTTCCAAGTTTGTATATCTTGGAATGCGCAAGATTTGTTAAAATGCACCCGGAGTTATTTAAAAAAGCTCATGATTAGTTTCCAAAAAGTAATAGACACAGAAATAGAATAGTTTTGCCCATAATTCCAAGGACAGCATTATACAGTCAGAATAACTATGCAATGTGTGGTCGCATATTTAATGCTATACCTGAGAGTATTAAAATCTTACCAGCCAATAAATTTAGAAAGTGTCTTAAAGAATGGTTAAGGGAAAAGAATTTCTACTCAGTAAGCGACTTTTATTTAACAAGAGATTGAAAAATAAATAATAATTATAATCCCCTCTGACATTAATAGTGTTTAATTTTCTTTTTAATGTCAAATAATGTAAAAATATTGCAAATCAATTGTAATTAAATTTTAAGTATAAAAAAAAATATTATGCGTGAATTTATGTTTCTGTGTATGAAATAATTTAAATATAATTTATATAATAATTTGACTACTTATGTATTAACCCAAATGTGTGCATGTCACATTGTTATGACTAAGTGTTATGGATCTGTAAAAATTTATGTTAAGACCGAAATTGTACCAACACTTATGGCAAATAAATTGATTTGATTTTTTTTTTCTTTTGAGGAATATTTTTTTTTTGTTATTCGTCAAGTACATTGAATTTAAGAACTGTAATATTGTTTTATAAATATAATATGTACATTTATTTAGTAACATTTGAAAAACTCATACTCTCAACTTATTTTTATTTAAAGTTTAAATTAATCATTATTGATTTTTTTTAATAAATTTATCATTATCAAAGATCTTTAGGGTAAGTTATTTATTGGACGCTCCATATTTACGCAGTAAGAACTTACAATTCAAACACTATTATTAGCCTTTAAAAGTTGGAAGTGATTTCGATTCCCTAATTACTTTAGGTACTTATAGAGTTATAGAGTTGAGCCGTCATTTATAACAGTCTAAAGTACCTAATCGAATCGCAACCTGAGAAATACTCATTAATAAGTATTTCCAGTGGCCATCTGTGATCTTCATCATCAGTTCCAGTTCACCAAATGCTACTTTCCAAGAGCAGATGCACGAGTTACTATAAGAAATACCCAAATCTACCTATGGATCTACAAATGAACCCATGGATGTGCCTATAAAATTCGATTTGTCGCCTTGACGTCGAGTCCCGCCACGTCGAGTCGCCGCCACGTCTGTTTTCAAAACTTCCGCTTTTATTCCGGCCTTGTCGAATCGTTGAAAAATACTCTTTTATTACCGCCACGTCTACTTAACCATTTTATTTGTACCGTCGGAAAAAATTACTCATAGACCAACTATGAGTATTTTTTTTATTTGGAATAAATAGATTACTTATAACTTATATGTAATACAAGTATTACAACTAACGATATCTTGTATACGAATTTTAATTTCTGTGTTAGTGCTGTGCACTTCTGTAAGTCACGAATTCACAAGTCCTAAAACTGTATGTGATTTTTGTTTGTGTATGTCTTAAGTGAGCCAGTCGTTGAACACATAACATAACATCACGCCTGTAATCCCCGAAGGGTTAGGCAGAGGTGTACCTAATAGTACACCCACATTTCACCAGTTATGTTTAAGTCCCATGTAATAGGGGACGAGGCTATTGCCATCAGCCGGGCACAAATGCAGACTCCGGGCTGCTTCTGAGAAATTCCTAATGGAAAATCCCAATATCACTTTGCCCGACCTAGGAATAGAACTCGGGACCTCAAGCGAGCCCTCTCGTTGAAGTGCCATAAAAATAAATATATGTATAATAAACAGAAAAATATACTTATGAGTTCATATTTTTTGACCCATAGTTAAAATGAAGTAAATAATGCGTACTTTTTAGTGCTAAACATCGATATTGCTGTTTCAACCGTTGTATCCTCACAAAATAACGTCGCAGACTTAATATACAGGGTCAAATTAAATTAGCTAGCGAAACTCCGCCGACGTGATGGGTATCGATATCTAAACACGATAAAATAAAAATAAACTGATTTTCTCAACTCATACTACCATACCAGTAACAATACACTAGCCTCTGTGACTTCTGAGTTTGTCCTTTCTACTCAGAGTAGTCAGATACGAAACGCTGACCTCGTCTAGTTTTTTTTATATATTATTGACGTGTAAAAGTGTTTGTACAAGCCTACTTACAGAAATAAATCATTTATTATATAGCAGCGGTCGTTGACCCCAAAAAAACCTTCAAATATTTTTCATTTTTATTTTTTCGTGTATAGATTTCCATACCCATCACATCTGCGGAGTTTCGCTAGCTAATTTAATTTGACCCTGTATAGATATAACGTAGGAATATTTATATTTGGTTCAATTGACCAGTAGCCATAATGTACAAAAAGTGTGAGTGAGTTGTATATGTTTCTGTTTAAACATACGTTATCTATGTATCCTATCTATTTATTCCAAATAACCAACTATGAGTATTTTTTTTCGACAGTACAAATAAAATTGGTTAAGTAGACGTGGCGGTAATAAAAGAGTATTTTTCAACGATTCGACAAGGCGGGAACAAAAGCGGGAGTTTTGGAAGTAGACGTGGCGGCGACTCGACGTGGCGGGACTCGACATCAAGGCGACAAATCTAAAATTCGGCCATTCGGGATTCGGCCGCGGGAAGCCTTAAATGTCGGGGAATGTGAATGGGCGCGTATTTACCGGAATAGGAAATAATCTGTTTTGTTAGATATGAGGTTCGAGATTCTCGCATCCAGCGGTTTCCCGCGGCCTTCACCAGGTCAACGGCCCAGCTCACGTGGGCCTCAATTGTATGCCGATCATATGGAAATAAATCCCTTTACATCATTCAGGCATTCAGCCATTATCTAAGGACCGCTACACCATTGTCAACCATCTTACAATACAACGTACAATCCATCAAATCCTCTAAGTACCTGGGTACTACATGTTTCCAAGGTCGGTCAATGACCTAGAGATTGGGTATTGTTACCTACTTTAAGAGAGACTTAGGTATATTCCATCGGTTTAGGTAGTTAAATAAAGGTAAACAAATCATAAAAAGGATTTTTATAGAAAACACTTTTTTGTTTAAAAATTTGTTGTAACTTATAACCTAATTTGTTTATTTTTGATTTTTACGATAGTTTCCTCTTTTATTACTGTATGGTTAAACTTTAACATAATATTCTTAAACTACTCTTCGTAGATGTAACTGCTTGAACACGTTTTTTTTTGTTAGATTTATAACAATACTATAATATTTTGTAATGTGTAAAGAGCCCAAAAAGACAGGTCCTCTAAACGTCAACGAAATAAAACGTTGCTAAATTGAAGAGTACAACTGTGACGTAGCATGCCAACTGAAGTGCCAGGTATTACGTTTAGTCGGTTACTTGACAGCTCTCTCGTCACGTGGTTTTTTTGTTTACCTTTATTTAACTACCTAAACCAACGTAGTATAGGTACCCAGTTATATACCTATATTTCAGTAAACCTAGCACCAACTTAAGCTCTACGTAACGTTACACAAATACCCAATTCTACGTTTATAAAGACTGTCTACTTCAGTTTAAAAAACTAATAACAAATCATTTTTGATGTTTCACTTCATTCCGCTCGCGCTTTCTGTAGGAGTGATTTCGTGAAAAGGGACGGTAGTGTGTAACAGGAAGTGAGAACTTGAGCATGGAATAAGTATGTTATTTTTAATAGCATGGAATAAGTAAGTACTTAATAATAGCATGGAATTAGTGTTCTCATGGAATTAGTAATTACTATTTATGTATAGATTGTAAGTACTGGGGGTCGAATTTCGACAGTGGGCGACCACTAACGGTAAGTAATTATTCGAATAAATTTTGAGGTTAATTTCTGTGGCTGCTCAGTTGCTTATTACCAAGCTGAGATGTCAGATGTTACACATCATATTCGACTATATACTGTAAGGCTCGCTCGTTTTTTTGTATTTCTCAATAACAGCCCGAAGTCTGGATTGATGGCATTAGGCTCACCCCTATAACATGAGACTTAAACATAACTGGCGAAATGTGGGTGTACTATAGGTACACCTCTGCCTAACCCTTCAGCGATTACCAGCGTTATGTTATGTGATGTTTATGTCAGCTTAAAAATTGCATTGTTTACTTAAGAGCAGGCAGTCTAAATCAAATTTCGAACGCAAGCTCCGCCCCTCGCTCCCCGCCACTCCGTTATGTGCTAAACGCTAATACATCACTAATAAAGTTAAATATCGCGTGCGCTCTTTGATCATGTTCTAGCACAAAACTAAATGGCGTAAGTCTCAATTCTTATTTCGTTTATAACTAAAGTAATAATTGATCTAGAGAACAATATCTGGTGGCTGGATAATAAACTATATTTTCTTGCTGTGAATATTTATTTTAGACATAAAAGCTAAGCAATCTTGTTTGTTTTTTTTATAAATATCCTTTAAAAAGACAAAATTTTCGAATAAAAATGTATTGAGGGAAAATATTATATCCTTTTAATATTTATCTCGATACGGTAAACAAAAGCAGCTTCTAACTTGGTTTTCTGATCATCATCTGACTAGCCGGTTCCCAACTATATTGGAGTCGGCTTCCATTCTTACCGGATGCAGATAAATACCAGTATTTTACATAGAATGACGAATTATTCTACTTTACCCCACCAGTGGGGCAGCTGAGTGGGATGCCTACTAACTTGGTTTTCTGATGACAATGTTTATTTTCCATGTTTTTCATTCCATCGTTTTCGGATTAACCCTTTTCCATCTTACCTAGTCTAAAACTCCAATAAGCAATAAAAAATAGATACGTATAATGTAGGTACATTTTTCCTGATGGGTTTAACCCCATACCTTTTACCCTACAATTTAC
The DNA here is from genome assembly GCA_963921375.1 of Tiliacea citrago. Classification (NCBI taxonomy): domain Eukaryota; kingdom Metazoa; phylum Arthropoda; class Insecta; order Lepidoptera; family Noctuidae; genus Tiliacea; species Tiliacea citrago. Next base: position 9,469,807 of record OY992800.1, read on the forward strand.
CTGCAATTAATACCGTAACTAGAACATTCATTGAACTTGCAAACAGTTTTCAAAATAATAATAATAATTATGTACAAGTATACAGCGTGCCGCTTTAATGCCGACATTAATGTAATACACCTATACAATTTAGCGTTTCCTTTTTATGAAGATATTTTAATTTCATTAAACATTATTATTGATTTATTATAAACATTTTCTAAAATAGCATTTTGGAGCAACCTGTACTTAAAGAAGCGCAGAGGTCATTTGCCGGGGTCATGGATCATAACATCGCTTGAATGAAATTAAAACGAATAACGTACAAAGAATAGGTGAATTGAAGGAAAGAGAGAGCTTTATTATTTAATTTGTTTGAAAAATATTAATTTACAATGTACGAATTATTTTATCATAATATAATTTTATGATTAGTGGCCACTAATAATTTATCACACGGGTAGGGCCACCAGTGTGTTAAATTAATGTTGCCATTGTAGCGGCACGTTGTATAGTAAAAAAAAGATGGGCACAAGGGCAGGCAGAAGGAGGAGGAGGCGCAGGGGGGAGGACTCATAGGGCATCAAAAAAATCGTCTGCGTCGCTGTCAACAGAAAAAGTGCCCAAAAGGCTGGTAACGTTGCCACGTTGTATGGCAATACTGATTCTTTGGCCAGGCCAGATCCCTGCCATGGTCAAGTGAAGAGTCGACCAAGTTTTTTTATGATTTTTCAGTCGCCTGAACGTTTTTCTGTGGATTCTCTTAATCCAGCTGATTAACCAACCGGTAACTAATCAAGTGGTTTAATGGTTTTAGTGTACTTACAACGAATTAACTTATCAGGCTTTGCAAAACGTGTTTTTCTTTATCATTTCTAGAAGACTAACAGAATTTTTTAAGCCTAAACCAGTATAGATATTTTTTTTTTTTTTGGAAATTTGAGTTCTGAGGGACACAATTTTTTGTTCAAAACCCTGAACTAATGGAACTACTTCTTTCGTATCTTATACTAGTATTTGTTCCAAAAGTGCCTATTCCTAAAAAAAACCGGCCAAGCGCGTGACAGACGCACAATTAAAGGCTCGTACAGACTCGCGCGATATCGCGGGTGCGACAGGTACCGACAAAGAACTTGGGCTACTAGTGTCACGTCACACCCGTGAAATCTCACTAGTCTGTGTGAGACTTAAGGGTTCCGTAGTTGGGATGAATTAATCCCAAAAACAATCTTAACATTATAGTTGAAAAACATGTTCTCCCTTAATATAAAAGTACTTCCTAATTCCATGCTATTAAAATAACTAACTTATTCCATGCTCAAGCTGTCACTTCCCGTTACATACTTCCGTCCCTTTTCAAGAAATCATTCCCACAAAAGCGAGAGGAAAGATGTTAGGTACACATCAAAAATACCTGTGGAGTCGTCCACAGGTATTTTTCTTGCTTGTAGTGCTACTTTCAAATTACCTACCCCCGCAGTTACAAAGTACTCATTTCACTCAGAGGAGCTCGTGGCAGTAAGAACAGCCGCTCGGGTCGATCTATCAGGTTAAGCTACGGTTGCCGGGGTTGGTTCGTGGATGGCGGTGGACATAGATAGCGATCGCTTTACGACCGAATCCGATCGCAAAGCCCTAATCTCTAGACGGTCAAAATTGCTTGTTAAGCACGAAATAAATGAATAGTTTAAAAAAACCCTAGAAAAACACGCTTTTATAAATGCACGTAAAAACAAAAAAGACTTTTCTAAGAAATCAAAAACAGATATGATACGATTTTACATCATGAAGTTCCAGTTCATATCTTCCGGCTACATCATCAGATCAGTTCAACAGTACTATATTATTGTATTGTCATCAGAAATACATACAGCTGCCAATTTTCATTACGCTACGACCCTTGGAAGATGGTTAAATTAGTTACCTTAGATTCCATTACATAGTTAGTTACATACAGGTCGATCTAATAAAAGCGTGTTAAAAATCACAATCTTGTCAAGCATTTTTGACCGTCTGGGGACTCCATTAGGACTTTGCGACCGAATTCGGTCGTAAAGCGATCGCTATGTATGTCCAGACTGCAGGCCCAGGACCCCTCCGTGCGGAAACCACGCTACGCCATGGGTTCCAGCTGTCATAGATCTTTGTCAGTCGTTAGGACTCGTCAGAAACCAAAAGTCTGACAACTAGTCTTACCAAGGGGTATCGCATTACTCAGTTACTGGGTTTCTGGAGGTCAGATAGGCAGTCGATGCATGTACAATACTGGTATTCAGCTGAATCCGGTTAGACTGGAAGCCAACCCAACATAGTTGGGAGAAGACCAGGTACATTGATTGAACGATCGCTATGTATGTCCAGACTGCAGGCCCAGGACCCCTCCGTGCGGAAACCACGCTACGCCATGGGTCCCGGCTGTCATAGATCTTTGTCAGTCGTTAGGAGTAGTCAGAAAACCAAAAGTCTGACAACTAGTCTTACCAAGGGGTATCGTATTACTCAGTTACTGTGGGTTGTGAAGGTCAGATAGGCAGTCGATTCATGTACAATACTGGTATTCAGCTGAATCCGGTTAGACTGGAAGGCGACCCCAACATTGTTGGGAGAAGACCAGGTACATTGATTGACTTTCAATAACTACCCGCACTTCCAACATAGTACTCATTTAACAGACGATATTAAAGTAAGTACTTTCGTAATCCACGTGGGTACTAACCGCTGGGTAATGTTCATATTAAATACTAAAGTGCATAGTAATGCACTCTGGAAGTACAGTTTTATTGTTATAGCCTTAAGAGGATTAATCTCATATTGGATTACAACTTAGTGATATGGAAAGTGGGTTTGCATACTTTGTAAGAGAATGAATATGGGGACGGCTATAAGTCTGATAGATAGATATAATACTCTTTATTATGTATACCATAAAAAATACAGATATAAATGTAGAAATTTGACATAGGATGACACAATGGGCTGTCTTATCACTAAAAGCGATCTTTTAATTTATTTATTAACGTCCCCGACTTACGAGTTGTAGGTCGTGGGTTGGCGCTTTACTTTGTGTAAATAATTTCATCACCACTGCTCTCAAAACGGTGAAGGAAAACATCGAGAGGAAACCGGCATGTCCTAGAACCAAAAATTTAGAGACATGTGACATCTACCAACCCGCACTTGGCCCGCGTGGTAGATTTACAGCCCATTCCCTCCTCAGAGAGGAGGCCTGTGTCCCAGCAGTGGGAACATTATAGGCTGATTATATATATATATATACAATGTGGAGACAACAATACGACAATAAATGAAAACACTGGCAATACTAATGCATAAGAGTATTTTGGAACGATCAAATAAATTCTAGCATCGAAATTAAAAAAGTGATTTTTTCAAAACAACTAAATAGCAGTGGTGTGCCGACTATGGGTTTTGCCAATCTTTGACTAGCTATAGCGACTAAACTATTGTATATATTTGATTGAATTTTCGTGTGCAGACTGCGAACGTCATTAGATATACGTAGTTGAATTTATTGTTATATTGTCGTCTCCACGTTGTATATATATATATATACAAACACGTAAAACTATCATCACAGGCTTAATTACCTAAAACAATAGTGTAGTTATAGTAGCTTAAAAGGTAAGACTACAAATTATACATATAATTATGAACCAAGAGTAATTTTACAAAATGCGGCCCTTGTGAATTCACTCACTGTACAGTTGAAGCAGTCAATTTGTGACACCATATTGACTGTATGCAGAAGGGCTACTCCGAACATAAATCTGAAGTATCGGCCGAATGTTCGGTATTTTCTTCACTACGGCTAACTATTGCTGACTACGGCGAAAAAATAAATGAAAAAGGCAGTCGAAGAGATAAGCCAACGTCAAAACTGCGACTTGAAGTCGGGTAAGGACTCAAAGTCAAAAAAAGAAACTATGGAAGTTGTAAAAAGGCCGAACATTCGGCCGATACTTCGGTTTAGCGCTTCGGAGTAGACCCCAAGGCGCGCGTCAGCGGCACGTGCTGCAACAGGTTGGTGTGAGCGGGCGGCACCCACAGCAGCGGCTGCCGCCTCCGTTGCCCCACGTGTCCACCAGGCACACACAACCCAACCGTGCGTAGAACGCCTGGGTTGTGTATTGTACCACGCATAATTTTAAATAAATACGAGAGCTACTTCCCTTCTTACTTCCAGTTTATTATAGCCTACCATGCCCAGCACAAATAGAGTAGGATACAACAGCGGATACCCTGGATACACACCATGCAGCGTTAAGTACAGGAATCTCTCTAGCATTACTGGCATTCTGGATACGCTCTAGCATTAATTTGTACTTGGCTTCATGTGGCGACCAGACGACCGCATTGCATTCCAAATGACTTTTTGCAAACGCTTCGTACAACGATCTCAGAGCACAGATGTTCGTGAAGTGGTTTCTTAGCCGTCAGATTAAAGACAACCTTGGGGATGGAGAGACAATACTGCGCAGGTAGTCTATGGTGTACCATTTAAATAGACATTAAACACATCAAATATTATTATTATAACAAACCTATTTAAATAAATATATACCTACAATTATAATCATGAAACAACGTGCAAAGAACAAAAAAAATCGGTAGTCTGTGAAGTCGGTTTACTGACGATAGTTGAACGTGACAACGTCATAAGCCTTAAATGGAACGCCTCAGAGCGAGGTAACGCCGCATGAGTCATGTTTTTTCGTGCGTGCAGCCGGCTCCATCGGATTATAAGACGTTGTCACGTCAAAAAAAAGTGTTTAAGAGAGAGATAATGTACTTTTACCATAATTTAAAAAAAAACCGGCCAAGTGCGTGTCGGACCACGCACAATGAAGGGTTCCGTAGTTGGGATGAATTTATCCCTAAAACAATCTTGACATTGTAGTTGAAAAACATGTTCTCCATACATCGCCACGGTCAATTTTCCAACTTGAAAATGTAAGTTTACCAACTTACATTTTCGAAAAAAAGTATCTTTTTATGTGATAAAACTACAAATTAACAATTTTTGGACTTTTTCCTTTACTTGTGCTGTAAGACCTTGCATCTTGCCAAATTTCATGATACTAGGTCAACGGGAAGTACCCTATCCTATATCCAATACTACTAAATAAAATAGCGTTCAACGGAATCCGTGGAAATCTTTTGAGGTGGTTTACCTCTTATAAAACCAATCGCAGTCAGAGGGTTGTAATCAATGGTCACCAATCTAACATAGAACAGGTAACCTCTGGTGTGCCTCAAGGCTCCATACTTGGTCCCCTTTTGTTTATCTTATACATCAATGATATCAGCCATTGCTTTCGTAACACCAAGTTTTTACTATATGCCGACGACCTCAAGGTATACAGAGCCATACGTCAAACAAATGACTGCCTTCTGCTGCAACAAGATTTGGACCGACTATCCTGTTATTGCCAAGAAAATAAGTTGCAACTAAGTTTACCCAAATGTAACTTCTTAAACTTCACAAAAAATAAAACTATAATAAAGTATACATACACGTTGTGCAATGCCCCCTTACTTAAAGTGGACTTTATTCGTGATCTCGGTGTTATCCTTGATTCTAAGCTTTGCTTAGACCTACACATAGGAAAGATTGTCAATAAAGCGTATCAACTATACGGATTTGTAATGCGATCAACAGTTGATTTTAAAAAGCCTTCTTCTTACATTTGCTTGTATAAGTCTCTAGTACGCTCTCAACTGGAGTATGCCGTGTCCGTCTGGAGTCCATACTACAAAAAGTACGTTGAAATGATTGAGTGTGTTCAATATAGATTCCTGCGTACCTTACATTATAGATGCTATGGATATTATTTACCATACCAAGATTTACTTGCAAAGTATAAGCTCGCAACACTTGAAAATAGACGTAAGTACTTAGAAGCCATGAATTTATATAATATTGTCAGAAATAAATTTGATTGCATGGAACTGTCCAACATGATATGCTATGCGGTTCCTAGGACAGTCCACAAGCGAAAGGTTCGCGCTGGCAGATTATTTTCAGTGGGCACTTGCAAGTCCAACTCTGGCTTGCGTTCGCCTGTTCGCAGAATGGTTGATTCCTACAATAAGACTTTTGAACCTATAGACATTTTTGCATGTGCTCCTCATAGATTCAAAAGTCTTATACTTAAGGAGCTTTCTTGAATATTTTTTATATATTTTTCTTTTTTGTACCATTTCATGTTTATTATATACAAATACATCTATATCTCAAACACGATAGTTGTTATATAAGTTAGAATAATATTACATCTTCTATTTGTAACCCTAGCGATTATTTTCACTGCATTGTATCCTATATCTGTGAACAGCGTTGTGGGCTGCAATATTGTCTATAAGTTTTGTGTATTTCTTGTTTCTATGTTTTATATTGTAGCTGTTTGTTGTTCCTTTTGAATAAAAAAAAAAAAAAAAAAAAAATATAGGTTTTGATTTGTGTGCGAGTTATTCGCAAATATTTTTTTTTGTGATAAAACTACAAATTTACCATTTTCGAACTTTTTGCTTTACTTGTGCTATAAGACCTTGCTTCTTGCCAATTTTCATGATTCTAGGTCAACAGGAAGTACCCTATAGGTTTTGATTTATTTGCGAGTATCGAAATATGACACAATAATGTCGCTTATATCACCGCATTTTTTTATTGCGTTGACTTGGAAGCTTGATTTTTTTAGAGCTTCAAGGAACCATAGACTTACGTATTTGATATTAATATCAACTTGATACCTTCACGCGTTCCTGAGGAAAAGGGTCTTGACAGACTGACAGACAGACAGACAGACAGACGGACAGACAGACAGGCAGACGGACAACGAAGTGATCCTATAAGGGTTCCGTTTTTTCCTTTTGAGGTACGGAACCCTAAAAATGGACTAAGATTGAGCATACGTTTCGACACGGGCAAGGCATTCCCCATAGTTGTCCCCCAAGTTGTCGTGTTATCCTAACAAAAGCTATTATAAAGTCAAATATATAAATTGTTTTGTGAATGGGTGGATTTTTAATACTGCAGTTCAATATGCTGCATCAGGATTATAGACTACTAGCTTCTGCCCGAGACTTCGTCTGCGTTTACCGGGATAAAAAGTAGCCTATGTACTAACCCAGGGGGTCTACTCCGAAGCAGTAATTCAAAGTATCGGCCGAATGCTCGGCCGTTTTATAACTTCCAAAGTTTCCTTTTTTGACTTTGAGCCCTTACCCGACTGCAAGTCACATTTTTGACTTTGACTGTCTTTTTTTTTTCTTCCGCCGTAGTCAGCCATAGTTAGCCGTAGTCAAGAAACGGCCAAACATTCGACCGATACTTCGGATAAGACCCCCCAGGTGATGGTATACCCATGTGCCAGATTTCATCCAAATCCGTGCAGCCGTTTTAGCGTGAAAGCGTAACAAACAAACAAACTCACTTTCGATATTATGTAACGATAGCTCTGAGTAGCAGCCCGGAATTTAGTTCCTTGCTTGGTTGCTGGCAATAATAGTCTTACCTCTATTTCAGGTAAACTAAACATAATTATGTATTCAGATAATTACTTAAGGTATACCTCTGCCCACCCCCTTGGAAGTAGGCAGAGAATCAGGAGATTTTATGTAGCTTTCTGTATAAATCTGTAAATTCTGTTCGTGCTTTTATCTGCTTTTAATTTACGTCAATTTTATCTCTTAACTTTCCTAAGCTCGCGATTTTTTTTTATATGAACCGTGCCGCGGGATTTACCCTGTATGTTTGTCGGCCGTTAATATGCCACTCTTTTACCATGTACAGGCCATAAGAGGGTATTAAAGGATTACAACTATCAGTGAGATAAGCATACACTTGTATGTTGATAACGTGATTCGATCATGAATCTGGTGCCATAAAGCGTGATTAGATTTTGATTCTTTGTTTTTGTCTCTTTCCTACTCATAGGCTATTTACGTTGAGATAAATTGTTCTCATTTTCTGTCTCTGTACCTACTTACGATTTTTCATTATATTTACTATCTTCATCTCGATCTTTGCCTGTTCCATCAGCAACATTTAGAGGTAGTAGTTGTTGTTCCAAGTGTTTTTTTTTTATCATTTGGTTGATGTCTCAAGCTACGGCTACGTTGTTGCAATAACGCGAACTACACTTCACGCGCTCTGTCTCGCACACCGCTCGACGTCTCGCTGTACAATAGAGTGCATGCGAAGTGCAGGTCGTGTTATCGCAACAATGTAGCCGTAGTATTACTGTTATTTTGGTCACCATCTTTACTTTCTATACGGTATGGTCTTTCATTTGTTACAGACTAGTTGACTGCAATTGGTTATTACAATTCGGTTATCAGTTTCTTTCGTTGTTACTTGCCAATTTTGTAAAATTGTACTTTATCTATACTTACTTAGTTCGTACTTACTATCTTCGTTTCCATTGTTGTCTGTAGTTGCAGCATTTGTAGTACTTCTGCCTCGTTCCAAGTGTTTATCTATTTTCTATTTGGTATTATACCGTTGTTTTGAGTACTTTCAGTTCGATTTAATGATAGCCTGTCATTTATTACAGCAGACTGCAATAAGTTGTGTGTGTCACAATTTCGTTATCAGCGTCTTTCACTATTACTATCCAATTTGTAATGGAAGGTCTTGTGTGTGTCTTTAATTTACTTTGTGTAGTGTAATGTGTCGTTATTTTTGTGTAATACTTTGTTCCTTTTATTATGCTGTTGGGTTCAATCTCTAACACTTCTGAGTTTTGAATTGTGTAAAATTATCTTGTAACCTAGTATGTAGGTAATGAGTCACTAAATCACTAGACTTGGTCTCAACCTTCACATTTCTATTTCATTCGTGTGTAAACTCTGCTCGTTGCGGTTCGCCACCAAACCGCGACGACTATTAGGGTCACTTGCAATCAAAACGACAATTTATTTTCACTTCAATACGATTTTATTTTCTTATTTTTATCAGGTAATAAAAATTGGCTCCGCTCAGCGGAAAGGTACATGGACACTTTAATAAATTAACTTAATACTAAATCAGTCTAACGGTCGCGCCGAGCGCGTTTCGGCTTAGCCTAGTATCACAGATGAGTAGAGCGGTGGGACGCGGGGCGAAGCGCACCCGCGAGGAGAGGTGCGCGGGTGCGCGAGCTGGCGGTCACTCGTCCGACGTGGAGGACAGCTGCGTGCTACCGCCCGAGCTGAACGAGCTGCGGCAGACCTCGCTGCCACCCGTCGTGCAGGACTCGGGTGCCGAGCTGCCCGGGGACAACGTGCGCAACAGTTCAAGAGCCGCCCGCGCGCGCTGGCCATCCACCGCCGCTGCAGATGCGACCCCCGACGCTCTCTCCCACGCGCTCTTCTCCGGCAGAAGAAGTCTACGCGCCTCTCTTTGCACGCGCCGTGAGCGCAGTGCGAATAGGAACGGTGACAACGCCGACGCCAGTAACAACAGCGCCAACGAAGGCGTGCGCGCGCAGTCCGCCAGCCCCGGTGCCACCGCCGACACCACGGCCGCCACGGCGTGTGGCACGTGCAGTAGCACTAGCGCACCCGTCAACAGCCCCACTCGGGCCGCGCGAGATTCTTCTCTATATCTAAACAGTGACGCATTTGATATGCGGCATCTGATTGATGTGATTCTGGATCCATTGTGGCTAGGCAGCGGCGTGCGCGGCTGTACGGCTAGCAGTGGTGCAGCTAGCGACGGTGCAGAGCTCACAGCCGGCAGCCCTTTCCTCAGATCCTCGTTAGACTTTCCTTCCTTACGGGTATTGCGTAAACTGGCAACAGATGGGCAACGAACTGGACGTTCAGGCGGTAGCAGGAATGGCCCGAATTTCCTATCGCTCTCCACAGTTACGGAGCACTCAGGCCCGTCAATCTTAAGAGTAAGTCCCTCCCCTTCCTCAGCAAGATCGGGTAGGATCGTGGGAGGTTCGTGTAGCTGCAGCGCGCTGGCACCATGCGCTCGCGCTCGGAGTCCGGAGGAGCGCGCCGCACGGTAGATCCTCGCGTACATGAAGCACACAATGCCGATGGGTGTAACAACTCCAAGTATTAAGTACACAATGTAGTAGGCCAGCTCGACTCCTTGAACAATGGGTTCGAGTGGGTAGTAGTGGCGCACCACGGCGATGGCAACGCGGATGGCGGCTGCGCTTGCAGCTGCCAGCCACGTGACAGCGCATAGAGCGGCCGGGCGGCGCTGCAGCAGCCGCGTGTGGCAGCGAAGTGGGTCCGTAACTGCGTGGTGCTGGTCCAGTGCGATCAGCATGATAGACAGTAGCGAGGACAGGCTGCAGGCCGCTGCTGCCGCGTCGCCGGCCTCCACCCACGACCGAATGTCCTCCCTCGCAGAGTGCTCGCCGAACAGCGCGGGCGCCAGCAGGGAGGTCGTCAAAAGATTCGTCGCTAGTAGATTGATGACGAACCTGTAACAATGAAAAAGGCTACGTTAGCATACTTTGGTACAATGTCCACATAATGTGGCGGTCGGGTCATGTTTACGCGGCCCCTCACGTTTGAATGTTGGCGTACCAAGGTTGCATCAGAAAGGCCATATTTCGTACGTTTTACGGATTTGATTCAACAGCAATTAATTTGACGTTCGCTTCAAACGATGACATTCGGAACCGTTTAGGCCGGTTGAATTGTTTATAAGCATTGCGTTTGCACGTCATACGACATTGTTACCAAAAATAGTACCCCATGATTTCGGTATGAAATCATGAACCTCGACAAGGAAGCTAAACAAAGCGATTCCGCGGAAATTGATTTGCACATAAGTCTCCATTAATTCTTGTGATTCGAACTGTCGCAAGAAGTAGATGTGTTGGTAGATTATGTTGAGCATTTAATTTTTGAGAGTGCAAGAACTTTCGTAAACTGCCACCACCGCAACGAATGCGCAATCCGACCGAGTTACAATGTTCACGAATTATTTTTTATCAAACTTATAATTACTATTGTTAGTACTAATAATGTGAATGTCAGATAAATTAATAGCTTGTAGTGAGTTTGTACATAACATTTCTGAATAAAAAATATGATAAATGACACTAGCTTAGTAACTTAGAACATGAAATCATCAACTAAATTCGGATAATGACTTGGAATATTTCCTAGTCCAGATATATTTTTAGACTTCATACCATTATTATTTATGCGTCTACGGTAGATTAAAATTAATTTGAATAGCAAATAGACTTAACTTGACATAATTAATTAGTAAAACAGCTTGTAGTTCCGACGAAAACAGACATTTCTGTAAGTTTGTATCTCATGTTATATTATTATTTTGATGGCTCCGTCTAGACAAGATTTTCGAGACAAGCGAATTGACTTGATTAAATTAATTCGCAAGCACGTCCGTAATTAACTGTAGAAGCTAACTCTATAATAAATTAATCGCAAATTATAAATCTTACACCACACCACAATTTATTATTATTTGCATGTTTATATATCTGTATACAAAGCAGTTATTTTATTTGCCAAAATGATTTGTTGTTATAGAGCAAATAGATCGTATAAATTTTGATCCGTAACATTAAATTCCAATGAGGTAAATATTTAATAAGAAAAAAATTGTTTAGCCTTTGCGTTACTACTGAACAACTCGTAAAACTAAAGACATTGATTCAACTCTTCGTAAACTACTTAATATAAAAATAGTCAATGAAGAGTGTTGCTCAAAAGAACATCAACGGTATATCACTCCATATTTCAACAATCTTCAAGGGAAGGTTGCCTTTAATATTAACAAACAAACATGTGAAAAGATTGCCTAATGTCTCATAAACAGTTAGTCACTCCCAAACATTCGGGAAGTAGTTTTATCGACTTTTGATTCCACTTGTAAATCACGTGCTTGAATATCTCTGTTGAATATATAAAAAAGCTGAGTTGAATCATAGTGGAACTGGTTCTTGTTAAATTTGAATTCATTTCATAGAAATTATTTTTGTAATCTTCCGAAAACATGGAAAAACCTATTGAAATATTCCATTCGTGCCATTTATCCATTTCTTCATTCTCAGGATTGCATTTGGAAAACATGTCGATCAGTTCGACTATAGATAATAATTGTGAGTGAAACCAAAGAGGTCTTATATTCTAGAATTAGAGGTAAAAACGAATCGATTCAAAATCGTATTAGAACTCATTATTATTCGATTTAACGTCGTTAGTATAATAATTGTAAAACCAGTTGCGGTCTGATTCACTAGCGGTCTAAAAAATGTTCATCTGTATTAACATTAGCACACACGTTTTGAAAGATATCTGTCGTAAAGGGGCAAAAAAATCTCGGGTCTCGGAAATATTTTTACATCTCCATGTGGAATAACACCACTCATAGTTATGTTGTGGTTTCCAAACTTATCCTTGTTTATGTGTATGTTTTGATGCATCTAAAATATTTCCGTTCAACAACATTTTTGATGCGCTATTTGCTTCGGCTATAACATATTTGTCATAATTAGGAGCAGACTTCATGTTTCGAAAACAGATTGGAAATAGTGACATGACCTTAATATGCATGCTCATCTAGCAAACCCTATCTCTATAGCCTTGTAGACCCATCTTTATTTATCGATCATCCAGATTATTCCTATATTTACACACATGTTAAACAATGCCCTTGCAGATTATATAAAGCATGACATTGTCTACTCAATGGCCTTCGAATGCAAGAGAATTGACATTTGAAAAACAAATCTATTTTAAGATACAAATTATTCATGCAATTTTTCTCCTGTAGGCGGATACGATATGGAAAATGATCATTGATTAAAGTCTGATTGTGTAACCAAGGATTAAGAGTGCTCTAGAATAGCTTGAAGAATTATTTATTTCTATGAAGAAGTAAACTAAAGCATTGGTTCTGAAGACAATGGTTCTAAATCAATTGTTGGTATGACTGCTTGATATGATGTGGTTAGAAAATGATCCATGATTTTCCAACTTTGAACTCCTTATATTCGTGATAATGTAGATTTGATAAGGAAAAGGGAAGAACAGTAGTAAGAGACGCAAAAGAGAAATGCAACCATGAGTCAGATTGAGCTAGCTCAAAAGCCTTAAACATTCACATAGATGTAAATCTAATGTATGAATTATGTGGGACGCAAAGGTGGCCCTAATGGTGTATGGCCATAACAAAGGTGAAACCGTTTTGCTATGATAATAACAAAAGGCAATGCTTTATTGTGGCCGAGGCCAATTACGTATAAAACGTACTCAATGTAAACTTTATTAACTCAGATTTGCAATTTTTTTGGAAGCAAGCGCAATTTAATTGAATGGTCGGATGCACATTGAAATTTTTCGTTGAAGTCAGTAGTTTTAAAGGAATTTAAAGAAGATTTATTTAATTATGGAATATAAATAATAGACGTACCTAAACAAATTAAGGAAATAATCAAGTCTTTTTATGGAATGTTTAAATAACTTGATGGGAAACGAAAGTTTTAAGCAGAAACCAGTCCATGTCTGAAGTATCCAAAAAACGCACATGGAAATAATTACCTAACGGTCTTGCAACCAAACTAACGTTCTGACTTAATAGGAACTTTCCTACCATTGCGAATGTAATCACTCGATCCGGAAGTTGTACTATAGCTCTATAAAATCCTTGAAATCTTATATGAATATTAAAGATCACTCAATGTCACTTCCCAGACTTCAAAACGATATAATCCTTAACATCCGGGGATGTGCGAAAATGTATGTCAAGTGAAGTATGAAGATTTATTTTCCTAAGATCATGAGGTTTTATGACGGTAATGAAATTTATTTTTCATTATTATTTCTTCTACCAATGACAGCTTCATCTAACGATATTAGTTTTTCCTTATCGTTATGTTTTCTCTGAAACTACAAGCCGGCAGTAAAATTTTAATTCCGCTTACCTTGTTATCATTATTATTTACTTGAAAGCTATTTAGTTTTCATCGAGGCTTTAGGCAAGTGTTATAGATATTTATAAGCTTGCGTATTTGCCACAATTTCATAAACATGAAGATTTATTTGAGTTTTAAGGTCGATATTACCAAAAATAGAAGCACAAGGTCGGGGAAATCCCGATGTGAGATACAATCTGAACCTGTTGAAGTTGTTTGTCTATTATTGGTTGCAAACGACAATAATAACGTACCTACTACATACCTAGCTAGTTAATTTTAGACCTCGTGTGGTTCCAAGAATGTTATTGTATCGTTGAAAAATAAAATCTTGAAGTACATATTATTACGAATCTTTAGTCCATAGTCCTACTACTCGTACCGCGTGCCTTACAAAACAAATAAATGTCTGCAAGACAATGACACTAGCTTTTGCTGCTATATTTCATACAACATTTTCATCATCATGAAACTAAATATCTCAGGAAGCAGACTATAAAATCAACACCGGATTTATGAAAAAAAAAAAATACAGTGAAAATAAAAAGCTTGTAATCGTTTGACACGAATGAAGGTCGTTCACAAACTTCAAATAGACAGGTGACGTTTTCGAACGCTTTCAAACGTCAATTGGAGACGGATAATGCGCTGTTACATAATTTTATTTTGAAATATGATATTTTAATAGTACCGTGTCCATTGCGTTTTAGAGAAGAAAGATTTGAATACGGTACGGATCTATTAGCTCAATGAATGAGGAAGTGGAGGTCTCGTGTATTACTAACATCCTCTTAGATTTCTTTGACTAGATCATGCATGTCGGTCGTACTCTGCTGTGATGATTGCTAGATCAGAGGTCCCCCTCTAAGTAAAATAATCGTTTGTTAACCGGTTAAAGGCTTCTAAATACTGGTGCCGCGCGACGCAACACCGGTAGAACAATTTCCTTGAATTTTTCATAGAAAATGTTCAACCGGCGTCGTCGCGCCTGTATGTAGAAGCCTTAATTCCAGATATCCAGTGCAGTTCACCTGTTGTTCCGCCACAACTATTTTGATGAATGCTAGCCGTGATTCGCAACTTTCTCGCGGCAACTGGTCTATAAATAGCGAATCGTAAATCGTTTCGAGTGCCAATATTTTATAAACAAACAAAAATTTTAAGAATCTTTAGGTATATTAATAATAATTTGTACCATAAAACAGATGAATGCTCTGCATGAGGACAGGGTTTAAAAAAATATAATGCCACTTAGTGACGCGCGAAGATAATTATTTGTATATCAACATACCTAAATATTACATTTTATATAAAAGGTAGGTGGATGGACTACCTACAGAAGAACGCGGGGAAGACCTGGAGGAGACTCGCACAGACCAGGCAAGCATGGCACAACAAGGATGCCAATGATGGTGATGATAACGATGATAATGAGGTAGACACACTACACCCAAAAAAAAACCCGTTTCGCCACAAATATCTCTCTCATGCACTACCTACACGTTTCTGTCGCCGAATCTCGAAAACAGCTGAACTGATTATGATGGATGAGGTTGAACCTTGACTTGTTTGAGGAAGTTAGATGAGATTACGCGAATTTACGATTTTGTTTACGTTTTGATTTGAATCTGTATATTATTTGTGAGGTACAATGTTCGAACTCTTTCAGTTTCATTTTAAAATGTTGAGTGGACCTGGACACTAAATGTACTTAATTGCATGATAATCTATAGTTGCAAATTATTCGCTAGTGGAATATTTCAGTAATTACTTAAAAGTGATTAATTAATGGAAAACAGTGGGTGGCTAGCTTGACAGATTTTATAAGTGGGGGAGCACTTGTTTAAAACAATTAATTTATCAAACAAATAACTCAACAATCACTGAAGTTTACAATTAAATTACCCAGAAGTAATCTTTCCATTATTAATTCGTGTTTTTTTCCCTCTGCGCTCATATTTTGTTTGTAAACACCACTTTTAAGAAACAACTTTTTTTATATGATGAATGAATTGTGTGTCGCAGGTTTATTATTTTTAAAATTTGTCATCAGATAAAATTAATATTAGGAAGTGGCAGTGTTATTTAAGATAAGCAAAAAAACCTGCTCCAAAATACAAATCAGGATTGTTTCCGCACTGCAGAAGAATGGAAGGTAACATTTTTTTTTTGCTATTTTTTCATACAGGTAACAACTAGAAACTTCCCCATTACTGCCAATACTGATTAGTTACGGATAATAACTATTAATGAATTTTACATTACATATGCAACATTACTGAAATTAGCAGATAAAGTTTTGAGGGATACCGAATTTCTCATCTAAATCCTTTTACATTTCATTAATTAAAACTTTTGCTAACAAATTATGACCATAGTTAGATAATGAACCCGTTAAAATTACCCTAAACTGTGTCACTAGTAAAAGTGTTAAGTATTTAAAAGCCACTCAGCTGTTAGGCGTTACCCGGTCAAATGCAGAAGTAGGCAACATCTATCTACGTAAAACAGTTTGTCCTACATGTTAAATTAGCCACAATACACGCGTTTGCAATTTTTTATGTTCCGTGGCGTCATTTAAAACTTTAACTATAAAGCTGTGAGTAAATATATGTATTCGAGGCCAACGTACTGGCAGCTAAAAATAATTTTGTGCATCGGAAGATACAGTATTTTTTTTTTTTAAGAATTGGACCATGTTCGCGATCCCCTGTTTTCAAAAACAGATTTCTTTACCCTTATTACGAAATCAGTTAACCTGTAAACATCCGTCATTCATTATCATGATCATCTTTTCAGCCGAACGACGTCCACTGCTGGACATAGGCCTCCCCCAAAGGGGGGGTTTGCCATAATCGCCACGCTTGGCAGGCGGGTTGACGATCGCAGTACCTATGTTGTGAAAATGCGTATAGAGAACGCTGCTGCCCATTCTCTAGTAAGTCCCTTAGTCGCTTTTTACGACACCCACGGGAACAAATGGGGTTGTGTTATACTTTACGTCCGGCACCACACAGACAACCGTAATTACTTTTTATTAATAGCTACGCTTAATTATAACTCACAATGTAAATTGTCTTTGGTCCCTGGCCCTGATGACAACCAATCGCAACCAATGGATAAGATTGTCAAAATGTTTAGTGAATTGGATACGAGGCTTTTGGCTACTTTGTATGTGTATTATAAATTATATTTATTTGTTGAAATGTGCGTTTTGTTTGTGCAGAATAAACAATTTTTCTTTATTTTTTTCTTTCTAATCTGCAATAAAACTGAAATAAAATATGATTTTATTATCCTTATTAACGAGAAAATAAATCGTAGAAGGACTTATCATAGGAACCTACAGTACTTACTGCATAAACTACTAATACCTAGGAACTAGGAAGCAGTTTCAGTAGGTTACAGCCTACAATAAACATAAACTTCGCAAACAATAACGATGTCGCAAACCAGTTAATTAATAGTACTTGTTTAGATAAACATCTCGTGGATGTGGGACGTAAGGATTTTCCGTTTATGCATATCCGTATAGATGCAATTTTTTCTTTTTGGCTTCGCACGGTTTGTGCATTTCGCCAATGTCATAAGAAATGGATAATAATTTTCCAGGCGACTAATAACTTAAAGGGCGACTAACTATTTGCTACTAAAATAATAACTTGGCGACTAATAACTTAAAGGGCGACTAACTATATAATCGCTGCAAAGTCATCTACTGTTATTGAATCATTTGGGTTAGGTTAGGTTAGAACAGTAAAAAAAATGATTATTGAGCTGCTACTTTCTACTTAAAATAATACTTCGCTGTAGCTGCCAACCTATTATTTTTAGCTGCCAACCTATTATTTTTGCTACCCGCTTTAATTATTTTTTAATCCCAAATTCAGATTAATTTGCCGCCGCGTTAAATACATGCCATAAGAAATTAGGTAACAAGTACATATAAAGTTGTATAAATAATTATGAAATGAACTCCAATCAATGCATGATAAAGATGATAGATGATATCCCGCCCCGCTCCCCTTGAGTTTCAGTAAAGACACACTTTACTGAAACCTCGCGCGGACTTCTTGAGAGGACTTAAAGTGATGTTGCACTGTTTTGTTTCATTTGCCTACACTAATGCAGGTTCACGAACACTTAATGGTTAATAATCCACCATTATTACACATTAATATTCGGCTAAACACAAATTTTTGAAAATAAAACAAAAATGCTAACATGACGCTTCACTTTCCCGCCAAGAAGTCCATAGATGCATTTATGAATAAAACAAAAATTCAAAAAAAGAATATGAAATATTATATTGTAAACCAATGCTAATAAGTAGGTACCACACACGGTTCACTAATGCTCTTCAATTCGGATGAATCAACCAAAATCAATCGGGAATGCAATAAAGTATTGAGTATTGATAACATAAAAGTTTGGTTGAACCGTCTTATATCGTCACCAACCTTTACAATCGAAGAAAAGTTCGTTGCTCTACTCATAGACAAGACCTTTATTAAAATAGCAAGCTATCTATTAAAGCTCATTGAAATTGTGCCAAAGTCGGCCAAAAGTTTCAAAGGTAGAGAAAAATGGTCCTCAGTCGAAATTAGACTGAAGAAAATAAATTAGTGAGACTTTACTCTCGTTAATAAATTCAAGGAGAAATGGCTTAAACGTTTGAAAAGTGATAGCAGGCAACCATTCACTTGTTTTCTGTCGGACACGGCCTATTTTGTTGTTAATATCTAGAAATACTTTTTGTACTGATATTATTATTGTGCCAAGATACTGAAAAGCAATTTTTCCTTGTATTTTATTATTTAGAATTAAAAGTAGACAGCATTGTTTAATGGGTGCTGCCGTTAAAAAAGAAAAAATCTTTTCTAGGATAGTATTTTTATTTCTAACTAGCTGCGCCCCTCAGTTTCACCCGCGTAAGTCTCGATCCCGTGGGAATATCGGGATAAAAAGTAGCCTATATGTTAATCCAGGATGTCAGCTACCTCCATACAAAATATTATTAAAATTGGTTCAGCCGTTTGAGCGTGAAGAAATAACAAACACACTCAGACACTCACAAACTTTCGCCTTTATAACATTAGTGTAATTAGAATTTTAACCTAGGATCGTACGTCACGACACTATCACCGGTTTTGGTGCCACTGATCCATAAAATGTAATTGATGGCTCAGTCAACCTTGTATGAACAAAACATACCACCATACATAATATATAAAAAAGCAATAAATAATATGGAGCCCTCCGAACGCTTGCCGAAAGCTAAACGGCCAATTAACTTTGCTATGGTGTCATGAAGTGTAATTGCCAACCGATTTGGCGGTAACATGCCAATATGAGCCAAATTTCTTGCTAGTAATGGCAGAATTATTTGGTGGTTTTTGTCAGGCATGTCTATAGTGAGAGGGGAATGTTTTAGCCTATGATATATTTTACATTTCAAAGATAGACAGTCAAAGCTGTGAACGCGTCCAACTGTAGGCCGTAAAATGCACGCACACTAGAATAACACGATGACAGCACAATGACGTGACGCGAGTGTGAGACGTAGCTGTCATGCACACCAGTATAATAAAGTTGGCCGGTTTGTTTTATTTCTTTTGCAGCGCGACACTATATCTAGACATATAAATAATAAACAAAGAGGAATTAATTAACCAGCTTTACCTATGAATACTCAAGAGACTTTAAAACGAACAGAATGTAACTGACACAGCATGAAACATAATGGCGATATAACTGAAACAATGGTCTATAAACGTCACAATTCTTACAAAAATATCTACACTAATATTATCATTGCATTTGTATTTTCGACACTAGGTTTTTTTTGGGCAGGTAATTTTTTCTTTTTTCTTTCGTTTGGATCAAAGGTTGTCTAGCTAACATAATGACGGTCAGACTTTTGCATTGAATTACGTAGTTATTAAAAAAGTGTACTGTTTGTTTTTGTTTTTTTTTTAAACTTCGAGCTTCGAATGCTTACGTAGTGATGCTTATGTTAAAACCTGTTTAGAATCTTGCGTCGTAAGTCCACACTAGAAACTGAACTCTCTCTTGAACGAACTGTGGGTTAATAAACTTAATGGTAACATTTCGAATGAACGTTAATCGTCATAGTAGATATATACGTCATATAGGTATATATATAATATGCTGAAATAAGATTATGCTTGATGTTTCAATCGTTAACGACAGAATGATAATTATTACGACATACTCTTGTAAACTCGCATTTGAAAATCTTCACAAAAACTTGTATGATTTCCAACAATTTACATTTTTTCTTTATTACATGTTTTCCTCTATTACGTGACTTCGTGAACCTTCGACCTTATCTGATAACGTGGGTACTAATAATGACGTCATTCAGGTGGTTTATATTTTGACACAAAACGCTAATGAACGAATCGACAACGCAAATACGTAAACTCATTGAAGATTATGCGTGAAGAGGTCGTAGCGAAAGTAAAAAATGTACGACAATAATTCTCTCCGAAATGTCAAAATGTAATTCGCGGTAATTTGTAGTTTTGATTTTGGAAAATCTTTTTCTTTTTTTATGTTTCAAGAAATGTTTTTCTTCTACGATGTCGTTGCTAACGTCATTTATTTCATTGAAAAAGTTTTGGTTTTATACCTACAATATGAAATGTTACAGTAAAAATAACGAAAAAAATGCACATAATAAACATATTCATGAAATATCAGAAACCTTTTGTACTCAACGATCTTTGTTTAATATTAAATGTACAGCCATCGAATACAAATAATTTTAAACGTGTTACATATCGGTGTGGACCTACGTGAGACCTTCAGTGGGTTCTACGTTGAATAATGTAGATTTTTTTTATTATCTAACTTTAGTAGACAAAGCATTACGTGCCCCATGGCTTTCTAGACATGTCTATCAATGTTATCTCAAATTATATTATTATTTAAAACCGCCTGTCAAAATCATTAAATTTGCTCTATTTGAGAAGAAGAATCCAAATAACCTATTTAGAAAAAAAGAAGATTTATCCGTAATAATGAAGACCTTATAAAAGAAACTTAAAAGATTATGCCACTGTTCGTTGCACATCATATCTACTGTTTTTATACTAGTACAACGTTTATTGTTTTTTATAAAATGTAAAATGAGAACAGTTATATTAGTATTCCTGTATTTTCGATCAGCTGGGCGAACAATTTTTATTGTAAGAAAGAAATCAAACAAATGCATAAATTATAATTTTACTACAATAATATAATAATAATATATTTTTTTCTTGTAAAGTCTGTAATAATAGAAGTTATTATTGAATTCAACAATCCAAATGAATATTTGTAGCTGCATTATTAATCAAGGACAAAATCCGCAACGCATTGTATTTAATAAAATTATATTCATATCTAAGATCTATCTAAGACTTTAAGTATCGTTTTTATTTGCCAATAAGTGCTGCACGGAGACGTGATTAAAAAAGTCTATTGATAACATTTCAATTAAGAACACTGGCAACACTGCGAACACGGCTAATACTATACACCTCTGATCTTATCAACCTATACAAAACAGTGTTGAGTATTCATGGGTACTGAGAATGTCTACACAAAAGAATTTGTGGTGGGGAATACAGAAATAGTACACGTTTTCCTCTTGCAAGTCAATTTTAGGTCTAGAAAAATATTGCAATCAGTGGTAAGGTACATGTTGATCAGTCAAGGTGACTGTTTGACCTTCAATCTTAGACTATTAAGAAAGATGAGGATTCTTATTTTTAATTCCTATAATTATAACTGTGCAGTATTAAAGTTTGGGTGTAATTTTGAGGCTTGCAATAGTTGCTCCTTAAACAATTGCAACCTAATTCTCAATTCATACTTAAATCAATCTGACATTTAAAAGTTTCACAGATTTAAAATAGCGCATTTAAAATGTCAATTCGTTCGAAAACCTGCCAGAATCAATGCCGTCAATGTTTACATTCTACTATGTTCTTAAAACTAAAAAGGGTTAACAACCTTCGTAGATACGAAATAACAAAAAAAAAGAATTGAGGAAATATTCAGTTTCGCGGCTCAGGTCCTGTATGAGGTATGGACAAAGGATTTTTAATTAACTTTAGAGTGAAAGGAACTTTGTAGAATAGTGCTCTGTTTAGCAGTTATAATTTCAGTGACGGATTTTGTTTATTTAAAAAATAAATTTAAAATCGAATTAGTAATTTGATTAGGTATAACAACAACGCATTTTATTTTATTTTATTTACTTTAGTTGTCTCAGAATGTTATTTTTAACATAAAGTTATTTTTAATAAAACAAACACTAAACTGGTTTTTACAATGTTTAGGCAAAACACATTGACTGGTTATAATTATCATAAATGTTAATTAAATCAAACCATAGTACTAACAGCTCTATAGTCTTAAAAACATTGTCGTTGTTCATTATTATTTATGTCCCATTTTCGCCGTGACCAAAGTTCTGGCTACAAGCCGACATGTCAATAACTGGCCGCTTTACTATGACTTTATTGTGACATTTTCATTATCAAGGTAAAAAAATAAATCTTGAACGTGCACTCAAAAAAGGAAAACTATTCCAGGAAGAGGTACCCACTGTGAAATGGACTTCTACCAACTGCTTCTGCATTATGATAAATCTTCAAAAATCGTTTACATCATTTTCCGAGTCAATTTTAAGATATTCACTAAAACAATGGGCGATAACAATTTTCAAGCAGTAAATACAGTTCAAAGTACTTACATGAAAATCTGTTGACATGAAGTATAGGCATAACATTCTGACATGGTAACATTCCCAGGTATCACTCCAACTCAACGTGTTACTACAATACGCATACGTGAACGGAAACCGCCATTGTTATGCGTAGCCGGTACAAGATGGCCGCCGACGATGAAGGATAAAAAAAATCAAAACAGGCTTTATTTTTACCCCTATTGTGTCCAATGTCATGGGTGTCAATTTTGAAACTGATCGTCAAGATATTGAGTGAGTTACAGTCTGGAAATTTTTGAGGATAAAATGTAAATTGGAACCTTAGATAATCTAAGAGTTCAGTTTAGGAGTTTCCTCTTTGTTGTAGTGAAATAAAGAATGAAATACAGGTTTATTTGTAAATGGAACTCTAATAATAAAGAAAAATACAAACAAAAAGATCTATAATCACAAGCATAGAACATAGGAAGTCAGCAGCTGCACGTCGTGACTTGACAAGAAGGCTTCCTCAGTATGTATGCTGTGCTATGGGGGAATCCCACAGCACAGCGCTGATTTTCAGTGGTCAATGAGTGTGATCACTCAACACTGGTAGATAATTTTAAGTTTATTAGATCTAAATCTAAAAATATTATTTGAACTACCAATTTTATTAACGCCATCAAATACGCCCTGAAACTCTTCAAAAGTCTGGTCCCATTAAATTTGAAAATTGCATACATCAAAGCTTTCTCTATAATGATTGTTATTGTTTTGTATACGTTGCATTCACCTTCACCTGGTAACATGAATACCGATTATAGGAGCTGACCTAATTCTGATGATATGGGGTTGAAGCTGGTTGACAGACAGGTTGGGAATTTAGAGTGACTAACTAAATTGACGACTCTTCTGGAATTTTCCTCTCATTCTGTCTCAGTTTGAGTGATCGTAAACATTTTGCGTATAGCCATTTATGCGTAATTTAATTTAAATGGTCTCTCTTTCTTTGAGATACAAAGTAGATAACAGTCTGTTTTTCGTTCAAATTTAAGAATTCAAAAAATTCATAAAAAAAACCACCCATTAGCAACCAATTTTTATATCTGAGTAATTTTGCAATTAATAACCATTTATATAGTAATAGGTGACTTTCTAGAAAACCCGCTTTCATTAGGTATGGGATTTACGTGAGAATTTTCGTACAAATTCAATTATTATTGGAAATAATGTCAGCTTCATCGGCAAATATGTGAAAAACCCGATTATTATATCAAGGTTACTGTGGTTAGCAACAAGTCTAGCCTATACACGTTGGTGACCGCATGCCTGTGGGTTGTATATCCATTCCAAGATACCTTATAAAAACTTGTCTGAGCCATTTAAAAACAAAACAAAGGAGTCTATATTCTCCACGTTGGAAAATTTTAATGTCGAATTTAATGGCGCGTAAATACAAACTTCTAGAATCTATGGTGAGCACTTGACGTTTAATAGGTTGTGACATTTATTTATACTGCCTCTTGAATGAATTATAATTTATGAAAACAATGCCGGGATGACATGATAGATTTCTAACTCAAAACTTCTGTTTCTTCACGCTAACTGGCTAGCTAGTTAACTTCCTATCACTTAACCCAAAAACCGTAACAAGCGTTTGCAAAAGCCACTAACTTAATGCACATAGCAGTTAAATGGGTCAATGGAAGCAGCTATCAAGGCAAAACCTACATCTACCTGGTGCACGAGACCTCGTTTCGCTGTACACGTGGAATAGAACTTAATGAGTTTTTTTTTTCTGGATCGCTGGTTTAAGCGGTGGGGCCGCGAAGTGTGAAAAAATGTCATTCATTAGTGAGGCAGGAAAATTATTTTATTAAATAGTTCTGTTGTTAGGGCATGAGTCTTATTTTTTTTATCAAAAGCTGTTTGGCGTTTGAATGATTCGCATTCAAAAAGCTTTGCGTTTTAAACCAAACACTTGTTATCTAATAATGATACAAAAATGTCCTTTAGAGAGAAGCGTGTCAGCCGTTGACAAGTTAATGGCAATTGTAATAGCAATTCTAATTGTCAACGTTTAGACGACACGTGATCGGTTCCATTGTGCTCTATTCTCACGTTCAAAAAAAGGTTGATGAAGGTAATTACTCGACTATTGTCAACCATAGGAAATCGCAGTGTTAGAACTTAGGTTTAGTTGGAGTGATTCAGATGGGATAAAACAAAAGCGTTTAGGAAATTCCAAGGTAAGTTACTTATTTCTTTCATGGTGAGTGCTGGTAATTACTTGGTGACTGATTCTTATTAATTGATGATTATTTATTTATGAAGTCTTATTTATTTCTGATTTAGATACCTAGCAATTCAGTACCTTAAGTAGTAGTTTAAGCTTTAATGGCAACCGCATACTTAATTCTGTCACGCCACAACAAATCAATGATCAACGCTAGAGCAGACAAAAAAAGATACGCGTTTACAAAACCCAGTGATTGACAATGGCGGAAAACGCAGGATTTCATTTCCGTTCTCTATCAAAGTGTCAATACAAACACAAGTAGTATTTTTTGCAATCGTATTAGTTTCACTTCCTATTTCAAACTATGATTTTTACAAGAGGAACGTTCGTTTTAGTAATGTTCTATATTGTCTATGGCTAAGAAGGGTCAAACTGGTCACAACTTTATTATTTTATTACCTACACTTACTGATAGAATTATTGAAGTTATTAATTAAATATATTATGATTTAAATGCGTTTTCCTTATTTTACATAAGTCAATTTATTGGCAGATACTGTAACAATAATTTTCTGTAAAATATTATCGTCACATAAATTAATTAGCTAATGAAGTACAGCTTGAACATTTTCCTCTTTAAATTATATCCTCAACTTTCTCAATAATACTCCAAAGATTATCTATCTAAGTCGCCATAGAAATTGATAAAACAATATGACAATTACAATGAATTGTGTCTTACTAACAATCCTCTGAAGAGCTATAGGTATTTACCCAGCGACCAGATAACGTAAGACGACAAAGATGACGTGACGAAGATTGGACCATAAACAATAATCGTAGCACCCGGATTTATTTATGACGTCAAACTTACATGTCCAGAGATTTTACTGCGTCAAAGATAATTACTGACATAAATACAGAATGTTGTATAACTGTGAATGAAGGCAGATCGATTAAATTGTAATTTTTCTCACGAGAAAATCTTTTCATAGAAAACATATTATCTATCAAAGATTAAATTGAAGTTAAGGTTGACAACGCCTGAACATTTTTAATGTTTGTTTTTTTTAGTTTATGGTAAAGATGGCCCAATTTCTTGCCATTGTATGATGATTAATTCGAGTAGAAGGAAAGATATTTTATTTTTAAATTTTATTTAAAGGGCATCGTCGCTTAGCGACCACATTGCTCAGTGCAGAACATCTTATCAAGTTATCACTAACTTGTACAATTGTTTAGCCTTATCGGGCACTAGAAAAGCAAGGATGGTATTAAGAGTTAGATTAGCAAGCGAAGCAACAATTGTTTCCACTGCTGCCAAATAATTCAGCAATGATAATGTGTGATACGAACAGCTCCTGACTAATCTAATTAGTAGAAGTTCTGCGTTTGTCAGTTCATTGTCGAATACAATACCTCTAGCAAGATTACTTACGGTTAGAATAATTTATAACTGACAGTGATTATAGTGGCAATGATGTTTAGTTAGGTGTCCGATGAAATAATTAATTAACAAGCATTTTAGTGAGAAGGATGTTTCAAAAATCAAAATCAAAAGTCATTTATTCATACTAGGCTGAGAATCAGCACTTTTCAAACGTCAAAATTACATAAGATGGCCCCCAAAAACGCCCACCCTTCACCACTTCCTAGTGCTTTAGCTGGGAAGAAGAAGTGGCGCAACAAACTCAATTTTTTTTCAAGTCCACATTGTTTTGTTCCTAGTTAACGTTGTTTTAGTGAAACTTTTGTTCTAAATTTTGTTTGTTACGGTAATAATATGCAGTAGGTAACCTACGATTATTTTCTGTAATTTAAATAGATAATTATTCGTTCTTGTACCCGTTGTCAACTGCCAAGAAAGAAAACATTGAACGATTTAGTTGCTCTTGTCTAATTACAGTTGAACAACAAATAGGAAACGATTTACACCGCTCCCTTCAAATTGTGCAATTACATAGACTACAAAATTATTTAATTGCGTTTGCAATGTCAGCCAAAGGCTATATGAAAGCGAATCTAGCAATATAATGTAAGTTTAAAGGCCGAATAGTACGGCAGTGGTGTAAAAGGAAATTGGTTAAGCGTGAGACGAACTTTGCAACAGTTATTTGAAAAAAGAATTACGAAACGTCAGGAATGAATCAGTGTAACATCATGAACGGACTTCTTGGCGGGAAAGTGAAGCGTTATGTTAGCAGTTTTGTTTTATTTCCTAAAATTAGTGTTAATGTGTAATAGTGATGGATTATTAACCATTAAGTGTTCGTGAACCTGCATTAGTGTAGGCAAATTAAACAAAACAGTGCAACATCACTTTAAGTTCTCTCAAGAAGTCCGCGCGAGGTTTCAGTAAAGTGCCACGTCTTTACTTAAACTCAAGGGGAGCGGGCGAGATATCATCTATCATCTTTATCACGCATTGAATGGAGTTCATTTCATACTTTGTACTAGTTACCTAATTTTACATGACACTGGCTAAATGCACAAACCGTGCGAAGCCAAAAAGAAAAAAAAAACATCATGAACATTTTACGTCATCATTTTGACGTTTCTATTGTATTAAAGACGTGATATCATGCAGTTTTTCTGCTCGGCTACAATATAGAAAGTACTATAAAAGACGAACCTCAAAACTACCGATGTTAGCGATTTATTGAATGACAGTTAAACGACCATACGCCATGCAAACCTAGATTTAGACTGAAGTTCGTGACTGCACCCGCAACTTGATTCATTGCCTTTCATATTCGAATTTGGAATAGGAGTTGCCATACTTTCGGTGATTTTATTGACGTTTATTTTAGGATTTTTATGGCTTTAGATGTGACAAAAGGCGATTGTTGTAAAATGTAGGCTGAGGATACTGAAGATTGACATGAGAAATTACAATAAAAGTTTAATATAAGATTAAATAGATAAAGGCTTTCAATGTCGGCCAAGTTCATGACCCTTTGGCTTCAAGTAGGCTTTATATTACAGACACAAAGAAAATGTATTACATTAGAATAATAATACTGAGACAAAATAACGTGTACTATTTCTGTAATCGAATACAGTATTCAAATAACTGGAAAACTTGTCGATGAGCATGCAAAAAATAATCTTTTTTACAACAATGGCGCCCTGGCCGTGAAATCAGCAGCTAATAGCCTTGTAGCTTATTGTCAGTTGATATTAATTACTGTAATCAATTTAAATGGTTTCTTTCGGAACTAAATTACACGGATTACTTTTTCATTCATCAAGATAAGTGGCTTGTTATACTGATTGGTCTTATTTAGGAATATCATTTATATTTGGACTTTAAGTAATAAAATGGAGAAGTTTGTTTACTGGAGATTGAGACTCCTACGCTTCCTAAATGGATAAAGTAATCACTGCATTTGATGTCATCAAGTCTAAGAATGCTCCGGAGAAGCTTGTTAACTTCAGATTAAGTAAGACTCCTACGCATCCTAAACAGATAAAGTAATTACTGCATTTGATGTCATCGAGTCTAAAAATGACCAACATAACCTAGCCTAGCCTAGATGCATGCGAAGTGCTACAACACTGATTAATACTCATTCTTTATAAAAACAAATGAACTGTGAAGTACCTTGATTGTCTATTGTCATTTCAATCGATCACTTTATTTATTCTCAAGTATATTTTAATAATGCATCGTGTCATAGTTAAAATCGATATACATTTATATGAGAAGCGTAATTGCACACAATGAATAAAATAGCAAAGCCCAAAAAGTTGCCTACTTCTAAAAGATAACAAACAGACTAGTAAAAAAAGTTAAAATTAGAACTTTAGTGACCACAATGTACGCAATGATATTAGACAACTTAATTTTTTAAATGTTCTGTATTCAAAATATTTTTGACGTTTGTATGCAGGCAGCGCCATTTTGAGCTGTCAAATTACAGGGGGGTACAGTAATGCACTAGAATTCACCTAAAATACCAATGATAATTATTATTGTCTAGTCTCGGCATGGGTTAATACACCAAAAGCTGGTTGCTTTTAGAACGATATAAGTATTCTTGTTGAAAATAATATGGGTTATGATATCTAACAGCAATTATATTTTGTAAATTTAATTTTACAAAGAAAAATAATTTTTCAAGAGGGCTCCATTAAATAAGTAAAGTGATTTACATTAGTAAATCACTTTACTGAAAGAGAACTTGAGCACTCTTAGATGAAAAGTGACCCAACTATTTTAATTCCTTGTTTTATGATGACCCAAATGTGTGTTGACTTCGATTTATTTTTCATAAATTTTATCAAAAATCCTTGCTTTTTCCCCAATCAACAACAATTTTCCTGAATAGAATAGAATACTCTTTTTATTTTGTTTGAAGACAACACTTTCCATAAACAAAAAGTACTTCCATCTGACATAATCTTTTTCATTATGCATAAACAAAACATTTTTTTTTCTAACTCAGGGTCGTAATTACCTTAATTGCAGGCATAGTAATGTATAACTATCGTTACACATTACTTTGCAGTCTTGAACACAAAGTCTGTATTTTACCTTGATGCATTCCGAAAATGTGGCTCTAGCGTTTCCGTTGCCACAGTAAATCAAAGCATCCTGTACAGTACGAAAATAATTTCGATTGAAGTGTTGGTCATAGATTAGTCGTAGACTTAAAATATTATTTAAAAGCCGAGCGAAAGAAGCAAAACTCAACTGTCAAAATGGAATTGACAGTTTGGTTCACGTGGTAATTCTATGCAATGTCAGATTACAAAAATCACTTTGGTTTACGAAGATTGGTCAGAGTTAACTAACAGTTGCAGTAATCTCGTGAAGCAAGGTTAACCTTGATGTAACCAAGGGAGCGGTTCCTACATCGTACGTAATTATAGAGGCCTGGGACTTCTGCCTACCCAGTAAGCAATAAGAGCATGACGTTACAACTACTTACACGTAGTAACTATCGATATCACGTTACAGTTCATTATTTTTTACATTTCTAATTTAGTAAACAATCACGGTACAAAAATCAGGGGTTTTTGTGCCAATCACACACACTTTTGTAAGAAAGTGCTTCGATTTTTCATTTGAACGAATTAACTTCCTCACAAATAAAATTAATATAATATCGCGTCTGTACTCTCCAAGGTGTAAGGCAAAGGACAAAAAAAATTATAAACACCCTAATAAAAAAAAACAGAAATAAAATTAGGAAATTTCAGTAGACCGTACACTAAGTTAGGAAAAATAGTTTACGTGATATCTTAAGAGAAGGCTCCCTATTTTTATGTTAATTTGCATGAATATTCTGAAACAGCTAAATATATACATACAAGCTAAATTAAACTTTAGTATATGATTTATTAGGTAATTTCTGTCCATGTTGAAGACAGTTAAGTAATTGCTTGATACATTTTTTATTCGAAAATCATGTCTTTTTTAAGGTTAATTATAAAAAAACAAACAAGATTGTTTGGCTTTTATGTCTAAAATAAATATTCACAGCAAGAGAATATAGTTTATAATCCCGACACCAGATATTTTTTCTCTAGATCAATTATTACTTTAGTTATAAACGAAATAAGAATTGAGACTAACGCTATTTAGTTTCGTGCTCGAACTCGATCAAAGAGCGCATATGCGAAATTGAACTTTATTACTGATGCGTTAGCGTTTAGCACATAACGGAGTGGCGGGGAGTAAGGGGCGGAACTTGCGTGGAAATTTGATTTGGAGCTTTTTTTCTTGGCCGGTCTTAATGACGAAGGGCTTTCTCGTGGAATCTAGATACTAATACAATAGATGTCACAAGTCAAATAAATTTTAATTGTAAAACATTTCACTAAGTTCTTTGAACCTGCCACGAGGGATGTGTGAATATTTTTTTTAATCGTTTTTAATTACAATAGTTAAGTTGTCATTTATGACGTTTTGACAATGAATTTACAATGTTCGCGTAGTTTTACGTAATAAGTAGATAATATTAATTACCTCTGTCGTAATATATCTACGTTCGCAACAAGGAATTTGAGACACATTTATTCTATTTCGTCAGTAAGCGTTGATAATTAATCTACCAATCAAGGCTAAAACAATGCAGTCAAATTCTATGGAATGGAAAGCGGCTAACTAATGAAAGCTACATCATAACATCACTCACTTGTCAAACCACTAGAGTCGCTGCTGATGAATCGATTAATTTATTTTAATCGATCAAAATAGGTAACTGTTGGTTTATAGAAGAAAACGTTCCTCGTAATACACTGAAGGTTATTTAATACGGATTTGTACAGCGAACGCAAGATCCACTCGTTCAATGTTCCCATTTAGTTTACGCGTGCAATTTCATTTGAAAACAAGGAGATCACTATTATTATTAGTGCATAATGATTAATAAGAATAATAATAATGAAGAATAAGGAACAAACATATTCTACGTTTGTTTTTGCTCAGTCAATCGAGAGATAGACGCCCACATCTCAGCTTTACGATCTAGATGAGTTACGAGTCACGGTGACGTCTGTACGAAGTAGGGTTTTAGTTTAGTGTCAATCTTCATGATTTATTTGAACTTCGTGAACCTTTCAAGTCAAAGTTGTCAAAAGTACAGACTCGCGCGATATCACTGGTGCGACAGGCGCCGACAGAGAAATTGCGCTACTAGTGTCACGTCGCGCTCGCGATATCGCACTAGTCTGTACGAGCCTTAAAGTGGATTATGTGCGCTTTTTCTAAACCAAAGTAACCAAGGATTGCATAACTTGTTAATACAGCGGCTAAAAAGCAGATGTAAAAGTTCAGTTTAAAAATTACCTACAGTTGATAGATCATGACAGTACCTAATAAATATCTATAAATAAGTTTAGGTACATAATTTTCCCGCCTTTTTAGCAGTCACTTAGATTTTCTTTTTCGATTGCACGTTTTTGTTTTTGTAAAGATGTCACGCGTTCCACTTTTGAAAAAAAAAGTAGTCGTCATTTACATATTGCTTCCAGCCAGTATATCACTAACTACGTTCTACACGGTACCCATTTAGATAGTAGAAAAGGTGAAAATGTCTTAGAAAGTTACTTTAGTTGATAACATCATTAGTGTTGCCCAACGTTACGGCCTCACTTAAGTTGTTTACAAACATTTTACGGGTTCTTTATTAGGTGGTTTAAGGGAATTTAAAATAATTTCCTACGGTCTCTTAATGTTTTAAACTTATAAGCGCATGGCTAGTAAAATATCGTGTCAATTCCCGCTTAACATATTAAAATGTTGAGAAGAAGAAATTTTAATTTAGCTTCGTTAATCTTCGGTTGTTTAAAAATAATAAAATGTTTTTTTTTTTTAAATATTATGTTAAATCATAGTCACACAAAATGTATTACGAATCCTAATCTGCATTTGGGGATAACCGTTCCATATTTTTTCACGTATTCTCCCATGAGTCAATTGTATACCCGTCAACGAAACTTATTACTGAATATAATATCTAAAATATATAAGTCGTAAAATATAACACTAAATTATAATTAAAATGCAAACTTTGAATTGGCCCAGAAATATAATTTAAATTTAAGTCATAAACAGATGCCATTGATCTTACAAATTCCGTTGGAACAGTTTTTGACATTGACATTCATATTTTACTTCAACGATATCAAAATCATAGATAAAACTAATTTTAAAAAAAATGTAGCCCAGCTTTGTTTAAATCTAGATAATTGATAGTCTCTGGCCTCATTCATATTATTGTAAGGTCAACACAGTAATTTTACGATTAGTCATAGTGATCGGGAGCTGCCAAAAATTAGTATTTAGATCTCCTTCACTCATATTAATAATAGGCCTTTTAATAGTTTATTCTCCTAATTAATCATTATAAGAAATATATTCATAGACTTTCCTACAGTTATTGTTGAACTTGACAGCACTTCCAATAGTTACTTCAAGTAGTTTAGCACTTGACATAGTTTACATACAGTCAATCCATGCGCTCTGCATAATGTCAGTCGATCGATTTCAAAATATTCTAATAATGTCTGATACTAATCTACTGCGAGAAAGATGGATTGTATCATCACTATTCAGCACTAATGGTAGTCTATGGAAAGATAGATAAAAAAAAAGTAAAAACAGCTCCACGGACAACGAATGAGAGCCACTCAGGAATTAACAATCCCGGCTAACATTTTGAGTGAAACCTTTTGGCAACAGCTATGTATTTCCATCAAGCCTTTCACTAGCTAGACGTAAACAGGGCACTGATTCATTTAGATGTAAATATTGGACTAGGCTGGATAAATGATGACCCGTGTCTGTCATAAGTTCGTAACAAAATAATTTAGTGCTGTCAAAAATCGTTTTATTACTTTTTTTTTTTCACAGGGCAGGCTATAGTCTTTCGACCATACTGCCTCGTCTTCCGTGCAGATAGTTTTATTACGTAGGTGATGTTCTCATTTTTTTTAATGTATCAAAGACAATGCAGCTAATTTCTTTATAAAAATAATTCAAGTTTACTAGGTAAAGGGAACAAAGGGTGATCAAAGATACTATTTTTCAATTGAACACTGCCAATTGAATAAATATTATTCGTTCTAAACCAAAACGTATTGAAGGCTGACGTAAACTGTTATTAATTACAATTATAGTTGAGCGTTGCGATTAAAACTGATATGCTATTGTATTTATTAAAATTACCGGTATTGTATTCTGATAGTTTGTGTACTGAAATCATTTGGCATAGATTGATTTCCTAAATAGTTAATTCATTAGGGTTAACTTTAAAAAGTTAACCCTAATTAATTAATTATCCATAGACGACGTAATGTTTATAACGTTTGACAATGGCCACTTTTCGTGCTAAAATTGCTCGGCACTAATTTTGACATAGCCAAAATAAGAGGTCAAGTACAAATTTGTGAAATATGTGAGAATGAACGTAAGTTCCACTCTTTTTTTTGTCTATCTTTTAAATTAAAGCGCTATTCACTATCTGTTGATCTACCAAGTATAAAATGTTAGGAAACTGTTACAGAATGAACCTAATGTTACTAATATTGGTATTGTATAAACAATACCTAAATAAAGTCATATCTTAGCAATGGTAATTTGACAAAAATACTTTTCAGATTGAAATAACCGCTCTTTTTGTATTAAATTTTTGCAATAATATCCCTTATTACTTACACGTTTTCGATATCATCTTCTATTTATAAATTACCTGTTCTACGTTCAAGTTCACCTTTTAAATAATTAAAACAATAGTACGGTTGTTTTTTGTTCTCTATTCTTTTGTCGTTCCAAATTCAAAAGCTGCACCTTTTTAAACAATGGCTGCCTGTCCGACTCCAGCCTCTTAGGTTTCACCAATCAAAACCTTGGTGCCATTTCTTAAGATTATACTGTAAACAAGAGTAGGATTATCGTGTTAAACCGTACGTCTGCGGTTACTTGGTTTCTTCCATTCAATAATAACAGTTATCCGGCAGTGCGTTGCATTGATTTACAATATTGCGTCTGAGTCATTCGGTCGGTACACTCGCTTTATTTGTAGAAGGCGTAAGATAAATTGATAATTGTGGAACGAACGGTCAGTTTGCCTATAAGTGTAATCTTACGGAATTACGTTGAGATTTTATTTGTAAATAATAAAGTGAGTTAAAAAAAAAAGAGCTGTCAGTGTCATCATTGTTGTGGAATATTGACACAGCTCTTGAACGCGGTTTAGAAGTCCTGGTCGCGTTCAGTCTCATTGCTAAAATTCACCCGTTGCATTAGCAGCAGTACATTTTTAACTACGGACAAAATGTAGTAAGACTAATTTTAAATCTATAAAACTAATGGCACAGTGCCAAAACTAATCACCACGACCTTTCAATACTAAATACTATTGTTGTTACAGTTTTAAGCTATTACTATTATGCAAGTGATAAATATTATCACATTTTGTGGTGTAAGAGAGGTTAATGTGACCCACGTGAGGTTATCTGAACGAATAATATGAGGTCATGTGAACTAATAACACCATTATGCACTAAGTGATAATCACTGTATGAACTAGCTTCCTCAAAACATGTGCTGTAAAATCCGTAATAACAAAAAAAATAATGTAAACCTTGAATCTAGAACTAATGACAGATTAATAAAGCCTGGAATACACATGCTACTAATAAGCATGCTTGTTTGCTACTAGGTAGCATGTTCATTAGTAGCATGCTCTTGTACTACTAGCATTTGTATGTCATGTATATATCTACCCGCTACTTCGCCCGCGTTGTCGTTAACTATACTATAAAACATACCCTATGGCACTCGGCAATAGTGTAGCTTTCTGAATGTGAAAGAATTTTCGAAATCGGATCTTCCAGAGATTATCTCCTACGTCCAAACTTACATAATTTACCGCATACTAATATAAGTGTAGACTAGCTTCTGCCCGCGACTTGGTTCTGTGTGGAAGTCAACTATCACATAAAAGATAACATATGACACTCAAGGATAATGTAGCTTCCCATTAGTGAAAGAATTATTGGAATCTGATCAGTAGTTACGCAGATTATCCCCTAAATTCAAACTAACAAACAATATTACTATAGAAGTATAATTTATAAACCCAATCCAATTCTTCCGTTTGCCAAATGCTAAGATACAATAAATTGCAATACCATCGAAGTACCGAATGAAATCGAGGAAATTACAATAGTAATGAATTTTCATTTATTTGTAATCAACGCCCGTAATAAATGGATATGGGTAACTATTTTAGAATAAATCTAATTACGTACGTAATTAGTGGTTTGATGTCATCGGAACTGGTTTTGAGGATAGTGATGAAGCAATTTCCAATAAAACGCTGCTTTTTTACGTTTTACTTAGACCTTCTAAAGTATTAAACGAGTCTACAGGTAAAAAATCAAAGGTAATTTTTAAGCCGTTTTTTCTTCTCTAACCAAACAGAACCATTTTTTGTTAGTTAGTCTACACGCGAGTTGAAATTCCTTAGTCGTGATTTAACAATAAAAATTAAACCAAATTCCTCATTACAAATACTTGCATAGTTTCAAAACGATGTGTTTGACACTGATAAGGAATTAACAATAAAAATCAAAGTAAGGAAATATAAAGTCAATTCAAAAAGCGATTACGATTTGTATTAGGAATCATATGAAACATGGTATCAGAATATTAACTAGCCGAAACTTCAAATTATTTTAGTATCAATCTTTGTATGCACGATCAATGCACGAGCACGTGCCAAGGATTGCTGTACATTTAGTTCAATACTTGAAATAAATTGAGCGCATAAACATTTTAGGAAACATTTTATGATGAACAAGAAGAAAATTCCATTACTTGTTTCAATTCCCACAGTAAAAAAAAAAGTTGTGATTTTCCATTAGATCCCATGCTATCATTATTAATTATTATTGATAAGAAAATTCTGTTACGACTGCACAAGAGAACGGTAGTATATTTATTGCATTTGAACCTTTAGATTGCGTGGTACCCAGCCAAATTGCGAAACTACACCCTATGTTTGAGGTACCCACGCCTCTTGAGCCATTCACAATTGGCTGGTTAACCACTAGGGTCAGGATTGGATGAATCATGGTGACGGTTCATGAGAAACTGTTTTGGAACAACCGGTTACTATGGGATATTAATAGATGTGAAGTACTTGAATGGGTATCTAAAGAGGTTATCGAAGTAGTTAATGAGGTAGATGCATTGTTTGATGATATTAGTAAACGTTAGCTTAACAAAGTTAATAGTAAATATAAATACTAGTGATTAAATAGTAACATAGTATTGATTGAAGATGGCGCGATTTCCAGTTTTGTCTGTTTCGAAGAAGCAAACACTAAAATATGACGAAAAATTCAACTTGTTTAGTTAAATCCGTGATCAGATAGCGTGATCCAGCTCTGAGTTTTGATTGGCTTATTTTTTCAAGTTGTCCATGCGACCGTTAAATCGTTTGACACCAAATTGAGCAGAATCATTATGATTACTATTAAAAGAATTGTTTGTTTAGGTATAAACATGGGGATCGCTAATGAGTTCTATAGTAATGGCAGTAGTCATTTGCTCTTTTGATTAGTGGCTCGGCTTTGTGACACAGTGTGCTGTGTCACAAACCCGAGCCACTTTGATACACGTACTGTGTATCAAATACTGTAATCTCGATTAGATCTTGGGGATTCCGTTTTATATTCTAGATTAGTCTATACCGTGATGCAAATCGGAGTCATGGTCGGACGAGATTTTTGACTTTCACGCCTTTTAAACTGAAAGTATCGCCATTGTTAGATGATGTCTTAAATTAGTGAGTAATCGTAATTAAAAAGACGATTAAAAGCGATTCATAGAATCA
Organism: Tiliacea citrago; assembly: GCA_963921375.1. Lineage (NCBI taxonomy): Eukaryota > Metazoa > Arthropoda > Insecta > Lepidoptera > Noctuidae > Tiliacea > Tiliacea citrago. The sequence continues at coordinate 9,507,013 of OY992800.1, forward strand.
GGATCAATTAGCTCGGCATCAGGAACAATTAGTTTGATGTTGAAACAAATAATCTAGTCTAGTAGATAAAAACACGAGATTGTTCGTGCTTACGCTTTTGGTAGAACTTAATTTTTATTTTTGGTGTAACATCGTAAGTTGATGTGTAATCTCAATCAGACATCCATTTAGATTGTGAAAAGTCGATTTTTGCCAAATCTAAGTGACCGTATAATATATCTAGAAGCAAACAAATATTTCTTCCTATTTTCTCAGTCCTTGATACCCAAATCTTGAACCAAGAAGTGCATTGGAGTTTAAAAACCTGATAAATCGGTGCAAACAAGATTATCAAAGACTTTTATAAACTATATAACAATGAATGATACGCAAATTCTCGACGTCAACAATATAGTTAACAATGTGAACAGATAGTTTTTGTTTTCATTATCATCAGATAGTGCATCTCTGATGTTTTGTGTTTATCTTATTTTGTTTTATGTGTTATCTTTCATAATATTAGTCCCAAAATCCACTTAGAGCACGCATTTTTCGTCTTCTGAGTAATCTAGAATGTGGAAATGTTTCTCAATATTAATGACTTTTACATCCTGTCCAGAATAAGTTCTTTTGGACAAATTTAATCATCATTCTCCTGCCTTTATCACAACTTATTTGGGGTCAGAGCAACATGTATTTTTATTCCATTTTTCTCTATTAGTTGTCGCCTCCCTTTCTAGCCATATCATCTTTCACTTAATCCATCTATCGTTGCTTTGGTCTTCTCCCACTCATATAACCATTCACATTCGGATTAAATGTATCACGTTCATAATTTGTCATGTCCCACTATAGAAATTCAAGTTTATGTTCTAAACAACCAATACAAAATATCGTCCTAATTATCTTCACAGGCCAATGATTCCTTATCGGCTTGAGCAAATAAGCATTGTTTTGCCTTAATACACCCTGCTACTGTAAATATGGAATTGAGGTTTTGATTAACTGCACCAATCACTATTCTATGTCCATTTTTCACTTCAACTCTTGAGGTATGGTACTAATGGATTGGAGTTTATAGGTGCTTTCCTATCGTGAAATTTAGCCCTGATGTCTTGCCTATACAGTTTGTCTTATCTTTCATATCAGTCAGAACTTGAACTGAGTAACGGCCTTAACCGGAACCAAAGGACAATTTTATCACTCGATTAATCAGTTTGGGATTTTTAGTTTTCAAGTATTCTGATAATAATGCGGAATAACGATTATTTTGATGTGTTTGAGGATAAGTTAATTTAAATTACTTCTGTGTTAGAAAACATTGTTTGGGACTTCTGTAACAGGTATTGGCTTGTTTAGTTTACATAGCCGCTTTTTCCAAGATTTTTTTATCTGTTTTGCCAGCATTTTGAACTAGTATTTCGTCCAATGTTTTGGTCCAACGAAGAAAAATTTGGACTATTGATCAAAATTAACTGCAACTGGCCACTTGTTGGTACACGTGAAATCTACTAGTAATGGCTGCTATATATATACAAAACAAATAAACAAAGAATCGGAAACACAACAAACAAAAAAACAGCTCAAGAAAGGTTTGGGCAAATTTTGATGGATCCCCAAACGATGCAAAGAGTTAGATTTGGCTTTTTAATTCGTGTTTAGAGTGTGTAAAGTTATTATAAGTTTGACCTTCTGTCGAAACTTTTAGGCTACTCGTGGGAAGTTAGTTGAGCAAAAAACTTTTGTACCAGGGTACCTGCAGCAGGACAAAGCAGTGGGCCACAATATTGTTTCAGATGTTACAAAAAAGAAGTTTTGTTTTGAATTTTTTCGTTTCGAGACCAAATAGATTTTGATATTCCTTTTGCTATATGGAACAATAACTATTGACTCAAATTAGTCTAGATTTAAATGTGGTAAATATTCAAACGAGTTTTTGAAGAGAATTTTAATGTTGGTAAACAACATTGGGTTTTTAAATCCAAGTCGTAAAAAGTGAATGTGGGAATTACTGTATTCAGTTCTTTGTTTCTCATGGTCTTGGTTGTAACTATTCTTATGTACGGTCTTAGAATATTGAGGAGCTGTGCATTGTATGTATTTTAATATTTTGGATGAATATTCTTTTTATTAAAAATTACTTGAAATATTTCGGGAACCTGGGGTCCCGGACGTTTAGAAAGCGTACCAGATCCCAAAGTCAACTCGCAAAGGCGCGTTAGAAACTCTTAATGAAATGAGACACCTATATTCTTAATTATTATGATTGTTTCAGTGATGAGCTCCAAAATATATTAATGAAATAGATAATGCTTGATAAAATATTCGTGACGGAATTTTATATCTTACTTAACCATCTCGATAGTAGATTTTACAATACTAAATGATTAATGATTGACATCAGTGTTACAATGATATTGTAAATGTTGTTTTGCAATACGTCAAAAATTGCCTTTATGGATCATAAATCATGCATACAGAAAACAGGTACAACATCAGGTAGAGAGACTACAGCACTAAGTCTAATAATACTGTTGGTTTTGGCTGATGGCCCAACTTAGGGAGGGTTCTCATTAAACAAAGTACACGTCTTATTTCAAAATAAAACTCGTTTGAAGTTTCATTGCATTGCTTTATGTTCTTTTCGTATTAGTCCAACAAGTCCAACAATTTCCAAACTACCAACCCTAGCTTTTGCATCATCGACATTATCTGACATGTTGAAAGTTGATTATTACTATTGCTTTCGCCAGTAACGTTCATGTTTAATCTATTTAATAAATTATTATTTACGACATCCACAACTCTCTCTTGTATTTGTTTAACAGTTTTCAATAGACCATCTAAACTTGTGAAACTTCAAGTTTAAGTAACGACATTAATATTTAACGGTTTTGAATTTGGGAACCTGTTGACCTTGAATTCTGATGACTCAGAATCCTGATGCCTTTTTTTCTATTAAAGTTTATACAGGTGATATTCTAAGGTGATATAAAAGTAAAGGTGAACTTACCGATTTGATATAGTTCTAAGTCCCGGTCGACGGCAGAAAACAAGTAAAGCCAACGAGTTGGCCGCAGTTGACACCAGGAACAGCGCTAGGAGTACAATCTCCTCCACTAGTCGGTCTCTCAAATCCATCCCTGACATCAAAGCTTGTCCAGGAGACATGAGAACCGAATATTCCGAGACAATGTCATCACTATCACAACACTTTAACTTGCAACTGAACACTCTCAGTCAATAATGTTTTTGTATACTGCAGTTGTTAGTCGCGTAAAGTTTTGAGAACACGCTGGTCGTTTAGGCCGCGTCTTTCTCACTCGGCTGTCGTGTGACAACTGGCTGGCTGCTCCGCTCCGTTCGCCGGAGCCGCCGCAGCCGGCGCGTGGCCGCCCCCACCAGTCACCGCCGCGAGTACTTTACTGGCGACAGCATATAAATCTACAACTAAATGTCGGTCAACATCCTGGGTTTTTGTTTTATCGCTTGTGAAATTTGCGGTGTGCAGTTTGTTTTGAGATTCGATTATATCATTTTCTATTGTTTTGAAGATGCTACCGATTGAAAGTGAATTTGAACTATTTAAACTACCTCTTATAATTATTATCTCAACTACATTTGGTGACTAGACTAAATTTACAAATGCTACTAGTTTTAAATATACAATGGTTTTATCCAATGATGATTGGGACCTTTCATCATCGGATAAATCTACTCGATATTGATTCCAATTCCTTTCAATTTCAAATTTTGGATATTTTCATTACCAGCCACAAATCATTGGCAGATTGGCAGTTCCACTCTTAAAATTGAAACTCTTAAAGTTTGCAATCATGAGACTTTAGCGATTGCGACAAAAGATATATGTATTATGTTGGGACAATAGATCGCTTGAAGTTCCTGAGAAGCCAATAAGGATAGCAACGAAGGTTAATTTAATACTACGGCAAATTGATTGATTGATTTAATGATTAAACTATGATTAAGAAGCCAGGTATTCAGCTGATTAAATCAATGTTTGAATAGAAAACAGTAACTGTTTTAGATGTTTACGTGACTGATTGATTCATGTAATATATGTTAGTAATTGGAATAAATCTATTTCAGGGATTTTGTAATTGATTTTTAGGTGTTTCCTTCATAATTATTATAGTTTACGTTGACTTTCGTACTAAACTAAGTATTCCCGAAATCGATTTTTCAATTTCGTCCTCATATTATTAATATTTACTTGAATTGATTATTAATATTATTTATTTCAAAAGTATTATTATTAGTATTACTTAATTTATCTTTCTTCCCTTATGTAGTTATTCTCAGTAGTTCTTAGAAACGTTCAGCGATGGCTATTTTAAATTTCTACTCAACTTTTTAATAAGCCTTAGTAGTTTTAAGCCTGTAATCCCAACCCTTAGCAGAATCTTCAATCAATTCTTCATTAACCACCAATTATTCTTACCCTTTTCAAGGAGCATAACTTAGATTTTTACAAAAAACGTGAATTTTAATCGTAAGTATATATTGGTAATGTGCTGGAAAATTAGATAGTTGTTTCTTATCTTCAGAAGGAAGTCGTAAAATGGGTGAAGAAATTATGTCGTTACAGTTCCTATGCACATAATACAACTTACAAACGGTTTGTTACAATTTCGGTTGCTTTTATAACATAAATTAGGTGATCCATAAAAATAGTCGATATCGTTAATAGGTTAGATAATAATTGAACTAAGTAACTAACTACTAACCTTCCCTGTAACTAAGCAACTGGAGATCTGTTGCTTTATTTGTTATGTGTTCCATTAGAATTCATTATTGCATAAAGTTGATGTTTCCTTTTTCTATAGTTAATTATGAAGATACAAGTAGAGAGAGTCAAGATTAAGTGTGCTATCTTTTATTATTACTCCTCATAAATCTATAATCTGTAGTGCGTCGGGGATGTTCGCGGATGCGCATGTAGATTGTTTCTACACAACCATGCGCAAAAGATGTGCTTCCATGGTGCGCAGGGTGTGGGGCAGCTCCAACAATATCCTAAGCATGATTTCAAGTCGTCTGGACTGTGTTTTTGTGGGTCGCTGTTGTGCCACCTCACATGGGTTGCCACAACGGTGATCCACTACCATTTGTTTGTTTACGTGAAGCGTCAGTTCTTACTAATATAGTTGTAAGTCTTACTAATCATTTTTGAGTCTAAGATACTTGATTAAAGATAATTATATTTTATTCTTTAAAGATTTTGACTATTAGATTTTCCTTAGTCATAAACTTAATATACTTATAGTATCGTTGAAATATAGTAGAATTGGAGAAATACCAAGCAAAAGCAATTCATAACATAATTTATTCCAGAAATGTGTTATGAACTGTATCCAAGAAACCGTCGGTAACTGGTAAACATAACCTGTTGTTGTCATTTTCTTTACAATGGAACTAGACGGCAAGACCGAGTTTCAGTTATATGATTATTGTACAGGATTTGTACAGAAAGTGCTGTAGAATAGAATAGAACAATTTTATTTCAGACAAATGTCTATAGGGTTAGTAACAATTGTATACTTATTATCTAGTGTTAGTACAGACAGAGTAACAAAACAATTAAAATTCAGCGTGGAGCTGCATCCACCTCCGCCACATCGGGGAATCCCACCGATCTGTGAACACACTCAGAATACTATTGGTGCTGCCGCGACCACGCGACATCAGGGATGCACATCTTTTTCTTATAATGGCGACAGAACCATCAATGTTATTGTCCGCAAACATCCCTGACGCACTGCAACGCCACGGCAGCCGCAGCAGTACCCTCAGTGCGTTATTAAATTGAGCTATGATTTTATGTTAGGTAACCAAACATAAGACTGAAATTAAATAATTGAGGTTTTGTATATGGAAAACTTGGAGTATTTAGCTTTAGTAAGGACTACTGTTCTTTTCTGATTTGTTCTCGACGCCAAGATGAATCTTTTATTGAAAAAGTTTTTTTCATCTTAATTCATTCGGAAATGTAAGTCTGTCGTGATGCATGTATAATCCAGAACTTTCATACCGTCTTTTTTTTTGGTGGTTTTCAGTAGATCGTTATACGCTTTCAACATTCTGGGGATCTACCTCCGAAGCTATAATCCGACGTATCGGCCGAATGTTGGGCCGTTTATAGACATCCAAAGTTTCCTTTTTTGACTTCGAGTCCTTACCCGACTTCAAGTCACATTTTTGACTTTAACTTATGTTTTTAACAGTTGGTTTTTTTTTTGCCTTAGTCATAGTTAGCCGTAGTCAGGAAACGGCCGATACTTCGGATTTATCTTTGCAGTAGACCACCTGTTGAAATCCGAGATATAATCCCTGTATCTGTATACATTGTATACTAATAAGTATTTCGGCGTTTCTCTACGGACGAATTGTATAGGGAATCTGGGGTTTTACGCGTACGTCAACTGTTCATCCTTGAGTCATTGTTAAACCTATTAAAAGTCAAGAGAAATCGGTCTAGCTGCAGCAAGGGGTAGGAAAATAGCTGAAAGAATCCCACTTCCAAAGACAAAAACCCTTTTCGCTACCCGGTTTTCGTCGTTTTTACCCATACGAATGTTCAATTCTATAAACAAAACTTTTACTATACCGATAAACTACTCCGAGATCAAAACTAAACTTAAAGAATGGTTGCTGGGCCGGACTTATGAGGAAACTGAAAGTTTACTTTGTAGCTTAAGTTTACCCATCACACTCTCTCATCGAATACACAACACATTTACTCAAATTAACTGTTTTTGTGATTATTGTTTGTAAATTAGCTTTCTTTTTTATTACTCGCTTTTTTGTAAATTTTATTAATTTATTTTATTAAGATATCAGTATTATCACTAACAATCTTGCGCTAGCAGAACTAATTTAAATGATTAACTTTGTGTGGTGTTTGGGTCACCAAGATACACGCTGTGCCTAGTTTGGACCCGCTGTTAAACAATTTTCTGTTGGTAAAATTTCATGCATAATTGTATATTTGTGAACTATGTGTAAGTTTAATAAAAGAATTTGAATTTGATATCGGACTTTTTTCTCGGAAACAATCTAACAATAAATGTCTTCAGCTTTGTTATTATAAAGCTGAAAAGAGATTTTTAGATTTGAGCACGCTAATCTCTGGAACTACCGGTCGGATTTGAATTCTTTATTGAATTTGATAGCCCAGTTGGGAAGGCTCTAAGGTACTTAAAATCACGCTAAGACCCTTAGAAGCCGAGCAAAAAGAAAAAATCTGAAAGATCGCTTAGCGAAAACTAAGTAATTACGTGGCGGGGCGGGTCGGGGAAACAAGAAATTTCAAGTAGACGAAGTCGCGGGCTGAAGCTAGTTATATTATTCGGACACAGGACTGATCGATTTCCTTGGGAACGTGAGGACAGATCTCACAGTTAATTGCCAGCCCATTGTGTCACCCTATATAAAATTTCAACATTTATATCTGTAATCTTTATGGTGTTCATAATAAAGAGTATTATATTCATTGTGTACTAAAATATACGGTATCCAATAGCATTAGGTGAAACTGAAAGCTGATCTCACTGTTCTTCGGAGTATACTGGGTGTCGGATAGCTAGCAAAGGTGCGATATAGTTAGAGACTACGTAGCGTAGCAACAGGAATAAAATAACCTGGAGTGTTGCTAAGCGGTGATTGTTTCAGTGGTTGAACTTTAGAAATAGTTATCTGGTGTCCAGAAAATCAAAGGAACTTTGGAGAAGATTTTAGAGACAAAAGCAAATGAAGACTAAGGAAGTGGAGAAACAAGAGGAGAAAAACCTAACCAAAGAAAATCAAGAAAAATAATAAATCAATCTAATTTCCTTTTTAGGGTTCCGTACCCAAAGGGTAAAACGAGACAGACAGACAGACGGCGAAGCCTTACTTATAGGGTTATAAGTAAGGCTTCGCCGTCTGTCTGTCTGTCCGTCTGTCACCAGGCTGTATCTCATGAACCGTGATAGTTAGACAGTTGAAATTTTCACAGATGATGTATTTCTGTTGCTGCTATAACAACAAATACTAATAAAACAGAATAAAATAAATATTTAAGGGGGCTCCCATACAACAAACGTGATTTTTTTGCTAGTTTTTGCTCGATATTGATAATGGCAACAGGTAGACGCTTGAAATATTCACAGAATATTTAGTTATATATTCACTTTAAAAATAAAACGAGGCGCCCATACAACAAACGTGTTTTTTTTTGCCTTTATTATAGATAATGGTACGGAACCCTTCGTGCGCGAGTCCGACTTGCACTTGGCCGGTTTTTTCATTGTCTGGCGGTAGTGTTTTGTTGATTTTGAAAAAAGCATAATTATGACAATTTGACATGGCATCACATTTAGACATTTTCTATATAAAACGAACACTCTTCGAGAGTGCCTTTATAAATAGGTGCGAGCCTTGACAGTTTTTAATTAATCGTATGTGATTGATGTTAAAAACCTAAGTGCATTTTTCTTCAAAAGGGGATAAAGATATAAATTAATTAAAACGCTTGTTTTTTGGCATACCAGGAGCCCAAGAGCCGGAGGAGTTATGTCATAGTGTCTGGATGTAAATAAACTTTCGCGCGTAGCAACAATGTAACGTGCTTACTGCCTGGATGAAAGTATCTTGTCCGTTACGAACAGTGAGATAGTTTGTCTTTGCTCTTAGGAATTACTGTTTCGCCTGATCTATCAGACATTCTTTAGAAGTCAGCCTATCTTGATTTTAACACTGAATTCCGATTCATCTTGCATTCACAGCATTCATGATACGTTGGAAATTGAAAGGTATTGTTATTTACACAAAAACTACCTAAATGTTTAAATTTGATTCACTATAAACCAGCACCCTAATTGCGTAACACAGTTTGAATCGGAATCGGAATGATTTGGAAGTATATTGCTAATCCATTGACTGATGACATGAAGATTAACTTCATTGTCATCATCATTCAATCAATCATTGTCTTAATCCACTTAAGTTAGACAAATTTGTCTGCTCACCAACCTCAATAACCCAATGAAATGTTGTTGAACTGTCAAATTGAAACCGATTCCTACTGATAGTGTGTTGCGCAATTAGCACGCAGAAATTGATCCAACCCGTGGTTACTTTTCCATATAATATCTTAGAATGTAAGTTAAGATACGTGGGGCATTGCTTCCAAATCGTAAGATTTGTTAAGATTAACACGACTATTTTTGATAAAATGGGGTTTCCCCCCTTCATAACTAAATTGTTCGTGCTGTCCACCTAAAGTCTATTTAAGACGGAGATTTCTTAAAATGGCCAAAACGGTGTTTTTTTAAAGCAGTGTATCTCTTAAACCGTAAATATTTTTTCCAAAACAAAAACAGTATGATAGTCTTTTGTGCATACGGTGATGGAACTCAAAACATAATTAAATACATCAAAAAAATCTTCAAAGACAACTCTTAATTATTTTTAAAAGCGGTTTATCCCTTCGAAAACAGTTATAATTATAATTAAAAGTATACCATAAAATTGCAAATGCCAAACTGTATCCGGTGATGGGTTAATTTTTATTAATTAGTTAATATCTAATTGTATACGATTTTATTTATTTTTTAGGCCCTACAAAAGAAAGAGATGCGCGATGACACAACGTCATCGCGCATCTCTTTCTTTTGTATGTAATCTGACAGTGACAGCGGTTTACCTGTTGTCAGCCTCTGAATGTAAAGAGGGCATTTTCTATTTTATAATCTCACACAATTCACCATTCTTATCTTTTGCTAGAAGTATACTTGCTACGGTATTTAGTAAATATAATTCTGACATAAAAGTCCTTGGATAAGAAGCCCTAATAATCATCTACTTGTTTAATGTTTAATTTTCATTGTACTTTCAAAGGCTGATCATTAATAAAATACATTTTGTTAATAAAAGAAGTTATGTTTGCATTTTCCCTCGTTACGTGAACTACTACGCTTTGTTAAATCTTGCTTCCGGGATAAATTTTCTAACTGATCGTGAAAACCGCATCAAAATCTATTGAGTTTAAAAGAACAACGCGGTGACACAGACTGACGCGAAAAGCGACTTTGATTTATATTAAGTATTCTTCGAATGGGAAATGTTCTTCATCGTGAGAGGCTTGTGGCTAACTAATAACAGCCACACGGATCAATCGATCAGGTTAAGCACCGCTTGCCGGGGTTGGTCCGTAGGTGGGTGTCCTATCTTTCCGCACCAAGACTCCTCCGTGCCTCGGAAAGCACGTTATGCCGTTGGTCCCGGCTGTCATTTGTAGATCTTTGGCAGGTGTTATGGGTCGTCAGATGCCCGAAAGTCTGACAACCAGTCTTACCAAGGGGTATCGTGTTAACCAGTAACTATGGGTTGAAGAGATCAGATAGGCAGTCGCTCTATGTAAAATACTGGTATTCAGCTAGCTGCATCCGGTTATTGTGGAAGGCGATCCCCAACATAGTTGGGATAAGGCTAGGCAGACTTCGATCAATATTGATCGAAGTAGGCAGATGATGATTTTTCTCCGGGTCGCTGGCACGACACTATCTGTACAGGGTCAAATTAAATTAGCTAGCGAAACTCCGCAGACGTGATGAGTATCGATATCTAAACATGATAAAAACAATATTATATTTGATGATGTGTTTTTTTTTGGGGTCATCAACCACTAGTAGTAGTCACTTAAAATAAGATATCAATTTTCAAATCAGTTTTTTTTTTGTAAACTTTACAGACTGGGTACAACACGACAAAACAGATTTTATCAACTCACACTTAAAGTACCAAAAATATTAGTGGTCATTGACCCCAAAAAAATCATCAAATCATTTTTATTTTGTCGTGTTAGATATATGTGGATCATACCCGTCCCGTCTGCGGGTTTCGCTAGCTAATTTAATTTGACCCTGTATATTTGTACCAAAACTTCGACACTTCCTCGACGTCGTCATTGGCAGCGCAGACGTCACTTTGATAGCATGATTCGGGACGCAAAGGCCAGGGACTATGGAAACCTACTATGTATTAAAATAGCTTGTTTGATAATTAAATAGCTTAGTTCTGCTGCATATAACACCTCTTTCCTAAAGAGTACGCAATTAGTCACTGTTTTTGGAATATCCGGCCTTTTAATTTAGTGAAAATTTAGAAAAATGCGTTTATTGGCATTACAGCAGAAACTACACCTTAAAAATATAAAAACAGAAAACAATATTATTATAATGCCAAAAGGGCCTCAGCTCAGCATAATGTCAGATGACAACACAAGGTGTACCACCTGACGCTGATTTTCAGCTGCAACCCGCGAGTGCCATTCACTAAAATAATAAACACATAGAGAAGTGTGTGTCCGTGTTTAATTAATTATGAGAATAAATTAAAGGTGATAATATAAAAAAGCTCATACAAAATAAAATAAAATGTTGTGACATACATGTATGTGTGTATATATACATATCTCTTTATGCTATTCAGCATGTATGTTTATTTTGACTGCTGTAAAAGACAAAGCCATGGACTACTTAACTTAAAGTTTGAACTGAAGTAACTGGTGGCTGACTGAGCACTTGTGGTGTAACTATGATCATAGGCTGAGAAATGATGCGATAAAGCAACGGTGCGGTTAAAAATATGCTTAGATGGTTGGGTCATGTTGAGAGGATGAATAAAAGGCGACTAACCAAAGGTATTTACAAGGCAAGATGTAAGTGAAAACTCCGGGAGAGGACACCGTTCTCCCGCTCTGGGCGGAGCTGGAGGGCGTGTCAGCCTTTTACTGACTAAAACCCACCCGTGTTCCTTCAGATGCCTGTGTGCCAGGGCCATGATATCCCTTTCGCACAAACTCGCAACCCTGGCAAGCAAGTTAACGAGTAATAGTCGACCAACCCTGTCAAGCCGCAGCCGCTTTTGGCGAACAATGACTCAAGCACCGACCTTTTCTTATGGCCTGTCATTGTTATGACAGGGGCCGCCGGCACTCATAAACATATTTTTCAATACATAACAAAAGACGTAAAGCCTAAAGAGTAAATTTTTCTGAGAAGCTAATTAGACAGGCCATAATAAACAATTGCAAGAATGGATCTGGGAAGTGTATTGTTTTTCTAAACAAAATATGATTTCAGATAACAGCTGCCATTGTTTTGGTCTTACGTTATTTCTATTTCTGGTAAAACGACTGTTTCAATTTACACGAAATTTTGCACCTTGCATTATGAATAGATAAGTAATTTAACAACAGTGTTTTTTAGAGAGTTCTATGTAAAATTTGCGTAATAATAAATCCCAAACATCACAGTGCATGGAGCCGCCTTTAGACGTGTGATTTTTCGAAACATTTCATATGTATTTATGATATAATTAGTGATATTATTATCTAAAACGATGTAGTAAGTATTATTTTATGATTATTCATCTATTTCCAAGCGATAAAACACAAAATGAGCAATATTTCGTAAAAAAATGTACTCGGCGGAACGAATTTTCTCGTAACATTTCTTTGTTCAAAAATTTAAATTTTACGACGTGATTTCGTGCAATTATTATCTAAAACGATGTAATAATAACATATAAATGAAAATAAGTCCACTTACCCCGATTTCAAATCCATTTAGAGCACTAAACACAATTTTTCACTTCACTGCACTCCATTTGTAAACAACAATGGCGGACCCGAGAACGCGTAACTAAATTATTATTTCTTTACGTTGTCATTCCGTATTTTGTCTCTGGAAATGTTTCATTTTTTAGAATAGTTGCCAGGCCCGACGATTAAAGTTACTACACACAATATAAGGCTTAATATTAGTAGAAATTCAGCTGTTAATGGCGTGAGGTCGCCGCCACTCCGGAGCGTCAGTGGTGCTTGACGGTTTGGGCGCACCGACGCTCCGGCGCGCGGCTGCGGCTTCAAATTTGCAGTTGGAGAATTGACCGTAACGTATATCGATGTATGGGAGAGCATGTTTTTCAACTACGATGTCAAGTTTTGTTTTTGGGATAATTACGGAACCCTTCATTGTGCCTGGTCCGACATGCACTTGACCAGTTTTTTTTTGTTTTGGTTAGGAAATTATCAAATAACTCCCGCTCTGGGCGGAGCGGGAGGGCGTGTCAAACTTTTACCGACTAAAACTCACCCGTGTTCCTTCAGATGCCTGTGTGCCAGGGCCACGATATCCTTTTCAGACAAACTCGCAACCCTGGCAGGCATTGGCCCTATCGGACCCCGTCAGTTGATGCTGACGTCTCTTTGAGACGCGCGTGGAACATAACGCGCCGTGTGCGTCGACCCGGGCTTGGTCCTTATCGGACGGCGAGCTGGGAGAGGACACCCTAGAAGGACATACATAGTGAACTTATTGGTGATGTTCTTCAGAAAAGTCAGGTGCGTTGTACTCGTAACCGGCGTGCATGTATAACCGGCGGGGTAACTGAGTAACACACTATCAGAAGAAATGACCATTTTGACAGTTCAACAACATTCATTGCGTTATTTACGTTGTTGAGCAGACAAATTTTTCGAACAAATGAAGTAATGGATTAGCAATGTACTTCAAAATCATTCAGTTTCTGAGTTACGCAATAAGAGTGCAGATGTATGAACGTAAACGAAGCAAAAGGAGTATGTAAAGATAGTAGCTGGCGTTCTGTAGTTTCCTTCTACCCCCATCAGAAGAAGGCGTGGTGAGTTTATGTTATATGGCATGTCAAATATTTTATGGTTTTTAGGGTTCCGTATCCAAAGGGTAAAACGGGAACCCTATTACCAAGGCTCCGCCGTCTGTCTGTTTGTCTGTCTGTCTGTCTGGCTGTCTGTCTGTCTGTCCGTCTGTCACCAGGATATATCTCATGAACCGTGATAGCTAGACAGTTGAAATTTTCACAGATGATGTATTTCTGTTGTTGCTATAACAAAAAATACTAAAAAACAGAATAAAATAAATATTTAAGGGGGCTCCCATACGACAAACGTGATTTTTTTGCTCGTTTTTGCTCGGTATTGATAACGGCAACAGGTAGACGCTTGAAATATTCACAGAATATTTAGTTATATATTCTCTTTAAAAATAAATAATTAAATTAAAATAAAACAAATATTTAAGGCAAAAATAAAAATGGCAAAAAAATCACGTTTGTTGTATGGGAGCCCTCCCATACAACAAACGTGATTTTTTTGCCATTTTTATAGATAATGGTACGGAACCCTTCGTGCGCGAGTCCGACTCGCACTTGGTCGGTATTTACTCACAATACCGATACCAAACATTGCTGTACGCGGTCTGTACCCAACTTCATAGGTAAATACCGAAGAATATCGAGACTCGTAGAAAAACATGGACTTTGAACCATCAACAATTTGATGTCATATTAGTAATGTATGTTCGTGGCAACGTTGGCAGCACTGACATCGAGTTTCAAATTTCGTTCTGATAAGAGCACATTTTGTTCCGTGTCATGATTATTAACATGTCACAATTTAGCCGTAGCTTATTTTTAATTTCTTCATTTTGTTTTTCTCATTTTTCAAAGCAAAATCTTTTAATATTTAATGTTGTTGTGTTGTTCTTTTTTAATCTTTAATTTCATGGAAATGACTCATTTAAATTATGTTCTAATGCAAACTAAACTTTAATTTTTTAAGTAAAAAAAATATATATTTTGCTTCAAGACTTCGTAGTAGCGATTCGGACCAACAGGAAAGGGTACAGTTCATATATCGTTGTTTCTTTTCTATTATAGCCGGCGATAAACAAATCTTACAAATCGTTCGTTCTTTCCCAGCACTAAGCAGGAATAAAACAATATTGAGCGATGAAGGTCATGGTACGAATATGAGTAATGTTATATAAGCTTGGAACAAAACGCTCTTAAAATAACATTGTTTCGTAAGAGATGATCGTACTCATGAACCTGAGGCGACAATACCCAGTCAAATATGAACGGCAGTGATTTAGTTTAAAAAAACTTGAATTACAGTTTTTACAGTAATGAGTAGGGGAACGATACAGACGAAATGGCTTACGAACTATTGGTACCTACATATTTTATAAACAAAGGTGGTTTGTGCGAATGGAGCTTTGTGCGAATGGGAGATTGTGCGAATGGAACATTGTGCGAATGGAACATTGTGCGAATGGAACATTGTGCGAATGGAACATTGTGAGCAAGGAACATTGTGCGAATGGAACATTGTGCGAATGGAACATTGTGCGAATGGAACATTGTGCGAATGGAACATTGTACGAATGGGACATTGTGCGAATGGAACATTCTGTGAATGGGACATTGTGCGAATGGAACATTCTGCGAATGGGACATTCTGCGTCAGATCCGTTTTCAATACATAGGATACCGTTTCAATGATTGGTTTCTACCTTAAGGAAAAACTAATTATTTGTGTTACTTAATAATACTTAATTGATCATGTATTTTCCCTCATTCAGTTATTTTTTATTTTTATTAAAGTGGTTGTATTTTTCTTGGAACTAAATTTATAAATATACAATTAACGAATAATAAACTACTTTTTGTTTTTTTTTTTGTTTAGTAATGAGTCATTAATCTACATACATTAAACATAACATCACGCCTGTAATCCCCGAAGGGTTAGGCAGAGGTGTACCTATAGTCCAGCCACGTTTCGCCAGTTCTGCATTAATCTATAACTATTGGCTTTGTTTTATAAGAATGTAGTAATATAGTCTTATTATCTATTTAATAAAGCTGAAGAATTTGCTGCGCTAATCTCTGGAACCACAAGTCAGATTTGAAAAAATATTCTTGCATTCGATTTCTTTGTGCAGGCCTTCCTCAAGAACTGGGCTATCAATAGCCAGGCTATAAATTGCCTATAAGATAGGCTATTTAATATTACGCTGCGACCCTTATAATGGCGAGTGAAACCGGGGGGCACAGTTAGTTAATGAATATTATTGGAATGATGTAATGTTGTTCCATATTAATAAAAGAGCACTTTTCTGAATATCATTTTCCAGACTGTCAAGCCGATCAAAAAGAAAAAAATGTAACGGCGAGTGAAACCGGGGGGCACAGCTAGTTAATTAATATTATTGGAATGATGTAATGCTGTTCCATACTAATAAAAGAGCACTTTTCTGAATATCATTTTCCAGACTGCCCAAGTTGATAAACAAAAAACTGTGGTAGAGAACTTCCTGCATTACCAAGGTTATTATCCTATTTAATTTATTTTAAAATAATTAAAAAGTGGAAGTGCTCATTGGGCACCAAAAAATTCGTCCGCATCGCTGTCAATGGGAAAAGTGCCCAAAAGGCTGGCAGCATTGCCATTGACAGCGATGCGGACGAATTTTTGATGCCCAATGAGCACTTCCACTTTTTAATTATTTTATTATATACCTACTTGTACATATTATACATATTTTAGAGTTAGCTTGTATATTTTAAATAAGGGCCAATTGTTATAAATAAATAAAAAATAGCATTTATTTTTATTTTGCTTTGTACTTTTGTTGATTTGATTTGACATTGATTTGAGACTCTTAATTTTATGACAATTACGAAATTTAATTAATTTAATTTATTTATTACGCACTTATAAAATTGACATAATTGTGTTTGTATTTAATATGGGCCAAGGACCTGAAATAAATTAATTTTATTTATTTTATTTTATTATCGTATCGATATTTAAAAAAAAATATTGATATCGATTTCGATATATCGGTAGATCGGTGAAATTTTCTGAAAAATATTTGTATTTCGATACTTGATATTTTATATCGACATATCGAATTAGATATCGCCAATAAATATCGATGTATCGATACAAGCCTAACACAGGGGGCTTTACCGACTCCCCACGCAATAGAAAGTGGTCACTGCCAACTAACAGCACCAGGAAACCAGGAAAACTAAAGTATTTGTAATATTTTGCCAAGATCAAAAACCTGCCTATTTTTCCGGACCGATGACGACTCAGGATGATGACGTCACAAACCTGTTGACTGATTATGTTTGCGTGACGTAGTATTTAATGACGTATCAACAAAGCATCAGGCGTGGCTTCCATATACGGGGAGGAAAACAAAGCTAGAAATAACTACGAAGTAATATTATTACGTGTGTCTTATCACAGTAGAAACATGTAATGGTTTACTTATTTACATTCTTAGTTTCTCGTGACAACAAGAGATGTAGGTACAAGAATACCTCATGCCCTGGGCCTCAAGTCTGCTATTATAATAGTGTCAGAATGGTCGATCATTGATTTCATAATTGTTGATTTTGACAAGTTTGGTAATCTACTATTATAATGGCGTCATTATGACTTTCCAATGGTCTTCATCCCAAATGGTTCATCTCGTACATAATGACAAATGAATGATATTTCCACTAATGGGTTTTATAATAATGGCAATACGACAATGCCATTATAATAACACAATTATATTACGAGAACATTGACCGACCAATGAACGACCATTATGAATTTACCAGATTACGAACTTTTAGCAAAATGACAATGGCATGACAATGTGATCGTGTTGGAATGACTGAATTTATAAAAGTAGTAGACTTGGGCCCCAGGTGATAAGTTTAGCTAAGTTATATTAAAGTGTCAGATTGGCGAGTGCATGTGCATGGTGAGTAGTTTAAACTATAGTAGTAGAACAAGAAGAAGACTTTGAACTTGTACTGTGTATATTTGTTTATTTTGGAACGAAGTTCTTTAACGCGGCTTGCGGTAG